>CM068375.1:353820722-354463222 GCA_034769895.1 Magicicada septendecula
AGCAATCTGTAGCATGACAGATAATCCACACAAATACATTACTCAATGATCATTAATAAAGCTCTAAGATATGGAATATCCAGATGAGAATTAATTAAAATGCACTGTTTAATAATATATTCACAAGAAAGGTTGAATAAAGAAAATTTCTGCAAACAATATAATATAATACAAATTTAAAAACCCAGAAGACTAAAAATGATAATAACAAAATTACCCAGGTAAGATAGAAGCAGGCAATTAATATACCCCGTCAAAGAAACCAGACCAGAAGAAACGAAGGCATACACGGCGAAAAACTACAGAAGAAGGAAGAATAGTCAAAACTACCACTACAGAAGACAGAAGAAAGAAGACTAATTAAAACTACTACTACTGAAGAATGAAGACAGAAGAACGATCAAAGATACAGAAGACAGAAGAAAGAAGAATAATTAAAACTACTATTACTGAAGAAAGAAGAACAATCAAAGATACTGAAGACAGAAGAAAGAAGAACTAATTAAAACTACTATTACTGAAGAATGAAGAAAGAAGAACAATCAAAGATACAGAAGACAGAAGAAAGAAGAATAATTAAAACTACTATTACTGAAGAAGGAAGAACAATCAAAGCTAAAGAAGAAGGAAGAACAATTAAAACTCAAAGAAGAAAGAAGAACAAACTAAATCTAATGAAGAAAGAAGAACTAGTTAAAACTACTACTACTGAAGAATGAAGAAAGAAGAACAATCAAAGATACAGAAGACAGAAGAAAGAAGAATAATTAAAACTACTATTACTGAAGAAAGAAGAACAATCAAAGATACAGAAGACAGAAGAAAGAAGAATAATTAAAACTACTATTACTGAAGAAAGAAGAACAATCAAAGATACAGAAGACAGAAGAAAGAAGAATAATTAAAACTACTATTACTGAAGAATGAAGAAAGAAGAACAATCAAAGATACAGAAGACAGAAGAAAGAAGAATAATTAAAACTACTATTACTGAAGAAAGAAGAACAATCAAAGATACAGAAGACAGAAGAAAGAAGAATAATTAAAACTACTATTACTGAAGAAAGAAGAACAAACTAAATCTACTGAAGAAAGAAGAAGGAAGACTAATTAAAACTACTACTACTGAAGAAGGAAGAAGGAAGAATAAAGAAGAACCAAACTCAAAGAAGAAAGAAGAAGAATAAAAATAAGAACTACAGAAGAAGGAAGAAGGAAGGATAATCCAAAACTACAGAAGAAGGAAGAATAACCAAACTCAAGAAGAAAGAAGAATAATTAAGACGACCCATATAAAACAAAAACCCCATAGGGAAAGAACCCCCAAAAAACCCCAAAATCAATGAATGCCCAAAAAAGAAAGTATAACACATTAAAAAACCATATCACTGTAAAACTGACAATATTTAGGCAAGATACACCCAACATATTAAATACTATGTAAATAAGGCTTTCTAAAGATATGGTCATTCTATGAGTAAAATTATTTATTTGTATAATGAAATACCATTTGAAACTGAAATAGGTTCACTAACTTTATCAGAAGGGGAATCATATACAACTGAATTATATGAAAAAACCATCATTAATATACTAAATTGCAATAAAATAAGTGAGAATTGATAATTATACAAATTTCAGATTTCATAGAATAATAATTATATTAGTTAAAATGGCTATTATTTACATAGAAGACAGGGAAGTATAATTTTAGGCCTACCTCCCAAAAAATTATAAGAAATAATTTTCAGATAAAACTTTGTAATACTAACTTAATTACTATCAAAATAAGTAGAATAGAATAGTGAAAACGAATATGTATTTTATATTTCAAACAGTTAAGTAATAACGAATTTACTTTATAAGCATAGTGCACGAAATTAAAGTGTGTCGGAAGTTATGGCAATTTTAAACAATGTCTTTTTAATATTAAATTGGCTAAGACGTTTCGGATGACGAAGGAAATCCATGCAGTTCATTATTATACATTGAAGAGCACACTTGACGTGAATATTTTATAAAACCCAACCTTAATGGCGATTACGTATAACTAAAGTTCGGAATCAGTTTTTGTGTAAAAATTAAATTTTAAACTATTCTAATCATTGTGAAGTGGTGAAGTTGCCCTATGAACTACATAACACCTATAAACAGCATCACATATCACTATTTAAACGAAATAACACTGGAATCACACCAAATACCAAGTGAATATTCGAGGTTAAACGGACACACATAAACACCAATTGATCTACTTATTTAACAACATTTTTACACCCAGTGACTTTTCCATCTTACTCCAGTGACATTAAACTATACACCAGAAGATAATATACGATTGCGAAGAAGATTTAACCGCAGAAGGGACATATTTATTCCATAAATACTCTTGTCAGTGTTAGAAGGTGAACTCCGCGCATGCGCCAGGCGGCCATTTTGACCCAATCTCGTCATCTCAACTCGACAACTGTTTGCTGAACTGGGGTGAATAAAAATTATATATAAACTTTTATTATTAATAACTATCATTATATTGTTTAATTTTAATACATTTATAGAATTGTAAATGTTATACTTTCTGACCCTGACCTTCTCTGGCTTTTTTATAAATAACCGTTAAAAGAACCTATATGTGTATAATACCAATATAAAAGTCATAGATCGACCGGACCTGAGTGAGTCGATACGGCATTATAACATTGTTTTCAATTAAGCAAATTCATTATTTTGTTGAATAAACGCTTGTTATCTAGTGAATTGAATTTGATTTCTTTAATAAAGGAATATAACCATTAATTAATAAGGAAAACTCGACAACCTTTAAAGGCAATATATGCGAATTACAACCTTTCAAGAGGAAGAAGAAGAGAGCTGTTCGCGCCTAATTCAAAGTGGATTGTCTTTTTAATAAATTTAACGAAGGGAAGATCATTACTAGAAGACACACCATACCATACTATTTATAATTACAATCAATAATCTCAATTTATTACTAAATTTTAAGAATATAAACACCTCGAAAACAATTATTTCAGAATTATAAAATTATATCACATTTCAAATTGCTACAACAACAACATACACCAAGAACATTTGATAACAGCATTATTTAGGAACATTACCAAATCGACGTCTCCCGGAGCGGAACGTCATTACTACACCTACGCACCATAAAAGTCAATCTGGGTAATATTATACCAGAACACCATTACAATTACAATTATATATTACCAAAGTGAAGACCAGCAGAGAGAGCCGAATGAAGACTAGAAGACATCATCTATATTACTACACACAATAGTGAGAGTACAATTCTCATACAACTACACATATTTTTATATTTGTATATTTTGTAATTTACATTTAATATTACAAAATTGGCGAACCCAACTTGTGGGGCTTGATTACATCAGAATTTTAGAACACCATAGAACAGAACACACCGCATAATATTACAACATGTAACGTAACAAGTCACAACGGCACCGACTGAAAAGGGTAATGATAGGGCAGAAAGGTGCCAAAGATCATTAATGAGTGCTGAAAGCTAACTGGTGTAGTTAGAGTAAGCCGATGTCAGTCGGGCCACGATATTGTGAGTTACGGATAAGTAGGGATCTTTCCATTCTAAGGTTTGGAAATTAGTATTAAGACTTAAAATAAAGTTAGCGTGTTAAGAAGTGAGATAAAGGGAATTTCACGGAGGTGAACATTTAAATGAACAAGATCATTTAAAGAGAATTAGAGAAAACAAACTGTGCCTAATAATAAATAATAGTAATAATAAATAACTTCACACACTGACACCAAACATACTCCAAGTCCCCAATTGTGCGTTAGACTCACAAAAAAAAAAGCAACCGTAACGTGAAAATTAAGCGGTGGAGTATGTGACGATTTAAATTGTAACTGTAATCGTAAATAAAAAAAATTAAGTTTGCGAGCGATTAAGTAATTTTAAATCTCACTATAATACCTAAAACCCCTGTATGTACTCAGTATGAGAATGAGAAGTAATTAAGAGGTCCAAAGAAACACTAATAAAAAGGGCGAATTGTAAAAAAGTTATTATTTTCATATTTAACCCTTTGCTTGTCATCATGCGGTGACCTGTTAATTCCGGACTCGACGTGTCTACCGAGTCGTCTGTAATGTAGGAAGAAATAAAAATCATAATGTTTATAATTAAAAATCTGAAGACACTAATAGTCGTTAAAATAACTCACTTAAATTATATATGTATAATTAAGGTATAGTTTTTGGGAATAAGAATGTTAACTTAAATAAAGATAGGGACTATATTGTCGCGGAGTAGTTGCCCCTCTCCTTTTTGTTAAGCACCAGTTGAAGCGAGCAAAGAGTCTCTCTCTCGCTATGTTGACTTCACGGAGTACAGACATACGAGCGAAAGCTCGGCCAAAATGTTGTTAATTTATTTGTTTTAATTTAAAATATAGTATATTAACTACCACTGCTAAAAGCGTGTGTCATGTACAAATAACTATAAATATGTGGTAACAAGAAGATATAATATGTAACACAAAAACAGAACTAGTGTTAAACAAGATGACGACTCCCTTCAAGAAGTAACTCCATTTACAACATCATTCCTGAAGATGTGATCTGCAGGAACTTCATAAAGACACGTATACCAGGCATAAGATGCGGCCTCCGAGAATCTACATATACTTACACCAAAGAAACTTCAATCTCCTCTGTGAACATCCGACCTATTCTTGGCGAAGACGCGACCCAGATGATGACGCCGACTACAAGGATTCCCAAGACGGACGCCCCAGGACGAGGTTTCTACGTTCGATTGTAAAGGTGACTCGATAGCTTGGCTATCGAGAGTTAATAATATTTGTTACACTAATCACTTCTAAAAGAGACTTTTCAAGACGATTAATTTTATGTAAACATTGTAATCAGAAAATCTAAGAGTTTACTCTAAAAATTCAATTATCATACGTTGTAACGCTTTAAATGTTAATGTAACTTATTATCGTTCCAAGTAATAGTACCATTCTTCAAATGGTTAAAGAAGTCTTGCAAGCTTCTAAAATGAACTGAAAATAATTAGAAGTCTTTGCTAGAAATATACAGAAAGTAAACTCGGATCCGAGGTATAAGAAAATAGAATCAATTTGATCCCAAAGTTTTATGAGAAGCATTTAAATATTTTAGTTTAATTAATGATGTCATGGGATCTGTCAGTAACTGTTGTTAAATAAAGAGAAGTCGTCTTGTTACACATGAAAGTGAGTGCATAAATCAGTAAAATACCTTCCCTTGTTTCCTTACACAGATAGTAAGTAATTTGTTCAGTTAATTTGATTTGAATATAGTTCGTTACAACGTAGGCAGCCCATGTAATTGGCAGAGGTCAGTTAAGATGGGTTCCCTGGATTTGTGACGCGGCAATACGTAACAAAATTGCGCCACTCTGCTTAAGTTAGAATAGTTGCGAGCATCGTGACGCAAACAAAATTGCGCAACTCTGCTAATTTTAATAAAAGGTTTGTAAGCATCGTGACGCAAACAAAATTGCGCAACTCTGCTATTGTTTTTATAAAAGGTATTGTGCTGTTGTTATCTAATTTACTCTGCTTTGCTGTGGTTTGATTAGATGTAAATAATACTTAATTGTGTATTGTGTTGTTGCTGTCCTGTAAGTGTAATTGTGTACAGAGTGTCACAAAATTGCGCCACTCTGCTAATTATATATCTCATGGCGTTCAGTTATTGATCTATTCACTCAGAGAATGTAATTGATGTAACTTTAATTTTCAAAACATATCTCATATCTTACGTATCTCAAAACATACGTAAATGATAGTCAGTATAAATTGAAATATCATTGTATGAAGATATATGCAGGTACCTACTTGCATACATGAATTGTAATGTTTGGTCAACTGATCAGTCTTTAACAGGTTTGTATTATGACAATCCAAGACCTGTTGTTTCTTGAATAATCCTGCATTATAATTATTCAATCTGCATAGTATATGTTAGTGTATGTCTGTTGTCCCAAAAAAAAGAAAAACATTTTAATAATAATGCTCCTGTGTACAGTAGACCCAGTTAATTACGTGGAAAGAATTTCGAAACTTGAAATTGTGACCAAAATAAATAATTAATTTAATTGGGGAAATTAAATGAATGAATAACGTAAAAGTGTTATAAAGCGTAATACTCGTGCAAGTTGAAGGGGTGCATTGTTGAATAAGATTCACCCTATGCGTGCCAGCTAGCTCCTCCAGTTATGACCTGTTAAGGAAGTAATCGGTGGCATTGTGTAGAGAACAATACGTGAGAGTAAAACGCCCCATTCTCACTGACACACTGAGCCTACCTTTGTTAAGTAAATAAAGAGGGTGACCTACATTCCAGAAAACAGCTGATTGGCTATTTAACTTTGAAAAATATGTGTGTGGAATTTCTGTCTCTCCCTTACAAGAGAAATTGTTCTTTTCTGAATTGTGCAAATTATTTACTCAAGAATTTATCTTATATATGTGTAATATATGTGTAGTATAGTAGAGCAACTATTTTCACCGTGACGACAATTAAATAATATACTGACGACAAATAACTAATGTAGTGACTTAATAATAATAAATTTATAATAATAAATATAGTAAAAAAAAATGTTTTCAAGTAAATAAATGACTTAGTTAACCCTCCCTTGTTAAATAAAGTGTGCTAAATAAATAATTGTGGTAATTAAATAGGAATTTAATTATAAGTAAGTTTCTGTAATCTCCCCTAAGTAAATAATAAATAAATAAAGAAAATAATAATAAGTGAATAATAATTGCGTTAAATAATAAAGCTGAATAAATCCTGATTTAAACTAATTTGTGTGAAGTGTAGCAGTAATTAAGGGAAAAGAATAATAATAATACAAGTAACGTTGCATATTGTAAACAGCCCGGTCGTGGCCAGTTCGAGGAAATAAAGCGTGTTGAGAATTGTAGTAAGCAGCCACCCTCCCTATTGTGATAAACCGGTGCTAGTGTAAACAATTGAAAACCACCCCTGTGTATTACAATGAATTGTGTAAAGTGTTTCCCCTTCCGCATAGTTTGTTTAAGAATTGTTAAAGAGATAAAAGAGAATTATCTTCGTGAGATTCCGCTTCTCACTGTAGCATAAGATGTTAGGATTAGCTATGATCTAAAGTGGAGTATGGGATCCTCTTTAGATTATATTAGAGATAAGTCTATGGTATATAATTAAGAGAGAATTATATACATGTAACGTAACAAGTCACAACGGCACCGACTGAAAAGGGTAATGATAGGGCAGAAAGGTGCCAAAGATCATTAATGAGTGCTGAAAGCTAACTGGTGTAGTTAGAGTAAGCCGATGTCAGTCGGGCCACGATATTGTGAGTTACGGATAAGTAGGGATCTTTCCATTCTAAGGTTTGGAAATTAGTATTAAGACTGAAAATATAAGTAAGCGTGTTAAGAAGTGAGATAAAGGGAATTTCACGGAGGTGAACATTTAAATGAACAAGATCATTTAAAGAGAATTAGAGAAAACAAACTGTGCCTAATAATAAATA
This sequence comes from Magicicada septendecula, assembly GCA_034769895.1. NCBI lineage: Eukaryota > Metazoa > Arthropoda > Insecta > Hemiptera > Cicadidae > Magicicada > Magicicada septendecula. The sequence continues at coordinate 353,828,299 of CM068375.1, forward strand.
ATAGTAATAATAAATAACTTCACACACTGACACCAAACATACTCCAAGTCCCCAATTGTGCGTTAGACTCACAAAAAAAAAAGCAACCGTAACGTGAAAATTAAGCGGTGGAGTATGTGACGATTTAAATTGTAACTGTAATCGTAAATAAAAAAAATTAAGTTTGCGAGCGATTAAGTAATTTTAAATCTCACTATAATACCTAAAACCCCTGTATGTACTCAGTATGAGAATGAGAAGTAATTAAGAGGTCCAAAGAAACACTAATAAAAAGGGCGAATTGTAAAAAAGTTATTATTTTCATATTTAACCCTTTGCTTGTCATCATGCGGTGACCTGTTAATTCCGGACTCGACGTGTCTACCGAGTCGTCTGTAATGTAGGAAGAAATAAAAATCATAATGTTTATAATTAAAAATCTGAAGACACTAATAGTCGTTAAAATAACTCACTTAAATTATATATGTATAATTAAGGTATAGTTTTTGGGAATAAGAATGTTAACTTAAATAAAGATAGGGACTATATTGTCGCGGAGTAGTTGCCCCTCTCCTTTTTGTTAAGCACCAGTTGAAGCGAGCAAAGAGTCTCTCTCTCGCTATGTTGACTTCACGGAGTACAGACATACGAGCGAAAGCTCGGCCAAAATGTTGTTAATTTATTTGTTTTAATTTAAAATATAACTACCACTGCTGGCATATTAACTACCACTGCTAAAAGCGTGTGTCATGTACAAATAACTATAAATATGTGGTAACAAGAAGATATAATATGTAACACAAAAACAGAACTAGTGTTAAACAAGATGACGACTCCCTTCAAGAAGTAACTCCATTTACAATCATTCCTGAAGATGTGATCTGCAGGAACTTCATAAAGACACGTATACCAGGCATAAGATGCGGCCTCCGAGAATCTACATATACTTACACCAAAGAAACTTCAATCTCCTCTGTGAACATCCGACCTATTCTTGACGAAGACGCGACCCAGATGATGACGCCGACTACAAGGATTCCCAAGACGGACGCCCCATGACGAGGTTTCTACGTTCGATTGTAAAGGTGACTCGATTAATATCGATTGGCTATCGAGAGTTAATAATATGTCTTACACTAATCACTTCTAAAAGAGACTTTTCAAGACGATTAATTTTATGTAAACATTGTAATCAGAAAATCTAAGAGTTTACTGTAAAAATTCAATTATCATACGTTGTAACGCTTTAAATGTTAATGTAACTTATTATCGTTCCAAGTAATAGTACCATTCTTCAAATGGTTAAAGAAGTCTTGCAAGCTTCTAAAATGAACTGAAAATAATTAGAAGTCTTTGCTAGAAATATACAGAAAGTAAACTCGGATCCGAGGTATAAGAAAATAGAATCAATTTGATCCCAAAGTTTTATGAGAAGCATTTAAATATTTTAGTTTAATTAATGATGTCATGGGGTCTGTCAGTAACTGTTGTTAAATAAAGAGAAGTCGTCTTGTTACACATGAAAGTGAGTGCATAAATCAGTAAAATACCTTCCCTTGTTTCCTTACACAGATGGTAAGTAATTTGTTCAGTTAATTTGATTTGAATATAGTTCGTTACAACGTAGGCAGCCCATGTAATTGGCAGAGGTCAGTTAAGATGGGTTCCCTGGATTTGTGACGCGGCAATACGTAACAAAATTGCGCCACTCTGCTTAAGTTAGAATAGTTGCGAGCATCGTGACGCAAACAAAATTGCGCAACTCTGCTAATTTTAATAAAAGGTTTGTAAGCATCGTGACGCAAACAAAATTGCGCAACTCTGCTATTGTTTTTATAAAAGGTATTGTGCTGTTGTTATCTAATTTACTCTGCTTTGCTGTGGTTTGATTAAATGTAAATAATACTTAATTGTGTATTGTGTTGTTGCTGTCTTGTAAGTGTAATTGTGTACAGAGTGTCACAAAATTGCGCCACTCTGCTAATTATATATCTCATGGCGTTCAGTTATTGATCTATTCACTCAGAGAATGTAATTGATGTAACTTTAATTTTCAAAACATATCTCATATCTTACGTATCTCAAAACATACGTAAATGATAGTCAGTATAAATTGAAATATCATTGTATGAAGATATATGCAGGTACCTACTTGCATACATGAATTGTAATGTTTGGTCAACTGATCAGTCTTTAACAGGTTTGTATTATGACAATCCAAGACCTGTTGTTTCTTGAATAATCCTGCATTATAATTATTCAATCTGCATAGTATATGTTAGTGTATGTCTGTTGTCACAAAAAAAAGAAAAACGTTTTAATAATAATGCTCCTGTGTACAGTAGACCCAGTTAATTACGTGGAAAGAATTTCGTAACTTGAAATTGTGACCAAAATAAATAATTAATTTAATTGGGGAAAGTAAATGAATGAATAAAGTCAAAGTGTTATGAAGCGTAATACTCGTGCAAGTTGAAGGGGTGCATTGTTGAATAAGATTCACCCTATGCGTGCCAGCTAGCTCCTCCAGTTATGACCTGTTAAGGAAGTAATCGGTGGCATTGTGTAGAGAACAATACGTGAGAGTAAAACCCCCCATTCTCACTGACACACTGAGCCTACCTTTGTTAACTAAATAAAGAGGGTGACCTACATTCCAGAAAACAGCTGATTGGCTATTTAACTTTGAAAAATATGTGTGTGGAATTTCTGTCTCTCCCTTAGAAGAGAAATTGTTCTTTTCTGAATTGTGCAAATTATTTACTCAAGAATTTATCTTATATATGTGTAATATATGTATAGTATAGTAGAGCAAGTATTTTCACCGTGACGACAATTAAATAATATACTGACGACAAATAACTAATGTAGTGACTTAATAATAATAAATTTATAATAATAAATATAGTAAAAAAAAATTTTTTCAAGTAAATAAATGACTTAGTTAACCCTCCCTTGTTAAATAAAGTGTGCTAAATAAATAATTGTGGTAATTAAATAGGAATTTAATTCTAAGTAAGTTTCTGTAATCTCCCCTAAGTAAATAATAAATAAATAAAGAAAATAATAATAAGTGAATAATAATTGCGTTAAATAATAAGGCTGAATAAATCCTGATTTAAACTAATTTGTGTGAAGTGTAGCAGTAAGTAAGGGAAAAGAATAATAATAATACAAGTAACGTTGCATATTGTAAACAGCCCGGTCGTGGCCAGTTCGAGGAAATAAAGCGTGTTGAGAATTGTAGTAAGCAGCCACCCTCCCTATTGTGATAAACCGGTGCTAGTGTAAACAATTGAAAACCACCCCTGTGTATTACAATGAATTGTGTAAAGTGTTTCCCCTTCCGCATAGTTTGTTTAAGAATTGTTAAAGAGATAAAAGAGAATTATCTTCGTGAGATTCCGCTTCTCACTGTAGCATAAGATGTTTGGATTAGCTATGATCTAAAGTGGAGTATGGGATCCTCTTTAGATTATATTAGAGATAAGTCTATGGTATATAATTAAGAGAGAATTATATACATGTAACGTAACAAGTCACAACGGCACCGACTGAAAAGGGTAATGATAGGGCAGAAAGGTGCCAAAGATCATTAATGAGTGCTGAAAGCTAACTGGTGTAGTTAGAGTAAGCCGATGTCAGTCGGGCCACGATATTGTGAGTTACGGATAAGTAGGGATCTTTCCATTCTAAGGTTTGGAAATTAGTATTAAGACTTAAAATATAAGTTAGCGTGTTAAGAAGTGAGATAAAGGGAATTTCACGGAGGTGAACATTTAAATGAACAAGATCATTTAAAGAGAATTAGAGAAAACAAACTGCGCCTAATAATAAATAATAGTAATAATAAATAACTTCACACACTGACACCAAACATACTCCAAGTCCCCAATTGTGCGTTAGACTCACAAAAAAAAAAGCAACCGTAACGTGAAAATTAAGCGGTGGAGTATGTGACGATTTAAATTGTAACTGTAATCGTAAATAAAAAAAATTAAGTTTGCGAGCGATTAAGTAATTTTAAATCTCACTATAATACCTAAAACCCCTGTATGTACTCAGTATGAGAATGAGAAGTAATTAAGAGGTCCAAAGAAACACTAATAAAAAGGGCGAATTGTAAAAAAGTTATTATTTTCATATTTAACCCTTTGCTTGTCATCATGCGGTGACCTGTTAATTCCGGACTCGACGTGGCTACCGAGTCGTCTGTAATGTAGGAAGAAATAAAAATCATAATGTTTATAATTAAAAATCTGAAGACACTAATAGTCGTTAAAATAACTCACTTAAATTATATATGTATAATTAAGGTATAGTTTTTGGGAATAAGAATGTTAACTTAAATAAAGATAGGGACTATATTGTCGCGGAGTAGTTTCCCCTCTCCTTTTTGTTAAACACCAGTTGAAGCGAGCAAAGAGTCTCTCTCTCGCTATGTTGACTTCACGGAGTACAGACATACGAGCGAAAGCTCGGCCAAAATGTTGTTAATTTATTTGTTTTAATTTAAAATATAGTATATTAACTACCACTGCTAAAAGCGTGTGTCATGTACAAATAACTATAAATATGTGGTAACAAGAAGATATAATATGTAACACAAAAACAGAACTAGTGTTAAACAAGATGACGACTCCCTTCAAGAAGTAACTCCATTTACAATCATTCCTGAAGATGTGATCTGCAGGAACTTCATAAAGACACGTATACCAGGCATAAGATGCGGCCTCCGAGAATCTACATATACTTACACCAAAGAAACTTCAATCTCCTCTGTGAACATCCGACCTATTCTTGACGAAGACGCGACCCAGATGATGACGCCGACTACAAGGATTCCCAAGACGGACGCCCCAGGACGAGGTTTCTACGTTCGATTGTAAAGGTGACTCGATAGCTTGGCTATCGAGAGTTAATAATATGTCTTACACTAATCACTTCTAAAAGAGACTTTTCAAGACGATTAATTTTATGTAAACATTGTAATCAGAAAATCTAAGAGTTTACTGTAAAAATTCAATTATCATACGTTGTAACGCTTTAAATGTTGATGTAACTTATTATCGTTCCAAGTAATAGTACCATTCTTCAAATGGTTAAAGAAGTCTTGCAAGCTTCTAAAATGAACTGAAATTTAATTAGAAGTCTTTGCTAGAAATATACAGAAAGTAAACTCGGATCCGAGGTATAAGAAAATAGAATCAATTTGATCCCAAAGTTTTATGAGAAGCATTTAAATATTTTAGTTTAATTAATGATGTCATGGGATCTGTCAGTAACTGTTGTTAAATAAAGAGAAGTCGTCTTGTTACACATGAAAATGAGTGCATAAATCAGTAAAATACCTTCCCTTGTTTCCTTACACAGATAGTAAGTAATTTGTTCAGTTAATTTGATTTGAATATAGTTCGTTACAACGTAGGCAGCCCATGTAATTGGCAGAGGTCAGTTAAGATGGGTTCCCTGGATTTGTGACGCGGCAATACGTAACAAAATTGCGCCACTCTGCTTAAGATAGAATGGTTGCGAGCATCGTGACGAAAACAAAATTGCGCAACTCTACTAATTTTAATAAAAGGTTTGTCAGCATCGTGACGCAAACAAAATTGCGCAACTCTGCTATTGTTTTTATAAAAGGTATTGTGCTGTTGTTATCTAATTTACTCTGCTTTGCTGTGGTTTGATTAGCTGTAAATAATACTTAATTGTGTATTGTGTTGTTGCTGTCTTGTAAGTGTAATTGTGTACAGAGTGTCACAAAATTGCGCCACTCTGCTAATTAAATAACTCACGGCATTCAGTTTTTGATCTATGCACTCAGAGAATGTAATTGATGTAACTTTAATTTTCAAAACATATCTCATATCTTACGTATCTCAAAACATACGTAAATGATAGTCAGTATAAATTGAAATATCATTGTATGAAGATATATGCAGGTACCTACTTGCATACATGAATTGTAATGTTTGGTCAACTGATCAGTCTTTAACAGGTTTGTATTATGACAATCCAAGACCTGTTGTTTCTTGAATAATCCTGCATTATAATTATTCAATCTGCATAGTATATGTTAGTGTATGTCTGTTGTCACAAAAAAAAGAAAAACTTTGTTAATAATAATGCTCCTGTATACAGTAGACCCAGTTAATTACGTGGAAAGAATTTCGTAACTTGAAATTGTGACCAAAATAAATAATTAATTTAATTGGGGAAAGTAAATGAATGAATACAGTCAAAGTGTTATAAAGCGTAATACTCGTGCAAATTGAAGGGGTGCATTGTTGAATAAGATTCACCCTATGCGTGCCAGCTAGCTCCTCCAGTTATGACCTGTTAAGGAAGTAATCGGTGGCATTGTGTAGAGAACAATACGTGAGAGTAAAACCCCCCATTCTCACTGACACACTGAGCCTACCTTTGTTAACTAAATAAAGAGGGTGACCTACATTCCAGAAAACAGCTGATTGGCTATTTAACTTTGAAAAATATGTGTGTGGAATTTCTGTCTCTCCCTTAGAAGAGAAATTGTTCTTTTCTGAATTGTGCAAATTATTTACTCAAGAATTTATCTTATATATGTGTAATATATGTATAGTATAGTAGAGCAAGTATTTTCACCGTGACGACAATTAAATAATATACTGACGACAAATAACTAATGTAGTGACTTAATAATAATAAATTTATAATAATAAATATAGTAAAAAAAAATTTTTTAAAGTAAATAAATGACTTAGTTAACCCTCCCTTGTTAAATAAAGTGTGCTAAATAAATAATTGTGGTAATAAAATAGGAATTTAATTCTAAGTAAGTTTCTGTAATCTCCGCTAAGTAAATAATAAATAAATAAAGAAAATAATAATAAGTGAATAATAATTGCGTTAAATAATAAGGCTGAATAAATCCTGATTTAAACTAATTTGTGTGAAGTGTAGCAGTAAGTAAGGGAAAAGAATAATAATAATACAAGTAATGTTGCATATTGTAAACACCCCGGTCGTGGCCAGTTCGAGGAAATAAAGCGTGTTGAGAATTGTAGTAAGCAGCCACCCTCCCTATTGTGATAAACCGGTGCTAGTGTAAACAATTGAAAACCACCCCTGTGTATTACAATGAATTGTGTAAAGTGTCTCCCCTTCCGCATAGTTTGTTTAAGAATTGTTAAAGAGATAAAAGAGAATTATCTTCGTGAGATTCCGCTTCTCTCTCTAGCATAAGATGTTAGGATTAGCTATGATCTAAAGTGGAGTATGGGATCCTCTTTAGATTATATTAGAGATAAGTCTATGGTATATAATTAAGAGAGAATTATATACATGTAACGTAACAAGTCACAACGGCACCGACTGAAAAGGGTAATGATAGGGCAGAAAGGTGCCAAAGATCATTAATGAGTGCTGAAAGCTAACTGGTGTAGTTAGAGTAAGCCGATGTCAGTCGGGCCACGATATTGTGAGTTACGGATAAGTAGGGATCTTTCCATTCTAAGGTTTGGAAATTAGTATTAAGACTTAAAATATAAGTTAGCGTGTTAAGAAGTGAGATAAAGGGAATTTCACGGAGGTGAACATTTAAATGAACAAGATCATTTAAAGAGAATTAGAGAAAACAAACTGTGCACTAATAATAAATAATAGTAATAATAAATAACTTCACACACTGACACCAAACATACTCCAAGTCCCCAATTGTGCGTTAGACTCACAAAAAGAAAGTAACCGTAACGTGAAAATTAAGCGGTGGAGTATGTGACGATTTAAATTGTAACTGTAATCGTAAATAAAAAAAATTAAGTTTGCCAGCGATTAAGTAATTTTAAATCTCACTATAATACCTAAAACCCCTGTATGTACTTAGTATGAGAATGAGAAGTAATTAAGAGGTCCAAAGAAACACTAATAAAAAGGGCGAATTGTAAAAAAGTTATTATTGTCATATTTAACCCTTTGCTTGTCATCATGCGGTGACCTGTTAATTCCGGACTCGACGTGTCTACCGAGTCGTCTGTAATGTAGGAAGAAATAAAAATCATAATGTTTATAATTAAAAATCTGAAGACACTAATAGTCGTTAAAATAACTCACTTAAATTATATATGTATAATTAAGGTATAGTTTTTGGGAATAAGAATGTTAACTTAAATAAAGATAGGGACTATATTGTCGCGGAGTAGTTGCCCCTCTCCTTTTTGTTAAACACCAGTTGAAGCGAGCAAAGAGTTTCTCTCTCGCTATGTTGACTTCACGGAGTACAGACATACGAGCGAATGCTCGGCCAAAATGTTGTTAATTTATTTGTTTTAATTTAAAATATAGTATATTAACTACCACTGCTAAAAGCGTGTGTCATGTACAAATAATTATAAATATGTGGTAACAAGAAGATATAATATGTAACACAAAAACAGAACTAGTGTTAAACAAGATGACGACTCCCTTCAAGAAGTAACTCCATTTACAACATCATTCCTGAAGATGTGATCTGCAGGAACTTCATAAAGACACGTATACCAGGCATAAGATGCGGCCTCCGAGAATCTACATATACTTACACCAAAGAAACTTCAATCTCCTCTGTGAACATCCGACCTATTCTTGACGAAGACGCGACCCAGATGATGACGCCGACTACAAGGATTCCCAAGACGGACGCCCCAGGACGAGGTTTCTACGTTCGATTGTAAAGGTGACTCGATAGCTTGGCTATCGAGAGTTAATAATATTTGTTACACTAATCACTTCTAAAAGAGACTTTTCAAGACGATTAATTTTATGTAAACATTGTAATCAGAAAATCTAAGAGTTTACTGTAAAAATTCAATTATCATACGTTGTAACGCTTTAAATGTTAATGTAACTTATTATCGTTCCAAGTAATAGTACCATTCTTCAAATGGTTAAAGAAGTCTTGCAAGCTTCTAAAATGAACTGAAAATAATTAGAAGTCTTTGCTAGAAATATACAGAAAGTAAACTCGGATCCGAGGTATAAGAAAATAGAATCAATTTGATCCCAAAGTTTTATGAGAAGCATTTAAATATTTTAGTTTAATTAATGATGTCATGGGATCTGTCAGTAACTGTTGTTAAATAAAGAGAAGTCGTCTTGTTACACATGAAAATGAGTGCATAAATCAGTAAAATACCTTCCCTTGTTTCCTTACACAGATGGTAAGTAATTTGTTCAGTTAATTTGATTTGAATATAGTTCGTTACAACGTAGGTAGCCCACGTAATTGGCAGAGGTCAGTTAAGATGGGTTCCCTGGATTTGTGACGCGGCAATACGTAACAAAATTGCGCCACTCTGCTTAAGTTAGAATAGTTGCGAGCATCGTGACGCAAACAAAATTGCGCAACTCTGCTAATTTTAATAAAAGGTTTGTAAGCATCGTGACGCAAACAAAATTGCGCAACTCTGCTATTGTTTTTATAAAAGGTATTGTGCTGTTGTTATCTAATTTACTCTTTTTTGCTGTGGTTTGATTAGCTGTAAATAATACTTAATTGTGTATTGTGTTGTTGCTGTCTTGTAAGTGTAATTGTGTGCAGAGTGTCCAAAAATTGCGCCACTCTGCTAATTAAATAACTCACGGCATTCAGTTTTTGATCTATGCACTCAGAGAATGTAATTGATGTAACTTTAATTTTCAAAACATATCTCATATCTTACGTATCTCAAAACATACGTAAATGATAGTCAGTATAAATTGAAATATCATTTTATGAAGATATATGCAGGTACCTAGTTGCATACATGAATTGTAATGTTTGGTCAACTGATCAGTCTTTAACAGGTTTGTATTATGACAATCCAAGACCTGTTGTTTCTTGAATAATCCTGCATTATAATTATTCAATCTGCATAGTATATGTTAGTGTATGTCTGTTGTCACAAAAAAAAGAAAAACGTTGTTAATAATAATGCTCCTGTGTACAGTAGACCCAGTTAATTACGTGGAAAGAATTTCGTAACTTGAAATTGTGACCAAAATAAATAATTAATTTAATTGGGGAAAGTAAATGAATGAATAAAGTCAAAGTGTTATAAAGCGTAATACTCGTGCAAGTTGAAGGGGTGCATTGTTGAATAAGATTCACCCTATGCGTGCCAGCTAGCTCCTCCAGTTATGACCTGTTAAGGAAGTAATCGGTGGCATTGTGTAGAGAACAATACGTGAGAGTAAAACCCCCCATTCTCACTGACACACTGAGCCTACCTTTGTTAACTAAATAAAGAGGGTGACCTACATTCCAGAAAACAGCTGATTGGCTATTTAACTTTGAAAAATATGTGTGTGGAATTTCTGTCTCTCCCTTAGAAGAGAAATTGTTCTTTTCTGAATTGTGCAGATTATTTACTCAAGAATTTATCTTATATATGTGTAATATATGTATAGTATAGTAGAGCAAGTATTTTCACCGTGACGACAATTAAATAATATATTGACGACAAATAACTAATGTAGTGACTTAATAATAATAAATTTATAATAATAAATATAGTAAAAAAAATTTTTTCAAGTAAATAAATGACTTAGTTAACCCTCCCTTGTTAAATAAAGTGTGCTAAATAAATAATTGTGGTAATTAAATAGGAATTTAATTCTAAGTAAGTTTCTGTAATCTCCCCCTAAGTAAATAATAAATAAATAAAGAAAATAATAATAAGTGAATAATAATTGCGTTAAATAATAAGGCTGAATAAATCCTGATTTAAACTTATTTGTGTGAAGTGTAGCAGTAAGTAAGGGAAAAGAATAATAATAATACAAGTAACGTTGCATATTGTAAACAGCCCGGTCGTGGCCAGTTCGAGGAAATAAAGCGTGTTGAGAATTGTAGTAAGCAGCCACCCTCCCTATTGTGATAAACCGGTGCTAGTGTAAACAATTGAAAACCACCCCTGTGTATTACAATGAATTGTGTAAAGTGTTTCCCCTTCCGCATAGTTTGTTTAAGAATTGTTAAAGAGATAAAAGAGAATTATCTTCGTGAGATTCCGCTTCTCTCTGTAGCATAAGATGTTAGGATTAGCTATGATCTAAAGTGGAGTATGGGATCCTCTTTAAATTATATTAGAGATAAGTCTATGGTATATAATTAAGAGAGAATTATATACATGTAACGTAACAAGTCACAACGGCACCGACTGAAAAGGGTAATGATAGGGCAGAAAGGTGCCAAAGATCATTAATGAGTGCTGAAAGCTAACTGGTGTAGTTAGAGTAAGCCGATGTCAGTCGGGCCACGATATTGTGAGTTACGGATAAGTAGGGATCTTTCCATTCTAAGGTTTGGAAATTAGTATTAAGACTTAAAATATAAGTTAGCGGGTTAAGAAGTGAGATAAAAGGAATTTCACGGAGGTGAACATTTAAATGAACAAGATCATTTAAAGAGAATTAGAGAAAACAAACTGTGCACTAATAATAAATAATAGTAATAATAAATAACTTCACACACTGACACCAAACATACTCCAAGTCCCCAATTGTGCGTTAGACTCACAAAAAAAAAAGCAACCGTAACGTGAAAATTAAGCGGTGGAGTATGTGACGATTTAAATTGTAACTGTAATCGTAAATAAAAAAAATTAAGTTTGCGAGCGATTAAGTAATTTTAAATCTCACTATAATACCTAAAACCCCTGTATGTACTTAGTATGAGAATGATAAGTAATTAAGAGGTCCAAAGAAACACTAAAAAAAAGGGCGAATTGTAAAAAAGTTATTATTGTCATATTTAACCCTTTGCTTGTCATCATGCGGTGACCTGTTAATTCCGGACTCGACGTGTCTACCGAGTCGTCTGTAATGTAGGAAGAAATAAAAATCATAATGTTTATAATTAAAAATCTGAAGACACTAATAGTCGTTAAAATAACTCACTTAAATTATATATGTATAATTAAGGTATAGTTTTTGGGAATAAGAATGTTAACTTAAATAAAGATAGGGACTATATTGTCGCGGAGTAGTTTCCCCTCTCCTTTTTGTTAAACACCAGTTGAAGCGAGCAAAGAGTCTCTCTCTCGCTATGTTGACTTCACGGAGTACAGACATACGAGCGAAAGCTCGGCCAAAATGTTGTTAATTTATTTGTTTTAATTTAAAATATAGTATATTAACTACCACTGCTAAAAGCGTGTGTCATGTACAAATAACTATAAATATGTGGTAACAAGAAGATATAATATGTAACACAAAAACAGAACTAGTGTTAAACAAGATGACGACTCCCTTCAAGAAGTAACTCCATTTACAATCATTCCTGAAGATGTGATCTGCAGGAACTTCATAAAGACACGTATACCAGGCATAAGATGCGGCCTCCGAGAATCTACATATACTTACACCAAAGAAACTTCAATCTCCTCTGTGAACATCCGACCTATTCTTGACGAAGACGCGACCCAGATGATGACGCCGACTACAAGGATTCCCAAGACGGACGCCCCAGGACGAGGTTTCTACGTTCGATTGTAAAGGTGACTCGATAGCTTGGCTATCGAGAGTTAATAATATTTGTTACACTAATCACTTCTAAAAGAGACTTTTCAAGACGATTAATTTTATGTAAACATTGTAATCAGAAAATCTAAGAGTTTACTGTAAAAATTCAATTATCATACGTTGTAACGCTTTAAATGTTAATGTAACTTATTATCGTTCCAAGTAATAGTACCATTCTTCAAATGGTTAAAGAAGTCTTGCAAGCTTCTAAAATGAACTGAAAATAATTAGAAGTCTTTGCTAGAAATATACAGAAAGTAAACTCGGATCCGAGGTATAAGAAAATAGAATCAATTTGATCCCAAAGTTTTATGAGAAGCATTTAAATATTTTAGTTTAATTAATGATGTCATGGGATCTGTCAGTAACTGTTGTTAAATAAAGAGAAGTCGTCTTGTTACACATGAAAATGAGTGCATAAATCAGTAAAATACCTTCCCTTGTTTCCTTACACAGATGGTAAGTAATTTGTTCAGTTAATTTGATTTGAATATAGTTCGTTACAACGTAGGTAGCCCACGTAATTGGCAGAGGTCAGTTAAGATGGGTTCCCTGGATTTGTGACGCGGCAATACGTAACAAAATTGCGCCACTCTGCTTAAGTTAGAATAGTTGCGAGCATCGTGACGCAAACAAAATTGCGCAACTCTGCTAATTTTAATAAAAGGTTTGTAAGCATCGTGACGCAAACAAAATTGCGCAACTCTGCTATTGTTTTTATAAAAGGTATTGTGCTGTTGTTATCTAATTTACTCTTTTTTGCTGTGGTTTGATTAGCTGTAAATAATACTTAATTGTGTATTGTGTTGTTGCTGTCTTGTAAGTGTAATTGTGTGCAGAGTGTCCAAAAATTGCGCCACTCTGCTAATTAAATAACTCACGGCATTCAGTTTTTGATCTATGCACTCAGAGAATGTAATTGATGTAACTTTAATTTTCAAAACATATCTCATATCTTACGTATCTCAAAACATACGTAAATGATAGTCAGTATAAATTGAAATATCATTTTATGAAGATATATGCAGGTACCTACTTGCATACATGAATTGTAATGTTTGGTCAACTGATCAGTCTTTAACAGGTTTGTATTATGACAATCCAAGACCTGTTGTTTCTTGAATAATCCTGCATTATAATTATTCAATCTGCATAGTATATGTTAGTGTATGTCTGTTGTCACAAAAAAAAGAAAAACGTTGTTAATAATAATGCTCCTGTGTACAGTAGACCCAGTTAATTACGTGGAAAGAATTTCGTAACTTGAAATTGTGACCAAAATAAATAATTAATTTAATTGGGGAAAGTAAATGAATGAATAAAGTCAAAGTGTTATAAAGCGTAATACTCGTGCAAGTTGAAGGGGTGCATTGTTGAATAAGATTCACCCTATGCGTGCCAGCTAGCTCCTCCAGTTATGACCTGTTAAGGAAGTAATCGGTGGCATTGTGTAGAGAACAATACGTGAGAGTAAAACCCCCCATTCTCACTGACACACTGAGCCTACCTTTGTTAACTAAATAAAGAGGGTGACCTACATTCCAGAAAACAGCTGATTGGCTATTTAACTTTGAAAAATATGTGTGTGGAATTTCTGTCTCTCCCTTAGAAGAGAAATTGTTCTTTTCTGAATTGTGCAGATTATTTACTCAAGAATTTATCTTATATATGTGTAATATATGTATAGTATAGTAGAGCAAGTATTTTCACCGTGACGACAATTAAATAATATATTGACGACAAATAACTAATGTAGTGACTTAATAATAATAAATTTATAATAATAAATATAGTAAAAAAAATTTTTTCAAGTAAATAAATGACTTAGTTAACCCTCCCTTGTTAAATAAAGTGTGCTAAATAAATAATTGTGGTAATTAAATAGGAATTTAATTCTAAGTAAGTTTCTGTAATCTCCCCCTAAGTAAATAATAAATAAATAAAGAAAATAATAATAAGTGAATAATAATTGCGTTAAATAATAAGGCTGAATAAATCCTGATTTAAACTTATTTGTGTGAAGTGTAGCAGTAAGTAAGGGAAAAGAATAATAATAATACAAGTAACGTTGCATATTGTAAACAGCCCGGTCGTGGCCAGTTCGAGGAAATAAAGCGTGTTGAGAATTGTAGTAAGCAGCCACCCTCCCTATTGTGATAAACCGGTGCTAGTGTAAACAATTGAAAACCACCCCTGTGTATTACAATGAATTGTGTAAAGTGTTTCCCCTTCCGCATAGTTTGTTTAAGAATTGTTAAAGAGATAAAAGAGAATTATCTTCGTGAGATTCCGCTTCTCTCTGTAGCATAAGATGTTAGGATTAGCTATGATCTAAAGTGGAGTATGGGATCCTCTTTAAATTATATTAGAGATAAGTCTATGGTATATAATTAAGAGAGAATTATATACATGTAACGTAACAAGTCACAACGGCACCGACTGAAAAGGGTAATGATAGGGCAGAAAGGTGCCAAAGATCATTAATGAGTGCTGAAAGCTAACTGGTGTAGTTAGAGTAAGCCGATGTCAGTCGGGCCACGATATTGTGAGTTACGGATAAGTAGGGATCTTTCCATTCTAAGGTTTGGAAATTAGTATTAAGACTTAAAATATAAGTTAGCGGGTTAAGAAGTGAGATAAAAGGAATTTCACGGAGGTGAACATTTAAATGAACAAGATCATTTAAAGAGAATTAGAGAAAACAAACTGTGCACTAATAATAAATAATAGTAATAATAAATAACTTCACACACTGACACCAAACATACTCCAAGTCCCCAATTGTGCGTTAGACTCACAAAAAAAAAAGCAACCGTAACGTGAAAATTAAGCGGTGGAGTATGTGACGATTTAAATTGTAACTGTAATCGTAAATCAAAAAAATTAAGTTTGCGAGCGATTAAGTAATTTTAAATCTCACTATAATACCTAAAACCCCTGTATGTACTTAGTATGAGAATGATAAGTAATTAAGAGGTCCAAAGAAACACTAAAAAAAAGGGCGAATTGTAAAAAAGTTATTATTGTCATATTTAACCCTTTGCTTGTCATCATGCGGTGACCTGTTAATTCCGGACTCGACGTGTCTACCGAGTCGTCTGTAATGTAGGAAGAAATAAAAATCATAATGTTTATAATTAAAAATCTGAAGACACTAATAGTCGTTAAAATAACTCACTTAAATTATATATGTATAATTAAGGTATAGTTTTTGGGAATAAGAATGTTAACTTAAATAAAGATAGGGACTATATTGTCGCGGAGTAGTTTCCCCTCTCCTTTTTGTTAAACACCAGTTGAAGCGAGCAAAGAGTCTCTCTCTCGCTATGTTGACTTCACGGAGTACAGACATACGAGCGAAAGCTCGGCCAAAATGTTGTTAATTTATTTGTTTTAATTTAAAATATAGTATATTAACTACCACTGCTAAAAGCGTGTGTCATGTACAAATAACTATAAATATGTGGTAACAAGAAGATATAATATGTAACACAAAAACAGAACTAGTGTTAAACAAGATGACGACTCCCTTCAAGAAGTAACTCCATTTACAATCATTCCTGAAGATGTGATCTGCAGGAACTTCATAAAGACACGTATACCAGGCATAAGATGCGGCCTCCGAGAATCTACATATACTTACACCAAAGAAACTTCAATCTCCTCTGTGAACATCCGACCTATTCTTGACGAAGACGCGACCCAGATGATGACGCCGACTACAAGGATTCCCAAGACGGACGCCCCAGGACGAGGTTTCTACGTTCGATTGTAAAGGTGACTCGATAGCTTGGCTATCGAGAGTTAATAATATTTGTTACACTAATCACTTCTAAAAGAGACTTTTCAAGACGATTAATTTTATGTAAACATTGTAATCAGAAAATCTAAGAGTTTACTGTAAAAATTCAATTATCATACGTTGTAACGCTTTAAATGTTAATGTAACTTATTATCGTTCCAAGTAATAGTACCATTCTTCAAATGGTTAAAGAAGTCTTGCAAGCTTCTAAAATGAACTGAAAATAATTAGAAGTCTTTGCTAGAAATATACAGAAAGTAAACTCGGATCCGAGGTATAAGAAAATAGAATCAATTTGATCCCAAAGTTTTATGAGAAGCATTTAAATATTTTAGTTTAATTAATGATGTCATGGGATCTGTCAGTAACTGTTGTTAAATAAAGAGAAGTCGTCTTGTTACACATGAAAATGAGTGCATAAATCAGTAAA
Organism: Magicicada septendecula; assembly: GCA_034769895.1. Lineage (NCBI taxonomy): Eukaryota > Metazoa > Arthropoda > Insecta > Hemiptera > Cicadidae > Magicicada > Magicicada septendecula. Next base: position 353,845,032 of record CM068375.1, read on the forward strand.
ATACCTTCCCTTGTTTCCTTACACAGATGGTAAGTAATTTGTTCAGTTAATTTGATTTGAATATAGTTCGTTACAACGTAGGCAGCCCACGTAATTGGCAGAGGTCAGTTAAGATGGGTTCCCTGGATTTGTGACGCGGCAATACGTAACAAAATTGCGCCACTCTGCTTAAGTTAGAATAGTTGCGAGCATCGTGACGCAAACAAAATTGCGCAACTCTGCTAATTTTAATAAAAGGTTTGTAAGCATCGTGACGCAAACAAAATTGCGCAACTCTGCTATTGTTTTTATAAAAGGTATTGTGCTGTTGTTATCTAATTTACTCTTTTTTGCTGTGGTTTGATTAGCTGTAAATAATACTTAATTGTGTATTGTGTTGTTGCTGTCTTGTAAGTGTAATTGTGTGCAGAGTGTCCAAAAATTGCGCCACTCTGCTAATTAAATAACTCACGGCATTCAGTTTTTGATCTATGCACTCAGAGAATGTAATTGATGTAACTTTAATTTTCAAAACATATCTCATATCTTACGTATCTCAAAACATACGTAAATGATAGTCAGTATAAATTGAAATATCATTGTATGAAGATATATGCAGGTACCTACTTGCATACATGAATTGTAATGTTTGGTCAACTGATCAGTCTTTAACAGGTTTGTATTATGACAATCCAAGACCTGTTGTTTCTTGAATAATCCTGCATTATAATTATTCAATCTGCATAGTATATGTTAGTGTATGTCTGTTGTCACAAAAAAAAGAAAAACGTTGTTAATAATAATGCTCCTGTGTACAGTAGACCCAGTTAATTACGTGGAAAGAATTTCGTAACTTGAAATTGTGACCAAAATAAATAATTAATTTAATTGGGGAAAGTAAATGAATGAATAAAGTCAAAGTGTTATAAAGCGTAATACTCGTGCAAGTTGAAGGGGTGCATTGTTGAATAAGATTCACCCTATGCGTGCCAGCTAGCTCCTCCAGTTATGACCTGTTAAGGAAGTAATCGGTGGCATTGTGTAGAGAACAATACGTGAGAGTAAAACCCCCCATTCTCACTGACACACTGAGCCTACCTTTGTTAACTAAATAAAGAGGGTGACCTACATTCCAGAAAACAGCTGATTGGCTATTTAACTTTGAAAAATATGTGTGTGGAATTTCTGTCTCTCCCTTAGAAGAGAAATTGTTCTTTTCTGAATTGTGCAGATTATTTACTCAAGAATTTATCTTATATATGTGTAATATATGTATAGTATAGTAGAGCAAGTATTTTCACCGTGACGACAATTAAATAATATATTGACGACAAATAACTAATGTAGTGACTTAATAATAATAAATTTATAATAATAAATATAGTAAAAAAAATTTTTTCAAGTAAATAAATGACTTAGTTAACCCTCCCTTGTTAAATAAAGTGTGCTAAATAAATAATTGTGGTAATTAAATAGGAATTTAATTCTAAGTAAGTTTCTGTAATCTCCCCCTAAGTAAATAATAAATAAATAAAGAAAATAATAATAAGTGAATAATAATTGCGTTAAATAATAAGGCTGAATAAATCCTGATTTAAACTTATTTGTGTGAAGTGTAGCAGTAAGTAAGGGAAAAGAATAATAATAATACAAGTAACGTTGCATATTGTAAACAGCCCGGTCGTGGCCAGTTCGAGGAAATAAAGCGTGTTGAGAATTGTAGTAAGCAGCCACCCTCCCTATTGTGATAAACCGGTGCTAGTGTAAACAATTGAAAACCACCCCTGTGTATTACAATGAATTGTGTAAAGTGTTTCCCCTTCCGCATAGTTTGTTTAAGAATTGTTAAAGAGATAAAAGAGAATTATCTTCGTGAGATTCCGCTTCTCTCTGTAGCATAAGATGTTAGGATTAGCTATGATCTAAAGTGGAGTATGGGATCCTCTTTAAATTATATTAGAGATAAGTCTATGGTATATAATTAAGAGAGAATTATATACATGTAACGTAACAAGTCACAACGGCACCGACTGAAAAGGGTAATGATAGGGCAGAAAGGTGCCAAAGATCATTAATGAGTGCTGAAAGCTAACTGGTGTAGTTAGAGTAAGCCGATGTCAGTCGGGCCACGATATTGTGAGTTACGGATAAGTAGGGATCTTTCCATTCTAAGGTTTGGAAATTAGTATTAAGACTTAAAATATAAGTTAGCGGGTTAAGAAGTGAGATAAAAGGAATTTCACGGAGGTGAACATTTAAATGAACAAGATCATTTAAAGAGAATTAGAGAAAACAAACTGTGCACTAATAATAAATAATAGTAATAATAAATAACTTCACACACTGACACCAAACATACTCCAAGTCCCCAATTGTGCGTTAGACTCACAAAAAAAAAAGCAACCGTAACGTGAAAATTTAGCGGTGGAGTATGTGACGATTTAAATTGTAACTGTAATCGTAAATAAAAAAAATTAAGTTTGCGAGCGATTAAGTAATTTTAAATCTCACTATAATACCTAAAACCCCTGTATGTACTTAGTATGAGAATGATAAGTAATTAAGAGGTCCAAAGAAACACTAAAAAAAAGGGCGAATTGTAAAAAAGTTATTATTGTCATATTTAACCCTTTGCTTGTCATCATGCGGTGACCTGTTAATTCCGGACTCGACGTGTCTACCGAGTCGTCTGTAATGTAGGAAGAAATAAAAATCATAATGTTTATAATTAAAAATCTGAAGACACTAATAGTCGTTAAAATAACTCACTTAAATTATATATGTATAATTAAGGTATAGTTTTTGGGAATAAGAATGTTAACTTAAATAAAGATAGGGACTATATTGTCGCGGAGTAGTTTCCCCTCTCCTTTTTGTTAAACACCAGTTGAAGCGAGCAAAGAGTCTCTCTCTCGCTATGTTGACTTCACGGAGTACAGACATACGAGCGAAAGCTCGGCCAAAATGTTGTTAATTTATTTGTTTTAATTTAAAATATAGTATATTAACTACCACTGCTAAAAGCGTGTGTCATGTACAAATAACTATAAATATGTGGTAACAAGAAGATATAATATGTAACACAAAAACAGAACTAGTGTTAAACAAGATGACGACTCCCTTCAAGAAGTAACTCCATTTACAACATCATTCCTGAAGATGTGATCTGCAGGAACTTCATAAAGACACGTATACCAGGCATAAGATGCGGCCTCCGAGAATCTGCATATACTTACACCAAAGAAACTTCAATCTCCTCTGTGAACATCCGACCTATTCTTGACGAAGACGCGACCCAGATGATGACGCCGACTACATGGATTCCCAAGACGGACGCCCCAGGACGAGGTTTCTACGTTCGATTGTAAAGGTGACTCGATAGCTTGGCTATCGAGAGTTAATAATATTTGTTACACTAATCACTTCTAAAAGAGACTTTTCAAGACGATTAATTTTATGTAAACATTGTAATCAGAAAATCTAAGAGTTTGCTGTAAAAATTCAATTATCATACGTTGTAACGCTTTAAATGTTAATGTAACTTATTATCGTTCCAAGTAATAGTACCATTCTTCAAATGGTTAAAGAAGTCTTGCAAGCTTCTAAAATGAACTGAAAATAATTAGAAGTCTTTGCTAGAAATATACAGAAAGTAAACTCGGATCCGAGGTATAAGAAAATAGAATCAATTTGATCCCAAAGTTTTATGAGAAGCATTTAAATATTTTAGTTTAATTAATGATGTCATGGGATCTGTCAGTAACTGTTGTTAAATAAAGAGAAGTCGTCTTGTTACACATGAAAATGAGTGCATAAATCAGTAAAATACCTTCCCTTGTTTCCTTACACAGATAGTAAGTAATTTGTTCAGTTAATTTGATTTGAATATAGTTCGTTACAACGTAGGCAGCCCATGTAATTGGCAGAGGTCAGTTAAGCTGGGTTCCCTGGATTTGTGACGCGGCAATACGTAACAAAATTGCGCCACTCTGCTTAAGTTAGAATAGTTGCGAGCATCGTGACGCAAACAAAATTGCGCAACTCTGCTAATTTTAATAAAAGGTTTGTAAGCATCGTGACGCAAACAAAATTGCGCAACTCTGCTATTGTTTTTATAAAAGGTATTGTGCTGTTGTTATCTAATTTACTCTGCTTTGCTGTGGTTTGATTAGCTGTAAATAATACTTAATTGTGTATTGTGTTGTTGCTGTCTTGTAAGTGTAATTGTGTACAGAGTGTCACAAAATTGCGCCACTCTGCTAATTAAATAACTCACGGCATTCAGTTTTTGATCTATGCACTCAGAGAATGTAATTGATGTAACTTTAATTTTCAAAACATATCTCATATCTTACGTATCTCAAAACATACGTAAATGATAGTCAGTATAAATTGAAATATCATTGTATGAAGATATATGCAGGTACCTACTTGCATACATGAATTGTAATGTTTGGTCAACTGATCAGTCTTTAACAGGTTTGTATTATGACAATCCAAGACCTGTTGTTTCTTGAATAATCCTGCATTATAATTATTCAATCTGCATAGTATATGTTAGTGTATGTCTGTTGTCAAAAAAAAAAGAAAAACGTTGTTAATAATAATGCTCCTGTGTACAGTAGACCCAGTTAATTACGTGGAAAGAATTTCGTAACTTGAAATTGTGACCAAAATAAATAATTAATTTAATTGGGGAAAGTAAATGAATGAATAAAGTCAAAGTGTTATAAAGCGTAATATTCGTGCAAGTTGAAGGGGTGCATTGTTGAATAAGATTCACCCTATGCGTGCCAGCTAGCTCCTCCAGTTATGACCTGTTAAGGAAGTAATCGGTGGCATTGTGTAGAGAACAATACGTGAGAGTAAAACCCCCCATTCTCACTGACACACTGAGCCTACCTTTGTTAACTAAATAAAGAGGGTGACCTACATTCCAGAAAACAGCTGATTGGCTATTTAACTTTGAAAAATATGTGTGTGGAATTTCTGTCTCTCCCTTAGAAGAGAAATTGTTCTTTTCTGAATTGTGCAAATTATTTACTCAAGAATTTATCTTATATATGTGTAATATATGTATAGTATAGTAGAGCAAGTATTTTCACCGTGACGACAATTAAATAATATACTGACGACAAATAACTAATGTAGTGACTTAATAATAATAAATTTATAATAATAAATATAGTAAAAAAAAATTTTTTTCAAGTAAATAAATGACTTAGTTAACCCTCCCTTGTTAAATAAAGTGTGCTAAATAAATAATTGTGGTAATTAAATAGGAATTTAATTCTAAGTAAGTTTCTGTAATCTCCCCTAAGTAAATAATAAATAAATAAAGAAAATAATAATAAGTGAATATTAATTGCGTTAAATAATAAGGCTGAATAAATCCTGATTTAAACTAATTTGTGTGAAGTGTAGCAGTAAGTAAGGGAAAAGAATAATAATAATACAAGTAACGTTGCATATTGTAAACACCCCGGTCGTGGCCAGTTCGAGGAAATAAAGCGTGTTGAGAATTGTAGTAAGCAGCCACCCTCCCTATTGTGATAAACCGGTGCTAGTGTAAATAATTGAAAACCACCCCTGTGTATTACAATGAATTGTGTAAAGTGTCTCCCCTTCCGCACAGTTTGTTTAAGAATTGTTAAAGAGATAAAAGAGAATTATCTTCGTGAGATTCCGCTTCTCTCTGTAGCATAAGATGTTAGGATTGGCTATGATCTAAAGTGGAGTATGGGATCCTCTTTAGATTATATTAGAGATAAGTCTATGGTATATAATTAAGAGAGAATTATATACATGTAACGTAACAAGTCGCAACGGCACCGACTGAAAAGAGTAATGATAGGGCAGAAAGGTGCCAAAGATCATTAATGAGTGCTGAAAGCTAACTGGTGTAGTTAGAGTAAGCCGATGTCAGTCGGGCCACGATATTGTGAGTTACGGATAAGTAGGGATCTTTCCATTCTAAGGTTTGGAAATTAGTATTAAGACTTAAAATATAAGTTAGCGTGTTAAGAAGTGAGATAAAGGGAAATTCACGGAGGTGAACATTTAAATGAACAAGATCATTTAAGAGAATTAGAGAAAACAAACTGTGCACTAATAATAAATAATAGTAATAATAAATAACTTCACACAGTGACACCAAACATACTCCAAGTCCCCAATTGTGCGTTAGACTCACACAAAAAAAGCAACCGTAACGTGAAAATTAAGCGGTGGAGTATGTGACGATTTAAATTGTAACTGTAATCGTAAATAAAAAAAATTAAGTTTGCGAGCGATTAAGTAATTTTAAATCTCACTATAATACCTAAAACCCCTGTATGTACTCAGTATGAGAATGAGAAGTAATTAAGAGGTCCAAAGAAACACTAATAAAAAGGGCGAATTGTAAAAAAGCTATTATTGTCGTATTTAACCCTTTGCTTGTCATCATGCGGTGACCTGTTAATTCCGGACTCGACGTGTCTACCGAGTCGTCTGTAATGTAGGAAGAAATAAAAATCATAATGTTTATAATTAAAAATCTGAAGACACTAATAGTCGTTAAAATAACTCACTTAAATTATATATGTATAATTAAGGTATAGTTTTTGGGAATAAGAATGCTAACTTAAATAAAGATAGGGACTATATTGTCGCGGAGAAGTTGCCCCTCTCCTTTTTGTTAAGCACCAGTTGAAGCGAGCAAAGAGTCTCTCGCTATGTTGACTTCAGGGAGTACAGACATACGAGCGAAAGCTCGGCCAAAATGTTGTTAATTTATTTGTTTTAATTTAAATGTAGTATATTAACTACCACTGCTAAAAGCGTGTGTCATGTACAAATAACTATAAATATGTGGTAACAAGAAGATATAATATGTAACACAAAAACAGAACTAGTGTTAAACAAGATGACGACTCCCTTCAAGAAGTAACTCCATTTACAACATCATTCCTGAAGATGTGATCTGCAGGAACTTCATAAAGACACGTATACCAGGCATAAGATGCGGCCTCCGAGAATCTGCATATACTTACACCAAAGAAACTTCAATCTCCTCTGTGAACATCCGACCTATTCTTGACGAAGACGCGACCCAGATGATGACGCCGACTACAAGGATTCCCAAGACGGACGCCCCAGGACGAGGTTTCTACGTTCGATTGTAAAGGTGACTCGATAGCTTGGCTATCGAGAGTTAATAATATTTGTTACACTAATCACTTCTAAAAGAGACTTTTCAAGACGATTAATTTTATGTAAACATTGTAATCAGAAAATCTAAGAGTTTGCTGTAAAAATTCAATTATCATACGTTGTAACGCTTTAAATGTTAATGTAACTTATTATCGTTCCAAGTAATAGTACCATTCTTCAAATGGTTAAAGAAGTCTTGCAAGCTTCTAAAATGAACTGAAAATAATTAGAAGTCTTTGCTAGAAATATACAGAAAGTAAACACGGATCCGAGGTATAAGAAAATAGAATCAATTTGATCCCAAAGTTTTATGAGAAGCATTTAAATATTTTAGTTTAATTAATGATGTCATGGGATCTGTCAGTAACTGTTGTTAAATAAAGAGAAGTCGTCTTGTTACACATGAAAATGAGTGCATAAATCAGTAAAATACCTTCCCTTGTTTCCTTACACAGATAGTAAGTAATTTGTTCAGTTAATTTGATTTGAATATAGTTCGTTACAACGTAGGCAGCCCATGTAATTGGCAGAGGTCAGTTAAGATGGGTTCCCTGGATTTGTGACGCGGCAATACGTAACAAAATTGCGCCACTCTGCTTAAGTTAGAATAGTTGCGAGCATCGTGACGCAAACAAAATTGCGCAACTCTGCTAATTTTAATAAAAGGTTTGTAAGCATCGTGACGCAAACAAAATTGCGCAACTCTGCTATTGTTTTTATAAAAGGTATTGTGCTGTTGTTATCTAATTTACTCTGCTTTGCTGTGGTTTGATTAGCTGTAAATAATACTTAATTGTGTATTGTGTTGTTGCTGTCTTGTAAGTGTAATTGTGTACAGATTGTCACAAAATTGCGCCACTCTGCTAATTAAATAACTCACGGCATTCAGTTTTTGATCTATGCACTCAGAGAATGTAATTGATGTAACTTTAATTTTCAAAACATATCTCATATCTTACGTATCTCAAAACATACGTAAATGATAGTCAGTATAAATTGAAATATCATTGTATGAAGATATATGCAGGTACCTACTTGCATACATGAATTGTAATGTTTGGTCAACTGATCAGTCTTTAACAGGTTTGTATTATGACAATCCAAGACCTGTTGTTTCTTGAATAATCCTGCATTATAATTATTCAATCTGCATAGTATATATTAGTGTATGTCTGTTGTCAAAAAAAAAGAAAAACGTTGTTAATAATAATGCTCCTGTGTACAGTAGACCCAGTTAATTACGTGGAAAGAATTTCGTAACTTGAAATTGTGACCAAAATAAATAATTAATTTAATTGGGGAAAGTAAATGAATGAATAAAGTCAAAGTGTTATAAAGCGTAATATTCGTGCAAGTTGAAGGGGTGCATTGTTGAATAAGATTCACCCTATGCGTGCCAGCTAGCTCCTCCAGTTATGACCTGTTAAGGAAGTAATCGGTGGCATTGTGTAGAGAACAATACGTGAGAGTAAAACCCCCCATTCTCACTGACACACTGAGCCTACCTTTGTTAACTAAATAAAGATGGTGACCTACATTCCAGAAAACAGCTGATTGGCTATTTAACTTTGAAAAATATATGTGTGGAATTTCTGTCTCTCCCTTAGTGGAGAAATTGTTCTTTTCTGAATTGTGCAAATTATTTACTCAAGAATTTATCTTATATATGTGTAATATATGTATAGTATAGTAGAGCAAATATTTTCACCGTGACGACAATTAAATAATATACTGACGACAAATAACTAATGTAGTGACTTGATAATAATAAATATAGTAAAAAAAAATTTTTCCAAGTAAATAAATGACTTAGTTAACCCTCCCTTGTTAAATAAAGTGTGCTAAATAAATAATTGTGGTAATTAAATAGGAATTTAATTCTAAGTAAGTTTCTGTAATCTCCCCTAAGTAAATAATAAATAAATAAAGAAAATAATAATAAGTGAATAATAATTGCGTTAAATAATAAGGCTGAATAAATTCTGATTTAAACTAATGTGTGTGAAGTGTAGGATTAAGTAAGGGAAAATAATAATAATAATACAAGTAACGTTGCATATTGTAAACACCCCGGTCGTGGCCAGTTCGAGGAAATAAAGCGTGTTGAGAATTGTAGTAAGCAGCCACCCTCCCTATTGTGATAAACCGGTGCTAGTGTAAACAATTGAAAACCACCCCTGTGTATTACAATGAATTGTGTAAAGTGTCTCCTCTTCCGCATAGTTTGTTTAAGAATTGTTAAAGAGATAAAAGAGAATTATCTTCGTGAGATTCCGCTTCTCTCTGTAGCATAAGATGTTAGGATTAGCTATGATCTAAAGTGGAGTATGGGATCCTCTTTAGATTATATTAGAGATAAGTCTATGGTATATAATTAAGAGAGAATTATATACATGTAACGTAACAAGTCACAACGGCACCGACTGAAAAGGGTAATGATAGGGCAGAAAGGTGCCAAAGATCATTAATGAGTGCTGAAAGCTAACTGGTGTAGTTAGAGTAAGCCGTTGTCAGTCGGGCCACGATATTGTGAGTTACGGATAAGTAGGGATCTTTCCATTCTAAGGTTTGGAAATTAGTATTAAGACTTAAAATATAATTTAGCGTGTTAAGAAGTGAGATAAAGGGAATTTCACGGAGGTGAACATTTAAATGAACAAGATCATTTAAAGAGAATTAGAGAAAACAAACTGTGCACTAATAATAAATAATAGTAATAATAAATATCTTCACACACTGACACCAAACATACTCCAAGTCCCCAATTGTGCGTTAGACTCACAAAAAGAAAGTAACCGTAACGTGAAAATTAAGCGGTGGAGTATGTGACGATTTAAATTGTAACTGTAATCGTAAATAAAAAAAATTAAGTTTGCGAGCGATTAAGTAATTTTAAATCTCACTATAATACCTAAAACCCCTGTATGTACTCAGTATGAGAATGAGAAGTAATTAAGAGGTCCAAAGAAACACTAATAAAAAGGGCGAATTGTAAAAAAGTTATTATTGTCATATTTAACCCTTTGCTTGTCATCATGCGGTGACCTGTTAATTCCGGACTCGACGTGTCTACCGAGTCGTCTGTAATGTAGGAAGAAATAAAAATCATAATGTTTATAATTAAAAATCTGAAGACACTAATAGTCGTTAAAATAACTCACTTAAATTATATATGTATAATTAAGTTATAGTTTTTGGGAATAAGAATGTTAACTTAAATAAAGATAGGGACTATATTGTCGCGGAGTAGTTGCCTCTCTCCTTTTTGTTAAGCACCAGTTGAAGCGAGCAAAGAGTCTCTCTCTCGCTATGTTGATTTCACGGAGTAGAGACATACGAGCGAAAGCTCGGCCAAAATGTTGTTAATTTATTTGTTTTAATTTAAATGTAGTATATTAACTACCACTGCTAAAAGCGTGTGTCATGTACAAATAACTATAAATATGTGGTAATAAGAAGATATAATATGTAACAAAAAAACAGAACTAGTGTTAAACAAGATGACGACTCCCTTCAAGAAGTAACTCCATTTACAACATCATTCCTGAAGATGTGATCTGCAGGAACTTCATAAAGACACGTATACCAGGCATAAGATGCGGCCTCCGAGAATCTGCATATACTTACACCAAAGAAACTTCAATCTCCTCTGTGAACATCCGACCTATTCTTGACGAAGACGCGACCCAGATGATGACGCCGACTACATGGATTCCCAAGACGGACGCCCCAGGACGAGGTTTCTACGTTCGATTGTAAAGGTGACTCGATAGCTTGGCTATCGAGAGTTAATAATATTTGTTACACTAATCACTTCTAAAAGAGACTTTTCAAGACGATTAATTTTATGTAAACATTGTAATCAGAAAATCTAAGAGTTTGCTGTAAAAATTCAATTATCATACGTTGTAACGCTTTAAATGTTAATGTAACTTATTATCGTTCCAAGTAATAGTACCATTCTTCAAATGGTTAAAGAAGTCTTGCAAGCTTCTAAAATGAACTGAAAATAATTAGAAGTCTTTGCTAGAAATATACAGAAAGTAAACTCGGATCCGAGGTATAAGAAAATAGAATCAATTTGATCCCAAAGTTTTATGAGAAGCATTTAAATATTTTAGTTTAATTAATGATGTCATGGGATCTGTCAGTAACTGTTGTTAAATAAAGAGAAGTCGTCTTGTTACACATGAAAATGAGTGCATAAATCAGTAAAATACCTTCCCTTGTTTCCTTACACAGATAGTAAGTAATTTGTTCAGTTAATTTGATTTGAATATAGTTCGTTACAACGTAGGCAACCCATGTAATTGGCAGAGGTCAGTTAAGATGGGTTCCCTGGATTTGTGACGCGGCAATACGTAACAAAATTGCGCCACTCTGCTTAAGTTAGAATAGTTGCGAGCATCGTGACGCAAACAAAATTGCGCAACTCTGCTAATTTTAATAAAAGGTTTGTAAGCATCGTGACGCAAACAAAATTGCGCAACTCTGCTATTGTTTTTATAAAAGGTATTGTGCTGTTGTTATCTAATTTACTCTGCTTTGCTGTGGTTTGATTAGCTGTAAATAATACTTAATTGTGTATTGTGTTGTCGCTGTCTTGTAAGTGTAATTGTGTACAGAGTGTCACAAAATTGCGCCACTCTGCTAATTAAATAACTCACGGCATTCAGTTTTTGATCTATGCACTCAGAGAATGTAATTGATGTAACTTTAATTTTCAAAACATATCTCATATCTTACGTATCTCAAAACATACGTAAATGATAGTCAGTATAAATTGAAATATCATTGTATGAAGATATATGCAGGTACCTACTTGCATACATGAATTGTAATGTTTGGTCAACTGATCAGTCTTTAACAGGTTTGTATTATGACAATCCAAGACCTGTTGTCTCTTGAATAATCCTGCATTATAATTATTCAATCTGCATAGTATATGTTAGTGTATGTCTGTTGTCAAAAAAAAAAGAAAAACGTTGTTAATAATAATGCTCCTGTGTACAGTAGACCCAGTTAATTACGTGGAAAGAATTTCGTAACTTGAAATTGTGACCAAAATAAATAATTAATTTAATTGGGGAAAGTAAATGAATGAATAAAGTCAAAGTGTTATAAAGCGTAATATTCGTGCAAGTTGAAGGGGTGCATTGTTGAATAAGATTCACCCTATGCGTGCCAGCTAGCTCCTCCAGTTATGACCTGTTAAGGAAGTAATCGGTGGCATTGTGTAGAGAACAATACGTGAGAGTAAAACCCCCCATTCTCACTGACACACTGAGCCTACCTTTGTTAACTAAATAAAGAGGGTGACCTACATTCCAGAAAACAGCTGATTGGCTATTTAACTTTGAAAAATATGTGTGTGGAATTTCTGTCTCTCCCTTAGAAGAGAAATTGTTCTTTTCTGAATTGTGCAAATTATTTACTCAAGAATTTATCTTATATATGTGTAATATATGTATAGTATAGTAGAGCAAATATTTTCACCGTGACGACAATTAAATAATATACTGACGACAAATAACTAATGTAGTGACTTGATAATAATAAATTTATAATAATAAATATAGTAAAAAAAAATTTTTCCAAGTAAATAAATGACTTAGTTAACCCTCCCTTGTTAAATAAAGTGTGCTAAATAAATAATTGTGGTAATTAAATAGGAATTTAATTCTAAGTAAGTTTCTGTAATCTCCCCTAAGTAAATAATAAATAAATAAAGAAAATAATAATAAGTGAATAATAATTGCGTTAAATAATAAGGCTGAATAAATTCTGATTTAAACTAATGTGTGTGAAGTGTAGGATTAAGTAAGGGAAAATAATAATAATAATACAAGTAACGTTGCATATTGTAAACACCCCGGTCGTGGCCAGTTCGAGGAAATAAAGCGTGTTGAGAATTGTAGTAAGCAGCCACCCTCCCTATTGTGATAAACCGGTGCTAGTGTAAACAATTGAAAACCACCCCTGTGTATTACAATGAATTGTGTAAAGTGTCTCCTCTTCCGCATAGTTTGTTTAAGAATTGTTAAAGAGATAAAAGAGAATTATCTTCGTGAGATTCCGCTTCTCTCTGTAGCATAAGATGTTAGGATTAGCTATGATCTAAAGTGGAGTATGGGATCCTCTTTAGATTATATTAGAGATAAGTCTATGGTATATAATTAAGAGAGAATTATATACATGTAACGTAACAAGTCACAACGGCACCGACTGAAAAGGGTAATGATAGGGCAGAAAGGTGCCAAAGATCATTAATGAGTGCTGAAAGCTAACTGGTGTAGTTAGAGTAAGCCGATGTCAGTCGGGCCACGATATTGTGAGTTACGGATAAGTAGGGATCTTTCCATTCTAAGGTTTGGAAATTAGTATTAAGACTTAAAATATAATTTAGCGTGTTAAGAAGTGAGATAAAGGGAATTTCACGGAGGTGAACATTTAAATGAACAAGATCATTTAAAGAGAATTAGAGAAAACAAACTGTGCACTAATAATAAATAATAGTAATAATAAATATCTTCACACACTGACACCAAACATACTCCAAGTCCCCAATTGTGCGTTAGACTCACAAAAAAAAAGTAACCGTAACGTGAAAATTAAGCGGTGGAGTATGTGACGATTTAAATTGTAACTGTAATCGTAAATAAAAAAAATTAAGTTTGCGAGCGATTAAGTAATTTTAAATCTCACTATAATACCTAAAACCCCTGTATGTACTCAGTATGAGAATGAGAAGTAATTAAGAGGTCCAAAGAAACTCTAATAAAAAGGGCGAATTGTAAAAAAGTTATTATTGTCATATTTAACCCTTTGCTTGTCATCATGCGGTGACCTGTTAATTCCGGACTCGACGTGTCTACCGAGTCGTCTGTAATGTAGGAAGAAATAAAAATCATAATGTTTATAATTAAAAATCTGAAGACACTAATAGTCGTTAAAATAACTCACTTAAATTATATATGTATAATTAAGTTATAGTTTTTGGGAATAAGAATGTTAACTTAAATAAAGATAGGGACTATATTGTCGCGGAGTAGTTGCCTCTCTCCTTTTTGTTAAGCACCAGTTGAAGCGAGCAAAGAGTCTCTCTCTCGCTATGTTGATTTCACGGAGTAGAGACATACGAGCGAAAGCTCGGCCAAAATGTTGTTAATTTATTTGTTTTAATTTAAATGTAGTATATTAACTACCACTGCTAAAAGCGTGTGTCATGTACAAATAACTATAAATATGTGGTAATAAGAAGATATAATATGTAACAAAAAAACAGAACTAGTGTTAAACAAGATGACGACTCCCTTCAAGAAGTAACTCCATTTACAACATCATTCCTGAAGATGTGATCTGCAGGAACTTCATAAAGACACGTATACCAGGCATAAGATGCGGCCTCCGAGAATCTGCATATACTTACACCAAAGAAACTTCAATCTCCTCTGTGAACATCCGACCTATTCTTGACGAAGACGCGACCCAGATGATGACGCCGACTACATGGATTCCCAAGACGGACGCCCCAGGACGAGGTTTCTACGTTCGATTGTAAAGGTGACTCGATAGCTTGGCTATCGAGAGTTAATAATATTTGTTACACTAATCACTTCTAAAAGAGACTTTTCAAGACGATTAATTTTATGTAAACATTGTAATCAGAAAATCTAAGAGTTTGCTGTAAAAATTCAATTATCATACGTTGTAACGCTTTAAATGTTAATGTAACTTATTATCGTTCCAAGTAATAGTACCATTCTTCAAATGGTTAAAGAAGTCTTGCAAGCTTCTAAAATGAACTGAAAATAATTAGAAGTCTTTGCTAGAAATATACAGAAAGTAAACTCGGATCCGAGGTATAAGAAAATAGAATCAATTTGATCCCAAAGTTTTATGAGAAGCATTTAAATATTTTAGTTTAATTAATGATGTCATGGGATCTGTCAGTAACTGTTGTTAAATAAAGAGAAGTCGTCTTGTTACACATGAAAATGAGTGCATAAATCAGTAAAATACCTTCCCTTGTTTCCTTACACAGATAGTAAGTAATTTGTTCAGTTAATTTGATTTGAATATAGTTCGTTACAACGTAGGCAGCCCATGTAATTGGCAGAGGTCAGTTAAGATGGGTTCCCTGGATTTGTGACGCGGCAATACGTAACAAAATTGCGCCACTCTGCTTAAGTTAGAATAGTTGCGAGCATCGTGACGCAAACAAAATTGCGCAACTCTGCTAATTTTAATAAAAGGTTTGTAAGCATCGTGACGCAAACAAAATTGCGCAACTCTGCTATTGTTTTTATAAAAGGTATTGTGCTGTTGTTATCTAATTTACTCTGCTTTGCTGTGGTTTGATTAGCTGTAAATAATACTTAATTGTGTATTGTGTTGTTGCTGTCTTGTAAGTGTAATTGTGTACAGAGTGTCACAAAATTGCGCCACTCTGCTAATTAAATAACTCACGGCATTCAGTTTTTGATCTATGCACTCAGAGAATGTAATTGATGTAACTTTAATTTTCAAAACATATCTCATATCTTACGTATCTCAAAACATACGTAAATGATAGTCAGTATAAATTGAAATATCATTGTATGAAGATATATGCAGGTACCTACTTGCATACATGAATTGTAATGTTTGGTCAACTGATCAGTCTTTAACAGGTTTGTATTATGACAATCCAAGACCTGTTGTTTCTTGAATAATCCTGCATTATAATTATTCAATCTGCATAGTATATGTTAGTGTATGTCTGTTGTCAAAAAAAAAAGAAAAACGTTGTTAATAATAATGCTCCTGTGTACAGTAGACCCAGTTAATTACGTGGAAAGAATTTCGTAACTTGAAATTGTGACCAAAATAAATAATTAATTTAATTGGGGAAAGTAAATGAATGAATAAAGTCAAAGTGTTATAAAGCGTAATATTCGTGCAAGTTGAAGGGGTGCATTGTTGAATAAGATTCACCCTATGCGTGCCAGCTAGCTCCTCCAGTTATGACCTGTTAAGGAAGTAATCGGTGGCATTGTGTAGAGAACAATACGTGAGAGTAAAACCCCCCATTCTCACTGACACACTGAGCCTACCTTTGTTAACTAAATAAAGATGGTGACCTACATTCCAGAAAACAGCTGATTGGCTATTTAACTTTGAAAAATATGTGTGTGGAATTTCTGTCTCTCCCTTAGAAGAGAAATTGTTCTTTTCTGAATTGTGCAAATTATTTACTCAAGAATTTATCTTATATATGTGTAATATATGTATAGTATAGTAGAGCAAGTATTTTCACCGTGACGACAATTAAATAATATACTGACGACAAATAACTAATGTAGTGACTTAATAATAATAAATTTATAATAATAAATATAGTAAAAAAAAATTTTTTTCAAGTAAATAAATGACTTAGTTAACCCTCCCTTGTTAAATAAAGTGTGCTAAATAAATAATTGTGGTAATTAAATAGGAATTTAATTCTAAGTAAGTTTCTGTAATCTCCCCTAAGTAAATAATAAATAAATAAAGAAAATAATAATAAGTGAATATTAATTGCGTTAAATAATAAGGCTGAATAAATCCTGATTTAAACTAATTTGTGTGAAGTGTAGCAGTAAGTAAGGGAAAAGAATAATAATAATACAAGTAACGTTGCATATTGTAAACACCCCGGTCGTGGCCAGTTCGAGGAAATAAAGCGTGTTGAGAATTGTAGTAAGCAGCCACCCTCCCTATTGTGATAAACCGGTGCTAGTGTAAATAATTGAAAACCACCCCTGTGTATTACAATGAATTGTGTAAAGTGTCTCCCCTTCCGCACAGTTTGTTTAAGAATTGTTAAAGAGATAAAAGAGAATTATCTTCGTGAGATTCCGCTTCTCTCTGTAGCATAAGATGTTAGGATTGGCTATGATCTAAAGTGGAGTATGGGATCCTCTTTAGATTATATTAGAGATAAGTCTATGGTATATAATTAAGAGAGAATTATATACATGTAACGTAACAAGTCACAACGGCACCGACTGAAAAGAGTAATGATAGGGCAGAAAGGTGCCAAAGATCATTAATGAGTGCTGAAAGCTAACTGGTGTAGTTAGAGTAAGCCGATGTCAGTCGGGCCACGATATTGTGAGTTACGGATAAGTAGGGATCTTTCCATTCTAAGGTTTGGAAATTAGTATTAAGACTTAAAATATAAGTTAGCGTGTTAAGAAGTGAGATAAAGGGAAATTCACGGAGGTGAACATTTAAATGAACAAGATCATTTAAGAGAATTAGAGAAAACAAACTGTGCACTAATAATAAATAATAGTAATAATAAATAACTTCACACAGTGACACCAAACATACTCCAAGTCCCCAATTGTGCGTTAGACTCACACAAAAAAAGCAACCGTAACGTGAAAATTAAGCGGTGGAGTATGTGACGATTTAAATTGTAACTGTAATCGTAAATAAAAAAAATTAAGTTTGCGAGCGATTAAGTAATTTTAAATCTCACTATAATACCTAAAACCCCTGTATGTACTCAGTATGAGAATGAGAAGTAATTAAGAGGTCCAAAGAAACACTAATAAAAAGGGCGAATTGTAAAAAAGCTATTATTGTCGTATTTAACCCTTTGCTTGTCATCATGCGGTGACCTGTTAATTCCGGACTCGACGTGTCTACCGAGTCGTCTGTAATGTAGGAAGAAATAAAAATCATAATGTTTATAATTAAAAATCTGAAGACACTAATAGTCGTTAAAATAACTCACTTAAATTATATATGTATAATTAAGGTATAGTTTTTGGGAATAAGAATGCTAACTTAAATAAAGATAGGGACTATATTGTCGCGGAGAAGTTGCCCCTCTCCTTTTTGTTAAGCACCAGTTGAAGCGAGCAAAGAGTCTCTCGCTATGTTGACTTCAGGGAGTACAGACATACGAGCGAAAGCTCGGCCAAAATGTTGTTAATTTATTTGTTTTAATTTAAATGTAGTATATTAACTACCACTGCTAAAAGCGTGTGTCATGTACAAATAACTATAAATATGTGGTAACAAGAAGATATAATATGTAACACAAAAACAGAACTAGTGTTAAACAAGATGACGACTCCCTTCAAGAAGTAACTCCATTTACAACATCATTCCTGAAGATGTGATCTGCAGGAACTTCATAAAGACACGTATACCAGGCATAAGATGCGGCCTCCGAGAATCTGCATATACTTACACCAAAGAAACTTCAATCTCCTCTGTGAACATCCGACCTATTCTTGACGAAGACGCGACCCAGATGATGACGCCGACTACAAGGATTCCCAAGACGGACGCCCCAGGACGAGGTTTCTACGTTCGATTGTAAAGGTGACTCGATAGCTTGGCTATCGAGAGTTAATAATATTTGTTACACTAATCACTTCTAAAAGAGACTTTTCAAGACGATTAATTTTATGTAAACATTGTAATCAGAAAATCTAAGAGTTTGCTGTAAAAATTCAATTATCATACGTTGTAACGCTTTAAATGTTAATGTAACTTATTATCGTTCCAAGTAATAGTACCATTCTTCAAATGGTTAAAGAAGTCTTGCAAGCTTCTAAAATGAACTGAAAATAATTAGAAGTCTTTGCTAGAAATATACAGAAAGTAAACACGGATCCGAGGTATAAGAAAATAGAATCAATTTGATCCCAAAGTTTTATGAGAAGCATTTAAATATTTTAGTTTAATTAATGATGTCATGGGATCTGTCAGTAACTGTTGTTAAATAAAGAGAAGTCGTCTTGTTACACATGAAAATGAGTGCATAAATCAGTAAAATACCTTCCCTTGTTTCCTTACACAGATAGTAAGTAATTTGTTCAGTTAATTTGATTTGAATATAGTTCGTTACAACGTAGGCAGCCCATGTAATTGGCAGAGGTCAGTTAAGATGGGTTCCCTGGATTTGTGACGCGGCAATACGTAACAAAATTGCGCCACTCTGCTTAAGTTAGAATAGTTGCGAGCATCGTGACGCAAACAAAATTGCGCAACTCTGCTAATTTTAATAAAAGGTTTGTAAGCATCGTGACGCAAACAAAATTGCGCAACTCTGCTATTGTTTTTATAAAAGGTATTGTGCTGTTGTTATCTAATTTACTCTGCTTTGCTGTGGTTTGATTAGCTGTAAATAATACTTAATTGTGTATTGTGTTGTTGCTGTCTTGTAAGTGTAATTGTGTACAGATTGTCACAAAATTGCGCCACTCTGCTAATTAAATAACTCACGGCATTCAGTTTTTGATCTATGCACTCAGAGAATGTAATTGTTGTAACTTTAATTTTCAAAACATATCTCATATCTTACGTATCTCAAAACATACGTAAATGATAGTCAGTATAAATTGAAATATCATTGTATGAAGATATATGCAGGTACCTACTTGCATACATGAATTGTAATGTTTGGTCAACTGATCAGTCTTTAACAGGTTTGTATTATGACAATCCAAGACCTGTTGTTTCTTGAATAATCCTGCATTATAATTATTCAATCTGCATAGTATATATTAGTGTATGTCTGTTGTCAAAAAAAAAGAAAAACGTTGTTAATAATAATGCTCCTGTGTACAGTAGACCCAGTTAATTACGTGGAAAGAATTTCGTAACTTGAAATTGTGACCAAAATAAATAATTAATTTAATTGGAGAAAGTAAATGAATGAATAAAGTCAAAGTGTTATAAAGCGTAATATTCGTGCAAGTTGAAGGGGTGCATTGTTGAATAAGATTCACCCTATGCGTGCCAGCTAGCTCCTCCAGTTATGACCTGTTAAGGAAGTAATCGGTGGCATTGTGTAGAGAACAATACGTGAGAGTAAAACCCCCCATTCTCACTGACACACTGAGCCTACCTTTGTTAACTAAATAAAGATGGTGACCTACATTCCAGAAAACAGCAGATTGGCTATTTAACTTTGAAAAATATATGTGTGGAATTTCTGTCTCTCCCTTAGTGGAGAAATTGTTCTTTTCTGAATTGTGCAAATTATTTACTCAAGAATTTATCTTATATATGTGTAATATATGTATAGTATAGTAGAGCAAATATTTTCACCGTGACGACAATTAAATAATATACTGACGACAAATAACTAATGTAGTGACTTGATAATAATAAATTTATAATAATAAATATAGTAAAAAAAAATTTTTCCAAGTAAATAAATGACTTAGTTAACCCTCCCTTGTTAAATAAAGTGTGCTAAATAAATAATTGTGGTAATTAAATAGGAATTTAATTCTAAGTAAGTTTCTGTAATCTCCCCTAAGTAAATAATAAATAAATAAAGAAAATAATAATAAGTGAATAATAATTGCGTTAAATAATAAGGCTGAATAAATTCTGATTTAAACTAATGTGTGTGAAGTGTAGGATTAAGTAAGGGAAAATAATAATAATAATACAAGTAACGTTGCATATTGTAAACACCCCGGTCGTGGCCAGTTCGAGGAAATAAAGCGTGTTGAGAATTGTAGTAAGCAGCCACCCTCCCTATTGTGATAAACCGGTGCTAGTGTAAACAATTGAAAACCACCCCTGTGTATTACAATGAATTGTGTAAAGTGTCTCCTCTTCCGCATAGTTTGTTTAAGAATTGTTAAAGAGATAAAAGAGAATTATCTTCGTGAGATTCCGCTTCTCTCTGTAGCATAAGATGTTAGGATTAGCTATGATCTAAAGTGGAGTATGGGATCCTCTTTAGATTATATTAGAGATAAGTCTATGGTATATAATTAAGAGAGAATTATATACATGTAACGTAACAAGTCACAACGGCACCGACTGAAAAGGGTAATGATAGGGCAGAAAGGTGCCAAAGATCATTAATGAGTGCTGAAAGCTAACTGGTGTAGTTAGAGTAAGCCGATGTCAGTCGGGCCACGATATTGTGAGTTACGGATAAGTAGGGATCTTTCCATTCTAAGGTTTGGAAATTAGTATTAAGACTTAAAATATAATTTAGCGTGTTAAGAAGTGAGATAAAGGGAATTTCACGGAGGTGAACATTTAAATGAACAAGATCATTTAAAGAGAATTAGAGAAAACAAACTGTGCACTAATAATAAATAATAGTAATAATAAATATCTTCACACACTGACACCAAACATACTCCAAGTCCCCAATTGTGCGTTAGACTCACAAAAAAAAAGTAACCGTAACGTGAAAATTAAGCGGTGGAGTATGTGACGATTTAAATTGTAACTGTAATCGTAAATAAAAAAAATTAAGTTTGCGAGCGATTAAGTAATTTTAAATCTCACTATAATACCTAAAACCCCTGTATGTACTCAGTATGAGAATGAGAAGTAATTAAGAGGTCCAAAGAAACTCTAATAAAAAGGGCGAATTGTAAAAAAGTTATTATTGTCATATTTAACCCTTTGCTTGTCATCATGCGGTGACCTGTTAATTCCGGACTCGACGTGTCTACCGAGTCGTCTGTAATGTAGGAAGAAATAAAAATCATAATGTTTATAATTAAAAATCTGAAGACACTAATAGTCGTTAAAATAACTCACTTAAATTATATATGTATAATTAAGTTATAGTTTTTGGGAATAAGAATGTTAACTTAAATAAAGATAGGGACTATATTGTCGCGGAGTAGTTGCCTCTCTCCTTTTTGTTAAGCACCAGTTGAAGCGAGCAAAGAGTCTCTCTCTCGCTATGTTGATTTCACGGAGTAGAGACATACGAGCGAAAGCTCGGCCAAAATGTTGTTAATTTATTTGTTTTAATTTAAATGTAGTATATTAACTACCACTGCTAAAAGCGTGTGTCATGTACAAATAACTATAAATATGTGGTAATAAGAAGATATAATATGTAACAAAAAAACAGAACTAGTGTTAAACAAGATGACGACTCCCTTCAAGAAGTAACTCCATTTACAACATCATTCCTGAAGATGTGATCTGCAGGAACTTCATAAAGACACGTATACCAGGCATAAGATGCGGCCTCCGAGAATCTGCATATACTTACACCAAAGAAACTTCAATCTCCTCTGTGAACATCCGACCTATTCTTGACGAAGACGCAACCCAGATGATGACGCCGACTACATGGATTCCCAAGACGGACGCCCCAGGACGAGGTTTCTACGTTCGATTGTAAAGGTGACTCGATAGCTTGGCTATCGAGAGTTAATAATATTTGTTACACTAATCACTTCTAAAAGAGACTTTTCAAGACGATTAATTTTATGTAAACATTGTAATCAGAAAATCTAAGAGTTTGCTGTAAAAATTCAATTATCATACGTTGTAACGCTTTAAATGTTAATGTAACTTATTATCGTTCCAAGTAATAGTACCATTCTTCAAATGGTTAAAGAAGTCTTGCAAGCTTCTAAAATGAACTGAAAATAATTAGAAGTCTTTGCTAGAAATATACAGAAAGTAAACTCGGATCCGAGGTATAAGAAAATAGAATCAATTTGATCCCAAAGTTTTATGAGAAGCATTTAAATATTTTAGTTTAATTAATGATGTCATGGGATCTGTCAGTAACTGTTGTTAAATAAAGAGAAGTCGTCTTGTTACACATGAAAATGAGTGCATAAATCAGTAAAATACCTTCCCTTGTTTCCTTACACAGATAGTAAGTAATTTGTTCAGTTAATTTGATTTGAATATAGTTCGTTACAACGTAGGCAGCCCATGTAATTGGCAGAGGTCAGTTAAGATGGGTTCCCTGGATTTGTGACGCGGCAATACGTAACAAAATTGCGCCACTCTGCTTAAGTTAGAATAGTTGCGAGCATCGTGACGCAAACAAAATTGCGCAACTCTGCTAATTTTAATAAAAGGTTTGTAAGCATCGTGACGCAAACAAAATTGCGCAACTCTGCTATTGTTTTTATAAAAGGTATTGTGCTGTTGTTATCTAATTTACTCTGCTTTGCTGTGGTTTGATTAGCTGTAAATAATACTTAATTGTGTATTGTGTTGTTGCTGTCTTGTAAGTGTAATTGTGTACAGAGTGTCACAAAATTGCGCCACTCTGCTAATTAAATAACTCACGGCATTCAGTTTTTGATCTATGCACTCAGAGAATGTAATTGATGTAACTTTAATTTTCAAAACATATCTCATATCTTACGTATCTCAAAACATACGTAAATGATAGTCAGTATAAATTGAAATATCATTGTATGAAGATATATGCAGGTACCTACTTGCATACATGAATTGTAATGTTTGGTCAACTGATCAGTCTTTAACAGGTTTGTATTATGACAATCCAAGACCTGTTGTTTCTTGAATAATCCTGCATTATAATTATTCAATCTGCATAGTATATGTTAGTGTATGTCTGTTGTCAAAAAAAAAAGAAAAACGTTGTTAATAATAATGCTCCTGTGTACAGTAGACCCAGTTAATTACGTGGAAAGAATTTCGTAACTTGAAATTGTGACCAAAATAAATAATTAATTTAATTGGGGAAAGTAAATGAATGAATAAAGTCAAAGTGTTATAAAGCGTAATATTCGTGCAAGTTGAAGGGGTGCATTGTTGAATAAGATTCACCCTATGCGTGCCAGCTAGCTCCTCCAGTTATGACCTGTTAAGGAAGTAATCGGTGGCATTGTGTAGAGAACAATACGTGAGAGTAAAACCCCCCATTCTCACTGACACACTGAGCCTACCTTTGTTAACTAAATAAAGAGGGTGACCTACATTCCAGAAAACAGCTGATTGGCTATTTAACTTTGAAAAATATGTGTGTGGAATTTCTGTCTCTCCCTTAGAAGAGAAATTGTTCTTTTCTGAATTGTGCAAATTATTTACTCAAGAATTTATCTTATATATGTGTAATATATGTATAGTATAGTAGAGCAAGTATTTTCACCGTGACGACAATTAAATAATATACTGACGACAAATAACTAATGTAGTGACTTAATAATAATAAATTTATAATAATAAATATAGTAAAAAAAAATTTTTTTCAAGTAAATAAATGACTTAGTTAACCCTCCCTTGTTAAATAAAGTGTGCTAAATAAATAATTGTGGTAATTAAATAGGAATTTAATTCTAAGTAAGTTTCTGTAATCTCCCCTAAGTAAATAATAAATAAATAAAGAAAATAATAATAAGTGAATATTAATTGCGTTAAATAATAAGGCTGAATAAATCCTGATTTAAACTAATTTGTGTGAAGTGTAGCAGTAAGTAAGGGAAAAGAATAATAATAATACAAGTAACGTTGCATATTGTAAACACCCCGGTCGTGGCCAGTTCGAGGAAATAAAGCGTGTTGAGAATTGTAGTAAGCAGCCACCCTCCCTATTGTGATAAACCGGTGCTAGTGTAAATAATTGAAAACCACCCCTGTGTATTACAATGAATTGTGTAAAGTGTCTCCCCTTCCGCACAGTTTGTTTAAGAATTGTTAAAGAGATAAAAGAGAATTATCTTCGTGAGATTCCGCTTCTCTCTGTAGCATAAGATGTTAGGATTGGCTATGATCTAAAGTGGAGTATGGGATCCTCTTTAGATTATATTAGAGATAAGTCTATGGTATATAATTAAGAGAGAATTATATACATGTAACGTAACAAGTCACAACGGCACCGACTGAAAAGAGTAATGATAGGGCAGAAAGGTGCCAAAGATCATTAATGAGTGCTGAAAGCTAACTGGTGTAGTTAGAGTAAGCCGATGTCAGTCGGGCCACGATATTGTGAGTTACGGATAAGTAGGGATCTTTCCATTCTAAGGTTTGGAAATTAGTATTAAGACTTAAAATATAAGTTAGCGTGTTAAGAAGTGAGATAAAGGGAAATTCACGGAGGTGAACATTTAAATGAACAAGATCATTTAAGAGAATTAGAGAAAACAAACTGTGCACTAATAATAAATAATAGTAATAATAAATAACTTCACACAGTGACACCAAACATACTCCAAGTCCCCAATTGTGCGTTAGACTCACACAAAAAAAGCAACCGTAACGTGAAAATTAAGCGGTGGAGTATGTGACGATTTAAATTGTAAC
Organism: Magicicada septendecula; assembly: GCA_034769895.1. Lineage (NCBI taxonomy): Eukaryota > Metazoa > Arthropoda > Insecta > Hemiptera > Cicadidae > Magicicada > Magicicada septendecula. Next base: position 353,870,253 of record CM068375.1, read on the forward strand.
TGTAATCGTAAATAAAAAAAATTAAGTTTGCGAGCGATTAAGTAATTTTAAATCTCACTATAATACCTAAAACCCCTGTATGTACTCAGTATGAGAATGAGAAGTAATTAAGAGGTCCAAAGAAACACTAATAAAAAGGGCGAATTGTAAAAAAGCTATTATTGTCGTATTTAACCCTTTGCTTGTCATCATGCGGTGACCTGTTAATTCCGGACTCGACGTGTCTACCGAGTCGTCTGTAATGTAGGAAGAAATAAAAATCATAATGTTTATAATTAAAAATCTGAAGACACTAATAGTCGTTAAAATAACTCACTTAAATTATATATGTATAATTAAGGTATAGTTTTTGGGAATAAGAATGCTAACTTAAATAAAGATAGGGACTATATTGTCGCGGAGAAGTTGCCCCTCTCCTTTTTGTTAAGCACCAGTTGAAGCGAGCAAAGAGTCTCTCGCTATGTTGACTTCAGGGAGTACAGACATACGAGCGAAAGCTCGGCCAAAATGTTGTTAATTTATTTGTTTTAATTTAAATGTAGTATATTAACTACCACTGCTAAAAGCGTGTGTCATGTACAAATAACTATAAATATGTGGTAACAAGAAGATATAATATGTAACACAAAAACAGAACTAGTGTTAAACAAGATGACGACTCCCTTCAAGAAGTAACTCCATTTACAACATCATTCCTGAAGATGTGATCTGCAGGAACTTCATAAAGACACGTATACCAGGCATAAGATGCGGCCTCCGAGAATCTGCATATACTTACACCAAAGAAACTTCAATCTCCTCTGTGAACATCCGACCTATTCTTGACGAAGACGCGACCCAGATGATGACGCCGACTACAAGGATTCCCAAGACGGACGCCCCAGGACGAGGTTTCTACGTTCGATTGTAAAGGTGACTCGATAGCTTGGCTATCGAGAGTTAATAATATTTGTTACACTAATCACTTCTAAAAGAGACTTTTCAAGACGATTAATTTTATGTAAACATTGTAATCAGAAAATCTAAGAGTTTGCTGTAAAAATTCAATTATCATACGTTGTAACGCTTTAAATGTTAATGTAACTTATTATCGTTCCAAGTAATAGTACCATTCTTCAAATGGTTAAAGAAGTCTTGCAAGCTTCTAAAATGAACTGAAAATAATTAGAAGTCTTTGCTAGAAATATACAGAAAGTAAACTCGGATCCGAGGTATAAGAAAATAGAATCAATTTGATCCCAAAGTTTTATGAGAAGCATTTAAATATTTTAGTTTAATTAATGATGTCATGGGATCTGTCAGTAACTGTTGTTAAATAAAGAGAAGTCGTCTTGTTACACATGAAAATGAGTGCATAAATCAGTAAAATACCTTCCCTTGTTTCCTTACACAGATAGTAAGTAATTTGTTCAGTTAATTTGATTTGAATATAGTTCGTTACAACGTAGGCAGCCCATGTAATTGGCAGAGGTCAGTTAAGATGGGTTCCCTGGATTTGTGACGCGGCAATACGTAACAAAATTGCGCCACTCTGCTTAAGTTAGAATAGTTGCGAGCATCTTGACGCAAACAAAATTGCGCAACTCTGCTAATTTTAATAAAAGGTTTGTAAGCATCGTGACGCAAACAAAATTGCGCAACTCTGCTATTGTTTTTATAAAAGGTATTGTGCTGTTGTTATCTAATTTACTCTGCTTTGCTGTGGTTTGATTAGCTGTAAATAATTCTTAATTGTGTATTGTGTTGTTGCTGTCTTGTAAGTGTAATTGTGTACAGAGTGTCACAAAATTGCGCCACTCTGCTAATTAAATAACTCAAGGCATTCAGTTTTTGATCTATGCACTCAGAGAATGTAATTGATGTAACTTTAATTTTCAAAACATATCTCATATCTTACGTATCTCAAAACATACGTAAATGATAGTCAGTATAAATTGAAATATCATTGTATGAAGATATATGCAGGTACCTACTTGCATACATGAATTATAATGTTTGGTCAACTGATCAGTCTTTAACAGGTTTGTATTATGACAATCCAAGACCTGTTGTTTCTTGAATAATCCTGCATTATAATTATTCAATCTGCATAGTATATGTTAGTGTATGTCTGTTGTCAAAAAAAAAAGAAAAACGTTGTTAATAATAATGCTCCTGTGTACAGTAGACCCAGTTAATTACGTGGAAAGAATTTCGTAACTTGAAATTGTGACCAAAATAAATAATTAATTTAATTGGGGAAAGTAAATGAATGAATAAAGTCAAAGTGTTATAAAGCGTAATATTCGTGCAAGTTGAAGGGGTGCATTGTTGAATAAGATTCACCCTATGCGTGCCAGCTAGCTCCTCCAGTTATGACCTGTTAAGGAAGTAATCGGTGGCATTGTGTAGAGAACAATACGTGAGAGTAAAACCCCCCATTCTCACTGACACACTGAGCCTACCTTTGTTAACTAAATAAAGAGGGTGACCTACATTCCAGAAAACAGCAGATTGGCTATTTAACTTTGAAAAATATGTGTGTGGAATTTCTGTCTCTCCCTTAGAAGAGAAATTGTTCTTTTCTGAATTGTGCAAATTATTTACTCAAGAATTTATCTTATATATGTGTAATATATGTATAGTATAGTAGAGCAAGTATTTTCACCGTGACGACAATTAAATAATATACTGACGACAAATAACTAATGTAGTGACTTAATAATAATAAATTTATAATAATAAATATAGTAAAAAAAAATTTTTTTCAAGTAAATAAATGACTTAGTTAACCCTCCCTTGTTAAATAAAGTGTGCTAAATAAATAATTGTGGTAATTAAATAGGAATTTAATTCTAAGTAAGTTTCTGTAATCTCCCCTAAGTAAATAATAAATAAATAAAGAAAATAATAATAAGTGAATAATAATTGCGTTAAATAATAAGGCTGAATACGTAAACTGATTTAAACTAATTTGTGTGAAGTGTAGCAGTAAGTAAGGGAAGAGAATAATAATAATACAAGTAACGTTGCATATTGTAAACACCCCGGTCGTGGCCAGTTCGAGGAAATAAAGCGTGTTGAGAATTGTAGTAAGCAGCCACCCTCCCTATTGTGATAAACCGTTGCTAGTGTAAACAATTGAAAACCACCCCTGTGTATTACAATGAATTGTGTAAAGTGTCTCCCCTTCCGCATAGTTTGTTTAAGAATTGTTAAAGAGATAAAAGAGAATTATCTTCGTGAGATTCCGCTTCTCTCTGTAGCATAAGATGTTAGGATTAGCTATGATCTAAAGTGGAGTATGGGATCCTCTTTAGATTATATTAGAGATAAGTCTATGGTATATAATTAAGAGAGAATTATATACATGTAACGTAACAAGTCACAACGGCACCGACTGAAAAGGGTAATGATAGGGCAGAAAGGTGCCATAGATCATTAATGAGTGCTGAAAGCTAACTGGTGTAGTTAGAGTAAGCCGATGTCAGTCGGGCCACGATATTGTGGTTACGGATAAGTAGGGATCTTTCCATTCTAAGGTTTGGAAATTAGTATTAAGACTTAAAATATAAGTTAGCGTGTTAAGAAGTGAGATAAAGGGAATTTCTCGGAGGTGAACATTTAAATGAACAAGATCATTTAAAGAGAATTAGAGAAAACAAACTGTGCACTAATAATAAATAATAGTAATAATAAATAACTTCACACACTGACACCAAACATACTCCAAGTCCCCAATTGTGCGTTAGATTCACAAAAAAAAAAGCAACCGTAACGTGAAAATTAAGCGGTGGAGTATGTGACGATTTAAATTGTAACTGTAATCGTAAATAAAAAAAATTAAGTTTGCGAGCGATTAAGTAATTTTAAATCTCACTATAATACCTAAAACCCCTGTATGTACTCAGTATGAGAATGAGAAGTAATTAAGAGGTCCAAAGAAACACTAATAAAAAGGGCGAATTGTAAAAAAGTTATTATTGTCATATTTAACCCTTTGCTTGTCATCATGCGGTGACCTGTTAATTCCGGACTCGACGTGTCTACCGAGTCGTCTGTAATGTAGGAAGAAATGAAAATCATAATGTTTATAATTAAAAATCTGAAGACACTAATAGTCGTTAAAATAACTCACTTAAATTATATATGTATAATTAAGGTATACTTTTTGGGAATAAGAATGTTAACTTAAATAAAGATAGGGACTATATTGTCGCGGAGTAGTTGCCCCTCTCCTTTTTGTTAAGCACCAGTTGAAGCGAGCAAAGGGACTCTCTCTCGCTATGTTGACTTCACGGAGTACAGACGTACGAGCGAAAGCTCGGCCAAAATGTTGTTAATTTATTTGTTTTAATTTAAATGTAGTATATTAACTACCACTGCTAAAAGCGTGTGTCATGTACAAATAACTATAAATATGTGGTAACAAGAAGATATAATATGTAACACAAAAACAGAACTAGTGTTAAACAAGATGACGACTCCCTTCAAGAAGTAACTCCATTTACAACATCATTCCTGAAGATGTGATCTGCAGGAACTTCATAAAGACACGTATACCAGGCATAAGATGCGGCCTCCGAGAATCTACATATACTTACACCAAAGAAACTTCAATCTCCTCTGTGAACATCCGACCTATTCTTGACGAAGACGCGACCCAGATGATGACGCCGACTACAAGGATTCCCAAGACGGACGCCCCAGGACGAGGTTTCTACGTTCGATTGTAAAGGTGACTCGATAGCTTGGCTATCGAGAGTTAATAATATTTGTTACACTAATCACTTCTAAAAGAGACTTTTCAAGACGATTAATTTTATGTAAACATTGTAATCAGAAAATCTAAGAGTTTACTGTAAAAATTCAATTATCATACGTTGTAACGCTTTAAATGTTGATGTAACTTATTATCGTTCCAAGTAATAGTACCATTCTTCAAATGGTTAAAGAAGTCTTGCAAGCTTCTAAAATGAACTGAAAATAATTAGAAGTCTTTGCTAGAAATATACAGAAAGTAAACTCGGATCCGAGGTATAAGGAAATAGAATCAATTTGATCCCAAAGTTTTATGAGAAGCATTTAAATATTTTAGTTTAATTAATGATGTCATGGGATCTGTCAGTAACTGTTGTTAAATAAAGAGAAGTCGTCTTGTTACACATGAAAATGAGTGCATAAATCAGTAAAATACCTTCCCTTGTTTCCTTACACAGATAGTAAGTAATTTGTTCAGTTAATTTGATTTGAATATAGTTCGTTACAACGTAGGCAGCCCATGTAATTGGCAGAGGTCAGTTAAGATGGGTTCCCTGGATTTGTGACGCGGTAATACGTTACAAAACTTTAAACGTTTCTGAAAGTAACGTTTAACGTCATTGGCTGCATAACGTTTATGTACAATTCAAGATAAGAAAAAAGATAAACATCAAAACTAAAAGTACTTTTCCCCTTTTTTGTGTTTTTATAACCTACTGTAATAAAACTAAAATTAATTTAGTAAGGTTAAAGCCCTAAGGCCATATCAACAATTTTACTTGTGTTAATTTTTTCCCCTGAAAAAAATCCGCCCCCCCCCCCAATCAAGGCTCTGGATCCGTGCTGGGTACACGGGCAACTCTTATACCCTGCACATCTAATTCTCGTGGTTCTACTAAAATCTCTCGTGGCACCGGAAAGTCACGTAGACCAACTATTCGGCAATTTACTAATACCTCACTTAAGGGTGGTAACTCTTGCTCGGAAGCATTCATTACACGCCAAAATTCTGCATCATTCCCGACAAAATTACAACGAGTTATAGGCTGGTCAGGCCCACAACCGTTAGGATACCAGTGGAGACTACCCTGCAATCCTCTACACCGGAGTCGAGTGATATGACTACCGAGTTATTATTCAAACTCAAGCGTCGTGATGGCAAGTCTATTATTGCACCTTTTACTTTAGTAAATCGAGGCCTAGTATACCGTCGTAAGCATGATCCCTTGGTACTACAAGAAAAGTGTGTACAACTTCAACGCTTCCCAGACGTAACCTCAAATTTTGTGTCCCTTTTACGAATAAGTTACTCCCGGTAACCCCTTTAGCATTTATAACAGTTTTATGTGTGGCACATCTACTGATACCTTCCTTAATTAAAGAAATACTAGATCCAGTGTCTATTATAAATTTACATAATTTCTTTTCAATTTCACCCATAATTACTAAATCATTTAAACCGTTAGAAGAGATTGTAGGTATCAAATAACTCGTCCGTTCGACCTTGCCGTGCCCTAACAAGTTGAACTGCTGGCGTTTAGAGTGTGTATTTTGCTTACTATGGCAGTTACGAGCGTATTGCCCCTTACGCTCTTTCGTGCCCCTTCTATGTCTTTCAAGGCCTTTTTTTGTGCATTGTTATTATTTTTATTATTACGGTTCTGATCTTAACTGGTACTGCGAGCATTATGTGGCCGAGTTTTACCACTAGCTTCTCTTGATAACTTTTTAAAACAATTCTTAGCCAAATGACCTACTTTGTTACAGTGATAAGAGGTGACACTAGTTACGAAGACATGTCCATCGGCGTTATTTCTCTTACCATGTCCCCTCCAATTTTGACAGACGTTTCTCATGTGTCTCAGGTGAGCATTGTCTCTGTTGAGGTATGTAACAGATAGAGGTGTTAAAGAAGACTTTATACAATTTGCAGATGCGTACAAAGCCATTCAAGAAAAGTCAGATAATCAAGGTGAACCAATTTTAACCGGTAGTGCTCTTGGACAGCTAGTATTGGATACATTGAAACAATTAAATTTGGACCTGAAACATTGCGTTGGAATAGGTACCGATGGATGTAGTGTCATGGTATCTGAGGTTTGTGGAGCTGTAGCTGAAATGCAGAAAGAAGCTAAAAATGCGGTAAGGTGCCCGTGTTACAGTCATGCGTTGAACCTGTCTCTGTCAAAATCTTCTCTGCAATGTGTATGAAACGCCACTGGTATTATGAAAGAAACGGTCTTGTTCTTTACGGCTTCTGCCAAAAGAAATTCTGTGCTGAAGAGTGTTCTTGGAACTCAAGTTTCAGGTGTTTGTGAAACTAGATGGGTAGAAAGACACACGACGATACTACAATTTCGTGCCAACCTCTCAAAAATAGTCGATGCTTTACAAATGATTTCGGAATGGCGGGAAATCGAATCGGCTTCAAAGGCTAAATCATTGATTGCTGCTCTTTGCAGTTGCGATTTCATAGTTACAATTGTGTGCATAAATGAAGTTTTATCACTTGCTCTTCCCTTGAGCCGATATTTGCAAAAGCAAAGCGTTACAGTTGACAAGGCTGGCTCACTGGTCCAAGACACTTTGAAGACCTTGAAGGAGAAAAGGGGAAATTCTGAAGAAGAATTCTGCACACTTTTTGAAAAGTGCAATTCTACTGCCAGATCTCTAGATATCTGTGCCGAGTTTTGGAATAACTCGGCTATTTCTAGTTAACGATGTGACGGTCATTGCTGTACATGTTAATTAATTATCTTAGCGGTGCCTGCTACGTTATCATTACTTTCGCTATGCTGATCCGCGCGCGCTCTGGGATCGAGGCGGCGTAGTTATTTTTTCCGTGCAAGCTTGGGCAGTTCACTTACAGCGCTCGAATTGGACAGTCGTACTCCTCCCGGCTGCAGTGGGATTTGAATCTTTAAATCGTCTATCTGCTATGCATAAATAATCGCTCATCGACTCTCCGGTAAGTGTATTTAAGGTATTCTACTTAGTATTTGATAAAATGAATTGTATTTTAACTTAAATCAACGCCGATGCAAGGCGATATAAATACGTGAAGTTATCACGTGGGAAGCACAGGTTAATTTCTAATTATTCATGTCTTGAATGTTAACACTGGGTGAGATAAAGTAGTTGCAAGGTATTTATAAAGTATTTATGTCTGTACATTCTTTTCTAATTATATCAAGAGGGGCGTAAGAAACTTTATTTTGTTATTTGGTTGAAACAACGTGCTTTATGAACCTGTTCAAGTTTGGAACTCATTTCGAAATTGCATTAAGTGATTAATTAGCGGACGAACAGTCTATGAATAACTAGTTATTTAATTCTAAATTCTATACTAAAGGGTTCCCGATGAAGTCGATCTCCTGATTCACTCCAGCTGGTGGCCGATCACCTGCCACCCATGGCATTAAACTAGTGATTCTCCGTCTGAGCCGCCGGGAGGAAGACATGAACTACACGCTGCAATTACCTCAGGTTTTGGTGACGGACTATAGCCAGGTGACATTTATTCCTTTCAGAAATATTTTTGGGCCGCTACAATGTAGAACTTGTGATTTAATTCTTGGAACAGCTCCAGTTAAATGATTTTGTTTTGTGCACGAGTCCAGCGGGACATTGAGTGGTTATAACTTTGTCAGATTCATTTTACAAATGCTTACGCCCCCCCAGAGTAAGTGTAGACCCGGACGGGGTCATGCGTCACCCGATTTTGCTGTTAAAATTTTCTCTCATTGCAAAAGTGTGCGTAACTTAACGTTACTGATTTGTAGGGCTGTTAATTATGCTTGCATTACTTGGTTGGGCATTTTCTTGATGGTATTCATAGATCTATATGGGTTTTGCTTTTTAAGATTATTTAGAGGTTTGGGGGTGCCTTGACCTGTCATCATCACCTGTCGGTGCGGTCATCCACAGGTTTCTGACTTGTTAAATTTTGTTGCATCTGGTTTGGCGCATGGCCTTGCCTGAGGTCTACCCAATTCTGTATGAACACCTCAAATGTGTTTCATTAGACTTTGATGTAATAAAACATTTTTTTTAATTAAAATTGTTATTAGATACTTTATAAAATTTATGTTAACCATGTAGTAATTCAGTAATAAGTGGATTTTCATCATTTTCTTTTACTGCCATAGCCAGTGTATTAATTGTTGAGTTGTTAATATGAGCACAATATTCTTTCTTACTTTTCAATTATAAATTTTATTATATATATTTTATAAAAGTTATGTTAACCATGTAATAATTCAGTAATAAGTGGATTTTTATCATTTTCTTTTACTGCCATAGCCAGTGTATTAATTGTTGAGTTGTTAATATGAGCACACTATTGGTTCTTACTTTTCAATTATAAATTTTATTATATATTTTATAAAAGTTATGTTAACCGTGTAATAATTCAGTAATAGGTAAATATTTATCATTTTCCTTACTGCTATAGCCAGTGCATTAATTGTTGAATTGTTAATATGAGCACACTACCGGTTCTTACTTTTTAATTATAAATTTTGTTATACTTTTTAAATTTATGTTAGCTGTTTGATAATTCAGTAATAAGTAAATATTTATCATTCTCTTTGCTGTCATAGCCAGAGCATTAATTGCTGAGTTGTTAATATGAGCACACTACCGATTCTTTCTTTTCAATTATAAATTTTGTTATACATTTTATAAGACCGCGCAGTCATGTTGACCTTGCGATGGCACAGTACTATTTGGGGGAACATTCCTAAATTTTGAATACTTCTAATAATGTCATTTGTTGTAACTCTGTTATAATCTGACGAGTTAATGGATTTTGTTCTAAATGAAAAGTTTTTAAAGCAGGCTGGGTACTTTATCCGTTTACGGGAGTTTGGGATGGGGGGCTTGGTGACAGATACTGGGCTCATATTATCCTGAGGTATGGTGAAAATATATATATATATATATAGGCTGTCTGCCAGGTGAACATGTGTGTGCGATATATGTACATATATATAGGTATGTGTGTTTTATGTGTATTCATGTAGGTATATTGATTGATGTGGTATTTATGTGTATTGATGAGAAATTATTTAACCATGAACTATGATGTTACCTGTTTATATTTTCAGAATGCGATAATGTTAGGGAGTTGAGTAAGGTTTTAAAATGAATTTTTTTAATTCTATCAAGGTTATATTGAATGTCTGAACTTGGAATTGCTAATAAATATTTTTATTGATGTTTAGCCTTCGAGTTTAATTGCAAGTCCCTTCATACTGGACCCAGCGCGTTTTTGGCTTCTCTAGGCTCTTGCCTAGTTTTAAATAACTAGTGGCCCCTCTTTCAAAAAAAAAAAGGGTTTTTTTTTTTTTTATAAAATCTAAAAGTTTGAAAAAGGGGTTACAAATGGTAGCAGAGCGCGGTTGATTCCAGGGTCGAACCCTTGGGTTCTTTGGTGTGACGGGGCTTGCATACTCGGGAATAGTTCCGGCAAATTGGAACTTTAAATATTTTTGTTTAAATTAACATCTCTGCTTCATGCATGTTGAGTTATATCTATGGTTATTGAGTATATTATGTGAATGAATAATTGTTAATTGATTTTGAATTGTAAACCTGGTGCCGCCACGTGGCATGCGTTTTTAGTTGGGATTTTTTTTTATTTGAACTGCCGGGGGGTTTTGAGCGTTGCATGGGCGGTGGATGATGTTTGTAATTCAGGGTCGAATTACTGCGCGTGAGGTTAGCTGGATGCGATGTGGCCCTACCGAAGGTCGGTACTGTCATTGGCCCGATTTAGTCTTTGTTGTTTATAATAAGTGTCTTGGTTGGGATGTTATATGTTGTGGTAGTTGTTCGGTGGTGTGTATTGTTGTTCTGTGTTAGTGTTTTGATGTGTTTCTCCTCTTGAGAGTGGTGGCTGACGGAGAGTTGGTTCTGGAGTGGATCAGGTTTTCGCAGCGCTAGGGAACCCGGGGGTCCACTTGATGGAAGAGAGTTAGTACTCAAGTTTTTCAGTTTTTGTAGGTCATGTTGGGTTAGGTGTTTAGTGGGGATTTGTTTTATTGTTGTTTGTTGTGAATTGTGCAATTCTGGCGGCGGTATGCTATCAGAAGTTGCCCCACCCCATTTCAGGCGTTCTCCAGAAATTTCCGGTGGTGAATGGATTTGATGAGGACCAGCTGCTGGTTTTCTTGGACCTGGTGCTGCAGTTGGCAGATTTCCCGGGGGTGTCCGATGGGGAGGTCTTGTCTCTTATATACCCGTATTGCCGGGGTCCGTTGGCTGAGCTGGTCACCAACACTCTGCGTCGGGGTGGCAGTGTTGACGCTTTCCATGGGGAGGTGTGGAACTTCTTCCTACCCATTCGACGACGTGCCCAGCTTAAGTTTGAGTTATTCTATCGCCTACAGGCCAACGGAGAGGCGTTAGGGGACTTCGTGCACGATATAAGGAAAGCTGCCCGTATATTAAGGTTGGGGTTGCCCGAGACGGAAGTCATACAGGTAAAAACGAGAGGGTCTGAATCCCCAAGAGAGATCCCGGCTGGTTTTCGCAGATCCTCCACGTTCTTTTTCGGACCTGGACCGGTGGTGTGCGCATGCCAGGACTGTCCAGGCGAATGACGAGTCCCGGGGAAGAGCTGCTAAAGATGTCCAATACTCCAGTGGTTCATTAGGAAGAGCTAAAGAAGACAAACATGGCGGTTGGAGGAGAACACAAGAAAAGGTAAGAAAAACGGAATACTCCGGAAGTAATGGAGGCTACAGGGGGGTAGCAAGTGAGAAGACGGTAACAACGGCCACAGCGCAGAAAAGAAATAAGTGTGAATTTAACAGGGGAAGAAAAGGTTATATTAGGGAACAAACATCGGCAAGTAGGGAACCGGTAGCAAGTTATTCCTATTTGGAGAAAAGTGAGACTTTAAAGGTTCCAGAGGAATTACCAGTGCCTAATAGAGTAGTGAATGAAGAAGGTGAAGCAGAAGAAGAAAAGCGGAATAACTTCTGTGGATCAATACAAGAGGACAAGAACACGTCAGTTAATACGGTATTACAGGACTCAGAGAGGACGTCATGGTTGAATCCAGATGCCGCAGAATTTGTTCCGGTATTGTTCGTGAGGGATCCAGATCCTGTTACATCATCATCGTCTACACAGGGATATGAGAAGTCACTTGATGGTGTAGCTGTACCATCGCCAGTAGAAATTAATTTAGTCATTGCACATGAACCTGGACAGCTGGATTCCAGGGTGGAAAATGTTGAGGACGTTGTAGTTGCTGAGAGTGGTGAAGGAGTGGAATCGAAGGAAGAGGCAGAAGAGCGGTCTGCAGATGCTGCACAGGCAGGTATAGTTGTAGGTGTTAGGGAAACTGAAGAGTCGGAGTTTGCGGAGGGACACAGGGATGTCCAGGCTGCAAGTGTTTCTGAGGTTGCGGATGGACAAGGGGATGTCCATGCCGCAAGTGTCGTTGAAGGAGATGAGGTAGAAGTGGAGGAGAAATTTGGTGACAGCGTTGTGGAATGTGCGAGTGAGAATGATGTAGGGTGTGAAGATGTGCAGACGCCTTCTGTAAGTAGTGTAGAAGATTCCGAAGAACGGAAAGAAGTTTCATGCGGACCAGAGGAGCAACTAGAAGAGGATGAGGATGTGCAGTGTTCGGATGGTGGTAGTGGATGTGGTGGCGATGATGTTGATGATGAACGTGTTGGTGAAAATGAGATTGGAGAGGAGGTTAGTGAACAAGTTTGTGAAGGAGCTGGTGACGAGGGCGATGCAGAAATCGGTGAGGAGCTGGAAGAAGATGCTGTTCAAGATGGATCAGGCGAGCAACTGGAAGGTGGTGAGGAGGTGCAGTGTCATGAGGTTGATTTGGATTATGGGGACGAAAAAGGGGGAATTGCGGAAGAGGAAGAAAAGGAAGAAGTGGAAGAAAGAGAAGCAAGGAAGGCAGAAGCAGAGGAGTTAGATGATGAGGATAATCCAAATCGGGGTGAAAGTAGTGAGGTAAGTTGCCTTGATTCTGATTCAGAGGAAACCAGCCAGTACAGCTCAACGCGAGATAATTTTCAGAAAGTGGTGTCCGAAAGGAACGCGTACCTAAAGTCCGTCACTGAAAGGTGAGAAGAAGCGGTTGACGGGTAGCGGGTAGATGTTCCCCACAGTCCCAGTGGTGTTCGTCTACTTCAGGGTTGCGCCCCTGCCCACGCGAGCCTTGGTTTTCTCCAGTCATTCTCCTTTTCGGAGGGAACCATGTCCTTACCCTTAGTCCTCGCTCCTGACCTTCAATGATCCTTGCCCCGTTTCATCTTCCCGATTTTCCTACCCCTCCCGTAAAAAAAAAAAAAAACGATAAGGAGTAAGAAAACCTTGCTGAAGATGCACTTAGATTGTGGTCCTCGAGATTGTCAGTTTCCCCTGTTTTGAAAGTTCTGATGGAGAGTGATAGTGTGCTGTTGCTGTTTCGTTGTTTATAGTGGTTGAATTTGTTTATTGATCGCTGTGGGATCCGAGCCATGGCTGGTGGGAACACCGATAGCAACTCGAGTATGACTGTAAGGGTGGTACACTGCTGGGTACCACTGAGTTTCAGTTGGGGCAACCGTGTTGCCCTTTTGGAGTGGGGGTGTGCCGAGTTTTGGAATAACTCGGCTATTTCTAGTTAACGATGTGACGGTCATTGCTGTACGTGTTAATTAATTATCTTAACGGTGCCTGCTACGTTATCATTACTTTCGCTATGCTGATCCGCGCGCGCTCTGGGATCGAGGCGGCGTAGTTATTTTTTCCGTGCAAGCTTGGGCAGTTCACTTACAGCGCTCGAATTGGACAGTCGTACTCCTCCCGGCTGCAGTGAGATTTGAATCTTTAAATCGTCTATCTGCTATGCATAAATAATCGCTCAGCGACTCTCCGGTAAGTGTATTTAAGGTATTCTACTTAGTATTTGATAAAAAGAATTGTATTTTAACTTAAATCAACGCCGATGCAAGGCGATATAAATACGTGAAGTTATCACGTGGGAAGCACAGGTTAATTTCTAATTATTCATGTCTTGAATGTTAACACTGGGTGAGATAAAGTAGTTGCAAGGTATTTATAAAGTATTTATGTCTGTATATTCTTTTCTAATTATATCAAGAGGGGCGTAAGAAACTTTATTTTGTTATTTGGTTGAAACAACGTGCTTTTTGAACCTGTTCAAGTTTGCACCTCATTTCGAAATTGCATTAAGTGATTAATTAGCGGACGAACAGTCTATGAATAACTAGTTATTTAATTCTAAATTCTATACTAAAGGGTTCCCGATGAAGTCGATCTCCTGATTCACTCCAGCTGGTGGCCGATCACCTGCCACCCATGGCATTAAACTAGTGATTCTTCGTCTGAGCCGCCGGGAGGAAGACATGAACTACACGCTGCAATTATCTCAGGTTTTGGTGACGGTCTATAGCCAGTTGACATTTATTCCTTTCAGAAATATTTTTGGGCCGCTACAATGTAGAACTTGTGATTTAATTCTTGGAACAGCTCCAGTTAAATGATTTTGTTTTGTGCACGAGTCCAGCGGGACATTGAGTGGTTATAACTTTGTCAGATTCATTTTACAAATGCTTACGCCCCCCCAGAGTAAGTGTAGACCCGGACAGGGTCATGCGTCACCCGATTTTGCTGTTAAAATTTTCTCTCATTGCAAAAGTGTGCGTAACTTAACGTTACTGATTTGTAGGGCTGTTAATTATGCTTGCATTACTTGGTTGGGCATTTTCTTGATGGTATTCATAGATCTATATGGGTTTTGCTTTTTAAGATTATTTAGAGGTTTGGGGGTGCCTTGACCTGTCATCATCACCTGTCGGTGCGGTCATCCACAGGTTTCTGACTTGTTAAATTTTGTTGCATCTGGTTTGGCGCATGGCCTTGCCTGAGGTCTACCCAATTCTGTATGAACACCTCAAATGTGTTTCATTAGGCTTTGATGTAATAAAACATTTTTTTTAATTAAAATTGTTATTAGATATTTTATAAAATTTATGTTAACCATGTAATAATTCAGTAATAAGTGGATTTTCATTATTTTCTTTTACTGCCATAGCCAGTGTATTAATTGTTGAGTTGTTAATATGAGCACACTATTGGTTCTTACTTTTCAATTATATTTTATAAAAGTTATGTTAACCATGTAATAATTCAGTAATAAGTGGATTTTCATCATTTTCTTTTACTGCCATAGCCAGTGTATTAAATGTTGAGTTGTTAATATGAGCACACTATTGGTTCTTACTTTTCAATTATAAATTTTATTATATATATTTTATAAAAGTTATGTTAACCATGTAATAATTCAGTAATAAGTGGATTTTCATCATTTTCTTTTACTGCCATAGCCAGTGTATTAATTGTTGAGTTGTTAATATGAGCACACTATTGGTTCTTACTTTTCAATTATAAATTTTATTATATATTTTATAAAAGTTATGTTAACCGTGTAATAATTCAGTAATAGGTAAATATTTATCATTTTCCTTACTGCTATAGCCAGTGCATTAATTGTTGAATTGTTAATATGAGCACACTACCGGTTCTTACTTTTTAATTATAAATTTTGTTATACTTTTTAAATTTATGTTAGCTGTTTGATAATTCAGTAATAAGTAAATATTTATCATTCTCTTTGCTGTCATAGCCAGGGATTAATTGCTGAGTTGTTAATATGAGCACACTACCGATTCTTTCTTTTCAATTATAAATTTTGTTATACATTTTATAAGACCGCGCAGTCATGTTGACCTTGCGATGGCACAGTACTATTTGGGGGAACATTCCTAAATTTTGAATACTTCTAATAATGTCATTTGTTGTAACTCTGTTATAATCTGACGAGTTAATGGATTTTGTTCTAAATGAAAAGTTTTTAAAGCAGGCTGGGTACTTTATCCGTTTACGGGAGTTGGGATGGGGGTCTTGGTGACAGATACTGGGCTCATATTATCCTGAGGTATGGGTAAAATATATATATATATAGGCTGCCTGCCAGGTGAACATGTTTGTGCGATATATGTACATATATATAGGTATGTGTGTTTTATGTGTATTCATGTAGGTATACTGATTGATGTGGTATTTATGTGTATGATGAGAAATTATTTAACCATGAACTATGATGTTACCTGTTTATATTTTCAGAATGCGATAATGTTAGGGAGTTGAGTAAGAATTTTAAAATGAATTTTTTTAATTCTATCAAGGTTATATTGAATGTCTGAACATGGAATTGCTAATAAAAATTGTTATTGTTGTTTTTAGCCTTCGAGTTTAATTGCAAGTCCCTTCATACTGGACCCAGCGCATTTTTGGCTCCTCTAGGCTCTTGCCTAGTTTTAAATAACTAGTGGCCCCTCTTTCAAAAAAAAAAAAAAGGGTTTTTTTTTTTTTTATAAAATCTAAAAGTGTGAAAAGGGGGGTTACAAATTTTAAAAAAAATAAGGTAGCGGGTAGGTGTTCCCCACGGTCCCGGTGGCGTTCATCTACTTCAGGGAGGCGCCTCTGCCTGCGCGAGCCTTGGTTTTCTCCATTTGTCCTTATTTCCGGAGGGAGCCATGTCCTTACCTTTCATCCCAGTCTTGGCCTTTCAATCATCCTCGCCCCCTTCCATCTTCCTGACTTCCCTGACCTTCTCCTTAAAAAAAAAAAAAAAAAAAGAGTTAGTGGTGTGAGGCCTACTGGGCCGGCTGGCCCGGTTGGTGACCTGGTTGACGGTATGTTTTGGCAATGCCCTTGGAGCACTCACGTATTGGATTATGGAAATATATATACACATGTAAGTGAGATTATTGTGTCATGGAGACTAGCCCCCCTTTCTTCCGGGTTCTGTGCGACGTGAGCAGTGATTCTGAGGTACTGTTATTGTTTGGTGTTTTCGGCTAGTCCCTCGGTGTAACTATAGGGCATGACGCCCTGTTGTGGTTGTGTCGGTGTTTCGAAACCTAAGTTGGGCATGTCTCGGGAGGTCAGTACTCAGGGAGCTCCCGTACCTTCTTTAGTCTTTTCTTCTCTGTCTTTTCTTGCCGTAGGCTGGCCCTGATCAGGTCAGCCTGCGGTGGCTACACACTTACACGTTACATGTCTTCTTCTGCTCTTTCGTTTTCCTTCTGAGCCTCTGTTCTCCTGGGAGCCATGGCTGGTGGGAACACCGATAGCAACTCGAGTATGACTGTAAGGGTGGTACACTGCTGGGTACCACTGAGTTCCAGTTGGGGCAACCGTGTTGTACTTTTGGAGTGGGGGTGTGCCGAGTTTTGGAATAACTCGGCTATTTTCTAGTTAACGATGTGACGGTCATTGCTGTACATGTTAATTAATTATCTTAGCGGTGCCTGCTACGTTATCATTACTTTCGCTATGCTGATCCGCGCGCGCTCTGGTATCGAGGCGGCGTAGTTATTTTTTCCGTGCAAGTTTGGGCAGTTCACTTACAGCGCTCGAATTGGACAGTCGTACTCCTCCCGGCTGCAGTGAGATTTGAATCTTTAAATCGTCTATCTGCTATGCATAAGTAATCGCTCAGCGACTCTCCGGTAAGTGTATTTAAGGTATTCTACTTAGTATTTGATAAAAAGAATTGTATTTTAACTTAAATCAACGCCGATGCAAGGGGATATAAATACGTGAAGTTACCACGTGGGAAGCACAGGTTAATTTCTAATTATTCATGTCTTGAATGTTAACACTGGCTGAGATAAAGTAGTTGCAAGGTATTGACATGGAATCCATAGGTATGTAATGTTTTATTCGCACGTTTCGCGAAAATCGACCGTTATGTTTCAAATGTACTTTCGGCATACCACTATCTCACGAACCGCTCAACCAATCCCAGCAAACCAGATGTCAGGTGATCGAGTCACTCGGCCCCCTTCCAACAATAGTACTGAGAATTTTGACAACTGACTTCAGTCACCTCTAGGCTTTGTCTGCTTGAGGGTGTTTTTGCGCCGAAAATTTCTAAATTGCTCCACTAAAACTTAAATGTCTCGGGAACTACAAGTCCGATCGCAAAAATACAAAGTGCATTGTGATCCTCAGAACTAAATCTCTCCAATAACACCAATTCCGAGTACCAGAAGCACTCACAGAAAATAATAACATTTGAACTCAAAAATTTGAAATGCCTCGACCTAAAAATCGCGATATAACTCAAACCAAAAATTTCAAACTGAAAACCGGCAAATCCTATGCAGAGCATCAGCAGGCCTATCGTTTGAGACTAAAATCAAATAAATCGGCCGAGAACTTAGAAAATGGCAACCATTTGAAAATTGACGAAACCCCGTCAGCGCCCAAGCGGCCCGCATCTCCGATACCTGGGTCATCCGGCGTGCCCCCAAAGCGACTCAGATCGAGCGTACGGCTAGCTAGCAAGAAAACAGACGATGAGAACATTAATAACTTGTGCTTCGACAACATTGGACCCTCGATGCTCTGCGCAGAACAGCCCGGTCCAAGTCGCCGCTTCAAAGGAGTCGACGAGGAATTCTCTAAGCACTTTATTAACAATCCGTTCGGCTCGGTGTGTGGGATCTGCGATCGCTTGTGGTTCAAGAGTGATCTAAGACCATGCGTACCATCATACATAAGTACCAGAACCATGTACAAATTCGTTCTAGTCGGAGTCTACATACACCCTGGATCGCCCGACACCGAAGTCTTGTATCTTATATATCGCGGGCTAGGCAGATACGGCAAGTCCATCAGTAAAGTGATCCCTAAGATGATCGCCGACATGACTGCACCAATAATGCTCTGCGGCGACTTCAACAAGCATGCACCAGATCACGAGAATCTACTACAGGACATCAACGACGAGTACGGCCTACAACTTCATAGCTTACCATCACCTACACTCGGAAACACGAGCATAGACCTGACGTTCAGTCGCAACATGCAACTCTTCGTCCAGATATTCGTATCGTACTTCAGCTACCATCGCTCCATATTCCATCAACTAGCGTTAGGTGACTCTGTAAATTCTGAATAAATAAAATACATTGAAACTTATGTAGCTGTTTATTTAACCAACCCTTCATTCCTTCCCAAAGCACAAGTCTGCCCATGATTCCATGTCTACAGGTAGTCCCACGACTACCAGGTTTAAATTTTTTTATAAAGAATTTATGTCTGTATATTCTTTTCTAATTATATCAAGAGGGGCGTAAGAAAATTTATTTTGTTATTTGGTTGAAACAACGTGCTTTATGAACCTGTTCAAGTTTGCACCTCATTTCGAAATTGCATTAAGTGATTAATTAGGGGACGAATAGTCTATGAATAACTAGTTATTTAATTCTAAATTCTATACTGAAGGTAATTTCTGTGCATACTTAAATTTCAAATTTTTTTTAATTTAAAACTGAGCATGTTGTAGTGGGTGAGTTATGCTGGAGTCTAGGGGTATTATGAATTACGGAACATTTGAGTAATTACCCATATAGATATAATTCTGCAGGGTTCCCGATTAACTCGATCTCCTGATTCACTCCAGCTGGTGGCCGATCACCTGCCACCCATGGCATTAAACTAGTGATTCTCCGTCTGAGCCGCCGGGAGGAGGACATGAACTAAACGCTGCAATTACCTCAGGTTTTGTGACGGACTATAGCCAGGTGACATTTATACCTTTCAGAAATATTTTTGGGCCGCTACAATGTAGAACTTGTGATTTAATTACTGGAACAGCTCCAGTTAAATGATTTTGTTTGTGCACGAGTCCAGCGGGACATTGAGTGGTTATAACTTTGTCAGATTCATTTTACAAATGCTTACGCCCCACCAGAGTAAGTGTAGACCCGGACGTTACCATTACCAAGTGTCGCCAGTGCAGAAAGACCGTTCTCCACTTTAAGAAGATTAAAAACATGGATACGATCCCGAACGGGAGAAGAAAGGTTAGTCGGACTTGCTCTACTGAACATTCACAGGGACATAAAAGTTGAAATCGACAAAGTTATTGATCGTTTTTCAAAAAAATTCAAAAGAAGGGTAGAGTTTATTGTGTAAAAAATAGTTGTGTAATACTAACAAATAATGTATTTGATGTGAACTACATTTTGTACTCAAACCTAAAAACGTTTTGTACTCAAACTTTAAACGTTTCTTAAAGTAACGTTTAACGTCATTGGCTGCATCACGTTTATGTACAATTCAAGATAAGAAAAAAGATAAACAGCAAAACTAACAGCACTTTTCCCCTTTTTTGTGTTTTTATAACCTACTGTAATAAAACTAAAATTAATTTAGATATAGTAAGTTTATAGCCCTAAGGCCATATCAACAATTTTACTTGTGTTAATTTTTTCCCCTGAAAAAAAATCCCCCCCCCCCGAATCAAGGCTCTGGATCCGTGCTGGGTACACGGGCAACTCTTATAACCTGCACATCTAATTCTCGTGGTTCTACTAAAATCTCTCGTGGCACCGGAATGTCACGTAGACCAAATATTCGGCAATTTACTAATACCTCACTTAAGGGTGGTAACTCTTGCTCGGAAGCATTCATGACACGCCAAAATTCTGCATCATTCCCGACAAAATTACAACGAGTTGTAGGCTGGTCAGGCCCACAACCGTTAGTGATACCAGTGGAGACTACCCTGCAATCCTCTACACCGGAGTCGAGTGATATGCCTACCGAGTTATTATTCAAACTCAAGCGTCGTGATGGCAAGTCTATTATTGCACCTTTTACTTTAGTAAATCGAGGCCTAGTATACCGTCGTAAACATGATCCCTTGGTACTACAAGAAAAGTGTGTACAACTTCAACGCTTCCCAGAAGTAACCTCAAATTTTGTGTCCCTTTTACGAATAAGTTACTCCCGGTAACCATTTTAGCATTTATAACAGTTTTATGTGTGGCACATCTACTGATACCTTCCTTAATTAAAGAAATACTAGATCCAGTGTCTATTATAAATTTACATAATTTCTTTTCAATTTCATCCATAATTACTAAATAATTTAAACCGTTAGAAGAGATTGTAGGTATCAAATAACTCGTCCGTTCGACCTTGCCGTGCCCTAACAAGTTGAACTGCTGGCGTTTAGAGTGTGTATTTTGCTTACTATGGCAGTTACGAGCGTAATGCCCCTTAGCATGACAATTATAACATTCTATGTCTTTAAAAGCCTTTTTTTGTGCATTGTTATTATTTTTATTATTACGGTTCTGATCTTAACTGGTACTGCGAGCATTATGTGGCTGAGTTTTACCACTAGCTTCTCTTGATAACTTTTTAAAACAATTCTTAGCCAAATGACCTACCTTGTTACAGTGATAACAGGTGACACTAGTCACGAAGACATGTCCATCGGCGTTATTTCTCTTACCATGTCCCCTCCAATTTTGACAGACGTTTCTCATGTGTCTCAGGTGAGCATTGTGTTGAGGTATGTAACAGATAGAGGTGTTAAAGAAGACTTTACACAATTTGCAGATGCGTACAAAGCCATTCAAGAAAAGTCAGATAATCAAGGTGAACCAATTTTAACCGGTAGTGCTATTGGACAGCTAGTATTGGATACATTGAAACAATTAATTTTGGACCTGAAACACTGCGTTGGAATAGGTACCGATGGATGTAGTGTCATGGTATCTGAGGTTTGTGGAGCTGTAGCTGAAATACAGAAAGAAGCTAAAAATGCGGTAAGGTGCCCGTGTTACAGTCATGCGTTGAACCTGTCTCTGTCAAAATCTTCTTCTCTGCAATGTGTAAGAAACGCCACTGGTATTATGAAAGAAACGGTCTCGTTCTTTACGGCTTCTGCCAAAAGAAATTCTGTTCTGAAGAGTGTTCTTGGAACTCAAGTTTCAGGTGTTTGTGAAACTAGATGGGTAGAAAGACACACGACGATACTACAATTTCGTGCCAACCTCTCAAAAATAGTCGATGCTTTACATATGATTTCGGAATGGCGGGAAATCGAATCGGCTTCAAAGGCTAAATCATTGATTGCTGCTGTTTGCAGTTGCGATTTCATAGTTACAATTGTGTGCATAAGTGAAGTTTTATCACTTACTCTTCCCTTGAGCCGATATTTGCAAAAGCAAAGCGTTACAGTTAACAAGGCTGGCTCACTGGTCCAAGACACTTTGAAGACCTTGAAGGAGAAAAGGGGAAATTCTGAAGAAGAATTCTGCACACTTTTTGAAAAGTGCAATTCTACTGCCACTTCTCTAGATATCGAAGTAACAGTACCACGCTTGGTAAAGCGACAACAGCACAGATCTAACCACCCTACATCTAATCAATCTAATCCAGAAGAATATTACAGAATATCATTATATATACCACTTTTGGAATCCGTCACCGAGGATTTGAGAACTAGATTCTCTTAAGAAACTCTATGGCTGTATGGTTAAACAATGTTCATTCCAGCACAAATGATGAAAGAAAACTTCCAAGACGTTGAAACAAAAAATAGAATCATGTTACAATGAAGAAGGTTGCTAAGAAATTTCATCCTCTTTTAAATGTAGATGAAAGCATACGGTAGTTGAACAGATAGTTTCAAGTGAACATCATCTTTGGAGGAGGAAGTGTGAACGAGACAGGGAAGGTATCTTGCCGAAGAATGCTCTGGCGACTCTTGATGTTTGTGATGCAGATATTTTTCCACTAATAAAAAGTATGTTGCATATTTTAGCGGCACTACCGGCAAGTGTCGCCAGTGCAGAAAGATCGTTCTCCACTTTAAGAAGATTAAAATCATGGATACGATCCCGAACGGGAGAAGAAAGGTTAGTCGGACTTGCTCTACTGAACATTCACAGGGACATAAAAGTTGAAATCGACAAAGTTATTGATCGTTTTTCAAAAAAATTCAAAAGAAGAGTAGAGTTTATTGTGTAAAAAATAGTTGTGTAATACTAACAAATAATGTATTTGATGTGAACTACATTTTGTACTCAAACCTAAAAACGTTTTGTACTCAAACTTTAAACGTTTCTTAAAGTAACGTTTAACGTCATTGGCTGCATCACGTTTATGTACAATTCAAGATAAGAAAAAAGATAAACAGCAAAACTAACAGCACTTTTCCCATTTTTTGTGTTTTTATAACCTACTGTAATAAAACTAAAATTAATTTAGATATAGTAAGTTTATAGCCCTAAGGCCATATCAACAATTTTATTTGTGTTAATTTTTTCCCCTGAAAAAAATCCGCCCCCCCCCGAATCAAGGCTCTGGATCCGTGCTGGGTACACGGGCAACTCTTATAACCTGCACATCTAATTCTCGTGGTTCTACTAAAATCTCTCGTGGCACCGGAATGTCACGTAGACCAAATATTCGGCAATTTACTAATACCTCACTTAAGGGTGGTAACTCTTGCTCGGAAGCATTCATGACACGCCAAAATTCTGCATCATTCCCGACAAAATTACAACGAGTTATAGGCTGGTCAGGCCCACAACCGTTAGTGATACCAGTGGAGACTACCCTGCAATCCTCTACACCGGAGTCGAGTGATATGACTACCGAGTTATTATTCAAACTCAAGCGTCGTGATGGCAAGTCTATTATTGCACCTTTTACTTTAGTAAATCGAGGCCTAGTATACCGTCGTAAACATGTACAACTTCAACGCTTCCCAGACGTAACCTCAAATTTTGTGTCCCTTTTACGAATAAGTTACTCCCGGTAACCCTTTTAGCATTTATAACAGTTTTATGTGTGGCACATCTACTGATACCTTCCTTAATTAAAGAAATACTAGATCCAGTGTCTATTATAAATTTACATAATTTCTTTTCAATTTCATCCATAATTACTAAATAATTTAAACCGTTAGAAGAGATTGTAGGTATCAAATAACTCGTCCGTTCGACCTTGCCGTGCCCTAACAAGTTGAACTGCTGGCGTTTAGAGTGTGTATTTTGCTTACTATTGCAGTTACGAGCGTAATGCCCCTTAGCATGACAATTATAACATTCTATGTCTTTCAAAGCCTCTTTTTGTGCATTGTTATTATTTTTATTATTACGGTTCTGATCTTAACTGGTACTGCGAGCATTATGTGGCTGAGTTTTACCACTAGCTTCTCTTGATAACTTTTTAAAACAATTCTTAGCCAAATGACCTACCTTGTTACAGTGATAACAGGTGACACTAGTCACGAAGACATGTCCATCGGCGTTATTTCTCTTACCATGTCCCCTCCAATTTTGACAGACGTTTCTCATGTGTCTCAGGTGAGCATTGTGTTGAGGTATGTAACAGATAGAGGTGTTAAAGAAGACTTTACACAATTTGCAGATGCGTACAAAGCCATTCAAGAAAAGTCAGATAATCAAGGTGAACCAATTTTAACCGGTAGTGCTATTGGACAGCTAGTATTGGATACATTGAAACAATTAATTTTGGACCTGAAACACTGCGTTGGAATAGGTACCGATGGATGTAGTGTCATGGTATCTGAGGTTTGTGGAGCTGTAGCTGAAATACAGAAAGAAGCTAAAAATGCGGTAAGGTGCCCGTGTTACAGTCATGCGTTGAACCTGTCTCTGTCAAAATCTTCTTCTCTGCAATGTGTAAGAAACGCCACTGGTATTATGAAAGAAACGGTCTCGTTCTTTACGGCTTCTGCCAAAAGAAATTCTGTTCTGAAGAGTGTTCTTGGAACTCAAGTTTCAGGTGTTTGTGAAACTAGATGGGTAGAAAGACACACGACGATACTACAATTTCGTGCCAACCTCTCAAAAATAGTCGATGCTTTACATATGATTTCGGAATGGCGGGAAATCGAATCGGCTTCAAAGGCTAAATCATTGATTGCTGCTGTTTGCAGTTGCGATTTCATAGTTACAATTGTGTGCATAAGTGAAGTTTTATCACTTACTCTTCCCTTGAGCCGATATTTGCAAAAGCAAAGCGTTACAGTTAACAAGGCTGGCTCACTGGTCCAAGACACTTTGAAGACCTTGAAGGAGAAAAGGGGAAATTCTGAAGAAGAATTCTGCACACTTTTTGAAAAGTGCAATTCTACTGCCACTTCTCTAGATATCGAAGTAACAGTACCACGCTTGGTAAAGCGACAACAGCACAGATCTAACCACCCTACATCTAATCAATCTAATCCAGAAGAATATTACAGAATATCATTATATATACCACTTTTGGAATCCGTCACCGAGGATTTGAGAACTAGATTCTCTTAAGAAACTCTATGGCTGTATGGTTAAACAATGTTCATTCCAGCACAAATGATGAAAGAAAACTTCCAAGACGTTGAAACAAAAAATAGAATCATGTTACAATGAAGAAGGTTGCTAAGAAATTTCATCCTCTTTTAAATGTAGATGAAAGCATACGGTAGTTGAACAGATAGTTTCAAGTGAACATCATCTTTGGAGGAGGAAGTGTGAACGAGACAGGGAAGGTATCTTGCCGAAGAATGCTCTGGCGACTCTTGATGTTTGTGATGCAGATATTTTTCCACTAATAAAAAGTATGTTGCATATTTTAGCGGCACTACCGGCAAGTGTCGCCAGTGCAGAAAGATCGTTCTCCACTTTAAGAAGATTAAAATCATGGATACGATCCCGAACGGGAGAAGAAAGGTTAGTCGGACTTGCTCTACTGAACATTCACAGGGACATAAAAGTTGAAATCGACAAAGTTATTGATCGTTTTTCAAAAAAATTCAAAAGAAGAGTAGAGTTTATTGTGTAAAAAATAGTTGTGTAATACTAACAAATAATGTATTTGATGTGAACTACATTTTGTACTCAAACCTAAAAACGTTTTGTACTCAAACTTTAAACGTTTCTTAAAGTAACGTTTAACGTCATTGGCTGCATCACGTTTATGTACAATTCAAGATAAGAAAAAAGATAAACAGCAAAACTAACAGCACTTTTCCCATTTTTTGTGTTTTTATAACCTACTGTAATAAAACTAAAATTAATTTAGATATAGTAAGTTTATAGCCCTAAGGCCATATCAACAATTTTATTTGTGTTAATTTTTTCCCCTGAAAAAAATCCGCCCCCCCCCCCGAATCAAGGCTCTGGATCCGTGCTGGGTACACGGGCAACTCTTATAACCTGCACATCTAATTCTCGTGGTTCTACTAAAATCTCTCGTGGCACCGGAATGTCACGTAGACCAAATATTCGGCAATTTACTAATACCTCACTTAAGGGTGGTAACTCTTGCTCGGAAGCATTCATGACACGCCAAAATTCTGCATCATTCCCGACAAAATTACAACGAGTTATAGGCTGGTCAGGCCCACAACCGTTAGTGATACCAGTGGAGACTACCCTGCAATCCTCTACACCGGAGTCGAGTGATATGACTACCGAGTTATTATTCAAACTCAAGCGTCGTGATGGCAAGTCTATTATTGCACCTTTTACTTTAGTAAATCGAGGCCTAGTATACCGTCGTAAACATGTACAACTTCAACGCTTCCCAGACGTAACCTCAAATTTTGTGTCCCTTTTACGAATAAGTTACTCCCGGTAACCCTTTTAGCATTTATAACAGTTTTATGTGTGGCACATCTACTGATACCTTCCTTAATTAAAGAAATACTAGATCCAGTGTCTATTATAAATTTACATAATTTCTTTTCAATTTCATCCATAATTACTAAATAATTTAAACCGTTAGAAGAGATTGTAGGTATCAAATAACTCGTCCGTTCGACCTTGCCGTGCCCTAACAAGTTGAACTGCTGGCGTTTAGAGTGTGTATTTTGCTTACTATTGCAGTTACGAGCGTAATGCCCCTTAGCATGACAATTATAACATTCTATGTCTTTCAAAGCCTCTTTTTGTGCATTGTTATTATTTTTATTATTACGGTTCTGATCTTAACTGGTACTGCGAGCATTATGTGGCTGAGTTTTACCACTAGCTTCTCTTGATAACTTTTTAAAACAATTCTTAGCCAAATGACCTACCTTGTTACAGTGATAACAGGTGACACTAGTCACGAAGACATGTCCATCGGCGTTATTTCTCTTACCATGTCCCCTCCAATTTTGACAGACGTTTCTCATGTGTCTCAGGTGAGCATTGTGTTGAGGTATGTAACAGATAGAGGTGTTAAAGAAGACTTTACACAATTTGCAGATGCGTACAAAGCCATTCAAGAAAAGTCAGATAATCAAGGTGAACCAATTTTAACCGGTAGTGCTATTGGACAGCTAGTATTGGATACATTGAAACAATTAATTTTGGACCTGAAACACTGCGTTGGAATAGGTACCGATGGATGTAGTGTCATGGTATCTGAGGTTTGTGGAGCTGTAGCTGAAATACAGAAAGAAGCTAAAAATGCGGTAAGGTGCCCGTGTTACAGTCATGCGTTGAACCTGTCTCTGTCAAAATCTTCTTCTCTGCAATGTGTAAGAAACGCCACTGGTATTATGAAAGAAACGGTCTCGTTCTTTACGGCTTCTGCCAAAAGAAATTCTGTTCTGAAGAGTGTTCTTGGAACTCAAGTTTCAGGTGTTTGTGAAACTAGATGGGTAGAAAGACACACGACGATACTACAATTTCGTGCCAACCTCTCAAAAATAGTCGATGCTTTACATATGATTTCGGAATGGCGGGAAATCGAATCGGCTTCAAAGGCTAAATCATTGATTGCTGCTGTTTGCAGTTGCGATTTCATAGTTACAATTGTGTGCATAAGTGAAGTTTTATCACTTACTCTTCCCTTGAGCCGATATTTGCAAAAGCAAAGCGTTACAGTTAACAAGGCTGGCTCACTGGTCCAAGACACTTTGAAGACCTTGAAGGAGAAAAGGGGAAATTCTGAAGAAGAATTCTGCACACTTTTTGAAAAGTGCAATTCTACTGCCACTTCTCTAGATATCGAAGTAACAGTACCACGCTTGGTAAAGCGACAACAGCACAGATCTAACCACCCTACATCTAATCAATCTAATCCAGAAGAATATTACAGAATATCATTATATATACCACTTTTGGAATCCGTCACCGAGGATTTGAGAACTAGATTCTCTTAAGAAACTCTATGGCTGTATGGTTAAACAATGTTCATTCCAGCACAAATGATGAAAGAAAACTTCCAAGACGTTGAAACAAAAAATAGAATCATGTTACAATGAAGAAGGTTGCTAAGAAATTTCATCCTCTTTTAAATGTAGATGAAAGCATACGGTAGTTGAACAGATAGTTTCAAGTGAACATCATCTTTGGAGGAGGAAGTGTGAACGAGACAGGGAAGGTATCTTGCCGAAGAATGCTCTGGCGACTCTTGATGTTTGTGATGCAGATATTTTTCCACTAATAAAAAGTATGTTGCATATTTTAGCGGCACTACCGGCAAGTGTCGCCAGTGCAGAAAGATCGTTCTCCACTTTAAGAAGATTAAAATCATGGATACGATCCCGAACGGGAGAAGAAAGGTTAGTCGGACTTGCTCTACTGAACATTCACAGGGACATAAAAGTTGAAATCGACAAAGTTATTGATCGTTTTTCAAAAAAATTCAAAAGAAGAGTAGAGTTTATTGTGTAAAAAATAGTTGTGTAATACTAACAAATAATGTATTTGATGTGAACTACATTTTGTACTCAAACCTAAAAACGTTTTGTACTCAAACTTTAAACGTTTCTTAAAGTAACGTTTAACGTCATTGGCTGCATCACGTTTATGTACAATTCAAGATAAGAAAAAAGATAAACAGCAAAACTAACAGCACTTTTCCCATTTTTTGTGTTTTTATAACCTACTGTAATAAAACTAAAATTAATTTAGATATAGTAAGTTTATAGCCCTAAGGCCATATCAACAATTTTATTTGTGTTAATTTTTTCCCCTGAAAAAAATCCGCCCCCCCCCGAATCAAGGCTCTGGATCCGTGCTGGGTACACGAGCAACTCTTATAACCTGCACATCTAATTCTCGTGGTTCTACTAAAATCTCTCGTGGCACCGGAATGTCACGTAGACCAAATATTCGGCAATTTACTAATACCTCACTTAAGGGTGGTAACTCTTGCTCGGAAGCATTCATGACACGCCAAAATTCTGCATCATTCCCGACAAAATTACAACGAGTTGTAGGCTGGTCAGGCCCACAACCGTAGTGATACCAGTGGAGACTACCCTGCAATCCTCTACACCGGAGTCGAGTGATATGACTACCGAGTTATTATTCAAACTCAAGCGTCGTGATGGCAAGTCTATTATTGCACCTTTTACTTTAGTAAATCGAGGCCTAGTATACCGTCGTAAACATGTACAACTTCAACCCTTCCCAGACGTAACCTCAAATTTTGTGTCCCTTTTACGAATAAGTTACTCCCGGTAACCCTTTTAGCATTTATAACAGTTTTATGTGTGGCACATCTACTGATACCTTCCTTAATTAAAGAAATACTAGATCCAGTGTCTATTATAAATTTACATAATTTCTTTTCAATTTCATCCATAATTACTAAATAATTTAAACCGTTAGAAGAGATTGTAGGTATCAAATAACTCGTCCGTTCGACCTTGCCGTGCCCTAACAAGTTGAACTGCTGGCGTTTAGAGTGTGTATTTTGCTTACTATTGCAGTTACGAGCGTAATGCCCCTTAGCATGACAATTATAACATTCTATGTCTTTAAAAGCCTTTTTTGTGCATTGTTATTATTTTTATTATTTCGGTTCTGATCTTAACTGGTACTGCGAGCATTATGTGGCTGAGTTTTACCACTAGCTTCTCTTGATAACTTTTTAAAACAATTCTTAGCCAAATGACCTACCTTGTTACAGTGATAACAGGTGACACTAGTCACGAAGACATGTCCATCGGCGTTATTTCTCTTACCATGTCCCCTCCAATTTTGACAGACGTTTCTCATGTGTCTCAGGTGAGCATTGTGTTGAGGTATGTAACAGATAGAGGTGTTAAAGAAGACTTTATACAATTTGCAGATGCGTACAAAGCCATTCAAGAAAAGTCAGATAATCAAGGTGAACCAATTTTAACCGGTAGTGCTCTTGGACAGCTAGTATTGGATACATTGAAACAATTAAATTTGGACCTGAAACACTGCGTTGGAATAGGTACCGATGGATGTAGTGTCATGGTATCTGAGGTTTGTGGAGCTGTAGCTGAAATACATTAAGAAGCTAAAAATGCGGTAAGGTGCCCGTGTTACAGTCATGCGTTGAACCTGTCTCTGTCAAAATCTTCTTCTCTGCAATGTGTAAGAAACGCCACTGGTATTATGAAAGAAACGGTCTCGTTCTTTACGGCTTCTGCCAAAAGAAATTCTGTTCTGAAGAGTGTTCTTGGAACTCAAGTTTCAGGTGTTTGTGAAACTTGATGGGTAGAAAGACACACGACGATACTACAATTTCGTGCCAACCTCTCAAAAATAGTCGATGCTTTACATATGATTTCGGAATGGCGGGAAATCGAATCGGCTTCAAAGGCTAAATCATTGATTGCTGCTCTTTGCAGTAGCGATTTCATAGTTACAATTGTGAGCATAAATGAAGTTTTATCACTTACTCTTCCCTTGAGCCGATATTTGCAAAAGGAAAGCGTTACAGTTGACAAGGCTGGCTCACTGGTCCAAGACACTTTGAAGACCTTGAAGGAGAAAAGGGGAAATTCTGAAGAAGAATTCTGCACACTTTTTGAAAAGTGCAATTCTACTGCCACTTCTCTAGATATCGAAGTAACAGTACCACGTTTGGCAAAGCGACAACAGCACAGATCTAACCACCCTACATCTAATCAATCTAATCCAGAAGAATATTACAGAATATCATTATACATACCACTTTTGGAATCCGTCACCGAGGATTTGAGAACTAGATTCTCTTAAGAAACTCTATGGCTGTATGGTTAAACAATGTTCATTTCAGCACAAATGATGAAAGAAAACTTCCAAGACATTGAAACAAAAAATAGAATTATGTTACATTGAAGAAAGTTGTTAAGAAATTTCATCCTCTTTTAAATGTAGATGAAAGCATACGGTAGTTGAACAGATAGTTTCAAGTGAATATCATCTTTGGAGGAGGAAGTGTGAACGAGACAGGGAAGGTATCTTGCCGAAGAATGCTCTGGCGACTCTTGATGTTTGTGATGCAGATATTTTTCCACTAATAAAAAGTATGTTGCATATTTTAGCGGCACTGCCGGCAAGTGTCGCCAGTGCAGAAAGATCGTTCTCCACTTTAAGAAGATTAAAATCATGGATACGATCCCGAACGGGAGAAGAAAGGTTAGTCGGACTTGCTCTAGTGAACATTCACAGGGACATAAAAGTTGAAATCGACAAAGTTATTGATCGTTTTTCAAAAAATTCAAAAGAAGGTTAGAGTTTATTGCGTAAAAAATAGTTGTGTAATTCTAACTAATAATGTATTTAATGTGAACTACATTTTGTACTCAAACCTAAAAATGTTTTGTACTCAAACTTTAAACGTTTCTTAAAGTAACGTTTAACGTCATTGGCTGCATCACGTTTATGTACAATTCAAGATAAGAAAAAAGATAAACAGCAAAACTAAAAGTAGTTTTCCACTTTTTTGTGTTTTTATAACCTACTGTAATAAAACTAAAATTAATTTAGATATAGTAAGTATAAATTTATAGCCCTAAGGCATTATCAACAATTTAACTTCTGTTAATTTTTTCCCCTGAAAAAAAATCCGCTCCCCCCAAATCAAGGCTCTGGATCCCTGCTTGGTACACGGGCAACTCTTATACCCTGCACATCTAATTCTCGTGGTTCTACTAAAACCTCTCATGGCACCGGAATGTCACGTAGACCAACTATTCGGCAATTTACTAATACCTCACTTAAGGGTGGTAACTCTTGCTCGGAAGCATTCATGAGACGCCAAAATTCTGCATCATTCCCGACAAAATTACAACGAGTTATAGGCTGGTCAGGCCCACAACCGTTAGTGATACCAGTGGAGACTACCCTGCAATCCTCTACACCGGAGTCGAGTGATATGACTACCGAGTTATTATTCAAACTCAAGCGTCGTGATGGCAAGTCTATTATTGCACCTTTTACTTTAGTAAATCGAGGCCTAGTATACCGTCGTAAACATGATCCCTTGGTACTACAAGAAAAGTGTGTACAACTTCAACGCTTCCCAGAAGTAACCTCAAATTTTGTGTCCCTTTTACGAATACGTTACTCCCGGTAACCCCTTTAGCATTTATAACAGTTTTATGTGTGGCACATCTACTGATACCTTCCTTAATTAAAGAAATACTAGATCCAGTGTCTATTATAAATTTACATACTTTCTTTTCAATTTCACCCACAATTACTAAATCATTTAAACCGTTAGAAGAGATTGTAGGTATCAAATAACTCGTCCGTTCGACCTTGCCGTGCCCTAACAAGTTGAACTGCTGGCGTTTTGAGTGTGTATTTTGCTTACTATTGCAGTTACGAGCGTAATGCCCCTTAGCATGACAATTATAACATTCTATGTCTTTCAAAGCCTCTTTTTGTGCATTGTTATTATTTTTATTATTACGGTTCTGATCTTAACTGGTACTGCGAGCATTATGTGGCTGAGTTTTACCACTAGCTTCTCTTGATAACTTTTTAAAACAATTCTTAGCCAAATGACCTACCTTGTTACAGTGATAACAGGTGACACTAGTCACGAAGACATGTGCATCGGCGTTATTTCTCTTACCATGACCCCTCCAATTTTAACAGACGTTTCTCATGTGTCTCAGGTGAGCATTGTGTTGAGGTATGTAACAGATAGAGGTGTTAAAGAAGACTTTATACAATTTCCAGATGCGTACAAAGCCATTCAAGAAAAGTCAGATAATCAAGGTGAACCAACTTTAACCGGTAGTGCTCTTGGACAGCTAGTATTGGATACATTGGAACAATTAAATTTGTACCTGAAACACTGCGTTGGAATAGGTACCGATGGATGTAGTGTCATGGTATCTGAGGTTTTTGGAGCTGTAGCTGAAATGCAGAAAGCAGCTAAAAATGCGGTAAGGTGCCCGTGTTACAGTAATGCGTTGAACCTGTCTCTGTCAAAATCATCTTCTCTGCAATGTGTAAGAAACGCCACTGGTATTATGAAAGAAACGGTCTCGTTCTTTACGGCTTCGGCCAAAAGGAATTCTGTTCTGAAGAGTGTTCTTGGAACTCAAGTTTCTGGTGTTTGTGAAACTAGATGGGTAGAAAGACACACGACGATACTACAATTTCGTGCCAACCTCTCAAAAATAGTCGATGCTTTACATATGATTTCGGAATGGCGGGAAATCGAATCGGCTTCAAAGGCTAAATCATTGATTGCTGCTCTTTGCAGTAGCGATTTCATAGTTACAATTGTGTGCATAAGTGAAATTTTATCACTTACTCTTCCCTTGAGCCGATATTTGCAAAAGGAAAGCGTTAGGCTACAGTTGACAAGGCTGGCTCACTGGTCCAAGACACTTTGGAGACCTTGAAGGAGGAAAGGGGAAATTCTGAAGAAGAATTCTGCACACTTTTCGAAAAGTGCAATTCTACTGCCAGTCCTCTAGATATCGAAGTAACAGTACCACGCTTAGCAAAGCGACAACAGCACAGATCTAACCACCCTACATCTAATCAATCTAATCCAGAAGAATATTACAGAATATCATTATATATACCACTTTTGGAATCCGTCACCGAGGATTTGAGAACTAGATTCTCTGAAGAAACTCTATGGCTGTATGTTCATTCCAGCACAAATGATGAAAGGAAACTTCCAAGACATTGAAACAAAAAATAGAATCATGTTACATTGAAGAAGGTTGCTAAGAAATTTCATCCTCTTCTAAATGTAGATGAAAGCATACGGTAGTTGAACAGATAGTTTCAAGTGAATATCATCTTTGGAGGAGGAAGTGGGAACGAGACAGGGAAGGTATCTTGCCGAAGAATGCTCTGGCGACTCTTGATGTTTGTGATGCAGATATTTTTCCACTAATAAAAAGTATGTTGCATATTTTAGCGGCACTGCCGGCAAGTGTCGCCAGTGCAGAAAGATCGTTCTCAACTTTAAGAAGATTAAAAACATGGATACGATCCCGAATGGGAGAAGAAAAGTTAGTCGGACTTGCTCTACTAAACATTCACAGGGACATAAAAGTTGAAATCGACAAAGTTATTGATCGTTTTTCAAAAAAATTCAAAAGAAGGTTAGAACAACCCTTGGTAAGTTTCACAAATTTTTTAATTAACTCTGACAGCTGTTTTGACTAACTTAAGCCATTGTCAAAGAGCGAGTGAATGAAATTACTGAACACAGGACGTTAGTGGAGTGTAGGTGGTGGACATCTGTTTAGGGCGTATCTGGAACATC
The DNA here is from genome assembly GCA_034769895.1 of Magicicada septendecula. Lineage (NCBI taxonomy): Eukaryota > Metazoa > Arthropoda > Insecta > Hemiptera > Cicadidae > Magicicada > Magicicada septendecula. Next base: position 353,904,342 of record CM068375.1, read on the forward strand.
TGTGTTGTGATGGCGACGGTGGGGAGAGTGTGTGCATGAGACAAGGGAAGGTCAGGTGTCTTTAAAAACTAAATACAATCATGAATGCAAATTATAAAATTAACTAAACTAAATATAAACTGAATGCAATAATTTAAAATAATGATGAACATTCAAAATAATATAAAATAAACTAAACTAAATAACAGATTTTAATAAAGGGGGTACATAAAATTCAGTCTGTTCATTGGTTAAATGTTTGTTATTTTTTATTGCTTTTTTAGTTTCTAAAATTTCTAACAAATCCATTTTTTTACCTTTTTGTATGTTGTGGAGTAGTGTTATGTTTTTTGTGTCTATGAAGTGATTGTGTTGTAAGCAATGATCTGCAAAACCTGTATTAGATGTATTGGTTAAAATCGCCTTCTTATGTTCAGAAATGCGATGTTTCAGAGCACGGCCATATTGTCCGATATAAATAGCATCGCATTCTGCACAGTGTATTTCATAAACTCCATTTTTCTCCAGTGTGTTAGATTTTTCTTTATTATTGACTAGTAGTGAAAAAAGATTACGTTTGTTTAGTGATACCATGTTAAGACCATGGTTTTTTAACCTATTATTAATCTTATCTGTTATACACGGAATGTAATTTGTTAAGTGAAATTTTTTGTTACCCTGATCTGGCTCCCTAATCTGTTATTTTATTCCATAGAGCCAGATCAGGGTAACAAAAAATTTCACTTAACAAATTACATTCCGTGTATAACAGATAAGATTAATAATAGGTTAAAAAACCATGGTCTTAACATGGTATCACTAAACAAACGTAATCTTTTTTCACTACTAGTCAATAATAAAGAAAAATCTAACACACTGGAGAAAAATGGAGTTTATGAAATACACTGTGCAGAATACGATGCTATTTATATCGGACAATATGGCCGTGCTCTGAAACATCGCATTTCTGAACATAAGAAGGCGATTTTAACCAATACATCTAATACAGGTTTTGCAGATCATTGCTTACAACACAATCACTTCATAGACACAAAAAACATAACACTATTCCACAACATACAAAAAGGTAAAAAAATGGATTTGTTAGAAATTTTAGAAATTAAAAAAGCAATAAAAAATAAAAAAAATTTAATCAATGAACAGACTGAATTTTATGTATCCCCTTTATTAAAATCTGTTATTTAGTTTAGTTTATTTTATATTATTTTGAATGTTCATCATTATTTTAAATTATTGCATTCAGTTTATATTTAGTTTAGTTAATTTTATAATTTGCATTCATGATTGTATTTAGTTTTTAAAGACACCTGACCTTCCCTTGTCTCATGCACACACTCTCCCCACCGTCGCCATCACAACACAGATGTTCCAGATACGCCCTAAACAGATGTCCACCACCTACACTCCACTAACGTCCTGTGTTCAGTAACTTCATTCACTCGCTCTTTGACAATGGCTTAAGTTAGTCGAAACAGCTGTCAGAGTTAATTAAAAAATTTGTGAAACTTACCAAGTGTTTTTATATATTTTACAAAACCTTTGTATTAATATGTTTCACCAAGTGCCCAACGAGTCATCAATTAATATCGTAACAAGGTTAGAGTTTATTGTGTAAACAATAGTTGTGTAATACTAACAAATAATGTATTTGATGTGAACTACATTTTGTACTCAAGCCTAAAAATGTTTTGTACTCAAACTTTAAACGTTTCTTAAAGTAACGTTTAACGTCATTGGCTGCATAACGTTTATATATAATTCAAGATAAGAAAAACGATAAACAGCAAAACTAAAAGTACTTTTCCACTTTTTTGTGTTTTTATAACCTACTGTAATAAAACTAAAATTAATTTAGATATAGTAAGTATACATTTATAGCCCTAAGGCCATATCAACAATTTTACTACTGTTAATTTTTTCCCCTGAAACCCCCCCCCCCAAATCAAGGCTCTGGATCCGTGCTTGGTACACGGGCAAATCTTATACCCTGCACATCTAATTCTCGTGGTTCTACTAAAATCTCTCGTGGCACCGGAATGTCACGTAGACCAACTATTCGGCAATTTACTAATACCTCACTTAAGAGTGGTAAATCTTGCTCGGAAGCATTCATGACACGCCAAAATTCTGTATCATTCCCGACAAAATTACAACGAGTTATAGGCTGGTCAGGCCCACAACCGTTAGTGATACCAGTGGAGACTATCCTGCAATCCTCTACACCGGAGTCGAATGATATGACTACCGAGTTATTATTCAAACTCAAGCGTCGTGATGGCAAGTCTATTATTGCACCTTTTACTTTAGTAAATCGAGGCCTAGTATACCGTCGTAAACATGATCCCTTGGTACTACAAGAAAAGTGTGTACAACTTCAACGCTTCCCAGACGTAACCTCAAATTTTGTGTCCCTTTTACGAATAAGTTACTCCCGGTAAACCCTTTAGCATTTATAAAAGTTTTATGTGTGGCATATCTACTGATACCTTCCTTAATTAAAGAAATATTTGATCCAGTGTCTATTATAAATTTACATAATTTCTTTTCAATTTCACCCATAATTACTAAATCATTTAAACCGTTAGAAGAGATTGTAGGTATCAAATAACTCATCCGTTCGACCTTGCCGTGCCCTAACAAGTTGAACTGCTGGCGTTTTGAGTGTGTATTTTGCTTATTATTGCAGTTACGAGCGTAATGCCCCTTAGCATGACAATTATAACATTCTATGTCTTTCAAAGCCTTTTTTTGTGCATTGTTATTATTTTTATTATTACGGTTCTGATCTTAACTGGTACTGCGAGCATTATGTGGCTGAGTTTTACCACTAGCTTCTCTTGATAACTTTTTAAAACAATTCTTAGCCAAATGACCTACCTTGTTACAGTGATAACAGGTGACACTAGTCACGAAGACATGTCCATCGGCGTTATTTCTCTTACCATGTCCCCTCCAATTTTGACAGACGTTTCTCATGTGTCTCAGGTGAGCATTGTGTTGAGGTATGTAACAGATAGAGGTGTTAAAGAAGACTTTATACAATTTGCAGATGCGTACAAAGCCATTCAAGAAAAGTCAGATAATCAAGGTGAACCAATTTTAACCGGTAATGCTCTTCGACAGCTAGTATTGGATACATTGAAACAATTAAATTTGGACCTGAAACACTGCGTTGGAATAGGTCATGGTATCTGAGGTTTGTGGAGCTGTACCTGAAATGCAGAAAGAAGCTAATAATGCGGTAAGGTGCCCGTGTTACAGTCATGCGTTGAACCTGTCTCTGTCAAAATCTTCTTCTCTGCAATGTGTAAGAAACGCCACTGGTATTATGAAAGAAACGGTCTCGTTCTTTACGGCTTCTGCCAAAAGAAATTCTGTTCTGAAGAGTGTTCTTGGAATTCAAGTTTCAGATGTTTGTGAAACTAGATGGGTAGAAAGACACACGAAGATACTACAATTTCGTGCCAACCTCTCAAAAATAGTCGATGCTTTACATATGATTTCGGAATGGCGGGAAATCGAATCGGCTTCAAAGGCTAAATCATTAATTGCTGCTCTTTGCAGTAGCGATTTCATAGTCACAATTTTGTGCATAAGTGAAGTTTTATCACATACTCTTCCCTTGAGCCGATATTGCAAAAGGAAAGCGTTACAGTTGACAAGGCTGGCTCACTGGTCCAAGACACTTTGAAGACCCTGAAGGAGAAAAGGGGAAATTCTGAAGAAGAATTCTGCACACTTTGTGAAAAGTGCAATTCTACTGCCAGTTCTCTAGATATCGAAGTAACAGTACCACGCTTGGCAAAGCGACAACAGCACAGATCCAAACACCCTACATCTAATCAATCTAATCCAGAAGAATATTACAGAATATCATTATACATACCACTTTTGGAATCCGTCACCGAGGATTTGAGAACTAGATTCTCTTAAGAAACTCTATGGCTGTATGGTTAAACAATGTTCATTTCAGCACAAATGATGAAAGAAAACATCCAAGACATTGAAACAAAAAATAGAATTATGTTACATTGAAGAAAGTTGTTAAGAAATTTCATCCTCTTTTAAATGTAGATGAAAGCATACGGTAGTTGAACAGATAGTTTCAAGTGAATATCATCTTTGGAGGAGGAAGTGGGAACGAGACAGGGAAGGTATCTTGCCGAAGAATGCTCTGGCGACTCTTGATGTTTGTGATGCAGATATTTTTCCACTAATAAAAAGTATGTTGCATATTTTAGCGGCACTGCCGGCAAGTGTCGCCAGTGCAGAAAGATCGTTCTCAACTTTAAGAAGATTAAAAACATGGATACGATCCCGAATGGGAGAAGAAAGGTTAGTCGGACTTGCTCTAGTGAACATTCACAGGGACATAAAAGTTGAAATCGACAAAGTTATTGATCGTTTTTCAAAAAATTCAAAAGAAGGTTAGAGTTTATTGCGTAAAAAATAGTTGTGTAATACTAACTAATAATGTATTTAATGTGAACTACATTTTGTACTCAAACCTAAAAATGTTTTGTACTCAAACTTTAAACGTTTCTTAAAGTAACGTTTAACGTCATTGGCTGCATCACGTTTATATACAATTCAAGATAAGAAAAACGATAAACAGCAAAACTAAAAGTACTTTTCCACTTTTTTGTGTTTTTATAACCTACTGTAATAAAACTAAAATTAATTTAGATATAGTAAGTATACATTTATAGCCCTAAGGCCATATCAACAATTTTACTACTGTTAATTTTTTCCCCTGAAACCCCCCCCCCCAAATCAAGGCTTTGGATCCGTGCTTGGTACTCGGGCAAATCTTATACCCTGCACATCTAATTCTCGTGGTTCTACTAAAACCTCTCGTGGCACCGGAATGTCACGTAGATCAACTATTCGGCAATTTACTAATACCTCACTTAAGGGTGGTAACTCTTGCTCGGAAGCATTCATGACACGCCAAAATTCTGCATCATTCCCGACAAAATTACAACGAGTTATAGGCTGGTCAGGCCCACAACCGTTAGTGATACCAGTGGAGACTACCCTGCAATGCTCTACACTGGAGTCGAGTGATATGACTACCGAGTTATTATTCAAACTCAAGCGTCGTGATGGCAAGTCTATTATTGCCCCTATTACTTTAGTAAATCGAGGCCTAGTATACCGTCGTAAACATGATCCCTTGGTACTACAAGAAAAGTGTGTACAACTTCAACGCTTCCCAGACGTAACCTCAAATTTTGTGTCCCTTTTACGAATAAGTTACTCCCGGTAACCCCTTTAGCATTTATAACAGTTTTATGTGTGGCACATCTACTGACACCTTCCTTAATTAAAGAAATACTAGATCCAGTGTCTATTATAAATTTACATAATTTCTTTTCAATTTCACCGATAATTACTAAATCATTTAAACCGTTAGAAGAGATTATAGGTATCAAATAACTCGTCCGTTCGACCTTGCCGTGCCCTGACAAGTCGAACTGCTGGCGTTTTGGGTGTGTATTTTGCTTACTATTGCAGTTACGAGCGTAATACCCCTTAGCATGAAAATTATAACATTCTATGTCTTTAAAGCCTTTTTTGTGCATTGTTAGTATTTTTTTATTACGGTTCTGATCTTAACTGGTACTGCGAGCATTATGTGACTGAGTTTTACCACTAGCTTCTCTTGATAACTTTTTAAACAATTCTTAGCCAAATGACCTACCTTGTTACAGTGATAACAGGTGACACTAGTCACGAAGACATGTCCATCGGCGTTATTTCTCTTACCATGTCCCCTCCAATTTTGAATTAAGTTTGCTATAGTCAGATCCGTAGTGACAGTAGCAGCGACAGGTGCAGTACCTGCTGGCTGGATACGCTCTTGTAACTCGGCTACGATACGTTTTAATTCAGCTACCTCAGACATTTTAGACATTGGTAATCAAACTCTTAATAGTTTTATTTAAATAATTAGTTTCTATGATTCTTTGTAATAGACTTCGTAAGAGAGTCTCGCACCCCTCCAAATAGTATTAGGATCTTGGATTGGACTGGTGTGTTATAAACAGGTAAAGTGACAGAAGGACTACTGTGGGTATAATAAGCTGTTATAATCCCAACACGCGTACCAACACTCATTAAAAGTTCGAACAAGCCCCAAAACCTTTGAGCCATTAACGAATCATCACTTAATTTTTTTCTTTAACTTCTTACTACTATTGCCCATCAATAAAGAGCCACTTCAATGAGAGAAACGTTTAATTAATGTAAGTAAACTAACATTCCCAAATTTAATATCCCAAATTCTGACAACAAATTTGTTGTAACCCCCGGGGCTGGGGCCTCACAAAGTGAAAGCACCAGTCGTGCGGACAGGATAGCTCTGGGAATGGCTCGTTATTAAATAAGGCATTTACTTAGATTAATAATATTTCTTTAATTCATTATAGTAACTACGTTCGTTAACAAGTTTTATCTTGATGAACAAATGACAATAATGACAATACAAATGAACAAAATAAGTCGTGACGCAAAAGTCTCTATGAGTTAACGCCCAAAATTCAGCCAATCAGAACTGGACTCCGCACGTGTCTCGAAACTTATCAGGTCACACGAGAGGACAATTTGACATTGATTTTTGTGAACCAAAGCGGAATTCGTTCGCGAACACTGACAGGTAAACAATTCTTATCTTCCCTGGTTGATAACTCGCTACACGTGCCACGATAAAAAATGGTCAGCACACTTCCTCACAATCGCTCAGTTTGTTCCTTAAAATAATTCTTAAGATAAAATAAAATAATACGTTGAGTATTTTGAGTATGAGTAGAATCCGCATTTACATTATTATATATAAAATCATAACAGTCTTATTATTTCACTGTCAATTGTCTTGTTTGTTTCTTCTTATTTACATCACAATATTTTGTTTATCAATTCATCTAAAACTCTGTCATTTAGTTTTTTACTTACCCTATTCTTACTTCTTCTTGGATTCCATTGTTTATCTCTGTTTCTAATTATTTTTATGATTATTTCCTTCAATATTAAATTATTCAAATCTTTTGTGTAATCTACCCTTACTTCTTCTTGGATTTTGATAACTATTTTATTCTTTTATTATTTTGTTCAAAATAATGTTACTAAAATATTCTGGGTAAGTTGACCTTACTTCTTTTTTGAATTTTGACATCTATTTTATTCTTTTATGGTCTTACTTATCCTCATAATATCTCTTTAATGAAACCTTGTTGTGTCTTTCTTAATCCTTTTTGTAGTTACATCACTAATTATGAAGGTGTTGTTATTATTGTTTTTAGTGATCATATATGGTCTATTATAAAGTAATAATAGCTTTTTTGTTATCCCTTCACTAGAGCTAGGCAATTCACGGTTTTTTAATAATACTTTATCTCCAACCTGTTATTGGATTACCTTCTGTTTAACCATCTTATATTTCTTCCTCCTCTTCTCTACTTGTTCCGCCAATCGGCTGTAGAATCTCACGTTATCGAACTGGTAATCCGGATTATTTGGGAAGTTAATCAACTCAGTAATTTCTCGGGGTGGTGGCCTTTCAAACATTATTGTATAAGGAGTATCTCGTACTGACTCATGATAGGCTAAATTAATAAAGTTTTCTGTGACAGCAATATAGTCACTCCACTTCTGTTGTTTATTGAAGCATAAGTCCTGAGATCCTTCCGACTTCCCTCAGTACCCTTTCCGCTGGGTTGCTATTCGGATGGTAGACAGAGGTTTTATACGTTTTGACACCTAAGTCTATTAAGGTTTCCTTCCATTTCCTTCCCCGGAATTGGGTACCGCGGTCTGTGATGATTGACCTTGGAGTTCCTATTTCTGGTATGTATTGTTGTGTATCTATGTGTAATATTTTCTTGGTGGTTGACCGATTAATGGGGTATAGTTTTGTAAATTTGGAGTAATGGTCGAATATTATTATTATGAACTTATACTGTCTTCTTCCCCCACTGCGAGGTAAGGGTCCACATATATCTAGAAATACTCTTTCCAACTTACTGGTCATTGTAATCGGCTGCATGATCCCGATTATGTCATGCATGCTTCTTTTCTGTCATTATTGCATTTTACTATCTGACAGATGTGACACTGTCGAATATAGTCTCTAACTCTTCTGTTGATATTCTTGATATAGGTGTGTTCTTCGAGCGCTTTCATCACCTTTAGTGCCCCCATGTGACCATATCTAACATGGTAATCAAGTATTAGTTCTTTTTCCGTTGCTTTGGGTATCACTATTTTCCATGACCCTTGGTTATTACTTGTTTTGACAAATAGTAGGTTCTCATGTAAACAATAGAACGATGTAATCCTCTCATCCTCTCATCCTGTTGGATCAATCTTTGTCTGAGATTGTTGATTCTTGGGTCCTCTATTTGGTGTTGTAAAATTTATTTCATTATATTTTCTAAGTCGGATTTACTTTTTAGAATAGAATACACCTTGGCTATGGTCTCCTTTTCCCCTTCAAATGCTTGCTGTTTCAAATTAATCCTAGACAATACATCCGCAGCAATATTCTTCTTTCCCGGAATATACTCCTAGTTGATGTTATATTCCTGTAGGGCGAGTATCCAACTTGTCAACCTGCCATGATTAAGTTTGCAATTTTTTAAGAAGGATATGTAACTGTAATCTTGCAGTTACATAACAAGATGAGTGGCAAAATATCATGTAACAATATTAGATTTTATTTCATCGCTGCATGTTTTCAATACGATTAAATGTTGCTGTATTGGAGCATATTCACAAGACTGTGATTTATGTGTTTGGCTACTGTTGAGTTCGGATTTGAGTGCTGAGAATGTTTGGTATGTTCAATATATGTGTTTAAATGATCTTGAAGTGAATCCTATGTACTTTTTGTTGCACCGTACATTACATTCTGTCGAGTTAGCAGGCTGACATTGATATTGGTACATAAATGCTTTTCTTTTTTGTATTGCTTATTTTCAAATTGTTGTAGATGTCATTGCTTGTTCTGAACGCTAATTGATAGTTGTATTTTGCAAATGTTCTAGCTAAGTTTTGAGAGTTGTCGTCAATGTAATTTGCAGGTATATAGGTTTTTTTTCCTTTTGATTGATATGTTATTTGTTTCTGATTTATTTCTTTTTTGTTTTTCAATGATTTTATAAAAAAAAAATGATTTTACTAAATACACCATTAGTAAACAATAAGTGTGTTTATATTATAAATACATCACATTATCATTAATCTTTCTTTGTAACGTCATTCAACATCCGGTAGTCTATGCAGGAATGTAATCCACCATCCTTCTTCGCTACCAGCACTACCGGAGAAAACCAAGCACTCGACGAAGGCTCTATTATTCCCTCTGTCAACATATCCTGTACTAACTGAGACATTTCCTCTCGCTTAGATAATGGAGGCCTTTGAGGAGGTTGGCGTATTGGTGTTGTGTCCCCAGTATTGAAGCAATGTTGTACAAGAGAAGTTCTTCCCAATTACTGGCACCAAACTGCAAAAGAATCTTTAAATTCATGTAAAAATCATCTGAGTTCTTTTACCTCACCACTTGAGAGGTCATCAGAAGATCTGTTCAATAATTTCTGCAGTTCCTCTGGTAATTCGTAAGCGTCCATAGTACTGCATCTGCTTTGCGTCAATCTGGCTACCCAGGCCACAGGAGTCAATTTGCCTAGGAGCGTATTGCTTTGTAAAGTGACAGCTTGATCTAAAATATTCGCCACTCTAATCGGTACATTTCTGGTTTCATCAGGTTTTACTAAACTTCTGGCAATTAGTATGCCAGGTGTTCTGATTACCTGGGGCTCGAATACAGAGCACTGGTTGCCCTAGTTCCTACCTCGGTTCTAACCATGATGATATTTTCGGAGTTTGGTGGAACAATTACAGCCACTTGATTTATCACGTCCATCGATTTTTCTGATGTATTCATTGTGGAGAGCATTACCTCTTCTTTTCCCATTCTCAAGACATTCTTTTTGAAGTCGACTATAAGTCCATATGTGTTCATAATGTCCACACCAAGAATTGCTTTATCCTGTCATTTTTCTGCTTCTTCCACCTCCTGCCTGGGTTTCTCATCCTGTCGTTTCTCTGTCTGCAACAGCAGCGCCTGTAAATTTTCCATCATCTGACTGGCATCCATCATTTACCAATTAATTACAAATTACACAGTCTTGTACAAGTTTCCACGGTTAACGGTTCTATCCCACTTCTGACACCACTGTTACGACTGTCTAACTGATCGTTGTATGGTACAGTGGAAAACAAAATACAAGACACGAAATAAGTCACTAATCACTAGCTTTAATCATCACAATTAAACCATTTGTAATCAACAAGATAGTCTCTTACAACAAATCGAATAAAAATTGTTCACACGAAATAAAAAAGTCAACTAATACAAAACACAATTGTATTACAATTGTCCCGCACAATTATAAAACATATAACACTGTGCCACAATACTTCGAACCGCACTGTGTAAATCACCTGGCAATAACTAAACTAAGCGCCGCTGATTGATTATATTTATATATTTATACCCTGCTGATATTCCAGAAACATCTATATACTACACATCAGCGCTACACTAGAACGTAAGTGATTGCGGCCTTGACACAGTGCGTGTGGCCGGCAACGTCTAGAAAAGTCTCGCTAATGCATGTTGAGTCACGTACACACACAATATTACAGCCGGATTCCACTGGAACATCCGACAAACATGTAAACTATTCTGTAATGCTGTAACACTTTCTGTCGCACTTCTGACCTACTGTTATGACGATCAGTAGACTCTCATAACAATATATTAGCCAATACAGGGGACAGACATGAACCCATCGGTATTAGCTAAGAGAAGATCACAAGCTCACTTCTGGAAGATCACAGCTTAGCTACTAGAACCACTCTTTTGCTTAGTGGTGTTTGCTGCCTTTCACTTTTACTATGAAAGGATTTGGACTGTTGCATCTCTGACTTAGTGTTTTGTTGGTGTGCAATTGTTCATGCACATTGTGTTTGTGTTTTGTGAGGTGTGTGTGTTTTAAATAGTAAGTATTAATTTACTTTATTTTATATTTTGATTATATACTATGTGAAGTTTTGTTATTATTATTTTGGTGACTCTGTATCACTGATTGATAGTGTATTATTTATTCTGTTACATGTGTTAACATATTTCAGAAAAATTTGAAATATACAAACACAACAAAACACAATCCAACAACATACTCAATCACCAATTACAATTCAAATCAAACACACTATTTGACACAGTAATAAACAACACCTACAACAATTCAAACTCCAGCGCCAGTTCCCTCCACCTCCACCCACACACAACCTGTTAACTAAAACCGTTATACATAAAATTACCAACAGTTTGCACATTCCGTGTCCAAGCTCACTGACGAAGGAGCACACCACTCCGAAATGACGTATGAGAAAATACAAGTAAGTTCACAGTGAAAGTACCAACAACACTACTAATTATTAAGTAAATATCACTATTGCATTAACGACTCGGAACACTAGGTTTTTTATAAGTAAAATCATAAAGTTTTACCCTACAGACTAAACCGGTTTTCTCCTTTATAAGGCTTCTTCAGAGGCTGCCGTTGGTAGCGCTGTCCGTCTTGTTGTAGGCGACGGAATCGAGTTTCGAAAGATCGATGCTGTGTGTGTGGGGTGAGATATGTTCGAATAATGCGTGCGATTTGAAATGTGTCTGTTCGTTTAGGATGTCGTTTTTATTTGTTTTTGTGTGTTTGTATATTTCCAAATGTTCTAAAGTGTCTAGTTTTCGGCCTTTTGTGTGTACGTGTAGAATGTTCATGTTATTGTCGATGTTTTTATATGTGTGGTTTGCTTCAATGAGGTGGTTTGCAAAGGTGGATTCTGTAGTGGAGTGGAGTGCTTTTGTGTGTTCAACATATCTCTGTTTGAAGCTACGTCCTGTCTGGCCTATGAATCCACCTTTGCAAACCACCTCATTGAAGCAAACCACACATATAAAAACATCCACAATAACATGAACATTCTACATGTACACTTTACATTACTATGTACAAATTAAATTCAGTTAGCAACAGTTTTGAATGTCTTTCATTCTAGTTTAATATTGTCTTCGATTGTCTGTAACTAGTATGGGTTTTTATCACCTCGTTTGATGTGGCAAATCATCAGGGTGTCCTTGGGTCCTCGGGTCCTCTTCCGGTCCTTACTCCAGTCCTTTGTGTCCTTGGGTCCTCTTCCAGGATTCCGCTGCTTGTCTTTCTTAGTTGTTGTTGTCTCTGCTCACATCATGGGTTGTAGGTGTGTCCATCGAACCTCTGTTCTGCCTCCCAGTTCGTCAGGTGAAAAACCGTTACAAGTTACAGACGTCTGTTTCACACCGCTGACGAAGGCGCACATCACGCCGAAATGCGTACGGGAGAAAACAAAGTAAGTTCACAAGTGAAAGTTTAATAATCTATATTAATTTAGTGCTATGAAAAAAGAAGATGAACTATCAAAACAACTATTCTACTTACTATATAAATAACCACTTTTACACTTCTTTTGTTGTATATATTGTAAAGAAACGAGAAATCTCCCCTTTACAAGCCCCGCGATGGAGCGCCAATTTGTAACAATTTGTTCTGTATGTGTCTGAAAGTCTTACTATGTTGTCGCCAACTTATAACGTATCTCTCGCTGACGATGACTGTCGCGAACGCACTAATAACCAGTACCGAAGTGTATTGTTCTTCTCCTTACCTGTTCTTATTTGAATGTACTTTACTTCCCGATAGGCGCCAAACTGTTGAAAAAAAAAAATTAAAAGTTTCGATCTGCGTCGTCTTCTTTTCTTTGATAATAAATTCAAATTACTCAAACGGACTGGCGCGAATTCAAATTTTGCGTGGAGTCTGACGTGTTGCCAACCTATAATTCTGGTCAACAATTTTCTTCACTGCTAAAATACACAAATATTAAGACATACGTATATAAAATAAAACAAAGAACGGTTATTAATGTTCAGTACTAATTTATTAGTGTCCAGATTCACTGATTATTTATAATTTAAGTACAAAATATTGTCATTATAAAAAAGTTTGCTCCGGCTATAAATAAATTACAACTCAGCGGTTGGCTATTTTGACTTGGTCGTCGCCTGAAACTGGCGTCTATGCTGACATTAATTTTTACACAAATATTATTCAGTCAAAGAGTTCTTTTGATTACGGAAAAATAAACAAGATGTTATGAAAGTACACAACCTTACATCAAGGTTAATTAATTACTATACAGGTTTACTTACAACTCGGTTCTTAGTGTCTAAAAAGGGTATCAACCTTTCAGGCATCGCACATAGGTTAAGTTATAGTTCACATACAGTTTTAATAAATATTTTCACTTAATCCTTGAAAGAATTTATTATATCCAGTTCGGAGTGAGAGTTATTGTGTTTCGGAAAAGTTAATTAATTTTGTTCGCAATTACTGATAATTCATTTATACTTAACAAAATCTTGTCGTTTCTTCAGATGAGTCACAGGTAATTCTTCCAGATTGTGTTGATTTATTAATTAGTTCTTCATCATTCGGGTTTCCTCCTTTTCTGGTTTCTATTTTATTTATTCAAAGTTTTTTAAATTTTAATTATTGAAATTTGTTTTGTAGTTTCATCCTGGGTTTAATGGATCCAGATTCAACTTCTAGAATTCATATTAGTTTAATTTTGATAGCATTTTCCTCTTTTTTAACTTTTAATTGGATCGAATTCAGTTTGGCATCCGTCTCTCTTGATCGTTAATAATGGACTAACTCGTTTATAATGGTTTTTCTCTAATAAAGTTTCGTTGTTATGGTAACCAGGCTCATATTCTATTGGTTGAAAACATTTGTACTCATTGTTATAAAGCTTGGGTTTTTGCTCAAAATGAATAAATATTTTATAATTGCTATTATTCCTTGTTAATTGTTATTACCAATGTGTGAGATATTAACATAAATGTCTCTATTTTCTTTCAAAGATTAATTTGATACCCCATAATGCTGAGTTTGGTCATGTATTAAGGTTTTGATCATTTTGCTAATGTTATTTTATTCCATATTTCATTTATTTCTTATCTTTACTCTAATTCTGACATACTATTATGTTTAGATAATTGAAATTAACAAGTTACTTGGTCTTAATTCTCCGATACAATGGCTAATTGCTTATAAATTGCTTTTTCTGAATTTTGACAGTTAGGCATTTTATAGGCCTAAACTGTAAACGTCTAGAATTTCTTACTTTACACAATTTAAACATTATTATTACTTTCATATGTTCTGCTTACTGTCACTTAGTCATACTGTTTACTTTTGAATTACTTTGGGCCATTTTACCATAAATGAATGTTATTATAATTTTACAAAATCATTCCTTGCCTAATATTCGTTTTTCTATCTTTACAACGATGAGTAATATTGGAATTATTAAACTTATACAATTGCTTGCTTATACCTTCTACTATCTCTTACACACTTTTTTATCACTTAATCCTTCTATGATAACAAATAACATTAAAAATGGTTTATGGTCTGTTCATGATCCAGCCATATTCCTGTGTTCATATTCCTTCTTATAAAACACAACTCTTTTAAATAAACTAATAAAAACTTTGGTGCATGGTGTCTTGACACCATTTACTATATTGTGATTACCATCCTTGTGACTATTTTGGTAACATAGGATGTTTTCCTCTTATTGAACTCATAACTACTTTGTTTCTTCATTGCTAATTCTATGAAATTGGTTGACATTCTTATTTGGTTGTCTACCATTTGTCTGAACATTTAATCTTATTTTTTAGTTTAATAAAAGAATTCCTTGAATTAATTCTAACAATACTGTTTTTAACTTGAGCTTATTTCCTAATAAAACTTATCTTTTAATCTTATACCTTTTATCTTATAAACTTATCTAACATAATCCTTATAACATAGGTTCTACACACTACTAATGCTTCTTATTGGTTGTCTATCAACATTTTGATTATTGTTTATGGTTTATTACCACTGTTCATTTCTTTTATTAACATTATTAATCATTTATATTAATTCCTTCCTATCCTATCTATCACTTTCACTGCTTATCATTAACACTTCCTACCTACCTCTCACTCTTGGTTTATATTATTTTATAAAACCTAATTTTAAAGTCAGTTTTTTAACATCTTATGTTTGCTTTTTATCTCAGTAAGTAAATTTTTAAAATACATAATATACTAACTCCCAAAGTTAGTACTAAAACTTTGTATGAATTTAGTTTTTTGGGCTATTGACATTATTCCCTTCAATTCCATCATCATGTCTTTACAATTTGAGTTTATCCTACCCTTTCTTGGTAGTATTTCTATCATTATTATATACTAACAATGGGTTTACCTGTTTATTACTGGTAGTGTACTTTCTTTCACATAACTTATATAATACTTGTTACTAAATTTGATATATTAGTTGTTTTTTATTAGTTTATATTTATTTTATAGCCTTTATCTGGCCAATCACTGGTGTTGGGTCATAGTCATTTGTCTGTCAGTTTAGTCTATTCACTCATTTATTATTTTTGTCTACTATTTTTCTTTTATTTTCTTATTACCGTTGTATATTTTTGATCATTATTCTCTAAATTGGTTTACTTTTCTTCAGCTATATTATATTATACTCGGCCCTTTTCCCAGTTAATTATGTGACGGTCATTGCGGGGGTTTGTGAATTAATTATTTGAGCGGAGTATACGCTGTTATCTGCATACTTTGTGGCCGATACGTGCGCGCTCTATGAGGAGTGATACGCAGCGTTTGACTTGTCGCTGCTCTGGGCAGTATTCGCCAGGCAGCCGAACACGAAACAGCAACCAATTTCTCCCGGCGGCCATCAGTTTGATTTTGTTGTCTGCTAATTTCTATCATGACTAGATAATCGACTACGCGACTCTTCGGTAAGTCTGTTCAAGGTAACTTATTTATTATTTAAGAAAAGAATTGTTATTTAGCTTAAAGTAATGCCGATGCAATGCGATATAAATACGAAAGTCACCACGTGGCGAGCGCGAGTTAAATTCTGTGTATGCATGTCTTGAAAGTTAACACTGGGTAAGCTAAAGCATTTATAAAGTAATTATGGCTGTGTATTTTTCCTAATTATATCATAATAATTTCTTTATAATCATAGGGGGGCGTAAGAGAATGTTTTATGAACTAAATGTAGAGGTATATGAACTGTATATGTATTATGAACCTGTTTAAGTTTGCAACTCATCTCGAAATTGTAATAAGGGTTTATTTAGTTGACGAACTGTCCATAAATACTAGTCATTTAATTCTAAATTTTTTTACTGAAGGTAATTTCTGTGCTTCTTAAAATTTTCAAAATTTTCTTTTAATCTGAGCATGTGGAAGTGTGTGAATTATGCTGGAGTCATGAATATTAGGGGGATCGTGAATTGGGTAACATTTGAGTAATTGTCAATATATATAATTGTTCAGGGTTCCCGACCTAAGACGATTCTCGATCCACTTCAGCGGGTGGCCGAACTTCTGCCACCAATGGTATTAAACGAGTGATTCTCCGTCTGTGCCGTCGGGAGGAAGAAATGGACAATACAACAGGTTTTGTGCCGGATTTTACCAGGTGACATTTAACCCATTTATATATATTTTGGCCTCTACAATGTAGAACATCTTATTCTCTTCCTGGAACATCTCCAGTTAAAGTTGTTGGGACACATCCAGCGAGACAATTAGTGCTTGTAAATTTTGTCAGTGTATTTTACTAAGGCTTATGCCCCCTGAGTAAGTGTGAGCCCGGACGGGGTCATGCGCTACCGAATTTTGCTGAGAAATTTTCTTTAAGGGTAAAAGTGTGTGTGACTTAAGTTTACTGATTTGTAGGGGGTGAATTATGCTTACATTGATTAAGGGTATTCATAGCTATATGGGTTTCGTTTTTTTGTAGATTTAAAGGTTTGGGGAGGTGCTGTAACCTGTGGACGCCACCCGTAGGTGCCGTTAGTAACAGGTCCATAGCATGTTTTAGGTTGCTGGATCTGGTGGTGCGCATGGCCTCGCCTGTGGCCAAGCCAATTCTGTAGGAACATCTCAAATGTGTTTTATTAGGGGCTGATGTTATAAAGTTTTTTTTAATTAAAATTGTCATTATATATATTTTATAAAAATGATCTTAACTCAGTAATAATTCAATATGAGTAAAATTTCATTCAGTTCTTTTACTGCCAGAGCCAGTGTACTACTAGTGCAGTTGTTAATATGAGTACACTATTGATTCTTACTTCTAATCATAAATTCTGTTATACATTCGTACGGCCGTGCAGCCATGTTGACCTGGCCATGGCGCAGTCCTATCTGGGGGAACCTTTCTAAAATTTTGAATTCTTGTGATAATTTCATTGGTTGCAAGCAGTCATAACTGGACTGGTTAATGGTTTGGTTTATGAAAGTTTTTTATGGAGGCTGGGCACTTTACCCTTTTACAGTAGTTTGGGATGGGGATCTAGGTCACTGATACTGAAGATGGTATTCTTCGGTGGCATGGTGTCTATGAGCTGCCTGCCAGGTGAACATGTGTGTAGTATATATATGTGTGTATATCGATATGTGTGCGCTATGTGTATTTATGTAACTATTTATTTATGTGTATTGATGTATTTATATTGATCGATGTTATATATTATTTATATTTGGGGAGATACTATTATGCTGATGTTTTACATGCATTATATTTTGATGAGATGTTACGTGCATATTTTCAGAGGAGTGTAATGACAGTGATACTTGCATGTTATTTGAAATAGTGAATAAAATTGTTATTGTTGCTAAACAACGAGTTTAATTGCAAGTCCCGTCATACTGGACCCAGTGCAGTTTTGGCTTCCCTAGGCTCTGGCCTAGTTTTAAATAACTAGTGGCCCCTCTTTCAAAAAAAAATAAAAAATAAAAAAAAAGGTTTTTTTTTTTTTAATAAAGTCTAAAAGTTGAAAGAGGGGTTACAAATGGTAGCAGAGCGCGATCGATTCTTAGCTCGAACCCTTGGGTCCTGTGGTGTGACGGGGCTTGCAAACTCGGAAATAGTTTGGAAAGAACATCAAACATCAGCAATATTTGAAAATGAAAATAATTGGTAGATGCTATGGGATTTCCATTGTAAACCTGGTGCCGCCACGTGGCATGCGTTTTTGTTGGGGTTTTTATTATTGTTGAGATTGGACCTTACCGGAGTGCGCGGGGGTGTTGCCGGGGGAATGGCTGCCTGTTATATAAATAGTTATGAAGTAATAGCGCGAGAGGTTAACTGGATGTGGTATGGCCTGACCGGAAGTCGGTACTGTCATTGACCCGACTTAGTCACGGAAGTTATAATAAATGTCTTGTTGAATTGTTATATGTTGTGGTAGTTGTTCGGTGGTGTGGATTGTATGTTAGTGTTAGTGTCTGATGCCGTTTCTTCTTTGAGTCTGGCGGCTGACGGAGAGTTGGTTCTGGAGTGGATCGGGTTTTCGCAGCGCTAGGGAACCCGGGGGTCCTCTCAATGGAAGGACTAGTACTTGAGATTTTCCTTTTGTAAGTCATGTTTGTGTGTTAGGTGTTTCGTGGAAATTTATGTTTGTTGTTGTGGGTTTTGAATTGTGCAATTCTGGCGGGGGTATGTTACCAGAAACTACCCAACCCTATTTCCGGCATTCTCCAGAGACTTCCGGTGGTGGATGGAGAAGATGTGGGCAAATTGTTGGTTTTCCTGGACATCGTCCTGCAGTTGGCGGAGTTTCCGGGGCTGCCCGATGATGTCCTCTTGTCCGTTATATATCCGTATTGCCGGGGTTCATTGGCTGAGCTGGTCACCGGCACCTTGCGTCGTGGTGGCAGTATCGACTCTCTCCATGGGGAGGTGTTGGACTCTTTCATATCCCGTCGGCAACGTGAACTGTTGAAATGTAGTCGGTTCTATCGTGCTCAGGCCAACGAAGAGGCGTTGGTGGACTTTGTGCAGGATATTCGTAAAATTGCCCGGATTTTGAGGTTGGGGTTGCCCGAGAAGGATATTGTTCGAGTTATTCTAGAAGGGGTGACGCCCCAAGAGAGATCCCGTTTGGTGTTCGCGGACCGTCCACGTTGTTTTGCGGACCTTGAACGGCTGTGTGTGGTTTCCCGAACGGTCCAGGAAATTGACGAGTCCCGTGATCAAGTAGTAAAAGATAAGGTAAGACACGAGACGCATGGAGGGCGAATTGTTCCATCATCACTCGGTGCTGAACCGGAAATTAGAAACTCTCGTAACGAGAGGCGCCGTCGTTCACCTAATGTGAGTTGTTTTAGGTGTGGTAAAGTGGGCCACATTAGACGATTTTGTACCGGGGTTGGGTCGAGTCCAACGTCCCTCCCCAAGGCGCCCAAGGTCATTCAGAAAAGGGTCAATGAGGGGAAGATATGTCGGAGGTCTTCCCCTACCTGTCGCGGGTCTTCTAAGGTACGCGCCTCCAGGCCAGTTGTAGGTCCCAGTTCTTTGGGCACCAAGGTCCTCCAAACCATCTCTAGGCCCACTTCTGTATGCCCCTTCTTGCTGTTGGAGTTGAAAAGGAGTCAACTCAGAGCATTAGTTGACTCCGGGTCAGCAAGATCTATCATTTCATCCAAAGTGTGCGAGGACCTTGAACGACAGGGTTTAATTAAAAGGTCAGAACAGTCTTCCGTAGTGTGCTGGACGGCATCCCAGGAAATTCTGCCCATTTCCCGGGTAGTTTCATTCAAGTTTAAAATCGAGGGATTTTCTTGGGTGTGGAGCTTTCTGGTTTCTCCTGCTCTGGGAGTTGAATGCATTATTGGTGCCGATTTCATCTGCAAAAGTGGTCTCGTTATTGACATCCAAGAGCACCAATGTTATTTTAAATTTAATCGGGGAGTTGTAATCCCGTTCCTTGGATATCAGGGGACCAGGCAAGATATCCAAGAGGTTAAGTGCCCCGATACATCTAGAGACCACCTCTCCCAGTCCCAGCGGTCCGCTTTAGATCAGTTGTGTGAGCGTTTCCCCACTGTATTAACTCCGGCCCTCGGGCTCACACATCTCTTGGAGTATAAGATCCGCCTAACGGACTCCAAGGTGGTGCGCTCCCACCCTTATAAGTTTGCCCCTCCGAAGATGAGCATCTTGAGGGAGAAGGTTCAAGAGTTATTAGATCAAGGGGTGGTTGAACCTTCTCAGTCCAGTTATGCCAGTCCAGCGTTCCTAGTGCCCAAGCCTGGAGGTAAGCATAGGATGGTCATCGACTACCGCAAGCTGAACGCTAACATTGAGGTAGATTCGGTCCCACTTCCTGACCTTCATTCCGCGTTCGATTGGTTCAGTGAGGCGAGGTATTTTACCATCATTGACCTCAACTCTGCATATCACCAGATTCCCTTGACGAAAGAAAGTAGGCCCTACACGGCATTCTGTGTTCCGTGGAACCTCTATCAGTACACTAGGGTTCCTATGGGTCTAGCGGTAGGGGCCCAAACACTCACCCGTTTACTTGACACCGTTTTTCACGATGTCAAGTTCAAGTACGTTTTCAATTATCTGGACGACTTGCTGGTGTACAGCAAGGGGTACGAGGAGCATTTGGGTCATCTTGAAGAGGTGATGTGCAGGTTGAGGGGTGCCGGCCTCACTGTCAATCCCGAAAAGGTGAAGTTCGCCCAGACACAAATTTTTTTTCTGGGCCACCTGATTTCCCATAGAGGTGTCACTGTGGATCCTGAGCGAACACAGGGAATCAGGGACTTTCCCCCACCAAAGGATGCCAAAGGCATCGCGAGATTTCTATCGACGTTTTATTCCAAACGCGGCGGAGATTGCGGCACCTCTGAATGAACTCCGGAAAAAGGGCGCCAAATTTGTATGGGGGGAAAAACAACAGAAGGCTTTCGAGACTCTGAAGGAAGCCATCATTTCCCCTCCAGTACTGAGAATGCCAGACTTCTCGAGGCCGTTCATCCTCCAGACGGATGCGAGTTCGATTGCGCTCGGGGCGGTTCTGTCCCAAGTTGTTGATGGTGCTAGGCAGCCTGTGGCCTTTATATCTAGAACTTTGACCCAACAAGAACGGAAGTCTTCAGTCTATGAGCTAGAGTGTTTGGCTGTTGTATACGCTCTAGATAAGTTCAGGCGTTTTCTGGAACACGCTGAGTTCCTGCTCGAGACCGACAACCAGGCTCTCTCTTGGCTTCTCGCTCATCCCCGGCAGCTGGGTAAGATTGGACGATGGGTAGTTAAGATCTCATCCTTTAAATTCAAGGTGCAACACATTCGGGGAACTCAAAATGTGGTTGCAGATGCTTTGTCCCGTATGTTTTTCCAGCCCAGCGAAGCCCAGCCGGAGCAACCCTGTTCTGTTTTACTGGATTTTCCGTTAGCTTTTACTGATGTGTTACCCCATCAGTTAGAGGATGAAGAGTTGGGTCCGATCATCCAAAATCTAAAAGAGGGTAACGTGCAGGTCCCGTACTTCTTGTCCAGGGGCGTCCTATGTTGCAGAGAGAAAAAGGGACGGGCCCCGAAGATAGAGCTGACTAGCAAACTCGTGCCCATGGTCTTCAGCTACTACCACAATTCCCCGGTAGGTGGACATAAGGGGATTTCGAAGACCATTTCCAGTATTAGGAAACACTTCATCTGGAAGGGCATGGATAGGGACATAGCAACTCGGGTGAAGGCATGTCATCTCTGTGGCTTAAGCAAGCCTGCCCAGAACACCAAGTTGGGGCTTTTGTCATCTCATGTGGCGAGCAGACCGATGGAGAAGCTATTCATCGACTACGTGGGACCCTTCCCGCGTAGCAAGTCAGGTAATGCTTACCTACTTGTCTGTGTGGATGCTTTTTCGAAGTTTGCCTGGCTACTGCCCTTACGGCAGGCAACTGCTCGATTGACCATAAGCGCGCTCCAGAGTCATGTATTTCAGCACTTCGGTCTTCCGGCCATCATTGTCTCGGACAATGGTCCACAATTTATTTCAGGCGATTTTCGGCGAATGTGCTTCGCCAATGGCATCAAACATGTAACCACTTCCCCCTATTACCCACAGCCGTCCCACGCGGAGAGATTCAACAGGAATCTCAGGTCCGCGCTTATTGCTTATCATGCAGAGCAACAGACCACCTGGGACCAGAACCTTAAGTGGTTACAGCTAGCTTTCAATACGGCCCTGCATGACAGTCATAAGGCCGTTCCCTTTGAAGTTATGTTTGGTTTCTCGCCTACGCTTCCCTTGGCCAACTTGTGGAACATAGACGATCTTCTGCCGAGTAATCCGGACATTAGGACGGCAGATAGGTGGAAAGAGGCCCGGAAGAATATGCTTCGTGCGCACGAGCGCGTCCGTAGTCGGTATAATCAGGGGCGTATTCCAAATCCCTTTAAAGTAGGAGATTTGGTCTACTGCCAGAGCCACCCGATCAGCTCAGCTGCCGATAAAAGAGCCGCCAAGCTGTGCTACCGCTGGTTGGGGCCGTACCGCATCCTGGGGTTCGCGTCGCCTGTGACGGCTAGGTTGGGCGAACCGGGAGGTACTTCTAAAGAGATAGTCTCTCACGTCTCGAAGTTGAAGCCCTGCCACATCGGGCGGACGGGCTGATAGAAAGGGGGGGAACTTGCCGGTCCCCATTTAGGTAGGGATGGAGGTTATTCGGGGAGGTGTGTGCTCTGGGGGGGGGGGAGTTGATATATGGTAGCGGGTAGGTGTTCCCCACAGTCCCAGTGGTGTTCGTCTACTTCAGGGATGCGCCCCTGCCTGCGCGAGCCTTGGTTCTCTCCATTTTCCTTTTTTCTGGAGAGAGCCATGTCCTTACCTTCTGTTCCAGGCCTTGATCTTCAATGATCCTTGCCCTTTCCTTCTTCCTGATTTTCCTAACCTGCCCAAAAAAAAAAAAAAAAAAAAAAAAAAGGAGTAGAGAGCCCTTGGAGCACACACACACACGTATGGGATTATGGATATGTATACATATACATGCAAGTGAGATTATTGGGTCATGGAGACCAGATCCCCTTTTCTTCGGTGATTCTGAAACACGGTTATTGTTTGGCGTTTTGGGGCTAGTCCCTCTGGTAACTATAGGGCTTGCCGCCCTGTTGTGGTTGTGTCGGTTTCTCAAACATAGTTGGGCATGTCTCGGGGGGCCAGTGCTCCAGGGAGCTCCCGTACCTTCTGTCGTCTTTTCTTCCCTGTCTCTTCTAGCCGTAGGCTGGCCATGATCAGGTCAGCCTGCGGTGGCTACACACTTACACGTTACATGTCTTCTTCTGCTCTTTCGTTTTCCTTCTGAGCATCTGTTCTCCTGGGAGCCATGACTGATGGGAAAACCGATAACAACTTGAGTATGGTATATAAGGATGGTACACTGCAGGGTACCACTGAGTTCCAATTGGGGCAACCATGTTGCCCTTTTGGAGTGGGGGTGTGCCGAGTTTTGGAATACTCGGCCCTTTTCCCAGTTAATTATGTGACGGTCATTGCGGGGGTTTGTGAATTAATTATTTGAGCGGAGTATACGCTGTTATCTGCATACTTTGTGGCCGATACGTGCGCGCTCTATGAGGAGTGATACGCAGCGTTTGACTTGTCGCTGCTCTGGGCAGTATTCGCCAGGCAGCCGAACACGAAACAGCAACCAATTTCTCCCGGCGGCCATCAGTTTGATTTTGTTGTCTGCTAATTTCTATCATGACTAGATAATCGACTACGCGACTCTTCGGTAAGTCTGTTCAAGGTAACTTATTTATTATTTAAGAAAAGAATTGTTATTTAGCTTAAAGTAATGCCGATGCAATGCGATATAAATACGAAAGTCACCACGTGGCGAGCGCGAGTTAAATTCTGTGTATGCATGTCTTGAAAGTTAACACTGGGTGAGCTAAAGCATTTATAAAGTAATTATGGCTGTGTATTTTTCCTAATTATATCATAATAATTTCTTTATAATCATAGGGGGGCGTAAGAGAATGTTTTATGAACTAAATGTAGAGGTATATGAACTGTATATGTATTATGAACCTGTTTAAGTTTGCAACTCATCTCGAAATTGTAATAAGGGTTTATTTAGTTGACGAACTGTCCATAAATACTAGTCATTTAATTCTAAATTTTTTTACTGAAGGTAATTTCTGTGCTTCTTAAAATTTTTAAAATTTTCTTTTAATCTGAGCATGTGGAAGTGTGTGAATTATGCTGGAGTCATGAATATTAGGGGGATCGTGAATTGGGTAACATTTGAGTAATTGTCAATATATATAATTGTTCAGGGTTCCCGACCTAAGACGATTCTCGATCCACTTCAGCGGGTGGCCGAACTTCTGCCACCAATGGTATTAAACGAGTGATTCTCCGTCTGTGCCGTCGGGAGGAAGAAATGGACAATACAACAGGTTTTGTGCCGGATTTTACCAGGTGACATTTAACCCATTTATATATATTTTGGCCTCTACAATGTAGAACATCTTATTCTCTTCCTGGAACATCTCCAGTTAAAGTTGTTGGGACACAAGTCCAGCGAGACAATTAGTGCTTGTAAATTTTGTCAGTGTATTTTACTAAGGCTTATGCCCCCTGAGTAAGTGTGAGCCCGGACGGGGTCATGCGCTACCGAATTTTGCTGAGAAATTTTCTTTAAGGGTAAAAGTGTGTGTGACTTAAGTTTACTGATTTGTAGGGGGTGAATTATGCTTACATTGATTAAGGGTATTCATAGCTATATGGGTTTCGTTTTTTTGTAGATTTAAAGGTTTGGGGAGGTGCTGTAACCTGTGGACGCCACCCGTAGGTGCCGTTAGTAACAGGTCCATAGCATGTTTTAGGTTGCTGGATCTGGTGGTGCGCATGGCCTCGCCTGTGGCCAAGCCAATTCTGTAGGAACATCTCAAATGTGTTTTATTAGGGGCTGATGTTATAAAGTTTTTTTTAATTAAAATTGTCATTATATATATTTTATAAAAATGATCTTAACTCAGTAATAATTCAATATGAGTAAAATTTCATTCAGTTCTTTTACTGCCAGAGCCAGTGTACTACTAGTGCAGTTGTTAATATGAGTACACTATTGATTCTTACTTCTAATCATAAATTCTGTTATACATTCGTACGGCCGTGCAGCCATGTTGACCTGGCCATGGCGCAGTCCTATCTGGGGGAACCTTTCTAAAATTTTGAATTCTTGTGATAATTTCATTGGTTGCAAGCGGTCATAACTGGACTGGTTAATGGTTTGGTTTATGAAAGTTTTTTATGGAGGCTGGGCACTTTACCCTTTTACAGTAGTTTGGGATGGGGATCTAGGTCACTGATACTGAAGATGGTATTCTTCGGGGCATGGTTAAATGTCTATGAGCTGCCTGCCAGGTGAACATGTGTGTAGTATATATATGTGTGTATATCGATGTGTGTGCGCTATGTGTATTTATGTAACTATTTATTTATGTGTATTGATGTATTTATATTGATCGATGTTATATATTATTTATATTTGGGGAGATACTATTATGCTGATGTTTTACATGCATTATATTTTGATGAGATGTTACGTGCATATTTTCAGAGGAGTGTAATGACAGGGAGTGATACTTGCATGTTATTTGAAATAGTGAATAAAATTGTTATTGTTGCTAAACAACGAGTTTAATTGCAAGTCCCGTCATACTGGACCCAGCGCAGTTTTGGCTTCCCTAGGCTCTGGCCTCGTTTTAAATAACTAGTGGCCCCTCTTTCAAAAAAAAAATAAATAAATAAATAAAATAAAATAAAAAATAAAAAAAAAAGTTTTTTTTTTAATAAAGTCTAAAAGTTGAAAGAGGGGTTACAAGGGTAGGTGAGTCACAGAACACACACGTGGCTTACGGCGTAGAAAGGAACACCACATGTTTTAATTTTACAACGAACTTTCGGATTCGAGAGACGTCTGGAATCTTCGATACTTGAAGGCAGGAAATGGGGGGACATCCGGTAGAGCCTCGTGGCGAATACACAAAGAATGCGGATAGCGTACCCAGCTCACCCCAGTCGCCAGCTAACCTTCAGATCAGACAGTCGCAGTGAAATAGTGTCGGGAGGCCTAAGCGGGCAAGTACGCTAGGCCTGCCCCAAAGTGAGTTTTAAATAAAGAGTAATTAAGTTTTAAACACATTTTAAAACGCAGTCGGCAGAACACCTTCAGACGGAACAGACGTAAGTTAATCGTATTAGCCTCGGGCGTTTTGGTAGGCCGAAAATTTTAAAGTATGCCTACCAAAGAGTGAATTGGAATGTAAGGCAGTAGTAAGCAGTGGTACAAAAGTATCAACAGTCTTTAAAACGAGTTATGTGATAGTGAAGTGAAAAGGGGACTTGCATCGCAATAGTGCGCAACATTTGGATACAAAGAACAGCTAAGTACAATGCGAAAACAAATTTAACAGGCCAAAAGTGAAGTAAAGTTTAGATTTCACTTAAATGAAACGTCAATAATAAGTAAGAGCTCAATAAAAAGAGGGTTAAAAAGATATGTAAAAAGATGACATAGTCACTTGGACCTCAGCCAAAAACAATGCCAAGCACCAGAATATATTGGAACAAAGAATTAATGAAACCTTGGACTACTTGCACAACTGGGCCTCTGATAACAGCATGAAAATTAACATCTCAAAGACTGCTTACCAATTTTTCACGATGCGCGATAAAAATGACAACTTCAACTTGAAGATCAACAACCTGAACCTCCCCAAAAGCGAATGTACAAAATACTTAGGTGTACACATGGACAACAAACTATCTTGGAAGGACCATGTGACAAACATAGCAAATAAAGTCAACCAGAAACTGAGACTTATAAAGCGTCTTGCTGGAGCTACCTGGGGATGTACGCAGGACACTCTGAATACCACATACAAAACCTATATAAAACCAGTCATGACATATGGAAGTGAGATACTTGTAACAGCCAGCAACTCTAATCTGAAGACATTGGGAACAACACAAAACAATGCCCTACGGCTGATTAGCAGAGGTGTGAAGACCACACCTGCCCTTTCCCTTCAGTTGTACACAGGCCACTTACCGATCACTTCAGAAATAAATCAACAAGCTGCCATCTCTCTGGCCAAAATAACAGCCTTACCACAAGCAAAATGGGCAAAAAATAGTCAAGACGGGACACATCTGAAGACCCAGACATTACCAGTTAATACTGCCGACAAGTACTTGACACTGCTGGGCATCACAACTGAAATAGACCTTTTTGCCCAAAAATTAAACCTACAGAATACCAAACAATCAACACCAATGAAAAAGCAAGATGCACCTTCCACAATCTTGCACCAAATGGCACTAGCAACTATCAATGAGAGATATCCCCAGGATGAGTACCTTAGAATCTATACAGACATAGACATATCTATGTCTCATAGGAATACATGGAAAGGCTGGCGCGGGAGTACATTGTGAACTGTTCTCCCACTAAATTTCAGTGGGAGAACATAAAACCAGTTTTGATGGAGAAATAAAGGCAATATATATATGGCATTACAACTCTTACTCAGACCATTAGCTTTTAAAAAAGCCGTTTTTCTTGTTGACACCAAGTCTGCAATCCAGTCTATCGCATCAAACAGACAGCCTATAGATAGCACTGTAAAAGAAACAAAGAATGCAATAAACCTTCTCAGTAAACAAGGGAAAACAATAATTCTCCAGTGGATCTATAAGCGTCTGGATGCTATTGAAGAACATTTAGACAGCTGTCTTAGTGCCTGGGAGAGACAAATACAAGATAATGTAAATAGCATTAGAAAAGAAAGGAGGAGCGGAAATGAGATAGAGGTAAGTGTAATGAGAATAAAAATAATCAGGTGATAGACGACAGGGTAAGTGATGATGTTAAAATAAGTGATAATTATAACGATATCACAAGTAATAATGGTGACGTAATTAAAGACGTAGTAATAGAGAGTAAAATGTTGGTTAATTATAATGGTGATATAAATGAAAATGGGGTATCAGAGAGTGATACATTGAATAATAGTAGTGATTTTGAGAGTATAAAGTTAGTAGAGGTTAGTGATAAGGTATTAGTGGTGAATGAGATTGAGAGAGTGTGTAAGGAGAGTTTAAGTGAGGATGGTTGGGCAGAGGGCAAATGTTCCCTATTGTGTTTTAAGTGGAGTAAAGACTCCACAAGTGTTGTTGGAGGACAAAGGTTCCTCTAGAGGTTATGTGGGAGACATGTGGTCTTCAAATGGTCCCCTAGTTTTTTGTGTTGATGTACCTGGTAAAGCCAGAAGGTGTTTTAATAAAGTTGTGTTGCCCTTTGCATGGAGTGAGAGAGTTCAGGGGGGTTGTGAGAGGTATTATGATGAGAGAGAGAGAAAGATAGAGATTTTTAAGCTTAACAGAGGTTATAAAGAGTTAATAGAGAGGTTAGATATTGAGAGAGTTAGTGATATTAAGTACTTACCTTGGGACGTAACTAGTGCAGTAGTAGATGATGATAATGTTGATATTGAACACTTACCTTATGAGGAAACAGGTGTAGTAGCAAATGAGAATAATGATGAGGTTATAACATACCTAATAGTTACAAAAAATACTAAGGGCGACTGGACTATAGCCAATGTAGACACGCTATATGATATAATAATATGGAGTGAGCCGGTAGATTATTATGATGGTATTGTGGAAGAATTTGAGAAGATGAATAGTGATTATATTGATAGAGGCAATATAATAAACTTAAACCAAAATGAAATGTACTTATATAATGTAAGATTAATTTTTGATGATGGAGGTTAGACACATAGTGTTGATGGACATTTAATTATGTGAGTGTAATGGTTTTAGAAATTTGGCTGAATAATGTAGTGATTTTTGGTAAACAATGACATTTGATATGACGCAGATTGTATATAAATTTGTATTGGTGTTAGATGTAGTATGTATTAAGTTATGTTGTTGTTATGGTAGGGTATCTGAGGATACATTTGGTTGTGTGTTGTATGATGTGTACTCAATGTTAATAATTCTGATTAAGTGTATTATGCTAATGAGGATTGATTGTTAGTAATAATTGACATTTAGGTAACTATGAATTTTATTATGAAATAAAATTAATTTGAGATGGTTTAATTAATTTAAAATGTGAATCTTGGTAATAAATTTGAAACATTTTTTTGATTTGAATTTTACAATGAATGGTAAATGATTAATTTGATGAGTAAAATGTTTAATAGAAATTCAGAGTTGAAGTTACAATGTAACAATTGGAAGATTCAATAGAGAAGTAATACTAAAGTTGTGTAATGTTTGTAATTTTCATTCAAATTCAGAATTGAAATAATTATATAATTACCTTTTATCCACTCGAGTGACACAAAGTTTCGTCTAGTTATGACGCGTTTCGGGTACAAAGTCCCATCCTCAGATAACACTGATATTAATTTAAAACTAACTATAATATAAAATTGTAACCATGATTTTGGTTATGTCATTTAAATAAAAATAAAACTTTAGATCGCATATGAAATTGTTAAATGAAGCACGGCCGGAACCCCCGCATGCCTGTACTCACTACCGCGATCGACATGCGAATTGTAATATCAAGCGGAACATTTAATATCAAGCGGACACAAATATACTAGCTTTGAAGAAAATTTAACAGCGTTACATTTTTGTAAAAAAGGTAAACGGATGGATAGTCTGGAAGAATTTGAAATTTATAAAGCTATAAAAAAATACTATCACCACAAATAATTTATTAAATGATCAGATAAATTTTGCATCAAACAGCTTGTTCGACACTGCCATCGGTTTAGATTTTAATCTTTGACCAGTCGCATGACGATCGCGGTAGTGAGTACACGCATGCGGGGGCTCCGGCCGTGCTTCATTTAACAATTTCACATGCGATATAAAGTTTTATTTTTATTTAAATGATATAACCAAAATCATGGTTACAATTTTATATTATAGTTAGTTTTAAATTAATATCAGTGTTATCTAAGGATGGGACTTTGTGCCCGAAACGCGTCATAACTAGACGAAACTTTGTGTCACTCGAGTGGATAAAAGGTAATTATATAATTATTTAAAATAAGTGACACGGTACGCTAAAAAAGTATAATATAGAATTGAAATCTTTATTTTAATGAGATGTTGGTAATGTTTATTGTAAGATGTTGAATTTATGAGAGGTACAACATGGTTGTATAAAACATTTATAATATGATGTATTTGTGAAATAGGAAACAGTTATAATATGATTTGTAAAGGTGTTTTGGAGTACCGATACACATTTTTTGTCTATGTATTTGTTGTATTGAGTAATATTCTATTTTGTATAACCATATTTTGTATTGTGTAAAGATGACAATAGTAATCTGAATTTGTTAATTGAAGTTGAATATATTTGAATGAGATAATTGGAATCTCTAAAATGAAGTCTTTAAAATAGAGGATGGTATTTGTAATGAGATTTGAAATTTTTTTTTTCTAATTGTAATTAAATTGAGAAAAATTTGTTTCTAATAAGACTTTCAAATGTATATTAATGTTATGTATTCTAAACAAAATGTATTATGTTAGCGATAAGGCTATATATATATATATATCACTTTCTGCTGCAGTCCGTTTCTTGATGTATATAATACTTTAATATTTATAACTAAATTTACCTCAAGATATACTTTTTTCCTATTAGGAACATGTTTCGAGAGTTCCTGTACTCTCATCTTCAGCCTTCGCCATCTTGTCTCTAGTCTAGAAACTTGTTCACTAGAAACAATATGGCGAAGGCTGAAGATGAGAGTACAGGAACTCTCGAAACATGTTCCTAATAGGAAAAAAGTATATCTTGAGGTAAATTTAGTTATAAATATTAAAGTAATGTATATATATATATACTGTATATGGTAGAAGAATAAGGTTATATGTGTATTCAAGTATGTAAGATACAAAATCAGTACTTTGATAGAGGCAAACCAGTATGTGTAGAAGTAACCAAATCGGTTAAGGATATGGAATGGTGAAAGGCCATTTGTTAATGTTTTTACTTGATTGTTACAGAATCTGGGTGGTACTGTGGAGGCGGACCTGTGCTGGCCAGCGTGTCAGAGCAGGGTCGCCAGGTGCCTGACTGGCTTTATGGTGTTGGGATCCTGAGGAAGGAAGTCCAGTAAAGTCATGCAGGTTATGCCACAGACACCGGAGTAGGGGGGTGAGTAACCCACAGGTTAATAAGGAAATAAGGGGGGGTCGTGGCGCTATATCCTAGCTGATCCTCTTAGGTTTAGGCAATGAGAGTTTTTACATAAAACCTCTCATTGGGGGGGTGTATTGTAACAGGACAAAATGGGCTGAACCATTGTTTTAATAATTCTCAGTAATTAACCATTTTATGTAATACTTTTATAAAATCTATTGTTTGGAGGTGCATGGGAAGCCAGAACAAAGGGTAGGTGAGTCACAGAACACACACGTGGCTTATGGCGTAGAAAGGAACACCAGGTGTTTTAATTTTACAACGAACTTCCGGATTCGAGAGACGTCTGGAATCTTCGATACTTGAAGGCAGGAAACGGGGGAACATCCGGTAGAGCCTCGTGGTGTGAATACACAAAGAACGCGGATAGCGTACCCAGCTCGCCCCAGTCGCCAGCTAACCTTCAGATCGGACAGTCGCAGTGAAATAGTGTCGGGAGGCCTAAGCGGGCAAGTACGCTAGGCCTGCCCCAAAGTGAGTTTTAAGTAAAGAGTAATTAAGTTTTAAACACATTTTAAAACACAGTCGGCAGAACACCTTCAGACGGAACAGACGTAGGCTAATCGTATTAGTCTCGGGCGTTTTGGTAGGCCGAAAATGTTAAAGTAGGCCTACCAAAGAGTGAATTGGAATGTAAGGCAGTAGTAAGCAGTGGTACAAAAGTATCAACAGTCTTTAAAACGAGTTATGTGATAGTGAAGTGAAAAGGGGACTTGCATCGCAATAGTGCGCAACATTTGGATACAAAGAACAGCTAAGTACAATGCGAAAACAAATTTAACAGGCCAAAAGTGAAGTAAAGATTAGATTTATCTTAAATGAAACGTCAATAATAAGTAAGAGCTCAATAAAAAGAGGGTTACAAAGATATGTAAAAAGAATGAGAGAGTATGTGAGAGTATAAAGAGAAAAGTACTGGTTTGTTGTAGAAGATTTCTATAGAATGATTTGAAGTAGAATAGTTTTGTATTATTTCAAAAAAAGATAAGAAAGAGAAATTAATTGTTGATCTATATAAAATAAAATAAGATTTGTTTAGTAGCATACCATGTGTTAGAGTAGTTATTACACCTATTTACCAAAACCTATTTTCTAAAGTTCAATCAAGGATGCATTAAAAATAATATTTTCTAATACCTATATATGCCTTCGTTAAAATAAACAGAAAGTTGGAGACTGCGATGAAAATCAAAAGGCATGCTGAAACAATGTGGATGAAAGAGGAACTTAAATATTTCTATAAGAAGACAGCAAAATTAAACAGAGATTTATATATGACTCATTTAAAGCTACTTGATAGCACTCATGTTTCCTTGCTAGATAACGTAATTCAGACTATCAACAAATACATTCATGACATACTGCAACGTGTTTATCAGAAACAAAAGATAAAACTTCAAGCTCTTAAACACAGACAGATAAAGGAGGAAAACTTCGTATGTAAACACAAGTTCTACACGCGTGTCTCAAATTTGACGTCTACACAATAATTTATGTCTGATGAAATAGACATCCTTAAAAAGGGCTGAATTATAATTTAACTTTTATCGGTAAAGACCACATAATTCGAGAAATTATTAGTGCGAAGGCCGACGTAAAAACAATACCAAGCCAGACATTACAAAACGAAACCCGTGCTGTAATTAACAATAGATTGTATAAATGCCTAAAAAACATAACAAATGACAAAAAGCTCCATAAGGTAAATCACAGATACTTGAAAGAAAATAAAACCCTGAAACAAATAAAAACTAAGTTGATAGATAGCAATGCACTGATTACAAAAGCGGATAATGAGAATAGGCCTACTGTAGTCATAATAGACAGAGACGAATACACGTCAAAGGTTAATGAGTTCATATTAAATAATAATATTGTAATGATACAAACGGACCCAACTACAGAGTACATCAAAGTTTTGAATAACAAAATTAATCAATGTACACAGTTGTTTGATAACGCCACACGCCGATCACTAAAACCCATTAACGCAGAGGGACCACAGTTTATTGGCCTTCCAAAAATCCCAAAAATCCATTAGACCAATATACCGATCAGGCCATTGATAAATTTCATAACTGCGCCGAGCTACAATGTCAACAAAAAACTTGCAGTAAAAATAAAAAACAGTATAAAGATAAATAATAACCACAGTATAAAAAATAACACTCACTTTGTTAACAAAATGAAAAACATTAAAATACGACCTAATTATAAAATAGCCTCATTTGACATTGTTGACTTGTATACGAATGTCCCTGTTCAAGAAGCACTCACTATCCTTAAGGCAAATCTTATTAACGCCAAAATATGTAACTCTGAATAAATCAATGATACAATTAATTTGCTGGAAGTTGTACTTAACCAAAATTACTTTACATTTAATAATAATTATTATATCCAAAAAAAGGGTCTAGCCATGGGGTCACCTTTGTCTGGCTTACTAGCTGATATATACCTAAATCACTATGAGAATACGTATTTGCTCAATAACGTAAATAAACTTTCCGGGAAAGTAATATCATATACACGTTACGTTGATGATACGTTCATAATTTTTAATGGCACATTACGACAAATAGAAAATATGAAAAAGTATACATGAACGGTATCAATAAAAACGTACAGTTCACACTTGAGACGGAGGTAACTTAACTTCCTCGACTTGACAATTACAAGATTGGATGAAAAATTTCAATATCAAATATACCGGAAGCCGACAACCACGGATCTCACGATAAATGCTGAATCACATCACCCATTTTCTCTAAAAATGGCAGCATATCATAGTTTAATACATAGATTACGTTCCATACCATTGGAAGCCAAAGAGTTTCATGAAGAACTAAACACGATATGTTTTCTAAGGCTAATGGTTGTAAAGGTTCAATATTGTGGAAAGTTTAGTCAAGAAACACCGAAAAAAGAAAACCAACATAGAATTACAAGAAAATTATAGAAACAGAGTTAGGTATGTAGCATCAGAATATGGTAACACCCTACCCAAAATTTTAAACAAAGTATTCGGTGAGATAAATATAAAAATGGCTTACCTAACTGATAACAACGTTAATAAGATACTCCTACCTAAAAATTCAAAATCAATTGAGGACAAGATGGGCGTATATAAGGTAATGTGCAATGACTGTGATAGTTTCTACATTGAGCAAACTGGTAGAACGTTTAAAAAACGCTTTAAAGAACACTTACCTAAAAAAGAATTTAGTAAAACTGTGTCAAATTCCGTGCGCCATCTGATGGACAAAAACCATAATTATACCGATTTCATGACGAACTTTCAACCCCTCCACGTATGCAGAAAAGGAAGTTATATGAGTGCTGTCGAAGAATTCGAAATATATAAGGCTTATAAAGATAAAACACAAAAGAGGTCGGAATTTCCAATCAAATCCACTGTACGACACATTAAACATTAAAACTTATAGTTTTCTTCTTCTTCTCCTCTTTAAGAATTAAGTTATATAACCTGTTCCGGCACCCATCTCATGCTCGGACGACCCACGTCTCTTCTACAAATGGCTTTATAGTTCAGTACCGCTTTCGGCAATCGATCCTCTGTCATCCTTTGCAGATGATTCCACCATTGTCTTCTGTAAATTGAAATAATTTCATTTATGTCCTTTACTTCGTTTTCTGCTATGATATCTTCATTCCTTATTCTATTTTTCAATGTATAATTTAAAGTATTTCGAAGAAACTGTACTTCATCAACCTTAATCTTGCTGTTTTCTTTTTTCCTCGTGACCCATGCCTCACTCGCATAAATCAACATGGGTATTGCAATTGTCTTATAAAATGTAATGCTTGTGCTGTTGTGTATTGTTTTATTTCTAAGATTTCTATGAATCGTACCACAGATATTACTAAATTTATTTATCTTCTCTCTTGTATCATATTCAGATTCATAGCTTACTGCACAGCCGAGGTATTTGAAACAGCTCACTTGTTCGAAAGCGCTGTTGTTTATAACTATCTTAGTCCTCACTGGATATTTACCTTTAAAGGCCCTAGTTTTGGTCTTTAAAAACGTATAGTCTTAACAGTTATTATAAATTTCTTGATGGAATATAAAACTCATGACAGCTAAATGTTTTCAATTTTGAAATTCCATAAAAGATTCAAAGATGTTTACATGCAAAATCTACTGACACACCAGGCCCGTACCCAAGGGAGGGCCATAGGGGCCATAGGGGGTAATGGCTCCCCTAAATTGTCTTGGAGTTGGACTATGGAATATTTTAAACAATGTGAGCTTTTAAAGACCCCGCCACAGTGAAACTGTGCATAGCAGTGTTTATTTTGTGACATAGAACTTAAGTTCGTAAACACTATCCTAACAATGCCTATGAATATCTTCAACAGTATAACTTAGTCTTTGTTCTAAATAATTGATACTCAGATATGAATAATAAGGTACTGTGGCAACTTTCCGGAATTTTTATACATCTGTTTTCACGCCTGTTTCCTGCGGCCTAATAAAGACTTGCCTTCGCTCTACTGTTAGTTTGACTGTGGCAGTTCAAGGTTACACATACCGTAGCTGCCACAAGCGTGTAACTCTGTTGCAAGCGTGAAGCGGCTGAGTCACCGAGGTATTTGGTAGTTCCCTTGACAGTTTTATAACCAATCCATTGACGACTCGGTTCGTGACACATACAATAGAGCGGCCTGGATTGTCAGCGCATCCCTCCAAGCGGAGCCGTAACAATAAAACCATAAAGACAGACAATGTTATTTCCCTTATTTGCAGCTAGGCTGACTGCAATGTACTGAAAACTAATTCAGTTTTCTTGTCTCTCTCGGGCAACTAGGATCGGTCTTTCAATACAAATACAGTACATTCGTGTGCAATTTTTAACGGAATACAGTATATCGGCACTGAAAGAAACATAGTATGAATTTGTGTGTGTGTGTGTTTTGTTTGTGCTTTCTCTTTAATTTAATGGCTTTATGAATGGGATTCACATTAAGCCAATTATCCGTGATTTGGTTCAATTTAATTTATTTCAACAGTATTTGTGTAAATGTATATTTAGAGTTAGAAGAATGAAAAGGAGACAAGACATACGAAACTTTTTTTGCAAAAAGAAGTAAAGGAGAAACGAATGAAGAAACAACTCCTGTCCAACATATAACAACTGATATTGATATTGAGTCTGCTGTCCAAGACACGGGTGGACCTTCAGCAGAAACCAGCGCATCATTAAGTCACTCCACTGTTCCTTGCGACCCAAACGATATTGGGAACTTTATTGGTGTTAAACTCGGTAATGTAGAAAAGGTAACAGTATTGAAAACTCTACGGAAACCAGATCATAACTAACGGTTTAGTTCTGAGGTAACAGGAAACCGCAAACGACATTTTCAGAGGAAATGGCTGGATGATTTTAGTTGGCTGGCCTACTCTAAAAAAAAACAATGGACTGTACTGTGCAGTATGCGTTTTATTTCTGGAGATGAAGGTAGCAGGGCACCAGAGTCTGAGTGCATTCGTCACTAAACCTTTCTTCAATTTAAAAAAGGCTCTAGAATGCTTCAGAGAACATGAAAAGCACAAATACCACAAAGAAGCAGCCATGAATCAAGTTGCAGTAAAGCAATTGATTGAAAGGAAAGCCGTGAGTACTGACCAGCAGATCGACAGCCAGAAGAAAAGAGAGGTGGAAGAAAATAGGAATAGACTTGTGTCCATCATAGAAACCATTCGTTTGTGTGGTCAATAGAACATGGCCTTACGAGGTACTCAGGATTGGGGTCGAATCGAACTGACTCCCCCTAGAGAAAATGATGCTTGAAGAACATTTAACAAAATGTCCAAAAAATGCCATGTACACTAGTCCTAAAGTGCAGAACGCCTTAATAGAGTCTTTCAGACATTTAATACAACGCAAAATTGTGGGAAAAGTGAAGTCACAACTTGTCATACGGCAGCGGTATGCGAACGTGCTCTCCGTTACCAGCGGCCGAGGCGTGACCAACTACGTGCTCGGAGCGAGCCAATCCGGCATCAGCGGCCGCCGAGACGTGACCAACTGCGTGTTCGGAGCTAGCGAATCAGCGATCCCAGTTAGTCAATAAAACCCGGGCCGGAAGAAAATTTTAAGCACTCTTCATCGCCACGCCATCGGACGCACTTCATCTCCTCTCCTCTCTCGGACGACATCGAGGCGGAGTCAGCCGGAAGGAACAGCCGAAGAATAGAACCGCCGCCGTTCTTGCGTCTTCGCACTCCCGTTCCGCGACAGCGATGAATTTCACTGGGCCGGCAGCCGACTCTACAACCGGTGCCGAAAGAAGAGGAGGACTGTAGTACGCCACGAACAGCGGGCGCAGCCGCCGAACATCTTAGCGCGGCAAAACCAACCAACATCAGCCTTCTCGCCACAAGGTCCTTTTTAGGGCCACCAAAAACACTAGAGTGTACGATTGGCGCCATTTGTCATGCGGCAAGCCTTTTGTCCGGTGACAAGTGGCGCCCAACGTGGGGCGACGATCATCTTGCGGATGCAAGATCCAGCCACGCCAGAGAGCTACCAGCCTGCACACAAAACAACATGGCGCCCAACAGCTACACCCAGCGGGACACCGGGTTCGAGGTAGAGCAAGGCTTTGCGCAATTCGCCGCAGCTCTGAGGTGCACGTTGCCACCGGTGATCACCGCTACATACCATGGCCTCAAGTACGAGGATCCAGAACGATATCTTCAACAGCTAGAGCGACAGCTGCGGGACTACAGAGTCCCACCTGAACAGTGGGCAGATTACGCAGTGCGGCAGCTCCGAGGAGAAGCTGCCACGTGGGCAGAGAGATACACGGGATTGCAGATAAATTGGCCCGAGTTCTGCGACCGCTTCCGGCATCACTTCTGCGGGATGCAACGCGACGCAGAGCTGCTGGCCGAGCTGTACGGACAAACGCAGCGGCAGGAATCGGCGGAAATATTCATCCTGAGAAAAATCAAGTTGTTTCGCCGTCTGTACCCCGGAGGTGACGAGAGGACGAGTATAGCCATGCTTACACAACACCTGCAGCCACGCCTTCGACCCGCGCTGAGGTTCCCGCCGCCTACGACTTTAGAGGAACTTTTACAACGGGCAATGAGCATCGAGGCGGACTTGGATCAAGATAGTCGTGCGCGAGGTCGGGATGACTGCTGAAAACTCCCTGGATCGAGTAGGGGGGTCGAAACAGTGTCGATCGGCCTCAAGCACGAAAGAGGAACAAAGATTGAACAGCCTAACGCCCAAGTGCCGCTACTGCCCGGGAAGACACTTCCATCGGGACTGCCCTGTGAAGAACCGGCAGGGAAACGACCAAGCGCCCCGGTAAATAGCCCACCGGGGCGCGTGAACCAACTAGTTGCGGACATACCGCGCATTCCAATAGAGATCGCCGGCCGAAAACTGACCGCAGCCTTGGACTCCGCCGCAAACTACGACTTCGTACGAGCCGGTCTGCTGCCCGGAGGAAGGAAGACGGAGCCCCGAGTTGTCCAGCTAGCGCTACACGGTCAGCAATGTCACTCAACGGCCGTCGTCGTCGCAGACATTATAATTGGAAGTCTCGCGTCCACCACCAGTCTGCTAGAAGTGCCCGGACTGCAAAAAGAAGCGACTGCCTTCACATTGGCAGCGAGTACCGACAGACGGTCTTCTGGAATGACCGCGCGGAGCCCGAGGAAGAGGACATTGACGAAGCTAGCCTTCAAACGTCACCAGGTGGCCAACACCATAAACGGCTTCTGGAAATTTTACACCGTCATCGCAGTTTGTTCTCCCGTGGCCCGCTCCGCACTACATGTGCGGCCAAGCACGAAATCCGGCTGAAAGAAGGTAGCCAGCCATTCCGGCTCCCAATGTACCGGTACTCCGACGAGAAGAAACGCACCATCCGGGAACAGGTAGAAGAGATGCTGAGGCAGCGTATCATTGAACCGGCCACCTCGCCATACAGCTCTCCGGTGGTGATTGTGAAGAAGAAGGACAGCACACCCCGGTTCTGCGTAGACTTCCGGAGGCTGAACGATCAGACTGAGGATGTGGACGCTCACCACTGCCGCTGATATACGAAACAATCAAGGACCTCAGCGGGGCCCAAGTCTTCTCGACCCTAGATCTGAAGAGCGGCTACTGGCAAATCCCGCTGGAGGAAGAAGCAAAGCAGTACACAAACATTCTCGGTGCCCGACGGAGGTCGCTACTAGTTCCGGGTGATGTGCTTTGGGCTGAAGAACGCGCCCAGCACCTTCCAACGGCTGATGCAGGATGTTCTCACGGGACTATTACGGGAGTGCTGCCTCGTCTATCTGGACGACATCATTGTCTACTCCCCCGACTGGGAGACGCACCTGCGACACCTGGATCAAGTCTTGGAAAGGCTGCAGATGCACCAGCTGACCTGCTCGCTCAACAAGTGTCACTTCGGCCGGGAAGAAATCGCCTTTCTGGGCCACGAGATTACTCCGGCCGGCAACCTCCCGCAGCAGCAACATCTCAGAGCGATTGAAGACCAGCCGGCCCCCAGCAACAAGAAAGAGCTGCAACGATTCCTGGGAACCTGCAACTGGCTGCGAGAGTACATCCCCTGCTTCGCCATGATTTCGGAACCGTTAACGGACCTGCTGCGGACAAGAAAGTGGCATTGGGACGACACAACTCAGCGAGCCTTCGAAGAGGTTAAGGCCGCTTTCCGGCAGCCGTTAAAATTCTCACGACCGGATCGAGACTTGCCGATGTTTCTGCAGACCGACGCCAGCCAAAAGGGACTTGGAGCGGTGCTTTATCAATGCACCGAAGCCGGAGAGAGGCGTATCATCTCGTACGCCAGTGCCAAGCTCCACGAGGCGGAGACGAAGTACCACTCCAACGAACTGGAGTGTTTGGCAGTCGTCTGGGCCATCAAGAAATACCGGCCATACTTGGAGGATCGCCATTTCAACCTAAGGGCCGACAACAAGGCGCTAACTTGGCTGAAGCAGGCGACGGGGCAGAAGACGAAGTACGCTTGCTGGGCTCTACTGATACAGAGCTTCAAATTCACCGTCGTCCACTGCCCGGGCAAGGAGAACGAGTTGCCGGACTTCCTCTCGAGGGAACCTGGGCTTGAAGATACTGCCGGCGTCCAAGAAGAACCACGGATGCAGCCTGAAGAGAGTCCACTTCGCAGTGTTGCGGCAGCTGCACCGCGACTACAAGAAATCACAGCTGTCGGCATCCATCAGGCAGTGCAGGAGGCGCAAGAAGGCGACCAGGAGTGCCAAGCGTGGAGAAACGACCCTGCGGCGACTACAGCGAGAGGATACCGGGTGGACAACGGCCTGGTTTGGAAGGACAGACGCAACCAGGAACCAGGATTGTACGTGCCGCCGAGTGTCCGCATGGAGGTCATCAGGCACTTCCACGACTCCCCTGAAGCCGGTCATCCGGGAGCCGAAGAAACGTTTCGGGCCATCGGCAAGGACTTCGTCTGGACCGGCCTAACCATTGATGTCCGCAGATACGTCCGGAGTTGCAGAATATGCGCCCTACACAAGCGCGGCGCAAATCCCGAACAGGACCAACAGCGACCTCACCGACCCAGGAGATGTTGGAATACTGTCGCCCTGGACGTCATGGGACCATATCCGCTGACTCGATCTGGCAACCGGTACATCGTAGTGGTCACGGATATGATGTCGAGATGGGTGGAAGCAAAGGCCGTGCGCAAGGCGGACGCCGACACCATTATCCGCTACCTGGAGGAAGAAGTGTTCCCTCGTTGGGGATACCCAGAGGCGTTGCTCACCGACAACGGGAAGCCGCTCACGGGCCACAAGTGGAAGCAGATGTGCGACAAGCTCCACATACGACCGTGGACTACAGCCAACTACCATCCCAGGGCGAACCCGACCGAGCGGCGCAACGGCGAGATCAAGAAGGCGCTGCGGATCCAGCTCCATGACTGCAAGGACCATGGCGACTGGGACAAGCGTTTGCCGGCGGTTCTGTTCTCGCTGCGGAATCGTGCAAACGCCGCCACTGGAGTGACATCGAGCGAGCTTCTGCTGGGCAGAGATCTACGCCGACCCGGCGACTGGAGTCGGCCACACGCAGAACAGGACGTCCGGCCAATTGAGGAACGAGAAGAGGCAGCCAGGTCACACCAGACCAAGTATCAGCAACGGCGGTATCCGGAACGGAGGACACAGGATCCTACACTGGCCGTAGGGCAGCTGGTGTACGTCAAGAGCCACGCCGGACCAGCCAAAGGACGGAGGTACCCTGGATGGGAGCCAGCCTGGGAAGGTCCCTTTAGCGTTGCCGCAACCCTCGGCGGCCAGATTTACACAGTGGAGAAGGACGGACGCCCATACAAGGTTCACCGCCAATGGCTCAAACCCGCCGGAGAAGAACAATGGGCTGGCCACCGGAGAGCATTCAAGACCCGGGGGAGTTGTGACGTAGCTTTGCTTTTTTTTTTTTTTGCTCTGGGCTTTGCGGTTGTGCGTCGCAGAACGAGAGATCTAAACTGACTCCTCGGGAGACCGGGGGGCCCCAGGAGGCGGGTACGCCCGTCTCTTGCCCCGGTCGGGTATGGACGGGGGGCCTGGCAATATGTCGGACCCTTCGGCCATATTTGGTGTTGGACTCGAGGTGGTTTGTGGTTTCGGTTCGGCGGTATCGTTCCGGGATCTTTCGAGATTCCGGGGGGCGGCCTGCGGACTGAAAAATCCTAGATAGTGGATATTCCAAACCCCACGGAGGGATTAGAGCTGCACGTCTCACAATCCCAAGGGGTACCGACCACAAGAACGTCGGGCGCTTTGTAAGCGTTATTTTTATTAGACACCACGCCCATGGGGGCCATGGGTGTAGATAGGACTATGTGCTGGGAACACACATGTAAAACTCATCTATATCTGTGCGTCGCAGAGACGAACCGCACGGGAACTGAGTTCCGAGCTACCATCTGGAGCTCCTGCCTCGTGGCCCTGCCCAAGTAGGGCGTTTGCTCTATAGCAGGCCGATTCTCGGCTGTTGTGCTAGCCTACACTAGCGCAATATACACCGAGGGCGTTTCCACGAATCACCTGGGCGTATACGGTACCTTCCCAGCCCAGTCACTAGAGGATTGTCTGGGAACCTCGCCGCACGTGCATAAAATTTGCGTGCAAGCCGCCTGAAAGTGTCGTCTAAGGAGTGGACGCCAAGTCCTCTCCTTAGAAGGCGAGATGAGAAGCGACGGGGGACTTTGGCCGCTAGCCGAAGCCCCCTGTCGAGGACGCTCTGCAACTTCTTTTTATGCATTGCGGCGAGGTAACCCCAGACCCCTGGCAGGCGTAGGTAATGACCGGCAGCAGATACGCGCCGACGATCATCCTACCCAATTTCCTGGTCATGGCTGAGCTGATCAGGTGTGGAAACAGTGCGCACAGGCGAGTGGATGCTCGCTTAAGAACTGTCTGTGCGTGGGTACGCCAGGTGAGCCGACGGTCAAGGTGTAAGCCGAGGTACTTGACCTCGTTGGACCAGCGCAAGTACGTTCTGCCGATACGTAGTTGCCTAACGGGGTTCTTCCGTCGCTTAGAGAATTCGACGGCTACACTCTTGGTGGCGTTGAGGAGCACTCTCCAATTCTCAGTCCAGTCCACGAGCGTGTCGAGCTGGCGCTGCAGTCGTAGGACGGCCCTTTCCTCATGACGATCGGCCGTGTCTTCAGCGAAGAGGGCCATCTGGACTCCAGGCTGTCTCGGCACGTCGTTGACGTAGATCGAGAACAGAAGGGGGCCTAGAACGCTACCTTGAGGGACGCCGGCTGTGATTCGTCTCTCGGAAGAGACTGAATCGCCAACTCTCACGCAGAAGGTCCTCTCCGTCAGAAAGCTAGCAACCAGATGGAGGTAGCAGTCTGGGAGCTGGACTTCCCTAAGTTTGAATAACAGGCCATCATGCCATACGCTGTCGAAGGCTTTCTCAACATCCAAGAAACAGCCAACGGTCCGTTCTCTCCGACACCCGGCTTCCGTGATGCTTTCCACCAGTCTCATCAGTTGATGAGTGGTCGAATGCCCCACACGAAAGCCGAACTGTTCGGGGACCAGCACGTCAAAGTTGGTTAGATGTTCTCGTACACGACGCTGTACGAGGCGCTCAAAAACCTTGGACGTAGCGGAGAGTAGGCTGATAGGCCGGAGGTTTTCCGAGCGGGTGGTATCCTTTCCCGGCTTCGGGATCACGATAACCGTCGCCTTTCTCCATTTCTTGGGAAAGTAGGCCAGTCTAAGACACGCGTTGAACAAATCAGTCAAGAATTGAACTCCAGGCTCGGGTAGAAGTCGTAGAGCGGTGTTGGTAACACCGTCCGGGCCTGGAGCTTTTCTTGGCTGAAGTTCAGCGAGCCGATCTGAGACCTCTTC
Organism: Magicicada septendecula; assembly: GCA_034769895.1. Classification (NCBI taxonomy): domain Eukaryota; kingdom Metazoa; phylum Arthropoda; class Insecta; order Hemiptera; family Cicadidae; genus Magicicada; species Magicicada septendecula. The sequence goes on from CM068375.1 coordinate 353,948,075, forward strand.
CAAAGAGATGGGTTCGGGCTCCGTCGTGATCGGAAGTGACAGAAAGTCTTCCACAGCCATCTCGACTTGTTCGTCGAAGTCCCAGTCCATGGGCGGGTTGGGAGCGAACTGTCGCTCGAAACACAAGCCCAAGTACTCGGCCTTCTCCTCCGGGCGACCCAGGGGTCGACCGAACGGTCCAACAATGGCGGGAAGTGGAGGTCGGCGCCTCCGTCCCGTCAATGCGGTAGGTATTCTGTACGGGTGACTTAGCGGGTCCGCATCCCCCGTTCGGGCCACGTCGAGTTCCCAACAGCTACGTCGGAACGCCTTCAGACTGCCACGCAGTCGTCCGGTGAGCCGATTGTATGCTGCCTTATCGGCCGGATCACGGGTCCTCTGCCAACGTTTCCGGAAGTAATTCCTCTCGCGAGCGAGAAGAGAGACTTCCTCAGGGATGCGTTGGTAGCCAGGCGTGAAACCAGCTCGCGTACGTGAAGACACGCCTATAGCCGAGATGGTTGCCTCTTCGATTCCCGCAACTGCTTCGTCTAGGAGGCGAACGGAATCGAGTGGGGCCGCTGGCGGCAGAAAATTTTGCGCACTCTTCATCGCCACGCCATCGGACGCACTTCATCTCCTCTCCTCTCTCGGACGACATCGGCGTGGAGTCAGCCGGAAGGAACGGCCGAAGAATAGAACCGAACAGAAGAAAGAAGAGGAGGACTGCAGTACGCCACGAACAGCGGGCGCAGCCGCCGAACATCTCAACGCGGCACTACCAACATCACCGTTCTCGCCGCTCGGTCCTTTCTAGGGCCACCAAAATAACTAGAGTGTACGATTGGCGCCATTTGTCATGCGGCGAGCCTTTTGTCCGGTGACAAGTGGCGCCCAACGTGGGGCGACGATCCAGCCACGCCAGCGAGCTACCAGCCGGTACACCAATCAACATGGCGCCCAACAGACACCTACACAACATCTGGAGAAGAGCAGTAGGCTGGCTCTACCGGAGAGCATTCAAGACCCGGTGGAGTTGTGACGGCAACGGTATGCGAACATCTGCTCTCCGGTACCAGCGGTGGACACAGCGAGCCAATCCGACATCAGCAGCCGCCGAGACGTGACCAACTACGTGTTTGGAGATAGCCAATCAGCGATCCCGGTTAGTTAATAAAACCCGGGCCGGCAGAAAATTAAGCGCACACTTCATCGCCACGCCATCGGTCGCACTTCATCTCCTCTCATCTCTCCGCCTCGATGTCAGCCGGAAGGAACAGCCGAAGAATAGAACCGCCGCCGTTCTTGCGTCTTCGCCCTCCAGTTCCGCGCCAGCGATGGATTTCGCTGGGCCGGCAGCCGACTCTACACCGGACAAAAGGCTTGCCGCATGACAAATGGCGCCAATCGTACACTCTAGTGTTTTTGGTGGCCCTAAAAAGGACCTTGTGGCGAGAAGGCTGATATTGGTTGTGCCGCGCTAAGATGTTAGGCGGCTGCGCCCGCTGTTCGTGGCGTACTACAGTCCTCCTCTTCTTTCGGCACCGGTTGTAGAGTCGGCTGCCGGCCCAGTGAAATCCATCCCTGGCGCGGAACGGGAGTGCGAAGACGCAAGAACGGCGGCGGTTCTATTCTTCGGCTGTTCCTTCCGGCTGACTCCGCCTCGATGTCGACCGAGAGAGGAGAGGAGATGAAGTGCGTCCGATGGCGTGGCGATGAAGAGTGCTTAAAATTTTCTTCCGGCCCGGGTTTTATTGACTAACTGGGATCGCTGATTCGCTAGCTCCGAACACGCAGTTGGTCACGTCTCGGCGGCCGCTGATGCCGGATTGGCTCGCTCCGAGCACGTAGTTGGTCACGCCTCGGCCGCTGGTAACGGAGAGCACATGTTCGCATACCGCTCAGACCATTCTACGTCTGACTGTGGACCGCTACACATCGAAGCTCAGGAGTTCTTCCAGGCTGAGATTGAAGTATCAAGTGGACTCTTCCTTGGAACGTTGTTGGCGGTTGGTGCTCCCGCCCTAGCTTGCGCCGGCAGTAAGGTCGTCGACGACTGAAGGTGTAGAAAACTACAGGATCACCTGCAGTGCCGGTACAGTAACGACAAGAGCGAAGCCAAGCTAGCTGCGGACACGCATTAGTGGGTCGTGCGACCGCCTTCAGCGTCCCTTGTTAGGGCCGCGTGGCAGCAGACGACTCGACTAGTTCGGTTAAATCGGTTGCTTCGGCTTGTGTTTGTGGCAGTTTTCGTGTGCGCGTGTGCGAATCTCTTGGCGGCAGTAGCCGTTCGCGGTCTGGTGTCGGCTGGTGTTTTACCGTGTGTAGTGTGCCTCCCGGTGCCAAAAGGCGGCTAAGTGCAGTGCAGTGGACCAGTGTTAGTGCTGTTTGGTGTTGGTGGCTTTCGAGGAGCTCCGGACCAGTGGACCTGTTGGGATTACTTCGTGGGATCGCTTCAGGTAAGCCTAGCCTAATTTACTGTTTTTCCCGCGGCTTTTGGAGGCATCGCCCGCTTAGCTTGGCGTAGGCTAAGTTAGGTCCCTGCCGGTAGCGGTCGGTCGCTTCGCTTAATCGTGGTGCGGCCTCCAATACCGGCGCTAAGCGGGTTAAGTATCCCAGTAGGAGGGCTTCGGCCCGAATACCTTTGCCAAAACGCGATGGGCGACCGTCGCGTTGCGGCCGGGCAGCGGAATGGTCCTGCTAAGGGCCAATCCAATGCTTCTTCTGTAGGCCCCGGCCCTGTCCATGACTCGGTCGGATCGTGCAGTGGTCCTTCTCAGGGCCGCCAATCGGTCTCGGCCGCGTCGAACGTTGTTGTCTCTGGGGGTACTCCCGCCCCGACGTGCACTACGTCCCAGCCCACGCCTGGGTCATCCTTTACTGTAGTTACGTCTAAGAAAAAACGGAAAGCGGAGGAAACTCCGCTCCCCGATGAACCGGAGCTAGATTTAGTTGCTCCTTCCCGTAGAAGCCGCCCTCCGCCCCTGTTCGTCAACGGCGTCAAGAACGTCGTTGACTTTTCCAGACGCCTCCGGCTCGGCGTTCGTCTCTCGGCCGACGTGCAGATGTCTCTTCGTGGAAGGGACAGTCTGCGCGTTAGCTGCGCGACGGACGAGGAGTACCGTGCCGTCTACCTGTTCTTACAGGCTAATGGATTACAATTTCACACTTTCTCCTACGAGAAGGCGGCCCACGTCCGGCTAATTATTCGCGGCCTGGACGAGGAAACCGAACCCGACGAGGTGGCGGACGAGCTCCGCCAACTCGGCTTCCCGATTAAAGAGTGCATCAGGCTCTACACCACATATGGACCCAGGCGCAAGTTACCCCTCCTCCGGGTGATTCTCCTGAAGGGGGACCAGGCAGACAGACTGCTGGGCCTGACCAGTCTTTACGGGCTTCGCATAAAAATTGAAAGGAGCCGCGAAGCTGGCCACGTCCCGCAGTGCCATCGTTGCCAACGGTTCGGGCACGGCTCGGACAGCTGCCACAACGCAGAGGTCTGCGTCAGATGCGGAAAGCCGCATCCGACCAAGGCCTGTCAATTGCCGGCTGCGGGGCGCCGCTTTTGTATTAATTGCGGCGAACCTCACTCGGCAAATTACAGAGGATGCTGGGTTTTCCAGCAGCATCTGAGGCAGGCCGCGGACAGGAACAACCCTCCTGCCCGCCAGCAGCTTCCAGTCGTCCCGGATCGTGCTGCCTTTCCCCGTCTCCCGGAGAAGGCCAGCTCATCTGTGCCACAACCTCCCGCCCGACCTCGCCCACGTGCTCAGCCACGTGCATCGTCCCAACCTGCTCGGGAAGAGCATGCTGCGCCAGCATCGGCCCTAGATCAGCCCGTTCCAATGGACGAGGAACCTGCCCCGGAAGTAGTCGAGCCAATCCCTGAGAGGTCCGAATCTCCCCAACCCGCGGCTCGCTACATACCCAAGTCGAGGAAGAAGAAGAAGCAGAAGAAACAGAAAAACGCTGCTCCCGCTCCCCCTGCCCAGAAACCGCAAACCAGACCAACGCAGCGCTCCGGCGCTGGGGTTGCTCGGCAGTCCAAAGTAGAGCCCCGTCCTGCAGCTGAAAGGACCGAGCGCCCACCCAGGAACACATCTCGGGTGAATTCAGCCCGCAGCGACCCTGCCCCATCTGCTTCATCGTCGTCCACATCCCCCTCAGCTCTAGCCGAGGTAAAATCTTTCTTCGAGGAATATGACCTCGAAGAAGTGGCCCGTCTGTATCGATCCATTCGGGATCGCCTTCGCACGGCGACCCCGACTGAAAAGTTTCTCCTCCTCGCGGAAGCTGCAGCCGCCATAGGTCTTCTGTAATGCTCCACGCTAACAGAATTACCTCCATTAAGCGCGACCTTTCCATTATAGCGTGGAACGCCAACAGCCTTCTGCCCAAACTCGAGGAACTTAGAGAGTTCCTAGCCCGTCGCAAGCCCGACGTGCTTCTCCTCTCTGAGACCTGGCTTAGGGCACATGACAACGTGAGATTGCCCAACTATGCGTTTTACAGGGACGATAGACCTGGGCGGAACGCGGGGGGTGGTACGGCCATAGCGGTGAAACGCTGCATTGCACATCACCGCGTGGTCTTGCCTCCTCGCCAAAATGTCGAGGCCACAGCCGTTGAACTCTCCGGAGTTCTCGGAGGTGTCCTCCTGGTTTCGGCTTACAAACCGCCGACCAAACCAGTTCTAGACGCCGATCTGTCCGCAATTTTCAGTGCGCATAGGAAGGTAATTCTTGCAGGTGACCTGAACTGCAAACACCCCGACTGGGGTAGTCGGTTGACTACGCCATCCGGGAGGGCGCTAAGCAGGTACCTACACGACCACCACCTACGAGCCTACGGACCCGGACAACCGACGCACTATCCCCTCCGACTTGGAGCCCGACCTGACATACTAGACATTGCAGTTGTCAAGGGAGTTGTCAACCAGATTGAGGTGTCCGTGTTAACGGAACTGTCCTCTGACCATTGTCCCATCGAGGTGCACGTACCTACCCGTCACACGATTGGGAGAGCAGCGCGACGAGTGGTCGAGTGGGACCGCTTCGGGCCTGCCTTTTGTCGCAGGCTTCCCGAGGAGGTCCCGCTCGATACCACTCAGCACATCGACGAGGCGGTCGCCTTGTTCGATGATGCCGTGGTCTCTTCCGTCGGCGTGTGCTCACGGATGAAGCCTAATCTCACGCCCGATTATCACCGGATCCCAGATGAAGTCCGTCTTTTCGCTTTAGAGAAGAACAGACTTCGGAGACGGTGGCAGCGGACGCGAGATCAGGACGACAAAGCCAGCTTCAATCGGGCGGCCGGCAAGTTACGTCGTGACTTGCAGGCCTTCCGACGAAGCTGCTGGGAATTTACGGTCGCCAAAATGGCAGATGCTGCACCGGAGGGGGACTCCTCCGTTTACAGGATACCTACCGCGATGACCGGGAAGAGGCGCCGTCCTCCACTCCCGGCCATCAACGGGCCTGGTGGACGTCCCCTTGCCAAGCCGGACGAGAAATCAGAGTTCCTGGCCGGGTATCTGGAGCTTCAATTTGCTCCTAACCCGTCCGGGGACCCAGACTCCGACGAGGAGATAGAAGCCGAAGTTGACGCTTCTCTCGGCAGCCCGATCACCTCCGAACCTGAACCCACTTCGGTGGAAGAGGTAACGGACAGGCTTTTAGCGCTTCGGCCCCGGAAGAGCCCTGGACCGGACGGTGTTACTAACACCGCCGTACAGAGACTTCCGGACCGGGGAGTTCGCTTCCTGGTCGATTTGTTCAATGCCTGCTTCCGATTCGCCTACTTTCCTAAGAAATGGCGTTCGGCTACGGTCACGATGATCCCGAAGCCGGGTAAAGACCACAAGTTCGCCGAGAACCTCCGGCCTATCAGCCTGCTGTCGTCCACTTCGAAAGTCTTCGAACGACTAGTCCAGCGGCGGCTAATGGATCACCTTCAACGGTTCGATATTCTGGTCCCCGAGCAATTCGGCTTTCGAGCTGGGCACTCCTCGACGCATCAATTGATGCGTTTCGTGGAGACCGTGGCCGAGGCCGGTTGCTCGCGGGAGCAGACCGTCGCCGTTTTCCTTGATGTCGACAAGGCTTTCGATCGTGTTTGGCATCCAGGCCTACTTTACAAACTCACGGAGATTCTGCTTCCGGATTGCTACCTTCATCTGATTGCTAGCTTTCTTCGGAACAGAACCTTTCGCGTGAGAGTTGATAACACCCTTTCTTCGGAAAGGGCTATTACTGCTGGTGTCCCTCAGGGAAGCGTCTTGGGCCCCCTGCTTTTCTCTGTGTACGTCAACGACGTGCCCAAGTTGCCTGGCACCAGGTTGGCCATGTTCGCCGACGACACGGCAATGTATGCTGTCGATCGTCGTGCTGAGACGGCCGTTATCTGGCTCCAGGAACAATTGGACGAATACGTTGAGTGGGCAGAGAAATGGAGAGTTGCCATCAACGCATCCAAGAGCACAGCAGTAGTCTTCTCCAGACGCTTTAGGCTTCCCGACAGACTCTACGTAGGCGACACACTTCTGCCCTGGTCTCGAGAGGTCAGGTACCTCGGGGTTCATCTCGACCGACGTCTCACCTGGCGGACACACTCTGCGCAAGTAGCCCGAAAGACCGCCCATCGACTTTATCAACTCCGTTCCATCCTATGTAGCAACGCCATGACCCGCCGCCTAGGGAAGCTTATCGTCTCCACTTATGTGGCGCCGATGGTTACCTACGCGATGCCCGTTTGGGGCTACTTGGCCAAGACCCATAAGCGAAAGCTTCAGTCTCTCCTCGGCCGAGGATTACGCTGGGCATGCAAAGCCCATTATCTGACATCTAATAAAACCATCCGTGACTCCCTGCGTGTCCGTTCCCTGGACGCCACTATACGGACACTGTCCCGGAAATTCTATCGTCGCTCCGCCCGATTCCAGGGCAACCATCTCATTAGCGCCCTCGGTCGCTACCAATCTGTGCCAGGAGAATCTTGGACCCGGCCTTGGCGAACACTCACCCTCAATTAAATATTAATTGAAAACCCACGGCCGGTAGCAGGCCACACCCTCAATCCACATTATCAGTAGTCCCTACGGCAGGAGCTCTTCTGAAGCTCGGAACGTAGTGCACGAGCGGGCGACGGGCAAGCCCTTCGTCCCGCACAGCCCCTGACCCTGCTGCATACCGCTGCCGTCACAACTTCCCCGGGTCTTGAATGCTCTCCGGTACACAGCCTACTGCTCTTCTCCGAATGTTGTAGAGGTGTCTGTTGGAGTGCGCCAAAAATTCTAGCGGCGCTCTTTTTATGCCCTGACAGGTCGTGTGCCATGAACCTATCAGAGTGCCGCTGGTCCCTGGTTAGCTCGCCTCGAGCACGTTAGATGGTCACGTCGAGGCCAATCAAGCTGCTGCTTATCCTTGATTGGCTCGCCTCGCCTTCTCGTGTCACGTCTCGGCTGGCGCCCAGAGCAGATCTTCGCCTCGCTACGTCACAACTTGTGACGGCAATTTCTATTCATGACACACGATCTGTCAGGGCATAAAAAGAGCGCCGCTAGAATTTTTGGCGCACAGTCTACCTAGAGCATTTGCCCGGGTAGGCTGTGTCTGTTTCTGCTCTGCAGAATTTTGTTAATTTCTGCGGAAATATTGTGTTTACAACATTATCATCATCACTATTGTCTTCAGCATCATCAACTTCATCGGATTCATCGCATCAACAGTGCAAAACAGTTTTTATTTAACTTGTGCGGGAGTGTTTTTGTTTCCGTGTGCTGTGCGGTCTGTGTTGTGTTCTATTGTTGCCTGTGGATAGTTCAGTGTCTGGTGATCCCTCTATCCTAGACTAGCGTAGAAGTTCATTTCGGCTTGTCAGAAATGGCGTCGAATACGCCCCCGAATCCTCTGCCGGCGCCGCTTGTCTCCTTAATGGAAACATGCTCAACCGGCTTCCGTTCAACTCCACTTCCTCACGACAGTGACAGTGATAGTGAAAGTGATAATAGTGCGGCCGATATGTGCAGTGTTGGGTGGGGGACGGACAGTTCTCGCTTGTGGAGGGCAAATCTGCCAAACGCAAGCGAAAACTGGCCCAAACTCCGCCGCCCGCCTCAGCTACACATCAGCCGTCTAATCATGGTAACAGCGGCACTCAGCGCGTACAACGTGAGTATCCAGCTAATACCCAAACTGTGTCTTCCCCACGCATTCCACCCATTCCTGACAATAGGAATTACACACAATTGCTTCGATCCATATCCTTAGCTCTCCCTTCGGTCAAGGTCGAGGCGAGGTGCCAAGGCGCCTCGCTAAAGCTGGCGACCGCTAGGATCCCCGACTTCCGCTCTGTTCAGGCATTCCTGACTGAGCGCAACATCTCCTTTCATACTTTTGCCCTCCCGTCAGAGCGAGAAATCAAGGACGTTCTGTCGGGAATACCTTCCTTTACCGAAACTGATGCCATCAGGCAGGAACTTGTTGCGCTTGGCTATGCGCCGACCGCGGTAAGCGTCCTGCATGTTGGCAAAGGTGATGACCGCCGAACTGTTAACAGCTTTCTGGTCAAACTTCTGAAAGTAGGCCCTTTAGAGGAGATTTATAGTCTCCAGAATCTTCTGCACCTACGGGTGCAAGTCCGGACATTTGACCCGCGGCCCGGCCCTTCGCAGTGTTTCAACTGCCAGAGGTTCGGCCACAGCAGTCTTTTCTGTCATCAGCCCCCGCGTTGCGTGCGTTGTGCTGAACCTCATCGTGGCTGTTATAAGCCATTGACGGGGTTCACAGCTAAATGCTGCAACTGTGACGGAGCCCTCCCGGCTAATTACCGAGGCTGCCCTAATTTTATCGCCGCCATGAAACCGCAGCGACCTCCTGTGCGCCCCGGCGCGCAGGCTGGCCGCGTAGCTGGTCCTGGCCCTAACCGGCGAGAGGCTTTCCCACCTCTCACTGGTTCATCTGCCAAGGTCCCGGCAGCAACTTCGGTTGCTTCCGGTGCCGCTGTCTCGCCTGCAGTCGTCGCTTCGGCGCCGCCTGCAGCGCCCTCAACCCCGGCGCCTGCCGGAGCGCCCGCATCTTCCTACTCGGCCATGGCCGCTAAATCAGTCCCACCTCCAGCCCGATCGGGCAAATCCAAGCGCTCTCGTCGTCGCCGGAACTCCGCCGGCCGACCTACATCATCACAGGTTCCACCTGTACCCTCTCCGCGGGCTCGACCCGCCCCCAGTCATCGTCCTCAACCTCCCAGCGAGCAGTCTACTACTCAGTCCGACAGCCCAGCGCCATCTGCTAACCCTGTCGAGGCCAGTCAGCCTTGTCCTCCGGAGTCCCGGGAATCTTCTCGGGCTTCGGCGGATCCCCTGAATGCCTGGGCAGATAATCTTGTTGCGTCTATCAGGACTGCTCGCGACACTACCACAGTGCTTGCCCTGGTCTTCCAATCATTAGCTGCCCTCTTTCCTCTACTTCCCCTGAATGGCTAATAGCCTGAGGATCGTTGCGTGGAACGCCTTCGGGCTACTCCCCAGACGATCTGAACTGATGACTTTCGTGACGGAGTATGATGTTGATATCATACTTCTTTCCGAGACTCATCTGGCTCATTACCACTCGTTTTCCCTTCCTGCCTACGCCTGTTATCGTCAGGATCGTCCCCTACGGCCTCGCTGTCCCCCCTCGGGGGGCACAGCTGTCTTAGTCCACAGGCGGATATCCCACAGGCTTTTGCCTCCTCTAGATACATCTATTATTGAAGGTTGCGCGGTGGCGGTGGACGCCGGCGGATGGGAGCTGCGCGTTGTTTCTGCGTACCTCCGGCCTGGCCGGCGGACTCCGCCACCGCCCGAGGAGTGGGACGCCCTCCTCGACCACCCCCTCTCAACCATTGTAGCCGGCGACTTAAACGCCAAACACCCTTCATGGAACAGCCGCGTTGTCAACGCCTATGGAAATTCTCTGTTCCGGTTCGTCTCTGGCGACCCGGCACTTAATGTCATCGGCCCTGAAGACCCTACCTACTTCCCCTTTCACATAGTAGTTGTCAAGAACGTTGCCCGCAACATCGAGGTCTCGTCTGTGTCGGACCTTTCGTCCGATCACAATCCACTTGTTATAACTGTTCGAGAGTTGCCGGCGTCACCCCGACTTCCCGCTCAGATTGTTAGGAGAGTCAACTGGCGACCCTATCATGACGAGCTCTCTCGAAGGTTACCATCTCTCCCGGCGGACCCAATCGTCACTCGTGACGATCTGGATCTCCGCGCCACAAATCTTCAGGAATTAGTCCAAGGTGTCATGGACCGACACACCTACGCACTCGAGGTGAATCATCGTAAATCGGCCTTACCTGCGGAAGTACTCCATGCCATCTGGCTACGGCTCCAGCTCCGCCGCAGATGGCAAAGAACCCGTGACCCAGTCATTAAGCGACGATTTCAACAACAGTCCCTTTACGTTCAGCAGCTACTGCGGGACGTAAACTCTGATCGATGGGACTCATACCTTGAGTCTCTTGAAGTCGACCACGCCTCCGTCTGGAAAGCGGTGAGTAGACTGACCCGCGAGAAGAGAACTCGCAACCCGCTGGAAACCCCGAACGGGATTGTGACTGCATGGAGTCGCAATTCACCGTTCATCGAGGCGTTTCGGACCCTGCCCACTCGGCAGAAGTCCGGGACTTCCTATCTGGTTATTTTTCTCGCCCTCCCGCTGGCCCCGACCTCCCTTTCGACAGAGACGAACTCGTTTCGTCTGTCTGCCGACTAAATCGCCGTCACGCCCCCGGTCCTGATCGGATCGGGGCCGCTGCATTACAATATCTCCCGGCCTCAGGCGTTGACCTCGTGCTCGAGCTGTTCAACTCTTGTCTCCGGCTGCAGTACTTTCCCCGCCTGTGGAAAACAGCCAACATCGTTATGATTCCAAAACCCCGCAAGCCGCGCATGCTTCCTGCAAGCTATCGGCCAATATCTCTCTTGCCAGTTATCTCGAAGGTGTTCGAGCGGCTCCTGCTGGCCCGCATCTCGCCGTTGTTGGATAATTTTATCCGCAACGAACAGTTCGGGTTTCGCAGAGAGCACTCGACCACGCTTCAACTAGTCCGCGTGGTAACGCAACTCTCTGACGCCACCAACAGGCGAGCGGCTACGGCCGCCGCACTGCTGGACGTGAGCAAGGCCTTCGATAAAGTCTGGCACGAAGGTCTTCTCTTCAAACTTGCCAACTCCCCCTTACCATCGTCCATAGTGTTTTTCCTCCGGTCGTATCTCAGCGACCGAACCTTCAGGGTGAGCGTCGACGAAACCTGCTCTGCAGTTCGTCCCGTCGCCGCCGGCGTACCTCAGGGATCTGTCCTCGGCCCCGTTCTGTACCTCGTGTACACGAACGACCTGCCTGTTTTGCCCGGAGTCACGTTGTCTTTGTTCGCTGACGATGCAATGTATCATTACAGCTCTGTGTCCCCGCGTTTTGCGAGTACACAGCTGCAGCGTCAGTTGGACCAGCTTCCGGACTGGCTACGGAAATGGCGGGTGACGATCAATACGGAGAAATCCGTGGCGATCTGTTTCACTCGTAAGTCTATTTCCCGATGCTAGCCCCTCTCCCTGGAAGGGAGGCCTATCGCCTACAAAGAGTCGGTAAAGTATCTAGGCGTTCGGCTAGATCGTCGCCTTTGCTTCAACGCCCACGTGACGGACACCCTTGCCAAGGCTCGCGGCGTCCGAGCCAAACTTTACCCATACCTCGCGTGCCGCAGCCCCCTGGCGCTGCGCACGAAAGTTACCCTCTATCTGTTGTTTCTCCGGTCTGTATTGACCTATGCGGCACCTGTATGGTGGCCACTTGTCTCCGCCACCAACAGGCGTAGGCTGGAAAGTTTCTAATCCAGAACCCTCCGTTCCTTGTCGGGATCTCCTTGGTTTGTTAGAAACAGTGTAATTCGAGGAGGTCTACGAGTTCCTACTCTCTCAGCCTTTGTCTGGTCATTAGCTGCGACTCTCTTTGCCGCAGCTGAGACCTCTTCCTTCCCTTACCTCAGGACCATCAGCACCACGCAACCACCTCCCCCTGTCCGGGTCAAACGCCCTCGGGCGATTCTCGATGACCCGCCATAACTTTAAGTAAAATTACTTAAACCTAAATTTGCATATTCACCATCTGACCATGCCCCAGAATTTACCTGCAAAGCTGCTTCCTTCCTCCCTTCCTAGTATGCCGACCGCGCTGAATGCCGCTGCTACGCGCTATCACTGGCACGGAGGCTCTCTGCCTCGCGGGGAGCGACCGACGCCTCACGGCGTCTGCACGCGGGACTGGGAACGGGCGACATCTGTCACCTGAACCCGTCCTTGCGGCAGTGCCCACTGATTGCTGAAATTTTTAAAATAAATAAAATTTGAAAACCTTTCTCCCCCGCCTTCTCAGTTAACTGGTTGGCGGTTGTCCATTCCTGTTTTTAGGCACCTGTCGAACGAACCAGAGCTACGTGTATCCACAGGCAGCCATTGGGCTCGACCCAGACCGCTGCAGTCATGCACCGGGTGCAAAGACGCCCCACTACTATGATGCTACATGCTACATGCTACATGCTTTTTGGCGCACTCCATCGGACGCCTTGAAGACAGCAGGAAGAAGAGGAAGAAGGAAGAATGGAGAGCACAGGAGAGCCAGTGATCGAAATCGACTGGGACAGCAGCGGGCTCTACATACCGCTGCTGAAAGAAGAGGACAGCAGTACGCCCGGTACAGCGGACGCAGCCGCCGAACATCACAGCGCGGCTCGGGCGGCGTACGCAAATGATATAGCGTCCTCGACAAACGGTCCTTTTAAGGACCACAAAAACGATAGTGTGTACGATTGGCGCCATTTGTCTTGTGACAAGCCTTTTGTCCGGTGACGAGTGGCGCCCAACGTGGGGCGATGATCATCTTGCGGATGCAAGATCCAGCCACGCCAGCGAGCTACCAGCCGGTACACCAATCAACATGGCACCCAACAGACACCTCCAAAACATCTGGAGAAGAGCAGTAGGCTGGCTACCGGAGAGCATTCAAGACCCGGTGGAGTTGTGACGGCAGCGGTATGCGAACATCTGCTCTCCGGTACCAGCGGTGGACACAGCGAGCCAATCCGACATCAGCAGCCGCCGATACGTGACCAACTACGTGTTCGGACCTAGCCAATCAGCGATCCCGGTTAGTTAATAAAACCCGGGGCGGCAGAAAATTTTGCGCACTCTTCATCGCCACGCCATCGGACGCACTTCATCTCCTCTCCTCTCTCGGACGACATCGGCGTGGAGTCAGCCGGAAGGAACGGCCGAAGAATAGAACCGGCGTCCTTGCGTCTTCGCCCTCCAGTTCCGCGCCAGCGATGGATTTCGCTGGGCCGGCAGCCGACTCTACAACCGGTGCCGAAAGAAGAGGAGGACTGCAGTACGCCACGAACAGCGGGCGCAGCCGCCGAACATCTCAACGCGGCACTACCAACATCACCGTTCTCGCCGCTCGGTCCTTTTTAGGGCCACCAAAATAACTAGAGTGTACGATTGGCGCCATTTGTCATGCGGCAAGCCTTTTGTCCGGTGACAGGTCATACACACACACACGCACACGCACGCCTGCGCGTACACACACCCGCGCGCGCGCATGGATTTTAACTGACAAAACAATTTAATTTAAATAGATTTTAAATTACATAAATTAATTAAATTTAAATTTAATTTAAATTAAATCTATTTAAATTAAATTAATTTAAATAGAAAGCAGCCGCCGCGCCTACTAGGACAACCTTAGGCGCGGCCGGCGTAAGGAAACGAACGCCAGTGCGGGAAAAACTGAAGTGAGTTGAAGGTTTGTTCAAAGTCCGTTGTCAATCGTCGTAAGAGACCTGGTAAGCAATTCTTTATCACTATAAATTTCACCTTTGCTCCTTGCTTGTTGGAAAGCGCAAGGTTAATTAGTAATCTTGAGGTCGGGTTTAATGAGATTATTAGTTATTGTGTGGCTGTTGAGCGAAGTGATAAGAGCGAATTGTGCTCCCGTCATATTCATTGTTTTGTGGAATTTAAATTGTTTTGTGTTAATTAGTGATTTATGTGAGTATTTAAAATCTGTTTATTTTGAATTGCATATTGATGTTCAGCCTTGTAGATCCCGTAAAAGTTGTTTAAAATATATATCTAAAGAAAATGTGTATTTGTATACTAATGTGAAAACGTCTGATTTGCATTTTAATTATAGATGTTTCAAATGGGCTGATAGCATAAGTAAATTTGATCACACTCATCCATTTGTGACAGACCATATTACACATACACACACACACACACACACACACACACACACAATTTTTTTTTGTACTGTGTTAATGTTTAGGTTTACTGAGTTTTAGGTTTTGAGGAAACGAGAGAATTTGAACCTTCATCGAAAGTCAAAGGTAAGTTACAGAGATACGATTGAATAGTGAGTAAAACCACTTAAATAAATAAAAAATTAACTAATACCTCCAATACATATAAAACAAAGTCAGCCTTTAACAATGATCACATTAAAATAATTATTATGTAAATATATAAAATGTGTAATAATTCAAACTTTATAGTTATATAAGCTACTATATTGGAGAATCTTTAAAAACAACAACAACGAAAGAGACATCCACTCAACGTAAACGACGCTTGGAGAAAGCTCGTAAGAAATATCATGAAAAGAAGAATAGTGAAGATGAAAACGCCAAAAAAGCCAGACTAGAATCTCAAAGTGAATATATGAGGGAAATGGAGAAGTGCTGAAACGACAGAGCAGCGAGAAATTCGATTAGAATTTGATCGTCAGCAACATTCACAACATCGTGCATCTGAAAGCCAAGAAGAACGCGAAGCTCGTTTGCAGTCGGATTGCCAGCGACATTCGCAGCAACGAGCGAGTGAGAGCCAAGAAGAACACGAAGCTCGCTTACTGTCTGATCGCCAGCAACATTCACAGCAACGAGCGAATGAGAGCCAAGAAGAACGCGAAGCTCGCTTACTGTCTGATCGGAAGCAACATTCACAGCAACGAGCAAGTGAGAGCCAAGAAAAACGTGAAGCTCGCTTACTGTCTGATCGCCAATACAAATCAAAATGCCGTGCTGTGGAAACATTCGAAGAACTTCAAATTCGCTTAGAACATGAACGTCAACAGCGGCAACAACGAAATGCTAGTGTGGCAGCGTTCGAAAAGGCGATCAACACGTTCTGCGACAAAATCTGTGAAATTTGTACAAAAAGATGCTATCCCAGTCAAGTCACAACGCTGACGTTTGCCGGAATAAAACCGTCCTATTTGCCCGACGAATTGAAGAATAAGAGTCAACTGTTGCTTTGTCATCGATGCAAGACACATTTGTCGAAGCGTAACTCTGCAGCTCCTTCAAAAGCTTATTGGAACAAGCTTGATCCCGGACCAATCCCACCGGAGATTGAAGTACTCACGCAAGCGGAGCAGCGGTTACTATCACGCATCATTCCATTCGTCAAAATTGTCAAATTTGATGGCAGATTCGGACAATATGGCTTTAAAGTTCAAGCAATACTGTTCGCCCAGGATCTATTTGAAATCAGCGAGAAGTTGCCTCAAATGTTGCCTAGATCACTAGAAGATGCGGGAATAGTGGTCGTAACGGAGAACCTCGAAAATTTAAACATCACTCGACAGTTCTCGATATCTCGTCCCAACATTTACGCTGCACTGCGATGGTTGGTTGTGAATAATCCTCTCTACCGAGACGTGATCATCGACCAAAACGTTGAACTAAACGAGCAAGCGTTTGTACGCATCACGTAACAACCGTCCAAGGCACCTGATGTTTGCGACGATAATCCACAACCAACAAGGGTGTACGTTACTGTCAGCGTGTCAGCCAGAATTCTTAGAGCGTCATGGAATCAAGCAACTGCGGAAATATTCCAATCTCCACACGCCGGTGTACAATGCTCTGCTATGGCGCTCGTCAACATAGTTAGAGCATCCATACTCTCACCAAGTCAATGGAATCATACGACATTGGACAGAAACTTGCTTTCGGGCGATGAGATATACACAAGAATACGATTACTCACCGATGGACAGGTGAATGCGCACCCCATACCGGAAAGTGAATACTTGATGATCCGCAACTTTGACGTCATCAAACAACATTTCTCCATGTACAACAATACCTTTTACATCGAGTACGACCAAGACCCAAGTCTTTTTGGAAGCCTCATGGATAATAAAAACGAAGCTGGCATTGGTCTTACTCTGCACGATGCTCTCACAAGACTTTTTGATGGTCATGCTGCGAGGATCCTGATATCAGCAGGAAAATCATATGCAATGATGCATTACGAAGAGAGATACTACTTCGCAGACTCCCATTCATGTGGTCCGAAAGGGGCACCGGCACGTAATCAAAATGGCAAAGCATTTGTCATGGAATGCGATACGTTGCGAGAGTTTACACGCATATGCAAACGTGCCATGGGATCTCGCAACGTCCAGTATACTCTCGATTTTATAGATGTCCACCTAAATAATGATCCAATGCAAGATCTACATATAGTTGAAGCACTACCTAACCAAGAGCCCACCCCGATGGATATTGAGCAAGACTCACAGACGCTGGATATTCAGGTACAGACATCGGTAATGGCTCCAATCGACTGTGCACAGCCGGTTGTTGAGGATGTGCTGGAGGTTTCTGATAATGTCTACGAGATCAGAAGAAAAACTCGGGATAACATTGTTAACATTGAATACGAATTGAAAGCCGAAGAGCTTGCGTGGTATTTTCTCTTTCCGCATGGAATCAATGGACTGAGCGAACCCCGAGACTCCAACATCACTCCGCTCGCCTACTACCAATACCGAATTTTGGGCAGCGATTCACGCTTCCAACGTAACGATTATCTGTTTTACGCACTGTCCATGTTCGAATACAAAAGAGTCAAAGCAACTATACAGGCGTGCTTGAGAAAGATCGTTGGACCAGATGGAAAGGTCGAAGATCTTCATTTAATTACTAAAAGTTTGAGAGGATCGTATGCCTATTGGCAGAAAGCTCTCAATGAATGTCTGGCCAAAATCCGATGCCTAGGTCCGCCAACGTATTTTCTCAGCTTCAGCTGCAATGATTGCATTGGACCGACATGAGGCGAGCCCTTTTAATCGCCGATGGTAGACTGGACGTAGATCCAATATCGCTAACTACTCAAGAAGTACAGCAATAATCGAGAAATATCCAATCACGGTTAGTCGGCATTTCATGATCAGAGTCAAAGCATTGATGAAGTACATCTGCAACGACGAACAGGTCTTTGGTGGCAAACTCACGGATTTTTGGTGGCGCATAGAGTTTCAAAACCGTGGTAGTCCTCATGTTCACATGATCGTATGGATCAAGAATCATCCGTCGTTCGATACTTCAGAAGGAATCCAAAAGCTCAACGAAGTCTGCACATGCGAGATGCCACAAATGGATGATGAACTCTACGATCTAGTGAAGAATTGCCAGACGCATCGCCATACTCATATACCTGTAAAAAGAATAACTCGATGACGACATGTAGATTCAACTTTCCAAGACAGGAATGTGACGAAAGCCGAATAGTCTCTCACTCATCGAATGAATTCATTCGGAATGGTGGGAGAATATGTCTCTTGAAACGTCGTCCGGAAGATCGCTGGATCAACAATTACAACAGGAGTATTTTGAAAATATGGAGAGGAAACATGGACATACAACCTTGTGGCTCCAATGAATCCATCGCATACTACGTGGCCAAATACATCTCCAAATCAGAGCCAACTGAGCTTAATACCAGCGTAGCTCAGGCCATCAAACAAATTCGCCGAGAGGAAACCGACTTATCTCGAAAGTTGTTCAAAATATGCATGCGCATAATGAATGAACGGCAGGTTTCAGTGTGCGAATGCGCATTTAGACTGTGCCATTTGAATTTAACAGAAAGTTCAAGACAGTGCATCTTCCTCAATACTCGGAAACCTGAGCAGCGATACAGAATGCTAAAATTTGACGCAGCAGGCAAATCAACTGGTGAGTTTTACTCCAACATCTTTCAGGGATACGAGAATCGGCCATTTCAACACCCTCACTATGACTTTGAAAACATGACCCTGATGGAATTTGCAATGCGATTTCAACCATATTACAGAAAGCCACAGGGGAAGATGAGGGTGAAGATAATGTCGACCGAGACGCCTACGGTGATGTTTCAGTCACAGGACGAAAGACCATTATAAAGCTCAACGATAACAGCAACATGACTGCGAGAAAAGTGCCGACTGCCGTGAGAGTACCATACTTTGTAGCAGAAACAGATCCAGAAAACTTTTACTACAGCCTTCTCCTGCAGTACATGCCTTACCGTTCTGAAGAAGAGCTGCTAGAAGGATTCAGTTCGGCTAAAGAAGCATTCTTGGCTCGAGAGCAAAATCTCAAAGATAACTGTAGAATGATGGAACAGTTCCGTCAGAGAGATCGCGCGCTTGAGAATGCCTTTAATCAGATCCACGCGTTTGAGATTCTCGATGCTGAGCCAGCTGTATTGCAGGAAGCGGAGGAGGAAGTTGAAGCTCTCGATCAACAGATGGATGACGGACAATTCCAAAAAGCTGTTCAAGCCATGAATCTTGGTCAAAGAGAAACCTTAAACTTCGTCACCAGAAATATACGCGAGCAAATGGATGGAAGTCAAGATCGGTTGAGGCTTTTTATAACTGGTCAAGCTGGGACAGGCAAAACTTTCCTTTTCAACCTTTTGAAAAATCAAGTCAACCGATTTTATAGCAAGCCAGTGGTGAAAGTTGGCGCACTCACAGGCGTTGCAGCACGATTGATTGGAGGTTCGACTCTGCACAGTATGCTAAAGTTGCCAGTGCAGAAAGACGGCAGAATTGCACATATGCCTTTACTCACTGGTCAGTACCTCAGAACTTTACAACTAGAGTGGAAGGACATTGAGTTTCTATTTATCGATGAAATCTGAATGGTGCCCTACGAGACGCTGTGTCTGATCAACTCACGCCTGAGGCAACTGAAGAATTCTGAAGAGTTATTTGGAGGCATCAACGTCTTAGTATTCGGTGACTTAATGCAGCTACCACCCGTGCGAGGGAAGCAAGTGTTTCAACAACCTGAACATTTACAGCCAGCTACACATCTGTGGCAGTTGTTCACCCTCATTGAGTTGACTGAAAACATGAGACATCAGGGAGATACAACCTTCATCGACATTCTGAATGCATTACGAGTTGGAGAACTCACTACAAATCAGATGACTATGTTGATGGATCGTGTAAGTGCCGACGAGGACGGCGAATTCTCCATCGAGAGAGCATTGCGCATCTACCCGACCAATCAGCAAGTCGACGATCATAACAAGAGAGTACTCGAGCATTTCCGAAGTAAGGGTGTTGAAATGTTTAAAGTTCAAGCACAAGATTCTCTGATTGATGCCACTCGACCACTTAAAGATTCCATCGATACCGTCATACAAAAAGACATCAACAAGACTGGAGGATTGCCTAAAGAGTTGGAAATATTCCGTGGAGCAAAAGTCATGTTGCGATCTAATATCGACCATGGCAAAGGATTGGTCAATGGAGCTATAGGCTTCATCACCAAAATTGAATGGGCTGGCGGCTACCGTCAAGGACCAATATACGACAAAGACATACCCAATGTGTATGTAGATTTTGGCAAAGATGGCAAAGTAGACAAACATCATATTAAGCCAATATCTATTCAATTTCCCGCAAAAGGCAGCCATGGAACTGCTCAGCGCCGTATGCTTCCGTTGGTGCTGTCATGGGCTTCAACGGTTCATAAGCTGCAAGGCAGTACTGTTGATTATGCTGTCGTATACCTGGGTTCAAAACTTTTCGCTCCAGGACAGGCGTATGTCATCCTCAGTAGAGTTCGGTCTCTTCATGGTCTTAGGATTGAAGAAATTGACACTTCAAAATTGACGGGTGAGAAACCCTGTAATATTGCTGCCTTAGCAGAAATGAGACAACTTCATCCCATACGAGCTCCATCTCGGATTACAAACGAAATTTCAATGTTGTAAAGATGCACATGAAATCTTGAATATTTTGTAAATGAATTATGTATAAAATATGTAGTATATTATAAATATGTAAAAATTAATTAATTGATTAATAAAAAAATGATATTTATACAATATTACCGTATATATTCAATTATGCTTATTTAATAAAAACATTAATTACGAATTCCAATGAATATTTAAAAAAGTTACTTATAACTAAAAAGTAGAAAATAAAAATAAATAAAAAAAAATTTTTAAAAACACTTTTCTTTCAAAAATATATAGATTAAAAAATTAAAAAATTGCACTAAAAATAATAAAATAATTTCTTTTATATATGTTACCAAAACCAATTATCTTTACAAGTACAATAATTTAATAAAAAATTTGCTCATGCAAAATTAAAATGAAAAGTGTGGGCGCTCATAAACTTTTTTCATAAAGTATTCTCTAGAAAATATTTCAGGGTATCGTTAAATATTCTTTTTGTACTATAAATTTTTTATATTTGCAGTAAAATATTGGTCAAAGAATTTTACTACACTATGACATATATGCGTATATAGGTATGTATAGGTGTGACATATTTAAGATATAAATATATGTATATAACAACGTTTTCTTTTAAAGTTTTAATATCAAATCGTGGTGCACGTGTAGTAAAACTGTGCAATGCCTAGATTCCCCCTGAATAAGCCCGCATCGCGTACCTTCAACCTCCAGGGTCAGCCCCGAAGACGATGAGTTTCTAATGCATTCAAATATTATTGAATGCCGCTATCACTAGTATGTTATTATTGCACTGCCAATATTAATAGTATGTTATTTTCAAACTATTCAAATGTAAAAGCATGAATAGGTTACATAAATTGTCATTTATTAACTTTAGTATATTACTATAACATACACAATGGCTTATGAAACCAGATTACCTGTCTACACCAACTTTAGCCCGAAGATGGAAGAAGAAGAACTTGTGTATCTAGTTATTTAAATAAAAAAATTCTGCACTAAAAGTAGTAATAACAGAAGTTACAAAAAAATGTTATTAATATTGTAATAACAAGCGAGCCGGGAACAGTTGAACAATGTTATGCGATTTACGTTCCGTAATCCGTTGTGCAATGGTGGTGCAATCTTTTTTAAGAGATATAAACCGACAACAGCAGGTCGTTATCATCAGTGATAGTGTTCCACTGTTCAGTGTATTGTGTGTTAGAATAGGTTAGGGAGCGGTCGGTTTTTGTTTCGTGTGTTGATAGTGTTTAACAATGATAAGGGGATACGCTGTTGTTGTGGACAGTGATTCACCTTTGCCTGATATTCCTGCCTTACATAGAAAAGCGTCAATAACCCTCGCGACTGTGACAACAAAATGTGGTTTCGACGAGAAGACAGAGTTTAAGATTGTTTACAGCTATGATAATAAGAATTATTCCTTCAAGGTAACGTACAGTAGTAATCAACCGTAGTAGTACTGCTATACATATATTATTTAATGAATGAAAGAGCAGGCTAATAGTTTGATGTACCTGGTCCATGGAAGCTACGAAATTTACAAAAACCGAGATTTTTTTTCTGTTTATACGTGTATTGTAGGCCTAAACTTGGTCCCTGTTATTTTGCATGTTGTGAAAACAAAGAGGGCTTAACAAACTGTGTAAAATTTACAGACCTTATTTAATGTTTTCGGAGTAGAGGTGGGCTAAACTGTTATTTTAAAATACTAGGTATGAAAATACCGTTCCAAAAAAATAACATGTAGAAATACCTGTTATTATATACTATATACACATAATCTATATTATCCTGGTAACCATTATCCTTTGTAAGTAACTCGTTTTGAGTTTCCTGCAGGTCTCCTATATAATATCTTCAAATAAATACACTGCAAGTAGGTTTATTTTCACCTAGATAAACCTATTAATATATTAATAAACCTACTTGCAATGTATTTATTTGAAGATATTATATAACCTATACTATATAATTTGTTATAAGAAATAAATTGAAACTAAAAGTATTAACAGTGACTTTAAAAGTAACACTGTGACTTTATTAAACTATTACTATTTAAAAGAAAATAAGAAACAAGAGAATTTATAGGCCTATCTCCCTTTGGGAATACCAATTTAAGTTTTCACTAGGAGTAAAACTAACATTGGTTAGACTTTAGACAAATCAATTGCGAAACTCGGGGCAATGAAATAATTTAGAGTACACGTAATACCACAACAAATAATGTGATAAAAACATCAGAAACATATAATAAAAACATAACAGTAAGCCACAAGAGTGAATAAGAATAAACAAAATTTTACAAATAAAAATAATAAAAACAACTGTAATAAAATAAATAAATAAATAAAAACTTATAAATAATAAGCAACAACAAAAGTAAATTAAATGCATTACATACGGTACCTGGATAATCTTCAGATTCATTCACTAATGTATACTGAATATACAAGTTATGAAATGTCACACCTATTTATATTACAATCTGCTTCACTTAACATATTATAAATAAAATTAAACGCTTGGATTTCGTTGTCCATGACGTGTCCGTTACTTAACTAAATACCACTATTATATTAACGACTCGGAACACAAAGTTTTTTATAAGTAAAAAACATAAAGTTTTACCTTACAACCTGAACCGGTTTTAGTTACAAGTTGGTGACTAGTATAATATATAATTTATTAGCATATAATCTGTATTATATACTGTATCTGCATATCACACGAGAATACATGTAACATCAGGATGAATTTTTTCCTTTATTAAAAACTGCTTCGTCTCTTTGCGCAGAATGAAGCATTCAGGACGAAAAAGTGGCTGCATACTAGTTCCTACTCGAAATACCCTTTATACTACCTGTTACTAAAATACTAGGTGTTCCTAAAATACTACTGTTCCTCTGATACGCTTAGTATTTTGTGTATCGGTGATACCCCTAGTATTTGAAATACCTAGTATTTGAAATACTGGTTGTTCCTTGCGTACCAGCGATATTTTTGTACACCTAGTATTTGGCCTTGGCGTATTCGTTTACGTGATACTTGCGTACTTTTTGTGTGTGTGTGTCTGTGTAGGAGCGTAGGGGGCGTGCCTCGACTCGGAACAGCCTCGCCGCGAATAACAGGTATTTCAACTTTTCAGTCACTGTTACATCCGTTCAACAAAAATATCGTTCCAAAATACCTGTTATAGGTATATCGGTCCACCTCTATTTCGGAGCGTGTAGGCCTGTAGAGCTACCCCTAACCTATAAGGCTACGCGTGAGACACGTGGGCTTGTTTCACCCTTATGAATTAAGAATGGAAGTAGTGTAAGTTAACCCTTAACTACTTTCGCTATTTAAACTTACATGAGTGGCTTCGTAGGGTAAATCTCTACCCCAGTCAAAAATTGCAAATAATTTTAAAAGTGTGGCGTTATGAAAATGATTTTTATCAAAAAATAAACAAAGGGCATATCTTTAATCAAAACTAACTTTATTATAAACAAGAATTGTACTTTCCTTTACAAAAACGGGACTTCATTTACCAGTCCTCATTTTTCAAAACGTAAAAACTAGTTTTATGTAAGTAGGCTACATAGAAATTTGCCTTAAACTATTGTGTTATAAAAATTAAATATAATATGAAATACTTAAAGGTACAAATTTTCAGCAAATAAAAACAAATTTCTTCTTTACTTTTATAGAAAAATGTTGACATAGGGATTTTTGGTTCTATCATTAGTATACACTAATCAATAATAAGTGAGTCAGTAAATGAAGAAGGCGCAGGTTTCAGGTATGACAGCGTACTCATACTCTTTTTTCAATGGATTGAGTCTTATAAATACATTTCCCCACAGTTTGAACATGTCTTTATAGTCTTTGTGTCTTTACTACATGGACATATATAGCAACAAGAAGTCTTTGGTTTCTTTGGTTGACTACATCCAGGCGACACTTCAATGGGGCATACTGTTTCAGTCTTTTCTCCCACAAATTAGTCAGTTATACTCTTTAAATCTCTTGAGAAATTTCTAGATTTAATTTCTCTCTCCTCAACATGAGGTTTGACTAAGGATATACCTAGTTCTTTTACAAAATCACAGCAAAGCAATTTTATTTTCACTGTTACCGGGTACATGTAAAACGATATTGTGCGACCTAGATCTTGAATGTGCTGGTAGAAATTTCAACCATTTATAATCGTTTCTCCCATAAACATAACCAGACTCTCTTACTATTTCTTGCTTTCCTCCATTTCCATTCTCTTCTTCTTGACCATCATCTTCCATTTCACTTTCCCTATCATGCTTAGACACTTCAGTAGGAGCATCACTAAATTCACTGTCATCTTGAAAAAAATCTGGTATATCTTGTTGCTCTGACACATCTTCTTCTTCCAATAAGTCAACAGTTGCTTTTTCAGTCAAATATTGTGCCATTTTGTCTAAGTAAATTAAAAAACAAAGAAATATGAGAGTAACAAAATTTAACGTAAGTGGCTTCGTGGGGTATATTTCTACCCCACTACATGCATACCTCCGATACTATTGGTCACAGCACGCTTGGCTTTTGCTCATTGCAAGAGCACAGTCACTACTGAGATTACATGGAAGGGGAATGGCAATGTTCCAGCAGGGCCACAATAATAAACAAAAGTATACCACTTGGGGTAGAAATGAACCCCACAAAGGTACTTAAGGATTAATATAAAACTAGTTTGTATTGTCAGTTGTAATGAAATGGAAACAACCTAGTTTTTACAAGTGGATTAACCTGATAAACAACAATTCATATTATACAAACAACTTGCAACGCGTTAGCGCGGTCATTTAATACGGCTTTTTGGGACGTAAGGCTGCTGACACACGGGCCACTCTGTCACGCCACTCAATCGCGCCCGGTTGTTTTGCATGGTTTTCAATTGTACCCTTGCACACGAGCGACTGTGGCAGGGAGAAGCGAGTCCC
Organism: Magicicada septendecula; assembly: GCA_034769895.1. Taxonomy (NCBI): domain Eukaryota; kingdom Metazoa; phylum Arthropoda; class Insecta; order Hemiptera; family Cicadidae; genus Magicicada; species Magicicada septendecula. Next base: position 353,973,125 of record CM068375.1, read on the forward strand.
CGCCACGAGTGTTGATGATTTGTGGCATTGGAGCTTGCACATGGGCCACTATCACTGGCGCCACAGCAGTGTTCAGAGTAAAACTTTTAAAACTATCATGTCGGATTTTGATTCTGATCGATTTATAATTGAATTCAGTAAAATGGACAGCCTGATGAAAAATAAATCAGGTATGTTTCTAATCAGTACTGTAGTAAAGTATGTAATAAAAATTAGAATAGTAGTAATAATAATAAAGTCGGAGTAAACTAAACTAAACTAATGTGTAAACTTCATAAAACAACTATAGTCATCTAAAGTCATAAATGTCTAATCTTGGTAGACATTTTATTGTGAAATTATATTATGACAGAAATGTAGGTGTATGTAATAGAATAGAAACAAAATACATGTAGCCTACACGGTCTAAAAAGTGCAGAATTTGACTAATGTCTAATTTTTGTATAATGCGAGAGCTTGGGCAATCCGGAAAAAATTGCAGTACCATGCAATTCCGCATTGAACAAGTTTTTATATTTTTTCCAATTATTAATAATAATAATAAGAATTTTCGTACAAGAATATATTTTTAATTATTTTGTAATATAACACTGTTTCAATAGTTAACTGACTAACACTGTTAGTAGTTAGCTGTTAACTAACAGCATCAGATATACAAATTAATAATTATTTAAATTAACAATATTTAAACAGTGTTATATTCATAATATAATAAAAAATATATTCTTGCATGAAAATTTTTATTATTACTGTAATAATAATATAAAATAACACAAGAATAATTGAGTAAATATGAATGTAATATTTTCTCTAATAACTGTTGTAATGTATGGCATTGCACCATACAGAAATTTAACATCATTCTCTGCAACAGTCGTATACATTTTCATTTAGCCCATATGGCCCCCACAAGTGTATGTAACAAATATGTAACAATATTCTCCCTGTAAGATCAGTCTCTAGCCATATCAGTTTACTGTTGAGCATCATAATTACAACACAAGAAAAACAGCAATGACTTCTAATAGCATATTAGCGAATTCAGGCAAGACGGTCTCAACGATGTTTTACATAAACACTACTTGAGCACATATGAGCCAAAACAATCTTATGAACAATGCAGACAGTTTACAGTTGCAAACAAGTTTAGGTCTGGCCTACAGGAAACCAATAGGTAATCTGTTACTCAACACCAAATTGATTAATATTTCGATATTTCGTCTACTGTAATACAATTATTGTGTGTGTGTGTGTGAAGAGGGATGTAGAGAGGGTGAGGAAGGTAAAGAGAGTGTACGTGGGTGTAACCTCTTTCTATTTTCAAACAAATATTTCCACTGAGAGATATATTTTAGGTAAGAACACATTTTGACACAAAATAAGTTACCGTATTAAAATATTTTTTATTAGGACTATGGTTCGATAGTGAAACAGTATCAGACAAGGTTTCTCTGAAAAAGGTCAATACATTATTCTGTCTTGCCGTGGCACTGATCCTTCTTGTGTACAAATCTTCTTCCAATCCTAAAACATCCTTCTCATGTACCTATGTGTTTTGCCTCTGTATGTGAAATTGTAGCAAATTAAGAAGCTGATTAAATGTGTCTTGTGACATCCTGAAGTAGTTTAAAAATTTCGCGTTGTCTGCTTTTACCTCATTCATTACTATATAAAACTGTCCCACTACCAACCGTTCACACGTTATCTGGTGCATCCAGAATCGACGTTGCCTACAAGAAAGCAACAAGAAGAACTTCCTCGTCAGAGGCCATGATGAAACTGATGTAAAAACTAACTGAAACAATCTTTTATTACTGAGAAAATGGAGAGTGGCACGTCTCTGAAGCGAACCCATTCACACGAGCCACTGAGTGGTGTCACAAAGAAGCTGGTACAAGCGACTGAGTGGTGCCACAGAGTGGCCTGTGTGTCAGCAGCCTAAGAGTTTACTTTTAAAACATGATAAATACAGGTAAGTTATGGAGAGATGCTTCTGTAGCAAAGTCGGGTAACTTTAGTACTGTAACTTCGTTTTAATAAAATACGATTAGTTAATCTATGGTTGCAATATTATATACATATTATACTGTACATTACCATATCACTGTGTACACTAGTCTGTTCACAACGTAAAAATGGCTTTTTTTCTGAAATGACATGAATCATGTTACACGAATTCCAGTTAAGTCCAACTTTGGTAATTTGAGAGATCTTACTTAATATTCTGGTATGGATTTTAATATCATGATAGTTTACTCGAAAAACATGATAAATAATTACTCTATTAATATATCAGTAACTTAATAAATACAGATTTATTGGTATTAAACAAGCATAAATATATTTGTGAATTCTTTATAAATGAAACAGCGCGCGCGTGTGTGAAATAATTATTTATAATTGATAGAAATTATAATATTGAACAATAATGTTTGTTTGTTTACTTTAAGTTAAATATTTTTGTATTGTAATGTTAAATTGCTTATAACATTAAACAAAATTAAAACTTAACATTTATAACGGTTAAACTCCAGTTAATGTAGAATCACTGTCTTCAGATTCAGCTGATTCACTGTCACTTGAACAATTTACGATATCAAATTTCTCACATGCTGTTCCACTGTACTTTCATTTTACCATGCATCTTCAATAACTGACTTGGTGTGTTCGACTACCTTCTTCCAATCTTCTCCAGTTGTAGTGCCACACCAGGATAATACGGTGTGAATCCCTATCTATTTCTATTTGTTTTGTGGTTTGTCACTTTTCCTCTATTAAAACCCCGAATTAAACGCTCATCCTTCCTTGACCAAAATTTCCAACTTGAGTTTACCCTGGGGCTTTCCTTTCACGTGAACATCTGATGATTGTTAGACGCCATGACATGATACCCGGGATCTCATAGTGGGATAATCTCTATGCACGTCAGCCAAGAGTAATAGACAAGATAGATTATGACACTGTATACTTGGGAGTGGTCAGGGGGTAGAGAGAGGGCCTGTATAAAACTTAAGTTTCATCACGGGGGGAGGCTGTCGCTCTCTCTCAGTTCGCTCTGTGAAGGGCTCATAGTTAACTTGGTAAATTATTCGATAAAATTACTTTCAGTAGTCATGGTGTGCACACTCAGAGGTTTCTCTGGCAACGACTCTTCGGACTATATGTGCGCTTAAGTTAAGAATACAATCTTGTGGCAATACTACTTTTGTGTCTTTGTCAGTTACCACCTGTACTCTCGCAACAATAAACATCTTTGAATCCTGACCCCCTCTTGGTCATGACACAGTAATCCGTTGTATGGCTTCATTTGTTTATTTTTGAATTCAGTCATTGTCAATTTTGTATCATTTGTGGCAACGTATTTTTTAACCCTTGGTTAATCTAACCTGATTAAAATGCCAGTGATATGGAGGATATGGATGACTTTATGACCCTATAACTTTCAGCCAACTTGTCAATATTAAATACCGTAAACTGTGGTTCATTAAGTAGCACTAACTCCATCAACTCAGCCTTTTCATGTCCTCTGACAGTGGAATATTTTGAAATGACATGGCACACCAATGTCACCTACTATTTCTTATATTTTTGTACATAGATTTCTGTATAAACTTCTAATTTTTGAAGACAGAGACAAAGCATTACTTATATGACCATACCTAACCTTTTTTGTTTTTCTGTACACATTTATTTTTGGAAATAACCGTAGCAAAATAAGAAGTACTAGAATCAAATGGCTAATATACATTGAATTTGGATTTTGTGACATAACAGTTTAATTCTATATAGAAGTAGTGGTTAACTTTATGTTTGGTAGACCTAATCTTTGTAAAGGTGATTGCTCCTGACAAGATCATCAATTGCACTACAATTTGTAACAGTTTTGTAACCCAACATAATAACCTAATAGCTAAAAGTGTGGATATTGTTGTGTAGCATCTGTATGTTTGATTGTTGTTTCATAATTGGGTATGCTACAATAACTGAATATATATTGTATGATGATTAGGGTATCCGGATCGAAATTTTCTCTCTCTCAAAGGGATTTTCATCGGCTATTGGCGCATACCCACACCTAACCGCCATCTATTTCTGTCCTGTACATCTTCTTCTTCTACCAAGTTATGATGTCCATGGCCTTCCTCATGTTTTCATACCAGGACAGTCTAGGTTTGGCCCTTTTACCTCTGCCTGGGGGCCTCCACTGGAATATTTTCCTCGGCCATCTCTGTTCATCCATTCGGACTAAGTGACCGAACCACTTTAGGCCTCTTCATTCTACTCTGTTAATAATTGTGTCTTCTGCATGCATCCTTCTTCTGATCTCCTCGCTGGCTATTCACTCCCTTCTTGAGACTCTGGCACTTCTACTGAGATAATCCATTTCCACGGTATTCAATTGTCGTATAATTTCCGTGCTCAATGCCCATACCTTACAGCCGTAAGACAAAACTGATTAAACAAAAGCTTTTCCTATATGAATCTTTGTGGCTCTCGAAATATGTTTGTCTCACCAAATAGAGTTCAAGCCTCCCAAAACTTTCCTGCTCTGTTCTAGATTTGGTTTTTGATTTTGGGTTTTCCTAGGCCTTCCCATGTTATTAGTGCCTCTAGGTATTTAAATTCTCGACCTGTTCAATTGGCATAATGTCTTTAATTAATACTTCAAATGAAAATTTTCAAAAGGAGAATATTTTGCCTTGAAGAGGAGGACATGCCAAGTAGTAGTCCGTATTTGTATCCACATTGTAGCGTGACAGAGAATCCACACAAATACATTACTCAATGATCATTAATAAAGCTCTAATATATGGAATATCCAGATGAGAATTAATTAAAATGCACTATTTACTAATATATTCACAAGAAAGGTTGAATAAAGAAAATTCCTGCAAATAATATAAAATAATACAAATTTAAAAACCCAGGAAACTAAAAATGATAACAACAAAATTACCCAGGTAAGATAGAAGCAGGCAATTAATATACCCCGACAAGGAAACCAGACTAGAAGAAACCAAGGCATACACAGCGAAAAACTACTGAAGACAGAAGAAAGAAGAAAGAAGAATAATTAAAACTAGAGAAGAAAGAAGAACTAATTAAAACTACTACTACAAAAGAAGGAAGAAAGAAGAACAATCAAAGCTACTGAAGACAGAAGAAAGAAGAATAATTAAAACCAAAGAAGAAAGAAGACTAATTAAAACTACTACTACAGAAGAAAGAAGAAAGAAGAACAATCAAAGCTACTGAAGAAAGAAGAAACAAGACTAATTAAAACTAAAGAAGAAGGAAGAATAACCCAAAACTACCACTACTGAAGAAAGAAGAAAGAAGACTAATTAAAACTACTATTACTGAAGAAAGAAGAATAACCAAAACTACCGAAGAAAGAAGAAGGAAGACTAATTAAAACTACTGCTACTGAAGAAAGAAGAAAGAAGAAAGAAGAACAATCAAAACTACTACAGAAGAAAGAAGAAAGAAGAACAACCAAATCTACTACTACTGAACAATGAAGAAAGAAGAACAATCAAAGCTACTGAAGAAAGAAGAAACAAGACTAATTAAAACTAAAGAAGAAAGAAGAATAAACCAAAACTACTACTACTGAAGAAAGAAGAGAGAAGATTAATTAAAACTACTGAAGAAAGAAGAAAGAAGACTAATTAAAACAACTACTACAGAAGACAGAAGAAAGAAGAACAATCAAAGCTACTGAAGAAAGAAGAAACAAGACTAATTAAAACTAAAGAAGAAGGAAGAATAACCCAAAACTACCACTACTGAAGAAAGAAGACTAATTAAAACTACTATTACTGAAGAAAGAAGAATAACCAAAACTACCGAAGAAAGAAGAAGGAAGACTAATTAAAACTACTGCTACTGAAGAAAGAAGAAAGAAGAACAATCAAAACTACTACAGAAGAAAGAAGAAAGAAGACCAACCAAATCTACTACTACTGAACAATGAAGAAAGAAGAACAATCAAAGCTACTGAAGACAGAAGAAAGAAGAATAATTAAAACTAGAGAAGAAAGAAGACTAATTAAAACTACTACTACAGAAGAAGGAAGAAAGAAGAACAATCAAAGCTACTGAAGACAGAAGAAAGAAGAATAATTAAAACCAAAGAAGAAAGAAGACTAATTAAAACTACTACTACAGAAGAAAGAAGAAAGAAGAACAATCAAAGCTACTGAAGAGAGAAGAAGGAAGAAAACCAAAACTACTACTACTGAAGAAGGAAGAAAGAAGAATAATTAAGACGACCCATATAAAACAAAAACCCCATAGGGAAAGAACCCCCAAAAAACCCCAAACTCAATGAATGTCCAAAGAGAAAGTATAACACCCTAAAAAACCATATCACTGTAAAACTGACAAAAAACTAAAAGTGTTAGTAGTATTACATATAAGTGCATTCAAAAAGTTATTGTGTAGTTTGTATAAACAAATCTTCACAGTTCCCCCATGGTTGAATATTTCATGTTAAAAACTAGAGAAAGACTAGTAAATATATTGATAATTCACCATAGACAAGTGCAAGTGATCAAATTATAAATAATAAACTTTAAAAAGGTGCATGAGTTACAGTACAAAGTAACAAACTTTAAGTTTTGTGAACAGTGTCTACTTTGATAATGAAATAGTAATGGTACTAATAAAAGGCTACTAAAGCTGTATGAACATTCCATAGAATGGAATATAAATTAGATAGCCAGGGTTATACTTTAAGAGGGGTCATAAATCTTATAAAATGGGGAATTACAGAACAAACTGTTTATAATGAAGTTTATAGAAGGTGTTAACAATTATATATGGAACCAGGATGTTAGGTTCCTATTACATATAACATTTAGATAAGTAAGGATTAGTCATAAGAAATATTAGTATTATAATTGTTATTTTATTGTTCATTTTAATTTAGGAATGCACTATCTAAAAATAGATATTATTCCAATGTTGTAGAAATACTTTTTATTATGTTATTAGGTGATATACCAAAACAATGTTATTCAGAACACCAGTTTTATATATCTAGGTGTTATATTTTAATTGTATAATCTATAATTACTGTTATGCCAGCTCAAAGAACTAATTTTTAATCAAATATATCAGAATCAGAAGTCAGAGAAGGAAATAAAATAATTACATTAGTAAAACATTTGGAAATTAGCTACACATCAGATCTAGGCCAAAGAATAAATTTAAACTGCAGAATAATTAACAAACCTAGTCTTCTAAACCAGATAAAATGACAATATTTAGGCAAGATAAACTCAACATATTAAATACTATGTAAATAAGGCTTTCTAGAGATATGGTCATTATATGAGTAAAATTATTTAATTGTCTAATAAGATACCATTAAAACTGAAATAGATTCACTGACATTATCCTAAGGGGAGTCATATACAAATGAGTTATATTAAAAAACCATCATTAGTATACTAAATTGCAATAAAATAAGTGAGAATTGATAATTATACAAATTTCAGATTTAATAGAATAATAATTATATTAGGGAAAATGGCTATTATTTACATAGAAGACAGGAAGTATAATTTTAGGCCTACCTCCCAAAAAATTATAAGAAATATAATTTTCAGATAAAACTTTGTAATACTAGCTTAATTACTATCAAAATAAGTAGAATAGAATAGTGAAAACGAATATGTATTTTATATTTCAAACAGTTAAGTAATAACGAATTTATTTTATGAACATAATGTACATTTTTAAAGTGTATCGGAAGTTATGGCAATTTCAAACAATGTATGAGATATATTATATAGGCTAAGATTTTCATGAGACGAAGGAAATACAGACAGTTCATTATTATACCTCGAAGAGAGCACTTCTTGTGAATATTTGATTGAACCAACCTTTAATGGTCGTTATGTTACAACGAAGTTTCGGAATCATTTTATGTAAAACTAAATTTTTAACTATTTTAATGAAAGTGAAGTGGTGAAATTGACCCATGAACTACATAACACCTATAAACGAAATCACATATAACTAATTACATGAAATAACACTGAAATCGTATCAAACACCAAGTGAAAATTCGAGGTTAACTGACACGCACAAACATCGGTAGATATACCCATTTAACAACATTTTTACACAAAGTGAACTATGCCATGATACACCAGTGACAATAAACTATACCCCAGAAGATCATATACCATAGCGAAGAACATTTAACCGAAGAAAGGCCATATTATCTCAACAAGTACGTTGTTTACATTAGAAGCTTTCAACGCGCATGCGTCAGGCGGCCATTCTGATCCAGTTCCGTCACCTCAATTAGAGACGACTAGACTGCTTTCTGGTTTGAACAAAATTATATATAAACTTTTATTATTAATAATTACCAGTATATTGTTTAAATTTAAGACCTTTTTTGAATTGTAAGTGTTATACTTTCATGTCCCTGACCTTCTCTGGCTTTTTATATAAATAACCGTTCAAAGAACCTGTTTAAATAATACAATTGTAAAACTTCTAATATCGACCGACCCTGAGCGAGTCGATATGGCTTGTAACCTCGATTAATTAATCGACCAACCTTATTATTGTATTTAATAAACGTATTTGTTTGTTTTTTGGTAAATTGGAGTTGATTTCTCTTATAAAAATACATAATCATTAATTAACCAAGAAAAATAGATAATCTTTAAAGGCAGTATATGCGAAACTACAACATTTCAAGAGTAAGAAGAAGAGAGCCGTTTTCGCCTAACTTGAAGTTAATTGGATTATCTTTTTAACAAATTTACCGAACAGAAATTTATTACCAAATTAAACACCTTACTATTATAATTATAATTACGATCCACAACCTCAATTTATTCCTAAATATTAAGCACATAAATACCTCGAAAATATTTTTTCCGAAATTATTTTTTTTTATAAATATAAATTTTAAATTTATATTTTATTTCAATTTGCTACACAGCAAAATACACTTTATTTAATTGATGGTAATAACATCCCAATTACCAATAACAAAGACCAGGAACTTTACCAAATCGACGATTCCCAGAGCGGAACGTCACTACTACACATACACACCATAAAAATTATCCTGGATAATATTATACCAGAACACTCTACAATTACAATTATAGTATGGTTTTATTACCAAAGCGAAGATCAACAGTAAGAGCTTAGAAGACAAGAAGATATTAGCTACGTTACTACACACATTATTACATTGAAACTCACGGTATTTATTACAAATTCAGCTAGCACAACCAGTGGGACTTTCAGGAGAGCACAATCAACATACATCGATATTTATTTTATTATTCGCACCACAATATCATCACGGTAATATTACAAATTTGACGTATCCAACGTGGGACAGCATAACACGACAGAAATCTTATTTATCACTTATTATAGCCACCACTCATAGTAATATTACAAAATTGGCTTCCATCGCGGGGCCAGAACGAGGAGGACTTCAAGTATTATTACAAATTTGGCTTCCATCGCGGGGCCAGAACGAGGAGGACTGCAAGGTAATATTACAAAATTGGCGTCCATCGCGGGGCTTGAAGGAGGTGAACTCAAAGGCAAGTAATATTACAAAATTGGCTTCCATCGCGGGGCTTGAATAGGGCGGACTTCATAGTAATATTACAAAATTGGCTTCCATCGCGGGGCCAGAACGAGGAGGACTTCAAGTATTATTACAAATTTGGCTTCCATCGCGGGGCCAGAACGAGGAGGACTGCAAGGTAATATTACAAAATTGGCGTCCATCGCGGGGCTTGAAGGAGGTGAACTCAAAGGCAAGTAATATTACAACATTTGTATTAAAAAAATATGTATCAGGATTATTATAATAATTTAATTGGACATGTGATATGGATATTGAGGAATATTAGCTAAATTTTACCCAAAATCTTTTATTCAGCAGTTAAACATTACAATGAAGTGATCTCTTTCTTAAAAGCATACTAGTAAAAAGTATAGAACAAGTAAAAAAACAAAACAAAAACAATATTAAGTTGTTTATATTAGAGTGAATAAAAAGTTACTCTTAGTACTTACACAAATTCATACTTTTCGTACTTATAATATGAAATTAAAATCTATAGGTTGAAGCACTAGATTGGCTAAGGTCATATTTCTCTTATGTTTGTAGTTTAACCGTCTTAATCTGTACAATCTGTACATATTTATAACTGTTCACAGTCGAAGTTTCATAAACTGAACTTGACAACAAGCCTTTTTACTGATTCTAGAAAGAAGCAGTTCCTTTATTTTGTCCATAAGAGAGAACACCCTTTAATGTTTACATTGTGGCTTGGAATAGCAAACAAAAAACTGCAAATTTTCAAGAGCTCTGAATGAAGATCGTATAATAAGCACATACCCTAAAATACGCACACCATTACTTAGCTGAAGTTGTTTTGTGAGATTTCCCTAGATCTAATTTAGCAACATATTCTAGAGCAGAGCTGCAGTAGGGTTAGTGATACGCATATCATGTCCGCGAATAGTATTCAGTTGTACAGACATCTGGCGTTCCAGTTTTGGGAGTTGTTTTTTATAACTTTTAATTAACTTTTGTACATGATGTATATTTTTTTATATTTAAGTAACACATTTTTTGATGATCAAAAGATATGACATTTCTTAACATTTACAGTTTGTTTCCTTTAGTTTTGAATAAAATTATGTTATCACATCTTTACTAATGTTTTAAAAGAGGAGGGCACTTGTTTTTCTAAGCTGGAGGATGGAGGACAAACACGTAAAGAGGAGGACTTGTGCTCTGAAATGAGGATGTCTGGCAAAATGAAATGTTAGTGATTTAGATAAGAGAATATTGAAATATCTAACCAATAATAAAAGATTATGACTGTATAACAGTGGTTATTATAATATATTCGTGTGTCCAGAGTTGTGACAGAGCAGCTCATAGCAGCTTTTACAATCAAAGTACCGGTGTATTCCACTTTATCATGACATATCGGTGCCTTATAAATTTGGACAATAGAACAGCTGGCCTTGGTAACTGAAGTTTTTCAAAAAGCAGACACTTAATAACAAAAAACAACTCTTCCTACAGTGTTCCAAAGATAAAATATATAAGTACGTACTGGCATAAGATTATTATGTTTATAAATTATACATAGGGTTATAACGGTCACACTGGATTGTAGTGAGTACAGTAGAAACAGAATGACAGATATCAATGAAATCACTAATTACCAACTTTTAATTAGTCACAAGCAACAATTAAAAATCAACAAGACACTCTTATACAATAATTAAAGTTAAATTTGGCCATGAATAAATGTTATTTTATTAGTTTTGCACTAATTAACATAATAATCACTTCTCAATAAGCCACAACAATCGCTGTGAACTGCACTTTTAAAATTGCCAAGTGTAACTAAATGTGTGTGTGTGTGTGTGTGTGTGTGTGTGTGTGTGTGTGTGTGTGTGTGTGTTGTGTGTGTGTATATATATGTATATATATATATATATATTATAACATTGCCAAATCCAGATCATATTTGATGACCATAAGCATGTAAAAATGTTAAAAAGTAATATATTTTAATTAATAAATAATGAAGAGAATTAAAATATAAAATGTAATTAAGAAAGAAGGAGGAAGAATGATAAACTAAAAGTGATTATTAAAGAAACTCACAGACTAGACGGACAGACAAACGACTTTGACCCAACCCCAGAGATTGGCCAGATAAGAACCAAATTAAAAGGAAACAAGATGAGAAGTGAAGGAGAAGAAAAATGAAAATAAAACGGGAACAACCCAACTATAAAGGAAATAAAATGAAACAAGGTGAGAAAACACAGACAAGTAGTAGAGAATAGAGAAGGGAGAATTAATACAATCAAATATAATAAAGGAAACGAATCCGATAAAGAACCAATATGAAAGATAAATGTTAGTATTGAATGAGTGACGCATGTAATTAATCATTGATAAAACCCGATAAATAAAAATACACTAGACAAAGAATTAGAAGTAAATGTAAGTAAGAAATAGAGAAAGACATGAAATTAATAAGTATATATAATATGTGTAAAGAACGAGAGAGATATTGAGATAGTGAGAAATAAACTGAAATTAACTAAGTGACAAAGAAAAGTAATGATAGGGAATACCCACTAAAAAACACTTAAATAAAAAGTTTAAGAAGTGCCCATAGTGAAGGTGAAAAAACCCTAAAGTAAAATGATAGAGAAAAAAACACTAATTAAATTATAATAAACACAAGATAATTTAAAAGTGAAAGTGATGAGTAAATAAAAATATTGTCAATGATAGCAATAGGAAAAATAGTGAAAGCTAAGATAAACACTTAGTAAAAAAGTAACAAACACTAGAGATTTAATAGTGAACAATAATAATATTTAAGAAAGTTATTAACAGTAGTAAATACTACTCTTAAACCATTAAAAAAACCATTAAAATAAACCATTAATTAAGTAGTAATGAACACTGAAGGGTGATGTTAACTGTATTGATTAGAAAAGAATCTTATGGTAAAGTTTAAAAGTATATAATAGAAGTTAAAGGTGAGAACCCCATGAAAATGTAATCAGATAGTGTTACCATGGAGTGAAGGCAAAGAGTATTTATAAAATAAGAAGTTTAAAACAATCAATAAACACCCATGTTATAAGGGATGATTATTGAAGTAAGTTCAAAGGAGGTGAGGTTGTTTATCACCCAAAAAATAAAATAAAAGGTAATGAATTGTACACCAATATTACATATTAAGTGTTAAATAATTGTTTAAGCAAACTTATGAATAGGATATGGCTGGAGTAATTATACCAACCATAGACCTACATGTTGTATTTTATGTGAAAAAAAAGTAATTAATAGCCTTATTGTTGACATTGGCGGAGTAAATAAGTAAGAAAGGAAGGTTATGTATGCCTTAGAAAACGAGAAAACCAGTTAGTAAATAATTAGCAATACATGATGTATGAAATAGTAGTAACATAAAAATAACACAAAAACAGAACCAAAACACATCAAAAGGTAACAAAACCAGTTATAAGAACAAAATAAAGCATTAGGCCAAAATGAGATGTAATGTATATGAAATAAGTGAAAATCAGTAACGGCTACTTAGTCTTAAGAAAGGCCTAACTGTCAAACACCAACAAATACTAATTGTATGAAAATAACCAAGTAATTAACAAATCCAAGGTGAATAATCAACCAAGGATAAATTGTAAATCTTATTAAAAGCAAAATATTAGAATAATGATGTAAATTAAAAGAGAAATGTAATTACGAAATATTAAAATAGTTGGAAAATTATAAAACATGAAATAACCCAATCTTGTGGGATACCAAAATAATCTTTGGAAGAAAATACAAATAACAGTGATAATAATTAATACTTAGGAAGGAAGATAACGGAATGAAAGCAATCAAAAGATATACAAGGATTTTGAAAGAATTCAAATTTTGATAACAATGGAATTTTGCCAAATTAACCAATCAGATTTCAGTAGTAACCATAGCAACTGCCGTTAGGCACAGATTTACCGTTGAATATCGTTACTCGTAAAGTGACGCTCTTGAAAAATAGAAGCCAAAATTTTGAACAACCAAATATTTAATTTAAAATATGTTAACCAAATGAACACAAACGAACGAGAAGGAAGCAGACGATGACTGAAACCAATTAATCGATCTCGAAGACCATTTAAATCCAAAAGAAGTGAATAAATTACTCCAATAAAATTGAAAAAGATGTAAGAAGCCCGAACAATTGAAAATTGAATAAGATTGCAGCTCCAGTCCTTTTTACCAGACCAACTGCTTAACCCCAGTCTACTAAGTTGTTAAGTATCACTTAAATTACCCAAATTTCCGTAAAAACGCACTTTAAATATTTCTCACTATACTATGAAATATCACTAACTGAATTTATTCTCTTTCAAAGATTACATAAAAAAACTAAGACACTGAAAATTTGTCAACTTATAAAATAACCTATTGTTAGTTTACGAACCTTTGAAACACTTTTACTACACTCCAAAAAACCAATTATAGCTACACGTTATAATATTTAAGTAGAAATATTGTAAGGTTGTGTATTTTTATTATTGTAATTGCATTTAATCCTTTTATCGTAATCTAAAGAATCCGGACGATCGAACGAAAATATTTGTATATTACTTCGGTAAACGCCATTACGGTGTTTCTGTTAAGTTCAGAATCGATACGTCAAAACCCAGAGAAGATTGTCTTAGATTAATAGCCGGTGCAAAATAATATAACAAACCAAATATAACCTGTGTCAATGAAAAAGTAATAACCATTAACTAATAAACCAATACTGCGTGTAACCAGTGTGTTTTATTTTTATTAGGAAAGTGTATTATTAATGTTGTACATTGTAGCGAACAGCTATGAATTGGCGGCTAGCGCTCAAGCAGTGAACACCGCAAACTGCTGGCTTGATTGTAAAAATCGATAAGCGGTGTGACCAGTTTGAATTCTCCACACCGCCTGAGCGGAATCACCGATAATACTAATCTATATTAATTGTTTAAAATAAACAATTTGGCGCCACCCGGGATTTATATAACCCTAGTGAACCACAGGTAAGGACTTCGATACCTGGTTATTCGTATGTTCGCGACGGACTCAAGCAGCGGAAGTTACGTTAACGAGCGACGACGGATTGGTAAGACACATTACACAAACTACACTCTGACACGTTTACACTCTTGCAGAAAAAGACGGACAGAGGGTTATTACAAAATTGACGCATCCAATGTGTGGCATTATAACACGGGAGATACAACAAGAATATATTACAATATATATATACATACCCTGCAGAGGTTCCAGAGACATCTACTACTTTCCTGGTGTTACACCGAGAATAATTATATAATTACAGGTGCTAGAACATTCCGGAGACTAGCTCATAGCCTGACCTTGAACGCTCTGCTGGCTTGTTGTGTGCTGGGCAGTCGAGAAATGTATCGAATCTTAAAGAGTGGTAAGTAAGTGTCTTTCGTCTCAACGAACGTAGCACTGCCTCCTCCTTAAGCCTGTTCGTCCTGACCATCTCTGAAGTAATACTTGCCCAGGCGATCTAGTTGGATGACGTTGAATTTCAATTTCCGCTTCCTGTTTGATTTTCTTTTTCATAGTATAAGGCCCTTCCCAGTTAGTTTGAATTTTTGGGGAACTACCACAACAACGCTTTGGGTTGTACAGCTAAACCTGGTCTCCTTCTATGAAACCCACACTATTGCTATAAATGTTATACAGCATTTTCATTTTGTCACTGACTATTTTCACCTGTTATCATATCAAGTGATTCATGTCATGCAGTTTGTTTTCTAATTGTGAAGAATACTTCTGCAGGTGTTGGAACCGAATCCATGGCAATTCTCTCAAACAGTGGCAGTCAAACGTTATAACTTTTCATTTTCCCCCGCTTATGGTTTGTGTGTCCTTGCTTGCAGCACATACACAATTCCTCTACATTGTGGTGAAGACGAAGCCATTTGCTTTTATTGATGCGACTTTCACCTTGTAGCAGATAATCAAGACACACCGTAGTTATTTCATGTCCTGATATTATTTTGGGCAGTTTAAAATTTATATTGAATGAAAATTTTCCTGTGAATATTATCATAGAAAAAATTTCTTTTCTAACTAAACCTTATCACTATTTGACCACAGACATACCTACTTTCTTTTCCCAGAGGGAAATTGATGCATGATGTTGGTGGGGCATTAAAGTTATTCCTGTGCCGACTTGTATAGTAGGTCAGTATGTGTCCAGCTGTATAGTGGGAAGGTTGCACTGTCATTAACTTGTTATAGCCTTTCAAAATGAGTGCTGTAAAAGAAACCCCGCTAACTGTGATCCTGCTGTGATAAGATTTCTGATAGCAAAAAACCTTTCAGCGGCAGACTTCCATTGTGAACTGTGTACTGTGTAGGCCAAAACATTATGAGTGAAGGTGTTGTGCGTCAGTGGGTTAATTTGTTTAAAAGCGGAAGAACAAACATTCACGATGAGGAAAGAAGTGGCAGGCCATCTGTAGTCAGTGATGAACTCGTTCAGAAAATTGATGAAAAAGTCCATGAAAACTGGCAGTTCACAATCTCTGAACTTTCTGAACAATTCGCGCAAATTTCTTGGACTGTTTTGTATCAGGTAGTTACAGAAAAGTTAGGCTACTGGAAGTTCTGTGCTGGGTGGGTACCGAAAGTGCTTTCTGAGAAACACAAAACACAAATAATGGGCTCTGCCTTAGAATTTCTGTCATGTTATGACGCAGAAGGTGAAACGTTTCTCAGCAAAATTGTGACTGGTGATGAGACTTGGGTGTCATACGTAAAAACTTAGATAAAACAACACTCAATGGTGTGGGGTCCTACCGCCTCACCAAACAAACCAAAGAAAGCCCAGCAAACTTTGTCTGCTGGGAAGGTTATGGCAACTGTTTTTTGGGATGCTACAGGAATACTGCTTATGGAGTTCATGGAACATGGAGCAACTATAAATTCTGAAGTCTACTGTGAGACTTTAAAAAAACTAAGAAGAGCCATCCAGAACAAACGGCAAGGTTTGCTGATTTCTGAATCATGTTTTCTCATGACAACGTTTCCCCTCACACTGCTCGGCAAACACAAGATATGATGCATCATTTCAAATGAGACATTTTTTATCATCCCCCGTACAGCCCTGGTTTGGCTCCCAGTGATTTTCACCTGTTTATGAACATGAAGAAGTGGCTTGGGTCCCAGCACTGTGATGATGACAAAAAACTTCAGAATGCTGTGACAGGCTGGCTGGAATCCCAGGTGGCAGAATTTTATGAAGAGGGGATTTCCAAACTGGTAAAAGGCTATGATAAATGCTTAAATTTAAATAAATGGCGATTATGTAGAAAAATAGTGGAAAGCTGTAGTTTTAAGATGTATATAATAAAATTTATGTATCTGCATTTTATTTATAGTCAAATGGAGGTTACTTTCTGAATAGCCCTCGTAGTGTACCTTTAAAAGCAAGACTGTATAAAGTAAAAGGAGAAAGAAAATGTAGGTCGACTGAGAAAAGATGGGAACTGTAACAGGCAACAATGCCTAAAAGATGCAGCAGAGATGATGAATGTACTAAGGATTGCATAGTGTCAACATTTTACCAGATGTGGGTGTAGTTGTGACTGTTTGTCTCGACTGAGATGGCGCCGCTTGGTGTTTGTTTACAACAGGATGTACATGGTGACACGCGGGAATATGACGTTTTTGAACTGCGTAGTACTGAATGCACGTTGGTGGCAGAAGGTTGTGGTGGGGCTCGTTCTCCTCCCAACGAGACGCCATTTTAGTAGCAATGGAGCAGTGGACCTTGCAACATCGACTGTTTGTGCATGACAGTTTTGTTTGAAGTGGTGAGTCTATCACAGTTACGCAGCGACTCTCACTGTCAATTCAATGTTGGTCGATGAGGGGCCGTTCCGAGTCAGAACACAATGCTTACGTGGGTGGACAAGTTCAGATCAACTGGGAATATTATGAAGGAGAAGCCATCAGGCCCTAAATGGAGAGTAATGATACCAGAGAACGTAGGAAGGGTTAGAGAAGGACTGATTAGGAGCCCAAGACGATCAGCTAGATGACATGCAAGTGAGTTAGCAATCAGCCGTGAAATGGCCAGGCAAATTTTACACGATTTAAAAATCCACCCATACAAAATTCAAATTGTGCATCAGCTAAAGGTGGTAGATTAGGGACAACATGAGGACTTTTCTGTCAAAATGCAAGTAATATTGAGTGAAAATGTGCAATTGTTTATGAGCGATGAAGCTCATTTTCATAAATAAGCATAACTTGCATTATTGGGCACCTGAACAACCACGTCTTATTCACAAGTGTCCTCTACACTCTCAACAAGTCACAGTATAGTGTGCTGTCGGCTCTTTTGAAATTATTGGACCGTATTTTTTTTAGGATAATCACAGTCACTGTCAGTTCGGCTCGTTACATTCACATGCTTCCAACATTCTTCAGGCCAGAGCTGCGAAGACAATGAATTACATTGAAAAATGTTTGGTGTCAACAAGATGCCGCTATGGCACACACCAAGAAAGACTCAATGAATTTTCTTCGATGCATGTTTCATGGATGCCTCATTTCACATTTTGGTGATGTTCTGTGGCTGCAAGATCTCCGACTTGTCTATGTGTGACTTTTTTGTACGGGGGTACCTAAAAAAAAAACATGTGTACCCTGCACAAACCCCAAAATTTGGATGAGTTGAAGAATGCCATAATTCAAGAAATTGCTGCCATCCCTCGAGATGGTGGCCCGTGTGATGCAGGATTTCCAGCGGAGATTTGAAAACTGCATTCAAGAAGATGGGTGTCACCCCTCGCGACATTAAGGTATTAAGGTAGACCTTAACATAACTCAAATGGCATGTATTAAGCTGTAATTTTGTGTCAATAAACTCACTTGAAGTTTAAAGTTTACTGTGTAGTGGATATTTAAAAACTGCGATTCCCATGTGTCACCCTGTACCTTCTTTGTGTAACATCTTGTATATAGAAATATTAATCAACCACCTCGTGAGTTGTGCAAATTACTTGTGAATCATGTAAACAGTCTTGTGTTTTTGTTTAAACTGTTATAGACACTTTTTTGTTATAATCATTTAATGTATTTATTATTCTAAATTTACTTATGCAACTTGAAAATTAACCAGTTTATTTGTGTTGCAAGTGTTTGGAATATATAATATGTACATTAGAGCATAGTAACAAGTTTTATTAAACAAGATGTAATTGGTCATGTTTTTTTGAGGGGGTGGGGAAGTTTACGCCTGTATACATTGGGTAATATACAAAATGTTCAATAAAATAGAGGGAGAGATGGATGCAACCATTATGTGTCACATACTTCAGTAACTGAAGGCTGTATGTAGTAATGCTAGTTTCGTACAGTTTGAAGCCTGACCTAACATTAAACCTATCCTTATGTGAGTGGAGACAGTTGATAAATTTTTTCAGTTTTTGTTTTCTTTCTGTTTTCAGGTGGCACAGAACATACGACTGGTAGATAAGTGTAGTATCGACAGAGGTCTTGTACGCATAGGTTTCTATGAACCTGAACAGGACATTGTCGTGTCTTGTAATCACGCAGATCTAAAAACATTTGTAGCTACTGTGGAAGTTATTCAGCATTTTACACCAATGTGTATTGATACAAGAAATTTGTCATGTCATTGCGATGTCAGGAAGGAGAACAAGACAGAATTGTGTGAGGAGTGCAGTTGGCATGTTGTGTGCACATTGCACAGTTATGTAGGTAACACATTGTTCGTAATATTGTGTAAATTGTGTCCAGCCTGCTGGGCAAGTGGAGTTACCTCTTAAAATGTTAAAGATGTATTATATGTTCTGATAGTTTTTTGTCTCATTTATAATCAGAATGTTATACTGAATGTCAGAAGTAGGAAGTTTGATAAAGAATGTGACAGTATTTCTTATAATTTTATACTATATTTTTTAATCAGAGTATTTAACACTTAGTGTGCCGATCACGTCAATTGACATGGTGATGAAACTTTCATAGTGTGCTGATCACGTCATTTGATGTGGTGACAAAACTTCTATAGAATGCTGATCACGTCATTTTACGTGACGTTTTATGTTTGTTTAATTATGGGATCACTACTAATAACACTGTTTTAGCTGTTGCGTACTGTTTGTTAGTGTTCGTAGTTCTTGAGATCGCCAACAGACAGTAGCTCAACTCAACCAAACTAAAACTACAAAGAAATTTCCAATTGCTTCAAAGTAAAGACCCAAGCTTCAAAGTTTTTCATTAAAAAAAATTATACAAACTAATATTAGTGATACATTTTTTTATGTTTTATGTTTCAACAGCGAAGTGTACTACTTATATGTAATTTAAAGTTATTTTAGAATATTTTAGTATGCTATAACAGTTTTAACAACTTTTTGTAATAAAAATTGTGTATAAAAAAGTAAAGTTTCATTGAAAATATTTACGTAAAACAATAAAATTTTATATTTAATTATTAAGTGGAAGATTCAGTGTTTAAAACAAGGTAAGTAGCATTTTTCTAGGTTATGTTATAGTTTCACAAGAGTATTTTGAAAAACATTAAAAACAGCTGGCACTCTTGTAACCCCTCTTTCCTTTTATGTCCTTTTATATGTATAAAACAAACTTCTTTTTATTTAAATTTTTTTTTTTTTGAAAGAGAAGCCACAAGTTAATTAGAACTAGGCCGGAGCCTAGAGAAGCCAAAATTGTGCTGGGTCCAGTATGACGGGACTTGCAATGAAACTCGGCCGTAATATAACAATAACAGTTTTTATTGTATCCCATCATTCGCTATATGTAGATGAAACTTTATCACATAATTATCACAAATAATATCATCAATAAATAAGCCCCATGTTGTAATAGTGTGAAAAGACAAGCTCTGTATATCAGTATCAAGTATTTATATATATTGTAATAAATCTTTGATCTCTGCCTCGTTCTGGCCCCGCGATGGACGCCAATTTATGTAATATAACGGTGATAGAGTGGTTTCTTCAAGCCCCGCGATGGAAGCCAATTATGTAATATAACTATGATTGAGTGGGTATAATAAAATAAATAACGGTGTATGTTGATTGTGCTCTCCTGTAAGTCCCACTGGTTGTGCTAGCTGATTTTGTAATAAAACGATATTGCAAAAAATAGCTTAATTTATAATATGTGTAGTACGTAGCTAATATCTTCTTGTTTTCTAATCTCTCACTGTTGATCTTCGCTTTGTAATACAACCATACTATAATCGTAATTGTAATGGTGTTCTGGTATAGTATTACCCAGAATAATTTTTATGGTGCGTATGTGTAGTAGTGACGTTCCGCTCTGGGAAACGTCGATTTGGTAATGTTCCTGGATTATGTGGTTATCAAATATTCTAGGTGTCTGTTGCTGTTGCAGCAATTTAAAATGTGATATAAATTTAAAATTTATATTTATAATAAAAAATAAATTCTGGAAAAATGTTTTCAATGTTTATATTCTTCAAATTTAGAAATAAATTGAGGTTGTTGATTGTAATTATAAGTATGATGGTATAGTGTGTATTCTAGTAATAATCTTCCCTTTTGTAAATCTGTTAAAAAGACAATCCAGTTAACTTCAAATTAGGCGCAAACGGCTCTCTTCTTCTTACTCTTGAAAGGTTGTAGTTCGCATATACCGCCTTTAAAGGTTATTCAGTTTTCTTGAAGAATTAACTATTATGTCCTTTTATAAGAGGAATGAACTTCAAATTACTAGATAACAATCGTTTATTAAACAGAATAATAAATTTTGGTTGATAAAAATATTGATGTTACAATGCCGTATCGACTCGTTCAGGGCCGGTCGATATATGAATTTTACATTGGTATTATAAAAATAGTAGGTTCTTTGAACGGTTAATTATATAAAAAGCCAGAGAAGGTCAGGGTCAGAAAGTATAACACTTACAATTCTAAAAATGTATTAAAATTAAACAATATAATGGTAATTATTAATAATAAAAGTTTATATATAATTTTTATTCACCACAGTTCAGCAAACAGTCGTCTGGGTGAGACCAGATCAAAAATGGCCGCCTGGCGCATGCGCGGAGTTCACCTTCTAACACTGACAGAGTATTTATGGAATAAATATGTCCCTTCTGCGGTTAAATCTTCTTCGCAATCGTATATTATCTTCTGGTGTATAGTTTAATGTCACTGTAGTAAGATGGACTAATTCACTTGGTGTTAAAATGTTGTTAATTAAGTATATCAATTGGTGTTTATGTGTGTCCGTTTAACCTCGAATATTCACTTGGTATTTGGTGTGATTCCAGTGTTACTTCATTTAAATAGTTATATGTGGTTCTGTTTATTAGTGTTATGTAGTTCGTATGGCAACTTCACCACTTCACAATGATTAGAATAGTTAAAAATTTAATTTTTACACAAAACTGATTCCGAACTCTTGTTATACGTAACCGTCATTAAGTTTGGTTTTATCAAATATTCCTGTCAAGTGCTCTCTTCAATGTATAATAATGAACTGTCTGTATTTCCTTCATCTCATGAAAATCTTAGCCTATATAATATAGTTCAGACATTGTTAAAAATTGCCATAACTTCCGACACGTTTTAAAATAGTACACTATGTTCATAAATTAAATTCGTTATTAGTTAACTGTTTGAAATATAAAATACATATTCGTTTTCACTATTCTATTCTACTTATTTTGATAGTAATTAAGTTAGTATTACAAAGTTTTATCTGAAAATTATTTCTTATAATTTTTTGGGAGGTAGGCCTAAAATTATACTTCCCTGTCTTCTATGTAAATAATAGCCATTTTAACTAATATAATTATTATTCTATGAAATCTGAAATTTGTATAATTATCAATTCTCACTTATTTTATTGCAATTTAGCATACTAATGATGGTTTTTTAATATAATTCAATTGTATATGACTTCCCCTAGGATAGTGTTAGCTAATCTATTTCAGTTTTAATGGTATTTTTTTTAGACAATCAAATAATTTTACTCATATAATGACCATATCTTTAGAAAGCCTTATTTACATAGTATTTAATATGTTGGGTGTATCTTGCCTAAATATTGTCAGTTTGACTGGTTTATAAGATTAGGTTTATTAATTATTCTGCATTTTAACTTTATTATATTGCCTAGGTTTGAATTGTGGCTATTTGCAGAATGTTTTACTAATGTAATTATTTTATTTCCTTCTCTGACTTCTGACTCTGATATATTTGATTAAAAATTAGTTCTCTGATCTGGCATAACAGTAATTATAGATTATACAATTAAAATATAACACCCAGATATATAAAACTGGTGTTCTTAATAACATTGTTTTGGTATATCACCTAATAACATAATAAAAAGTATTTCTACAACATTGGAATGATATCTAATTTTAGATAATGCATTCCTAAATTAACATGAACAATAAAATAACAATTATAATACTAATATTTCTTATGACTAACCCTTACTTATCTAAATGCTATATTTAATTGGAACCCAACATTTGGATCCATATATAATTGTTAATACCTTCTACAACTTCATCATAAACAGTTAGTTCTGTAATTCCCCATTTTATAATATTTATGCCCCCTCTTAAAGTATAACCCTGGCTATCTAAGTTATATTCCATTCTATGGAATGTTCATACAGTTTTAGTAGCGTTTTATTAGTAAAATTACTACTTCATTATCAAAGTAGGCACTGTTCACAAAACTTAAAGTTTGTTACTTTGTACTGCTACTCATGCACCTTTCTTAAAGTTTATTAGTTATAATTTGATCACTTACACTTTTCCATGGTGAATTATTACTATATTTACTAGTCTTTTTTTAGTTTTTAATATGAAATATTCAACCATGGGGGAACTGTGAAGATTTGTTTATACACATTACACAATAACTTTTTGAATGCACTAATATTTACTACAGCTAACACTTTTAGTTTTTTGTCAGTTTTACAGTGATATGGTTTTTTAATGTGTTATACTTTCTCTTTGGGCATTCATTGATTTTGGGGTTTTTTGGGGGGTTCTTTCCCTATGGGGTTTTTGTTTTATATGGGTCGTCTTAATTATTCTTCTTTCTTCCTTGAGTTTGGTTATTCTTCCTTCTTCTGTAGTTTTGGATTATCCTTCCTTCTTCTTTCTTCTGTAGTTCATATTTTTATTATTCTTCTTTCTTCTTTGAGTTTGGTTCTTCTTTATTCTTCCTTCTTCCTTCTTCAGTAGATTTAGTTTGGGATTATTCTTCTTTCTTCTTTGAGTTTTGATTGTTCTTCTTTCTTCCTTCTTCTGTAGTTTTAATTAGTCTTCTTTCTTCCTTGATCTTAATTATTCTTCTTTCTTCTCTCTTCAGTAGTGGTAGTTTTGGTTATTCTTCTTTCTTCTCTAATTTTAATTATTCTTCCTTCTTCTGTCTTCTGTATCTTTGATTGTTCTTCTTTCTTCATTCTTCAGTAGTAGTAGTTTTAATTAGTTCTTCTTTCTTCATTCTTCAGTAGTAGTAGTTTTAATTATTCTTCTTTCTTCTTTAGTTCTAATCATTCTTCTTTCTTCTGTCTTCAGTAGTAGTAGTTTTAATTATTCTTCCTTCTCCTGTCTTCTGTATCTTTGATTGTTCTTCTTTCTTCATTCTTCAGTAATAGTAGTTTTAATTATTCTTCTTTCTTCTTTGAGTTTTGATTAGTTTTGTTTCTTCTGTCTTCAGTAGTAGTAGTTTTAATTATTCTTCCTTCTTCTGTCTTCTGTATCTTTGATTGTTCTTCTTTCTTCATTCTTCAGTAATAGTAGTTTTAATTATTCTTCTTTCTTCTTTGAGTTTTGATTAGTTTTGTTTCTTCTGTCTTCAGTAGCTTTGATTGTTCTTCTTTCTTCCTTCTTCTGTAGTAGTAGTTATAATTAGTCTTCTTTCTTCTTTAGTTTTAATTATTCTTCTTTCTTCTGTCTTCAGTAGTGGTAGTTTTGACTATTCTTCCTTCTTCGGTCTTCTGTATCTTTGATTGTTCTTCTTTCTTCATTCTTCAGTAGTAGTAGTTTTAATTATTCTTCCTTCTTCTGTCTTCTGTATCTTTGATTGTTCTTCTTTCTTCATTCTTCAGTAATAGTAGTTTTAATTATTCTTCTTTCTTCTTTAGTTCTAATCATTCTTCTTTCTTCTGTCTTCAGTAGTAGTAGTTTTAATTATTCTTCCTTCTTCTGTCTTCTGTACCTTTGATTGTTCTTCTTTCTTCCTTCTTCTGTAGTAGTAGTTATAATTAGTCTTCTTTCTTCTTTAGTTTTAATTATTCTTCTTTCTTCTGTCTTCAGTAGTAGTAGCTTTAATTATTCTTCCTTCTTCTGTCTTCTGTACCTTTGATTGTTCTTCTTTCTTCCTTCTTCTGTAGTAGTAGTTATAATTAGTCTTCTTTCTTCTTTAGTTTTAATTATTCTTCTTTCTTCTGTCTTCAGTAGTGGTAGTTTTAATTATTCTTCCTTCTTCTGTCTTCTGTACCTTTGATTGTTCTTCTTTCTTCATTCTTCAGTAGTAGTAGTTTTAATTAGTCTTCTTTCTTCTTTAGTTCTAATTATTCTTCTTTCTTCTGTCTTCAGTAGTGGTAGTTTTGACTATTCTCCCTTCTTCTGTAGTTTTTCGCCGTGTATGCCTTCGTTTCTTCTGGTCTGGTTTCTTTGACGGGGTATATTAATTGCCTGCTTCTATCTTACCTGGGTAATTTTGTTATTATCATTTTTAGTCTTCTGGGTTTTTAAATTTGTATTATATTATATTATTTGCAGAATTTTTCTTTATTTAACCTTTCTTGTGAATATATTTAGTAAATAGTGCATTTTAAACGATTCTCATTTAGATACTCCATATATTAGAGCTTTATTAATGATCATTGAGTAATGTATTTGTGTGGATTATCTGTCATGCTACAATATATATATATATATATATAAGTGTATAGAATAATGTTCAGTATATATATAATTCTCCCCCCCTTTGTGACTAGCTTAACATAGACGGAAACATAACAACACAAACAGAAACATAAAGGCACATACACTCACAATTATGCACAACTATTCTAAGCACAAATGCCCCTGGAATGCACCTGCCTTGCAGGCAGAGTTACTACCTTGCCCAGAAACCAGCAGTGATAAATGTTCGCCCGTCAGTCACCGTCATCCATCAGTTTCTATTAATCTAAATAAATGCGAAACCCCAGAAAGGATGATAATCACACATAACCCATAAGCACGACCGGACCGCCCATATGTATAGAATTCCACTGATAATTGACCCCTCATGAGCATATGAAACTTTAAGTTCCTTCAACAGCATTAAATAAAAATTTAAAGAAACTACATCACCTGATTTTAAGCAATTGTTATACGGTTCTAAAATGTTAATTTGTTTTACAAATTCAGAAGGATTCAATAAATCAGTATATACTTTACCAGTAGGAAAATTAATCAGTCGATGCTTTACAAATTTCAAAAAAAATTAAACAGTATATGTTTTACAAGTAAAAACAATTAATCAGTATGTGTTTTACAAGTAAAAAAATTAATCAGTCGAGGCTTTACAAGTGAAAACGTTAATCAATATATGTTTTACAAGTAAAAAAAAAAAAAATCAGTATAGACCTTTGTAAGGTACAAAATCAATTAGTATATGCCCAGAAAAAATGTGCAAATTCTTTTCTATTAAACCCGACTGGCTATATACATATATAAAATGAAATTACAATAAGGACGGTTGTGCCCTAGCAGCTGAGGGAGCGCGCCAGCATGCGCTTAACCAAGTTTGACAGGAATCATACCTGCCCTAAACTGTATCAACCTGCCAGGCAAAAACTATGTCCCCCTTTATTCCCCCGAAAACAGCCCAAAAAGAAAACAAAAAAAACTCCCCAGCCCTTAAATGTTAAACCCAAGGTGAATTTAATATCACTACATTCTGTTCCAGCCGGAACAGAATTCCTAACATGTCATATAAATTTTGTAGAGAGTAAGATGATGACTATATGCAATCTGTGAAAATGTCTAAATGTACTAAATATCTCTAGCACGCTCCCCCAGTGCAGCACCCAATTACAAGCATTGTACTTAGTGTTAGGTAATTCAGTTATTAAAGTGTTCCTTGAAATTAACTCATAATGTTCAGAATTATGTTCAGCTGACACCCTCTATAGCGGACAGTCCGGCCACATGGGCACATGGGTTCAAAAGATTTTTACGGTAAAACAGGTGCACTGCCGGCCCGGCCCCAAAAGGAAAATAAAAGAGTGCATATCACCTTAATTGTGCTGACTAAGTGTTACATCTTGATCTGGTCACCGACTCCTTCTCCGAACAGGATCGTTTCTAAAGGTCCATGGCTGATGAGGATGGAGGTCAATCAGCGAGGCCAAATCTCTGTCTTAATCGAGAACCCTGTTAATTCATAAAAATTAGAAAAGATGTTCACAAAAAATGTACACCCAAGTTCAGGTAATTAACCTCAGAACGGGCCTTCAACCAACTCAAGATAAATGCACAAAGGTTCGGTAATAAAGTCTTTGCAACCTGCTTAAAGAGTAGAAAAAGTCTGCCATGGAATAATTAATTCCAACAATAAAAGATTTTATCAAAGGGCGTAGAGTTAAAGACATTAGCACACTCTCAACACGCATCAACAGAAATCAACAGGTTAGCTAGCCACGTGGTGACACGATAATTGCCATTTGTCCAAAAAAATTAACTTCAAAGCACTCACGGTATTAATAATGTTTTAATATTAATAATCTTTCCTCTACGGATGTTCTCACAAGTGATTTCTTTACTGCAAAGTTAATTAAAGAACACACCGGCAATCTGATGCATGAATGAGCATAGTTCATTACCTAACTACGCACTAACTTTAGCCTCGAATTTATATAACATTCTATATATTTCCCATGACAATGACAATTACAGTGACTCTTACAATATTATAGTAATAACAAAAGGAACATGGGCTATATACTGAACGTTAAGTAAATTTTCCTTTAATATAGAAACTGTCGGATCGCACTCACATGCATACGTCTTTTTCATACGGTTGCATACATTTTGTTATTAATTATTTGTTTAATTTTAATTATTTTTGAACGCATACAATAATATAATCTCTTACCGGGAGTCTCGTAAGTTTCAGCCAGCCATAATAGAGGAAGAAAAACTACGCAGTAAACTGTTCGGAAATCAGAGTCGATGTTTCTCGGAGCCGGACGGTGAATTGAATACAGCTGTTACAGCCTGACCAAGCCGACCCTTCCTACAAGTTGCGCGCGCAGCCTAAACGGTTTCGTACAAAGTTCGGTACACCCGCCCCTCGCTCTCGCGTTATATAACCATTAAATATTCCACAATTTTGGACGGCCGGAATAGTGCCGGCACACTCTATAGAAGTATTTTGCGTCAGCAGCCAGCACTCTATAGAAGTTTTGTGCTGAAACATCTGGCACCCAAAGTGTTAAACATGTAAATATTTAGAGTCATTATGTAATTGTTTAGTATATTTAAGTATGAAACTGCATAAAACATTGTTTTTGTGGCGTTACACACAAGAAAACATCACACTTTATATGTTTGAAACATGTTTTCCAGTACAATTTTATTTTGGCATATCCTGTCTTTCGAAGGTCTGATGTTGGCACTGGAACAGGTAATTTCTTGCATCACATCCATCATCTGACTTATAATCCATTGACCTAGTGCGTGAATTACTATCAGGTCCTGAACTGAGAGATTCCCTAGTGATATTCTAAAATGGAATAAGTCCATTATATGGCCCTTTTCTTTCCCAATATGTATTGTTACGACAGTCTCCTTGATCATCATATAGTACAGTGGAAAACAAAATACAAGACACCAATGAAGTCACTAATAACCTGTTTTAATTATGACCATTAACAATTTTTAATCAACAAGATAGTCTTTCACAACAAATCAAATAAAAATTGTCCGCACGCAATAATAGTGTCCGCATGTCAACTAATAGAGCCCCGCACAATTATAAAACACATAACACTTCACCACAATACTTCGAACCTCACTGGAATAAATCGCCACTTAAACTGAAACTAAACGTTGCTGAATGCTTGTAAATACAAGCTGCTGAGATTCCAGAATAATCCATACTACGCGTTAACGCTACTAGAAAACACTAGAGGGTAATTGCTTGCCGCATTGAACACAGTGAAGTCTGGATTAGTCTCAGCTACGGACGCGTTACAAGTGTCACGTAATTTCCTTCATCTCAAAGTAGCAGCAATATGTGAAACACACACACACACACACACACACACACACACACACACACACACACACACACACACACACACACACACATTATAGCCAAGAAACACATAGAATGTTGTGTAATGGTGTAACAGTATATTTTATCCCTCACATACTCTCTCTGTGTGAGTTAGTTATGGACATATCTATAAATGCACAAAAACAAGAAGTGGTCACTTTACATGAAATTGTGATGTACTTCTTGTTTTTCTTGCTCCACCTTTTGATAGTGTCCACAGGATTGGAACAAACTGCAGTAGATGGCATTTAAAAACGGATTTATTATCTATCCATGTTACAACACACATTTTCTCATCTTGCCTCACTAACTAATCGAAACTACCTCTACCTTTTTTTGTTAATTCCTTGTCAGTGGATAACTTTTTAAAAAAATATTTTTTGTAAATTCTGTTTCCTTGAATTGTCTCAACTGCAAACAGATCTCTTTCCATTAATTTTTCTAGTAATGGTAAAGAGGTAAAATACCTATCAAAAAAGAGAATGTGGTCATTTGGAATATTTTTGTTAGTTTCAGAACTACACTACCCCTGTTTGTACTTTGTAATTTGGTTTGCTATCTGGCCAAGTATTGGCACCCTCATAAGTAAAAAGACACGGATTATTTCCATCTGTAGACACAAGCAAATAGTTTTTGAAACCAACTGGATTGGGTTTTCCTCTTACATACTGTTTTAACTTAGTTGTACCAGTGAACGGTATCATTTGTTCGTCAATATACAATTCCGTGCTCAGAGGTATTTTTAAACATTTCCTGAGAATAGTATCATGCATGGGCTGGATTTTCTGAAGTTTTTTTAATGCATTCTGAAACAAGAGAAATCATTATGTTATCAGATCTAAGAGAGACAGTGACGCCAGATTTGTGGCAAAAGGAAACTCCATTTTCAGGCTATTTAGTCAGTATATAAACATCTCTTGGCTTATTAAACGTTTAATTTGACAGACAATATTGTAAATCTTTAGGCTGCAGTTGGCAAAATCAAAGCGTACGCGTGCCCGCAAACATGCCCATGCCTGCAAACGATCAGCATCTCCGTGACAGCGTTCCCATTTCTGAGAGAAATATGTGTCGCAAATAACTATTTGGTAGAACTGCCGGAATCACTGGGATCACTACCGTGTCTAAGGGTCTTGGATCTGTCATGTAATCTACTTGGGCTGGCTACTAACTGGGACTTCCTTTCTTCTCCGATTATCAGAGAAAATCTCAAAGAACTGTATTTGACTAATAATGGGGTAAGTATTTCAATTACTGTCAATATTGTGATGTAGCAGTAGTTTCAGATAGATTATATTAAAATATAATATACCTGAAATTATATACACCTGAAATTATACTTTTTATTGAAATTTCTGCATGGTGATGTTGTGTATTTATTGAGACCACTTCCATGAGGCAGAAAAGAAGTAAAATTAATTAAGACCTGAACTCTAATGCCAACTTGATAACTCTTTAAATACCAAGAACTTGTAATGGTACATTTCCTTCAGTATTTTCAATGTAACACAAAAACCTATTTTCGAGTGCAAGAGACATCAGAAAGCGAGAGCTTGGAATTTGTTGTACGTGACTTTTGGTATGAGAAGCATTGTCACGGCCCAATTTCCCAATCGCTATACGTGACTGATAACGAATTCCACACATTCATGGAGTGTTGCTTCAGCCAACTGGATGATTAAAACATCACCAGCAGAGCAGACTAAACTGGTTAGTGCAGGAACACGGAGAGAGGTAGGGGTAGGACGCTTCAGGGTTAGCATCAGTCAGTCGCAGAAAAACATCGGAGAGAGTAGCCGCATCTCAGACACGAATTTGGTGCTGGGAAGTAAAAAATGTAACTAACTAAAAGTATTTGTGCCTCGGACAAAATTATAAGTTTAAAAACAGTTTAACGAAAAGTTTAAAGCAGTCACAATCTTCACGGCGCACAGTTCGGACGGCAGTGACTCCAGAAGGCCATGCCTTGGTAAAAATATACGAGGTAAAAATAGTGTCAGCAGTGCCTCGGATGACAACGTAATAACAATGTAATTACGAACAAATAAATTGTTAATGAGTTTATAGTGAAACAGAGTGTGCATGTTAAAAAGTACAGCAAATCGGCTATGTGATAAGTGCGAATTAAATTCGGCCACATGGTGCTCGCGAGCAAATTGGAAAACGAAAGACAGATAAGTAACCAACAAGGGAACTTATAAAGAAATGATATAAGAAATATATAATAAACAATAGTCGGGGGGGTCAGACGGTTTATGAAAGAGAATTAGAGTGTCATAAGAGAAAAGGGTGGTATAAAGAGAGAGAGAGAGAGAGAGAGAGAGAGAGAGAGGGAGAGAGAGAGAGAGAGAGAGAGAGAGAGAGAGAGAGAGAGAGAGAGAGAGAGAGAGAGAGAGAGAGAGAGAGAGAGAGAGAGAGAGAGAGAGAGAGAGAGTGAGAGAAGGGGGAGAGAGAGAGAGAGAATTAAGTTAAGTACTGATTTACACTGATTTTATATTATAATTTGATATAATATTTGTATGTATTTAGTTAAGACCATGTTGTTATTAATAATTCAAATATAATTTTTCAAAATTATCTCCTGTTAAAGGTAATTGCACTACAGACCATAACCGTTCAGATAGGTTACCGTATACAGGACTATATATTATATAACGTATTGACGCATTATCATTTGTACAATTTATATTAATGAACAAATTTACAAAATTAAGATCAATTAATAAATTTGGGTAAACCATGATAAATATGTGTTAAATTATTTTTACGTGATCTACCTAACCTATGATCGGCGTTCTAATCTAACCTACGCACATCTAACGAGCCTAGATCTTCTGTGAGGGAGAGTTTTCATTTTTAAATTGCTTTCATGGGGAAAGTGATATGGTTTCCACATTTCCTCCTATAACAGTGTGGTTGTGACCCTGGGGCTTTTGGTGGTTTTGGAATCTTCTGTAAGAAGGTGAGTAAAAGGTATGTAAAGTAGTAACACTGGGTATCTTCTTTACTTTGTTTATTTTTATTGCCAATTTAAATTGAAAAATTACAAACTAGACATTGTAAAATGTGATAATTGTAATTTAACAGATTGTTTTCTTAATTTATTAATATTGTAAGGTTAAAAGCTGGAGTTGCCTTTTTTTATAAGCCCCGCGCGATGGAAGACAATCTGTAACGTTAAATTAAGACGTCCTCGTCTTTGTTTAAGCCCCGCGATGGGTTCGTCAATCTGTAACGAATAGTTTGAGTCGTCTCTGTAAAGATGTGTATATGGTATTTTATGTATTAGTGTGGTGTGTTCATCTCACACCTTGTCGTTACATCAATGGTTGCCGCTAACGAAGTCCGTAGCGTTGTCACAATTATCAGTACAACCGAATGGAAACCTTACCTGTAATTACATAGGGGTTTGTGAATCCCGGGTGGCGCCAAATTGTTTGTTGAAAACAATTAAATTTATGAAATAATGTGTTAAAAAGGTGTTTTCAGCGATGACGGCCGGGGCATTCGAATCGGTTTCCGCCTTTGTACAGCTTGCTGTATCGAATGGGTAGCGAAAGCGCTAGTCGTCCGTTCTGTAAGTTCGCTAACACCCACATATATAGTACAATTTCCTATGAAATAAAACAATGGTTACACTCTGTACTGTTTCTTTAATGGTTGTTTGGTAATTATGCAATTTGACAATAATATTATTATTTGGTATTTAATAAATTTGCTCCGACATTAAACATGAAACGCTTTATCTCAGTTTGACGAATCGATGTCGAAACGAGCTATTCTATGCCGTTAAGCTGCGGTTTATAGTTTACAATTATACTCGTTCAAAATCTGGAGTCCTTTTGATTACAAGGAAAACATTAAATATGATTACAATAAAAAAGTACACTACCGTACATTATTCGTACTTAAATAATATAAAGTGTGGCTACAACTTGTTCTGCAGTGTAGTAATAGGTGTTTCAAAAGTTCGCAATCTAGTGCGAGGTTATTTTTTAGTTAAGTTTTTCTATGTAAGTTTATTTTATTTAATCCTTGAAAGAAATAATTTTCAATTCATAGTGAGAGTTTGTATAGGTTCGAGAAATATTTAAAGTGCTTTTATTCCTGGAATTAGGGTATTTAAATGATACTTATCAGTTCAGAAGGTTTGTGATAGATCGTTGTTCATTTGAAATGGAAAATTCATCAATTTTGAGTGATTTAGGCTGCTGGCGTCCTTTTCAGATTAGTCTTGGGAATTTCTTCTTTTAATTTTCATTTAAATTGTTCCTGGACAACAGTTAAATGTTATTACTCTTCATCTCCTTCTCACTGGTATATGTTTTTGACTTTTGACTAGTTTTTTAACATTTTAAAGTAAAATTTGTCATACAAAATCTTGCGTCCCTACTACATAAGCGTCATTATACGAGTAAAGAAAATTAACGGAAAATTAGTAACCAACGGCTCGTTTCTATGGTAACCTAAACCCTTTGATTGGCATGGTTCGTTACCATTGTTATTATATTTGAATTTTTATTCAAAATTACTGTATATTTTCTGATTGATTTTATTCTTCTGTCTTCCTTCCTGGGTATTAAATATTATCACTACTGTTTGCCTTTCCTTTCAAAGATTAAATTAAAACCTTATAAGGTTGTGTTCTATTAGATATTAATTTTTGTACAATTATGTTAACATTTGTTAATTACATATTTCTTTTAATTTGTGTTCTTATTGTAACATTTTTCTTTTAAAATGATTTACACATTATTCTTGGCTAGCTACCCGCCTTAGATTTGTTAATTTCCTTGTGGATTTTATACAATTTGGAATTATTTGTTTTGACAGTTAGGCATTTCAGAGGCACTAGTAGCCATTGACCATATTTACTGAATTTATACAAATGATGTTTCATTTTATTCTAATGTGTTTTGTTTTGTTTATTATCCCATTTGTATGGTTCTGTTATTTTCTACTTTAACTGATTTTGCCTTTGTTAACAATATGGCTACCACTCCCTATTCTTCATCAATTAAAAACATAACATCTAGGCATATGCTCTGTACAATTTCTTCAGTCATATCCTATTCATAAATATAATTACACAATTATTAAACAATTATTAAGTAAAGTTTGTTTACAACTCATTTCATTAATTACTATTTTTTGGGTGTTAAGCAATATCACACCTTTTGAATTTACTTAATTGGTTTTCCCTTACAATCTGGGGTGTTTATTTATTACATTATTAACTTCTTATTCCCTAATTAAACTCTACTTTCAATCTATGTTAACACTAGCTGTTTATCTTTTCATGGGATTCTCCCCTTTAATTACAATTGTTTACAATTAAACTTAATTCTCTTAAAAATCCTTTCTTAATTAACAACATCATCATCACTTTCCAGTGTTCATTTCATATTACTAATTGTTTACATTTAATATTATCATTAACCATATATTTTTAATTATTAATTTGGTTCACTTTTAATCACATAGTGTTTCCTCATCACTCTTCACTGTTTATTCCACATTATGAAGTGCTTACATCTAATTCTATCATTAAAACCTTATTCTTAATTATTATTTCATCACACCATTAATCAATTATTGTTTATTATTGATTATTAAGCATTTTATTACCATAAATATGGCTTCTAACCATTTTGGGGTTTCACACTTTCACTATTGCACTCTTTAACTGTTTACATTAAGTGTTTCTTAGTGGGTAATCCCTATAATTACTTCTCTTTGTCACTTTACTTTCTCATTTTCTCACTATTTCTTTCTGTACAAATATTATACATAGTATTACTAAGGTTATATTTCTATACAGTTTTATTACATCTAACTCTAATTCTTTGGTTAGTGTACTTTTCTTTTTATTTTATTACTTTACTGGGTTTTGGTTAAAACAGTTACATTAATTATTCAATTGATAATAATATTTATTTCTGATATTGGATAATCATTGGCTTTATTTCCAATTTTATACTTGAGTGTACCGTTTCTCCCTTACATATTTGTTGTGTTTCATATCCCTTGGTTTCACTTCATTTCCTTTACACTTAATTAGTTTCATTTTCCTTTTTCTTCTTCTTCTCCTTCAATTTCCATTGGCTTCATTTTAGTTTGGTTCTCCCCTTCTCGTTTGGTTTTATTTCATTTGGTTGTATGGATTCATTCACTTCCTTCAATTGGCTTTATTCTTATTTGGTTTCGGTTTTTTCCCTTCTTCTTTGTTTTCCTGTTTGTTTGGTCAATCACTTGGGTTAGGTCGAGTCGTCGTTTGTCGTGTTATTGTCATTTTATTTTCATTTATATTAAACATTTTATTATTCAAATTATTTTTTATATAGTAGATTCGTCTTTTTTCTCCCTGGTATTGGGGTGGCTTATTTGTGTTGTAACATAATGCCTCTCCTTCAAAATTGATCATTTTAATAAAACACTAGTATAGTTTTTTATGAAATTATCAGTTATATATAATCTTTTTCCTTTTCTTTCTTGTTTGTTTCTTCATTCTTATTTATCTCCTTACTTGATTCATTCCATTTTATTTGGATCTGTTTTTATTTATTTCCATTAGTGTGTTCTCCCTTTTATATAATTTTTTCCCTAACTTTTTAGTAGCTGGTTTGTTCCATTACTACTCATTTTTTCTGAGACCAGAGGAACATCATCTCTGCTCAGTTTATTTTGATTGCTGGACTTTTTCAACAGTCAATCTTAAATACCTTTTTTATCAACTTGTGACTTAAATTAATAATAATAATATATTTTGGGATTGTCCACTTTATGGTTTGTTTTTAGATCACTTTGGCCTTTTACTCATTCTTCCTTCCACTGTACCTTTCCTATATACTGTCATCTACTCATACAGTTGATTGTTTTTTATTTATTTATTTGTTAATTTCATCATTTCTAACTCTTCATTGGTTTGTTTGTCTATTCTCCTTGTGATCATTTTAATTATCTTAGACATCTTTTTTTTTCTTGGTTGTTTAGCAATATTCTGCTTTAACCATATTTTGTGTATTTGTTTTATACATAACTTCTTTTTCTTCCTTGTACCAGTTCAGATTTTTTTTTTCTTTGAATACATTGAATCATTATAATTTCAGGTACTGATCTTAGCAGTTCGTGCTTGATTTTATTTTTGTTTATTTTATTTTGTTTGAAATATTATTCCTAATATTTTTTGTAAGTTAGTTTTTCTTACTTTATAGGAATTCTTGTAACTTATTCCTTTCTTGGAACTTTTTGCTTAAATATTATTGTAAGTTTGTGGTTCTTACTTTTTGATAGGAATTTTTGTAACTTATTCCTTTCTTGGTACTTTTTCTTTAAATATTATCGTCAGTTTGTGGTTCTTACTTTTTTATAGGAATTTTTGTAACTTATTCCCTTATTATAATTTTTTATTTTATACTTCATATGTCAACTTTATTTAATTGTAAGTTGATCTTACTTTGTAGGAATTTTTGTAACTTATCCCTTTGTTTTTATATTTTTATTAAAAATTTTTTTTTTGTATTCCTCATATGTCATCGAAATAATGTAGTAAGTTGTTCTTACAGACTTTTTGAATTTTGAAATTTTTATTTATTTATTGTAATTTATTTTTCTTCATAAAACTTTTTTATAGAACCTTGATTATAAACTGCTTTTATTTTTTGTGTGGTTATATTACTTATTTGGTAAGTATTGTTACCATTATCTTTGGTGATGACATAGGATTATACATAGTGTTGTACACAGGACCTTGTTATTTATACTTTTTTGTAAGGTTATCTTCTCCTTTTCTTTCACTATTATTGCCTTCTCTTGTATATTACACTCTTTGTTGTTTTTCTTCTCTACTCCTTCAAATGTTAGATGTTTGAACATTTATTCTGGATAATTTGTGTTTATCTTGTGATGTTATACGACGTATTAACCCAAGTGATTGGTCATGTGAAGGGTATGTAGGTTTTTTCACTGACCTCTTTAGTTTAAAGGTTGTTGTTGATTTGTGGCCAGACTATTTGACTGGTCAGCCGTCTCGTTGCTCGGTCCTTGTTGATTGTTTACTTGGTTCCTTGGTGGTTCCATGGTTCTAATCTCTGAGAACTGATTGTTGTTAGTATTGGAGTCATGGTACCATGCGTTTGTCTGCAAGTTCGGACAATACCTTCTATGGTTATGTTGTCTCCGTCCATGAATGAAATTTACCTGGCGTCTGCCGTCGCCTCTATTTTGGTTTCCCCCGGTTCCCCTATTGTACTGATAATTAGGGTTGTAACGGTTGCCATAATAGTTATTATTATTGGGGTGGCCATTTGGACGTTGGTCTGGTTCTGCTCCCCTGTAGTTATTGTTTGTTGGATTGTTGTTTTGGATGTTCCTGTTGTTCGACTGGTTTCCTGGATTATAGTTTGGTGGGCCTCTGTTAAATGGCTGGTTATTTGGAGGGTGATTTGGTTGATTCCTGTTGTATGGCTGATCGCCTTGTTAGTTGTTATTGTTCCGGTTCCCATTGTTCCGGTTGCCGTTTTGTGTGTTATTGTAGGACAGGTTGTAATTGGGTGCATTATTATCATCGTTCCACCTATTATATCGTTGGTTCACTAGTCGATTTCTCTTATACTGCCCATCGTTCTCGTGATCCTCTAACAAACTTGCCATTCCCTGGATTGTCTTGATCTGTCCTTGTCTCCTGGCTTTTTGTACTGCTTCCTCGTAGTGGTACCCCAGCTGTATCACTAGAGATTCCTCAGGTATCCTTGGTTCTAGGTTCCTCGCCAAGCATACCTTCCCTAAAAAGTAAGACGTTAGGGTGTGTCCTGCTTGCGGTTCATACCTCCCATTGCTGATGTCATTCCTGACTACGTTTTGGGTGGACTCAGACCAGTATTTTTCTCGGAATTGTGTTTTAAATTCCTGTGTACAGTTTATCTCCGGTCGAGTTGCCGTCCACCAGTTGTCGTGGGTGTCTTTGAACATTTCATTAATGAGGCTTCTTACTGTTTTCCATCTTGTTTCCCTATTCTTTTTGATTAATTCCTCTACTCTTTTGAGGAATTCCATGGGATTCCACTGGTAACTGCGAAAGTTGATAACATCTCTGTTCTCGCTGGTGATAATGTGGGTATTGTGACAGGGTTTCTCCCTCAGTGCGTCCAGCTCTTCCTGCATCTGCCTCTCCCTTTGGCTGATTCCCTGGATCTTCTCCTTGTTCTCTTGGGTCTGTCCGTCTACTTTGTTGATGGTGGTGTATACCCTTTCCACCCGCTTGCTTATATCTGTTTGTATTTCCTGGTGCCTCTCCTCCAGCTTCTTAAGCACCTCCTGTTTATTTCTCTGGCATTCTGCTGTGGTTGTTATGTGGAGTTCTTCCATTCGGTTTTTTCCGTCGTCCTCGACTGCTTTAATTTTGCTTAATATTTCTTCTTGGGCCTTCGCTACCATTTCATTGGTTGTTTTTATTTTTTCACTTGTTTCAGAGACCTTCTTTTTGATATCTTCACAGTATCCTTCTAACTGTTGTTCTAATTGGTATTTTAATTCTTCTTTGTTCTTCTCATGGTCCTCCTTCAACTGTCTTTGGAGTGTTTCATTATTATTTTCAATCTTGTTATTTAATATTTCCAGATCTTTCTTGATCTGTTTCTTCAGCTCTTCACTCTTCTCTTTTAAGATCTCTTGGTTCCTCTTCAAAGTTTCATGATTGCTTTCCATCTTATTATTTAGAAGTTCTATGTCCTCCTTGATTTGTTTCTTTAATTCTTCACGATTTTTCTCATTATCCTCCTTCATTCCCTCTTGTAATAATTCTAATGTTTTATTCAATTCTTCCTTGTTTTGGTCTATTTTTTTTCATTAATTTCCTCCTTCGTTGAAATTATTATTAATTTGTCCAAATTGTTCCATCATGAACTTCATCAGTTGTTGCCTCTCTTCGGTTGGTGTAATTTTATACGGTGGGTTTTCCACTGTATCTCCTGTTTGTTGTTCCCGTTCCCTGTCTTGACTTATTACTTCGATTTCCGGTTCTGGTTGAGTTGGATTTTCCAGTTGGTTCTCTTGGGGATCCACTTCGATCATTACTTCAACCTCCTCCATTTCTTCTTGGTCGGTTCCTTCAGTTCCTTGTTTAGCTTTAAATCTCGTAATCATTTTCTCCTGTAATCTCTGCTAGTCGTCCTTTTCTAGCCTCACTACATTGGTCGCCAATCTTTAACGTTAAAAGCTGGAGTCGTCTTTTTTTATAAGCCCCGCGATGGAAGACAATCTGTAACGTTAAACTAAGACGTCCTCGTCTTTATTTAAGCCCCGCGATGGGTTCGTCAATCTGTAATGAATAGTTTGAGTCGTCTCTGTAAAGATGTGTATATGGTATTTTATGAATTAGTGTTGTGTGTTCGTCTCACACCTTGTCATTACATCAATGGTTGCCGCTAACGAAGTCCGTAGCGTTGTCACAATTATCAGTACAACCGAATGGAAACCTTACCTGTAATTACATAGGGGTTTGTGAATCCCGGGTGGCGCCAAATTGTTTGTTGAAAACAATTAAATTTATGAAATAATGTGTTAAAAAGGTGTTTTCAGCGATGACGGCCGGGGCATTCGAATCGGTTCCCGTCTTTGTACAGCTTGCTGTATCGAACGGGTAGCGAAAGCGCTAGTCGTCCCTTCTGTAAGTTCGCTAACACCCACATATATAATACAATTTCTTATGAAATAAAACATTGGTTACACTCTGTACTGTTTCTTTAATGGTTGTTTGGTAATTATGCAATTTGACAATAATATTATTATTTGGTATTTAATAAATTTGCTCCGACATTAAACATGAAACGCTTTATCTCAGTTTGACGAATCAATGTCGAAACGAGCTATTCTATGCAGTATGGCTGCGGTTTATATTTTACAATTATACTCGTTCAAAATCTGGAGTCCTTTTGATTACAAGGAAAACATTAAATATGATTACAATAAAAAAGTACACTACCCAGAATATCTGACGTAGAAGAATCCATGTCAAATAAAATAGCTAAAGTAGAAAAATCTGTCTTGACTGTGGAAGAAGTTATGTCAACAAAAATATCTGCAGTAGAAAACTCAATGGCAAATATAAGAGAACAAATTAAAATTGAAGTTGAACAGTGCATGAAGATTCAACCAAAACAAAATTCTGAACAGGCTGTACCAGTGATCAAGACAGAAAAATACACAGAAAATAAGTTAACAGAGAAAGTCACTTTACCTGCAGTAGGGACAGTTCATGTCAAAGCTCCAATCTTTGACGGAAGCACTCACTGGGCAAAGTACCTCCGCCAATTTGAAGCTGCTGCATGCGCAAATAATTGGACAGAAAAAGGCAAGGCTGTTTCGCTCGGTCTCTCATTAAAAGGACCCGCGGCAGAACTATTACAGAAAGTGCCACCTGACAGCCAGAACATTTATGCCGAGTTGATAAAAGCTCTAGAATTACGCTACGGTGATAAACATTTGCGAGAGGTGTACTACGCTCAGTTGAGAACAAGACGACAACGTTCCGGGGAAAGTCTTCAAGAATTTGAAGCAAGTATCGACAGATTGATTAGATTGGCCTATCCTGAAGCACCAGAAGACTTCCGAATAAGGTTTACGGCAGACATTTATTGATGGCATCGGAGATTGTGAACTTCAGCAAGTGTTACGAATGGCAAGACACCGGGATAGCTCAGAAGCTCTTGTTCACGCCCTAGAGTTTGAAGCTGCCAAGTCAGCGTCCCGCTACATTAATGGGTTTGTGCCATCACGTTGCAGTCAGAAGATCCCTGTATCACATTACCGTTACGATGGGTGCAGAAAAACATTGTTGTCGGACAAACAATTCAAAAGTTCAAGAGAGTCGCAACGATTTGAAAAAGACAGAAGACCGAAATGTTACAACTGTGGGAAAGGTTTTTCATCTACAGGTAGACTGTTGGGAGAAGAAAATACCAAGAGAAGAGACTGATCGCACCAATTGGAGAAGTAAAGGCCCAGAACAGCACACAGTTTCCACGCTACATAAGATCAGTGGAAACTTGATTGTTAATGGATTTGCGGATGGTAAACCAACATCATTTACAGTTGACACGGGCGCAACAGTGTCCATTGTGCGCCCTGACTTAGTCTGTAACCGCCATCCTCTAATTAGCTCTTGTACAATACAGACTGTGACTGGAAGCCCCGTCAAGGTGCTAGGAAAGGTAGACGTACGTGTACGCCTGGGTCTTCTTGAGTTTAGCCACCAAATGCTCGTTGCAGACATTGTCGATGAAGTGATTCTTGGCACGGACATTATGAATGCCTACAAATTCGTTGTGGGCTTGAGAGAGAATGTCCTGAAGGTTGGCCAAGAGAAGATAAAGCTTTGCATGGCTAAAATGACAGGTTCTGCCAACCATGCAATCAAGCAAGTGGCATTGGTCGGAGAAGAAGTCAACAAGTCTCGTCAAGAGGAACCTTTCCTATTCCAGGCAGAAATGGAAGAAGAACTAGCAGAGGAAGTACAAATACGTGAAATGGCAAAAGAAGTGCCTGGAAAGCCAACAATGGATGTCATGGAAAACCCCTTGTTAGTTCCTGACTTAATGGAAGCGCTCGGGGGAAAAGTTGCTGAAGATAAAGTTACGCAAGAGGATGAAGTTGACGAGAACCAGTCAAACTTGGATCAGCCAGTGGTATTGAGGTCATTAGTACATGACGCAACGAGAGTGATTCCAGCGAAGCTAGTGGTTGCGCGAAAGATTCGCATTCCTGGGAACGTGATGCTCGGATCACACGAGACTGAATTCGAAGAACGGGAAAATTATCCTTCGCAAGGATGGCCACCTAGATCGCCTGGTCGAGTATTACTTCGAAGACGCTTTGCCAGTTCGGGACGAACAGGCTTAAGGAGGGGGAAGTGCTACGACAGCACAGAACAATCTACGCGTTTATCGAATGCGCCAGAAAGGTCTCGACGTAAGCGTGTGGTGTACGTGCTGCTAGACGCATGTTGCGAGAATTTTCTCGACTATGCCGGCCTTCGCTCGGGCGCTCGGACTGTGTCAAGGCCGTACTAATTACGTAGTTCGCGAGAGATAAGACGCAGTTTGGAAGCTTCTGGTGTGTGAGCGTAACTATAAATACATCGCGTCGCGGCTTTAGTTTTCAGTTCAATGCGAGATTTTTGACTGTGCGGTTCAGGAGTATTAGTGCGATATATTTACAGAGCGGTTCGAGTTATTACGGTGTACGTTCAAGTAGTTATTAGTGAAGTGTTGCGTTTTATATTCGGACGGTATAATTGTAATACAGTTGAGTTTTAATATT
The DNA here is from genome assembly GCA_034769895.1 of Magicicada septendecula. Classification (NCBI taxonomy): domain Eukaryota; kingdom Metazoa; phylum Arthropoda; class Insecta; order Hemiptera; family Cicadidae; genus Magicicada; species Magicicada septendecula. The sequence continues at coordinate 354,015,407 of CM068375.1, forward strand.
AGTGGACATTTTATTGCGTATGAACAATTTCATTTGATTTGTTGTAGACACTGTGTTGTTAATTACGAACTGTTTTACTATAACAATTAAAGGTGTGATTAGTGACTTAATTGGTGTCTTGTACTTATTTTGTTTCCACTGTACCTACGACGATCGAGTAGACCGTCGTAACAATAACAATAAATTAATAAACGTTGAAAAGAGTATTGTGAATGTAAAAAATGAATTGAGTATGGCCATCAGCCAACAAGTAAACACTGTTACCGAATGAATAATTATGACTCGCGACGTAAGCAGTGACGTTGAATTAGAGTCATTTAGTTGTGATAATAAAAGAGTGCATCCTATGCAATTCATAAATAGAGTGAGGGAGTTTAATAAATTGAATACCAGTAGGTGGGAGGTACAATTATTAAAAATTTTTAAATGTTTCAAAGGTAGTTCGGAAATATGGGCAAAAGTATATCGAACAGAGTGGGGGAATTTTGAGGAGTTTGAAGCTGCATTCAGAGATAAATATTGGTCTGAAGAAGACCAAGAGGTGTTACGTAGTAGAATCATGGGAACTGGAAATTTTGGGGGACCCAATAACAATTTAACTGGTTACGTGATGAAAATATTTAGCGAAGCAAAGTATTTAGAACCGCCAATGCCGTTCAGATCTTTTGTTAGACACATCAGTAAACACTTACCAAAGGAAGTGCAGATATCATTAATGACGCGAGTGAGATAGTAAATATTAGTGAATTGGAGAATATTTTAGATGTGTTTCAGAACATCCGTGACCAAGAAATGAGTCGTCATCACAACCAACAGAATATGAACAACGGAGGGAACCATGGACTGCAGAGGGGACCGCCACATGGACAGGCATACCCCAGACGAGAACAAAATAATCGAGGCCCAATGTGGACTTGTCCGACGTGTTCGCAGGAAAATTATGCATCACAAAATTTTTGTTTTAGATGTAGGAGAGAGAGACCTGGTCAGCGACAGGGAACACAACCCGAGCAGAACAACCATGCATACCAGCGAAGGGGAGAGGGCCAAGGAGGAGTGCCGAGAGGTAATGAACATGGAAAACAGGTGAACCGGAGCGAAGGTGGATACAACCCAGGAGTGGCGAGCACGTCTGTGGTAAACCAAGAGAGACAATGGAGAACCGGACCCGACCGTTCTCGACGGAGGATTCTGGGGTCCAAATAAATGACAGCTATCAAAACAACATCATCATAACAGATTTGTCTGAGGAGTTGATGGAGGAAGACGATGTCGAAGCGATTAGACAGGAGAATGGACTGACAGAGGTGAAAATCAGCATTGAAGGTAAGGAGATAAAAACTTTAATAGATACAGGTAGTGAAATCTCTGTTATTTCCGAACACATACTAGATGAATTGAAAGAATTAAATAAAAATATTGCATCTTTGCCAGTTGCGGGAGTGACTATTGTAGGTATTATGGGCGTTAGGAGTAAAAGAATCACTAAACAAGTACATTTAAATATGATAATTAACGGGATAGGGTACGATAATACATTTCTAGTCGTACGTGGATTAAATCTTGAGGTTATATTGGGGAATGATTTTCTGATTAAACATAAGGCGGTGATTGGTTTTCAGAAACGGGTGTTAGAATTAAACAATGAAGTAGAACCAGTTCGGATTAATTTTGAACGGGTAGTAGATGCGGTAAGAATTTCGGGTGTAAGGGTGATACTTAATCGGGTTAATGAACAAGAAACGGAAGTTAGTATGAATGTATGTAATGAGAGTATAGTAGAGTGTGATGAAAGTGTAGAACAAATATGGGCCGAGAGGGCACTTAAATTTTGTAGTGAGGGTGGCGTAGTAGGGAGTTCTCAACGTGAATCGTTGTGGCGGGTAGTAGAGGATTTTAGAGGAGTGTTTACCGCTGTACCAGGGAGGGCAAGAAACTATGAATGCGAATTAAAGGTAAGGGAACACACGCCCTACGTACAAAGAAGTTATCCGGTGCCGTATTCAAAGCGAAGAGCGGTTCAGATTGAGTTAGATAAAATGTTAGAGGGAGATATAATTGAGCGATCCGTATCACCATATTCTAACCCTTTGGTAGTAGTGATTAAAAAAGATGGGAGAGTCAGCCTATGTTTAGATGCCCGCAAAATTAATCAAATAATTATTCCAGACCAGGAGTCACCCGAAGCCATTGAAGAAATTTTCCAGAAGGTCAGCCGGGTGCAATATATGACGTCGTTAGACCTGATGGCAGGTTACTGGCAGGTACCGCTAGCCCAAAATAGTCGCAAGTATACTGCATTTTTGTTTAACGGAAAAAACTATCAATTTACTCGCTTACCGTTTGGATTGAACACCAGCGTAGCTAGTTTTATTAAGTGTCTTGATGAAATTTGTCAGCCTCATAATTTAGATTTTTTGACTATATATGTGGATGACATTCTGATAGCTTCCAGAACATTCGAGGAGCATGTAGAACATTTAGAGTATGTGTTGGAGAAGTTATACCAGGGAGGTTTAACTGTGAATTGGGATAAATCTAAATTTTTACAGACTGAAATACATTTTTTAGGATTCATCATAACACCTACAGGAATACAGGCTAATCCGGACAAAGTAGAATCCATCATGACGTTCCCGGAGCCTAAAAACATAAAAAAATTACAAAGTTTTCTTGGCTTATGTAATTTTTACAGGAAGTTGCAGCGAAACTACGCCCAGACGACGGCGAGACTTAGCGCCGTGTTGCAGAAGAACAAACAATGGAGGTGGGGGGAAAGTGAAAGGGAGGTGTTCTGCGAAATAAAAAATAAGTTCGCCGATATGATTTTAATGAACCACCCAAATTTCAATAATAATTTTTATTTACAGACAGATGCTAGTAATATAGCACTAGGAGCCGAACTATATCAAGACGACGAGGCGAGAGAACACCATACAATTGCTTTCACCAGCCGGGTGTTGCTAGCATCAGAACGCAACCACACAACTACAGAGAAGGAGCTCCTCAGCATAGTGTTCACAGTAAAGAAGTTCCGGACCTATCTGTTGTGCAGTAACACTATCATCAGGATGGACCATAAAGCGTTGTCCTTCCTGAACACCTGCAAACTCACGCACAGCAGACTAACAAGGTGGGTACTAGCTCTACAAGAATATAATTTCTCTTGGGAGTATATAAAAGGGGTAGAGAACAGGGTACCTGACACATTATCACGGGTAGATACAGAGGGGAATAGAACGGGTAGAGACATAAAAGAAATTGAAATTTACCGGTTATCAAGGGAGGATAGACTGTTTGGGGAGGAATTAAAAAATATTAATATAATGCAGAGGGCCGATGCTAAATTAAATAAGATAATAACTAGTGTAGAGTCAGAGTTAGATGCGTTGGGTTATAGACAGTATTTTCAGGTTTTCAAAGGGAGCTTCTTTATAAAGTAGAGGGGAGAGAAAGGGATTGGAGGTTGGTTATACCTGAAGGGTTGATAGATAAAATAGTATGGGACTGTCGTTATAGATATGGCCATTTTGGAGCCAAGAAATGTGTGTGTGTACTGAGAGAGTCTTGTATATTTAAGAATATGGAGAGAAGAGTAAGAAAAATATTGAAAAGTTGTGAACTGTGTCAAAAATCTAAAGTAGTAAATTATCGATTGGAAGGGGAATTAAACTATATTAAAGTAGAAAAACCATTCGACTTAGTAGCAGTAGATCTGTATGGCTCTTTGTCAAAGGGTAGAGGAGGAGTAATGTATATTTTTGTAGTGCTAGATACATTTTCCAAATATGTAAGGTTATATACTGTAGTGTGAAGCGAGCGACGAGCAAGGTGCTGAGCGAAAAGATCACACGCGACTACATGATCAACGTGGGAAAGCCGAAGGTGGTACTATCTGACCATGGACCGCAGTTCATCAGTGGAAAGTGGTGCCAGACTCTTGGATGGGAAGGAATCATCCCAAAGCACACTGCCGTATATCATCCACAATCCAACCAGGCAGAGAGTCATGAGAGAAATAGGCCGGATCTTAAGGGCATACTGTCACGCAAAACACAGCGAGTGGCCACTATATGTTCAGAAGATTGAAGACTGGCGAAACTGCACTACCCACGAGTCGACGGGGTTCACACCTTACGAGTTAATACGAGGGACGTGTCCACCGAGGATTTTGGAGCAACTATTTGAGTATCCACCAGAAACCAATATTATTGATCGTGATGTAAAACTTAGGCTGGCGAATGAAAGTTTATTAACAAAGGGAGAGAAGAGAAAACGAAGGCATGATATGAAAGGTAAGTGGATACAGTATGAGATAGGACAGCTGGTATTAGTACGGCGGCATGAGTTGTCGAGTGCTAAGGACAAGGAGATCAAGAAGTTCTTCTTACTCTACGAAGGGCCGTATGAGGTAATAGAAGTTAAGATGAAGAATTCATATGTATTACAGAACAGATAGACAAGGGAGATAGTAGGACACACAATGCTATGAATTTGAAGTTGTATTGGTCATCGTAGGAGTTTTAACAATGGTAATCTTTTATTTAATGTATGTATGAAATTTAATTTGATGTTTTATGTTTCCAGAAGGGACTCTCTCCCATTTTCGGGCGGTCATGATCTTACCAGTCTGGCCGTGGGTTTCAGAAATTGGAGGCGGACCATGGTTGGCAGAACTTCCTTCGGTCGGTGAAACGACGATGGTCCGGCTCCACCAAAATTGGTATAGAGTAGAAATTTCAGCATATTATTGAACGGGGAGGGGGACCCATAAGGTATGTGATATAAAATAATTTTACACTCAAGGTGCAGCGGTTATGTGTACCATATCACGTACCAGCACTGCTTTAGAGTGACTGTAAATAGATATGGAGGCTATATTTCAACAAGGCAGTGCGTTCACATAAATTTTTCTAGTGTCATTGGTGAAAATAAATTTAGCCAATGAGAGCAGTTACAGAGTATTTAAAAAAGATGAGTTTTGTTGCAAGGGGGGTGGGTGGCAGGTAGACGGCGGGTTAGAATAAATGGGAGAAGAAAAGAAGTAGATTTGGTGTTAAAGGTAGTAAAAAGAGGGGACGTGAATTCACGTAGTGTGTCTACCTGGTGCCTATCCTCTTTGTGGCAAAACCCCCATCTTTTTGGGCAATTACTGAATTATCAAGCTAAGGATAAAATTAGCCTCCAATGTAAATACTTATCAAAATATAATTGGGAATGTTTATGCATTTAAATTTATGTCAGTAACAATGGTTCTACTGTAATTATATGAGTGACCAAATATAATTGTAAAGTTTGTAGTACAAGTGAAAAGTAGGGCTTGCAGAAGTGTCTGGGTAAAACATGTGTTTCAAAAAAAAAAAAAAAAAAAAAAAAAAACTTGTTATCATGCAAGAGAGAGGGGAAATTTTGGGGGGTTGTGTGGTGTTAATCGAAGTGAAATAATCATGGAAAGTAGAGACTGCAGCAGTAGAAGGGTTTAAGTTTAGCTATTAGTTATGCTATTGCAGTGGTGGCATGTGCTACTGCAGATAGCGATGAGTGTTGGTGGTAACATCAAGGTATGTTACCATCATCAGAGTCCAAACTGACGTAATATACACTGCACAACTTGTTATATAATTTCATATTATATGTTGATTTGTTGCCGTGCAGTGTATTATCAGATGAAGAGAACATGCATGAAATGAAAGTTGATTTCCCCGCCTTTTCGGGCGATTACTGCCTTACCAGCACTAATCGTGGTTTTTGACGACAGCCACTGTGGGCAGCAATTGTAAAACTGACCATAGTTGGTTGCCCTTGAAATTGGTATAGATTTGAAATTAATGGGGGGTGACTTAGGGGAAATCCCCGGAACTATGGAACAGCGGCTATCACCCTGTTCGCGTGGGAACAGTTAACCAGGTGATAGACCCGCATTAAGGGTTTATAAATATGTAACTTTTGGATATGATGATATCTAGCATTTTGAAAAATGTAACGCAGAAGCAAGGACAAGGAGATGACAAAATTCCTCCAAAACTTCAGTCATTGTGGACGCAACTGGACGCCACAGTCCAGGGGGGGTCATAGTGTGTGTGGCAGGGGGGTTACTCAGGGGAGTAACGAATTAAAAATTTATTTTTTGCAACTTAATAATGGTGACTCGTTACTGAGCTGACTAAATAATTTTGTTTTGATTTGAGAAATGGGTGCAGTAGGTGTTTATTATATTGTGTTTATTATGTCTTATTGTGTTATTATTTTATTATGTTAGCATATAAGGATTGTAAACGTGTAATGTATTTCACATGGTGTAATGGTTGGAAACGTAGTTAGAGTAAGGTCAGTCACCTGACCAGGAACATCAGCTGATTACTGGTGTTATATATGTAATACTTCACTGATTTGCAGATTTTTCAATGTAACTAAATATTTCAATAATAAATTGTCAATGTGTTTAAGAGAGTTTAAATTAAAACGTTCTATTATACTATGTTTGAGGGTAAAAAATTGTTAAAGTTGTTTCATGTATTTTATGGTAGCTTGATGTAGTGTATGTATGTCAAGGTCATTCACTTGACCCAGAGACATCAGCTGATGACTGATGTTAGAGCCAGAACCATTTTCTGATAATTAATTCACAATGGGGTTACTTATTTGAATTAAACAATTTAAATTTTTTGAGATTGATAAAAGAGATATTTTGGTAAATTAAATTAAAAATAAAATAAAATAAAAAAATATTTTTTTTTATGCCTGCCATGTAGATCAAGTTTTGAGGTTCTGAGTTGTAACGAGGCTAAAAGGGAGGGGTTTTATTTTATTAAAATTATAAAATTATTTTTCATCTGCGTGATCAGTCCCATGGTAATGTAAATTGTAGTTCAAACAAAGGAACAGTGAAGTGAAATTGTGAACGGCGAGGTGGCAATGGAATGCGATGCCGAGTCTAAACACAAGGTAATTAAGCATTGAGGCACGTACAAAGACGCGCAACATGAACATGCGCGCATAGACGACGCACATCAGACTCCAAAAGGACGCCACGAAAAATGGTGAGAGACGAAGACCTTTGTTCTATGCGGTCCGTTGCTGCCGGATACACTTAGAGGCCACGCCTTCCACAGCCTCAATATTTTCGCCAGTTAGCATCATCAACACCCGTGCACAATGCCAAACCATGCTACCTAAACGGTGACGAAAAGCTGTGTAATTTAAGGGGCCGTGTATGTTACCGGAAACAGTCAGACAAGGTGGGGATTTGGTTAGTCGTTGTTTGACCAGTCGACGAATAACATCTGAAGGCAGCGGATGCCAGTAGTGGTGTGCATAGCCGGCCGGGAAAAGTTTTACCTCGTTCACATATAAAAAAGGGTAAAAGAGTTAAGACAGTCGACGAAAGAACTCCCCCCGGCCGGGGTTTCATAAACAAGTTCGCGAACTACAAAATCTTATAAAATGTCCACAAAGTGTTAAAAAACGTAAGTTAAATCAACCATATAGCAACCTATCAGCTCGAAGTGAAGTGAAAGAAAAGAAGTGCACATGTGTTAAACTTTCGGACATATAATCGGTGCAGCGCGGGATCATCATAGACGCCAAGGGTTAAGTACTCAACAGGCCATGATACTAAATAAATAATTTCATTTTTTTTTTTTTTTGCCACTAAATAATTAAAATGGGGTGGTAAAATAGAATGAATGTGAGAGAATAGCAAGCTGGGTCGCCTTGAATTAATTAATTAATAGTATAATGTAGATATAAGTAATATGTTAAAAATGTTAAAATTGTTGCTGGAAAAAAGGGGCTTCACCTCAATATCGAATACAGTTTAATTGTTGGAGTTATGATTGGAATTATAATAATAAATTCATTACTTTGTTTTATTTAATAAAAGGGCGAATAATTATTTCAAATACCTTATTTCATTTGCTGCACTGGTAAGTTCGTCGCACGAAATGGGTTAAGTTCCAAACTAGAGATCCGGCCAGATCACATAAGAATTAAAAGGTAGGTGGAAGTTTCAAACTTAAATAAATATAATATAAAAAAATAATAAAATATAGTTACAATGGTGCCGTGACCGTAGGATGTAAAATAAAGAACAATTTATATTACACCGGCTTATTTTGACAGTGCAGGAAGTGAAATACGGTTGTGAAAGAAAAAATTAATTTACGTAAAAGTCACGTAGTTACGATATAAGAGTTATTTCATGTATGCTATAGCATAATATTTCGAATTAATTGTATTTAGAACATAAATTATAAACCAGTTTAAAAAATGTCTGAGCACACAGAAAAAAGCAATGTAACAGACGTAGATATGAGTGAGAGTGGCCTTGGGTCAATGGACCCGTCACCAAGTGTGGGCGAATTAAGTCAGTTAATCCCAACAGCTGATTTGAGCGATCAATCAGTAACTAACGCTGACCTAACCGGGTCAATTATAATCGATAATGCAGAAGCACAATCTACTCCTGTAGTGACAAAAACAAAAGAAAAAGAGTTGTCAATGAATGATATATTCAACCTGATACAAACTATGTCTGAAAACATGGTAAAAAATAGTGATTTTAATAAACGTTTTGATGCAAATGACGAAAAATTTGAGACCAAATTTGACCAATTAAGTAATGACATTAAAGAATAGAAAATAAAATGTGAACAACAGAATATTAAAAATGTTATCAATTTTAAAGAACTTAAAGAACAAAATATTAAATTTGAGCGGAACATAAGTGTAAAGTTTGATTCTATGAGTAATAAATTATGTAAACGTATTGATGAACGTTTCCAGATACCTATAAAACGAATAAAAGATGATGACAATGTTACAAGAAATACCGGTAAGTGTAGTGGAATGGAATTAAGGAAGTAACTGAGAACAAGGTGAGTACCGATAATTATAATAATGAGTTAACAAGTGATAACAACAAGATAATTAAAAATGTGTTAGAAAATAAAGTGAGTAATAATAGTGGAGATGCAGTTTTAGTGGAATTAGAGAGTAGTAATAAGATAGTGGTTAAAGAAAGGTTGGGTTTAAAAAGGGCAAATTTTTCCCGTGATTTAAATGGAGAAAAACTCTAATAATGAGTTATGAGGACAGAGTTTCCTCCAGGAATTATGTGAGAGACAAGGTGTCTCTAAATAGGTCCCCTTTTTTGTATCATGAGTTCCCTGAAAGAATCAGGATGGGTTATGATAATGTTATGTTGCTTTTTGTGTGGAGTGATAGAAACAAAGTGAGATGGTGTCAGGATGAGTGGTTTTGTGAGAGAGTGGTAGAATTGTTCACATTTAGAGAAAGAGAGATAATATTATTTGATGTTGTCAGAAGTTATGAAGAGCTACTAGAGAAAATAAAGAGAGAGAGAATTAGTAATATTGTTGACTTACCTTGTTATGAAGATAGTGCAGAAATAAATAATAATAACGTTGATAATTATATTGAATGCTTACCTGTGAATAGACGCGGAGTATTAGTAGTAAATGATTTTGAAATTGAGAGATTAAAATACTCAAGGGTGATAGGTAATAATACAGTCGGTGACAAGACCAAAATCAATGATGTAGACAGGTGGGATAATCCAGTAAATTATTATGTGTGTTTTACGGAACAATTAGAAATATTAGAGAACTATTATATAAATAAGAATAATAAATTGAGTGTGAGTAAGAATGAGAAATGTTATAAAAAAATAAGACTATCATACAACGATGGCGGTTAGATAAGAAATCAATAAATGGATATTTTAAATATATTAAATATTTTAATGTATGGTTATGACCTTGCTGAATTTGAAAATGAAGTGTGGTAAATTGAACAATAATGATGAAGATTTGTAAATAAATGTTAGTGAAATTAATTGTGTTTGTATGGTAACAAGTATGTAATATAAACAATGTGTGAAGGTAGTAGAATTTATTTAATAATAATAATAATAATAATATTTTGACAGATTAAATAAATGAGGAGGGTAATTTTGAAGATGATGAGAAATGAATTATGATTGTGTTGAAGTAAGGTAATTAAAATATGTTGTGTTTTTAATAATTGATTGAAGTAAATAATTTGTGATGATTAAATATTTTTTGTTGGATTTAAAATGTTACACAATTGAGTTGTGATAATGAAGTTAAATTATTTTATGAGATTTCAATTTGATAACAATTAATAAATAAATAAATGTTAAATTGTTTAGTTTGTGGAATAACATGATTGTTAAAATAAATAGGTTAATAATAAATTTGAAAATTTTGAGGAATCTAATTGCAGCAAGGGATAAATAATTAAATGATGATATATAAAGGAGTTGATGAAGATTTCAGATTGTAATGTTTATAATTTTCTATAAAAATTATTTAAATCAGAATTGTTTAGTAATGTAAAAATATCAATGTTCAAGGTAAATGTGTATTATGTTTTCATACGAGATATATGGGTAATTTTGGGGGGTTGTGTGGTGTTGATAGAAGTGATATAATTATGGAATGTAGAGACTGCAACTGTAGAAGGACATTAAGTTTAGCTATAAGTAGGCTAGTACAGTGGTGGCATGTGCCACTGTAGGTAGCAGTAAGTGTTGGGGAGTGACAGAGAGTGTTACCTCCATCGGAGGCCAAACTGGCCTAAAATACACTGCACAACTTTTATATAATTTTATATTATATGTTGATTTGTTGCCGTGCAGTGTATGATAAAATGAAGTCAAGCATGCCTGAAATGAAATACGATTTCCCCGCCTTTTCGGGTGATTACTGCCTTACCAGCACTAATCGTGGTTTTGGACGGCGGTCAGCTATGGGCAGCAGTTGTGAACCTGACCATAGTTGGCTTGAAATTGGTATAGATTTGAAATTAAGGGGGGTGACTTTAGGGGAAATCCCCGGAACTATGGAACAGCGGCTGCCACTCTGTTCGCATGGGAACAGTTAACCAGGTGGTAGACCCGCATTAAGGGCTTGTAAATATGAAACAATAGATATTATGATATCTAATTAATTTTGAAAAAATGTAAGGCCGAAGCAAGGACACGGAGATTCCAAAAAACTCCAACACTTCAGTCCTTGTAGACGCAACTGGACGCCACAGTCCAGGGCGGGTACAATAGTGTGTGTGGAAGGGAGGTTACTCAGGGGAGTAACGAATTAAAATTTTGTTGTAACTTAATAATGATAACTTGCTACTGAGATGACTAAATAATTTTGTTTTGAGTTGATAAATGGGTACAGTAGATGTTTATTATATTTTGGTTATTATGTTTTATTGTGTCATTGATCTTGTTATGTTAGAGTGTAAGAATTATAAATGTGGTGTGTTTGTATTTCATTATATATGTGTTTTCCATTATATAATTTTGTGTAGCATATTCAGAGCCAGGTCATTCACCCGGCCTAGAAGTATCAGCTGATGGATTGTATCATGGTCCATATGACCAATTCCTATATTCTTGTAATAATCAATATAAATCCCAGTTGTATTTTCTTGGATAAATTTCTTTAATGATCAGAGTAGTGTTTAAAAAAAAAAAAAAAAAGTTTTGATTACTTTACATTTTTCATGGTATATGGTGTTGTAATTCAGATAATATGCAATGGAACTTGGGATTTAATGAGTAGTTCAGATTATTAAAGTTTGATTTATTTGCTTTATTATTTTTTTGGTTTGAAAAACATAACGTCAGTTGGAGAAAAGAAATGAGAATTTAAAAGATAAAACATTTTTATAAATTTTAAATATGTAGTCTGTTTATAATAGAATAATAGGAGTATGTGCACGCGCCCAGTACTTGCTAAAGGCAACCCAGTATGCATGTAAGGGGGAACATATCGGTTGAGGATCTGGCATGGAATAAGGCCAGGGATTTGTAGTATGGGGGGGCATGTTAGAAGGTTAGGTGCGCTGTGGTGCGTGTCTGTTCAATTTTATGGTGTTGGGATCTCGTATAGAGAAGTCCAGTAATATCGTTCAGGTGCAGCCATGGTTGCCGAGCTAGGGGGGTAGTTTACCCATGATGCGTTAAGGATTAATGGGGGGTTGTTGGCACCATATCCTCACCGATCCTCTTAGGGGTTTAGCAATGAGCGATCTTCTGTTCCGGCAGAAGATCTCTCATTGGGGGGGGGGGTATTGTAACGTGGCTAAAAGGGAGGGGTTTAATTTTATTAAAATTATAAAATTATTTTTCATCTGCGTGATCAGTCCCATGGTAATATAAATTGTAGTTCAAACAAAGGAACAGTAAAGCGAAATTGTGAACGGCGAGGTGGCAATGGAATGCGATGCCGAGTCTAAACACAAGGTAATTAAGCATTGAGGCATGTACAAAGACGCGCAACATGAACATGCGCGCACAGACGACGCACATCAGCCTTCAAAAGGACGCCACGAAAAATGGTGAGAGACGAAGACCTTTGTTCCATGCGGTCCGTTGCTGCCGGATACACTTAGAGGCCATGCCTTCCACAGCCTCAATATTTTCGCCAGTTAGCATCATCAACACCCGTGCACAATGCCAAACCATGCTACCTAAACGGTGACGAAAAGCTGTGTAATTTAAGGGGCCGTGTATGTTACCGGAAACAGTCAGACAAGGTGGGGATTTGGTTAGTCGTTGTTTGACCAGTCGACGAATAACATCTGAAGGCAGCGGACGCCAGTACATACATACATACATCCTCGGCGCTACAGCCCAGTCCGGGCCCTGGCCTCCAAAAGAAATCTTCCCAACTGGTCTCTACTCCCGGCCAATGTCCACCAGTTTGCTGCAACCAGCCTCACTGCCTCCTTACCAACCTGGTCCAGCCATCTTGTACGCGGTCTTCCCTTCCTTCTCCTTCCCATCGGCAAATAATTCATCACTCTTTTTGGGATTCTATCCTCCGTCATTCTCTGCACATGACCAGCCCAACGCAATCTGTTAATTTGTATGAGTTGCACGATCGGAAGATCTTTAAACCTTTCGTACAACTGTCGAGTATGCAGTCGCCTCCAAATGTTGTTTTCCCTCACAGGGCCATAGATTCTCCTCAGTACCCTCCTCTCAAAAACGGATAGTCTCTGCTCATGTAGTTTTTTTAACACCCAGCATTCCGAGCCATACATCAGGACTGGTCTAATCAAGGTCTTGTATAGGGAGGCTTTTGTATCTTTAGTTATTAATTTTGATTTAAAATGTTTCACCAGTCCGTAGTAACACCTATTAGCAGATAATAGGTGTTACTACGGACTGGTGCACCCGTGCACAATGCCAAACCATGCTACCTATACGGTGACGAAAAGCTGTGTAATTTAAGGGGCCGTGTATGTTACCGGAAACAGTCAGACAAGGTGGGGATTTGGTTAGTCGTTGTTTGACCAGTCGACGAATAACATCTGAAGGCAGCGGACGCCAGTAGTGGTGTGCATAGCCGGCCGGGAAAAGTTTTACCTCGTTCACATATAAAAAAGGGTAAAAGAGTTAAGACAGTCGACGAAAGAACTCCCCCGGGCCGGGGTTTCATAAACAAGTTCGCGAACTACAAAATCTTATAAAATGTCCACAAAGTGTTAAAAAACGTAAGTTAAATCAACCATATAGCAACCTATCAGCTCGAAGTGAAGTGAAAGAAAAGAAGTGCACATGTGTTAAACTTTCGGACATATAATCGGTGCAGCGCGGGATCATCATAGACGCCAAGGGTTAAGTACTCAACTGGCCATGATACTAAATAAATAATTTCATTTTTTTTTTTGGCCACTAAATAATTAAAATGGGGTGGTAAAATAGAATGAATGTGAGAGAATAGCAAGCTGGGTCGCCTTGAATTAATTAATTAATAGTATAATGTAGATATAAGTAATATGTTAAAAATGTTAAAATTGTTGCTGGAAAAAAGGGGCTTCACCTCAATATTGAATACAGTTTAATTGTTGGAGTTATGATTGGAATTATAATAATAAATTCATTACTTTGTTTTATTTAATAAAAGGGCGAATAATTATTTCAAATACCTTATTTCATTTGCTGCACTGATAAGTTCGTCGCACGAAATGGGTTAAGTTCCACACTAGAGATCCGGCCAGATCACATAAGAATTAAAAGGTAGGTGGAAGTTTCAAACTTAAATAAATATAATATAAATAAAATAATATAGTTACAGAGTGTATTGTTGTTCATATGTATCACTAGGGTGTTTATTGAATTCTATTGTTTATGTGTTATAAACAAATATTAGAATAAGGGAGTTTATGATGTAATAAGATGTTCAGTTTACGTGTTTTTTATGATTGTTAGTAGTAGTGAAGAAAATTGGTAGATTTGATAGACTCATGTAAAAGATTTTTAGGATTTTGATGAAAGGTAATGGTAATATAACAGTTTGATTTTGAACTTAAAGGAATTTTGAACGAAATTTAAATGATTTGAATTTAATTAATTGCTGTGTTTGATTTGAAAACGTAACTGTAATTTGCAAAAGGAAATTGAAATTTAAAGATAAATATTTTATGAAATTTAAGTAAGAAGTTTGTTTAGAATGGAATAATAACTATGTGTACGCGCCCAGTATTTGCCAAAGGCAACCCACTATGCATGATAAGGGGGAACATATCGGTTGAGGATTTGGTATGGTGTAAGGCCAGGGTTTTGATTTTGGTGGAATGTTAGAAGGTTAGGTGCATTATGGTGCATATCTGTTCGATTTTATGGTGTTGGGATCTCGGATAGAGAAGTCCAGTAATCTCGTTCAGGTGCAGCCATAGTCGCCGAGCTAGGGGGGTAGTTTACCAATGATGCGTTAAGAATTAATGGGGGGTTGTTGGCACCATATCCTCACCGATCCTCTTAGGGGTAGCAATGAGAGCTCTTCTGTTTCGACAAAAGACCTCTCATTGGGGGGGGGGTATTGTAACGGGGCAATTTTGAAGGGTATAAAATTTTATTTTCATTTAATACTCCAGTATAGTTTTATGTGCACAACAGTGCAAACCAACATGTAACAGTAAATTCAAAGTAAGTTGTTGAAAGTAATCAGGAACATTTGGACATCGAGAAAGAGAACTTTGTGTGTGACGCGCCGTGTGGTCTGCGGGGACGCCACTACAAGTAACAGTATTTCATTAAAATCAATTTTTAATAAAGGCCTAAAATAAATAAATGTGGAGGTTTTTGTTATGAATGAATGTGTGTATGGCAAACTGGGTCGTCTTTACTTAAATAGTTAAGAATGTAATATAGATATAAGGAGTAAAATATGATCAAATTGTTGTTGGTAAAATGGGGCTTCACCTCAATATTGAATATCGTTTAAATTTAAATGTTGGAGTTATGAGTGAGAAGAAATGATTGGAATGTCACAATATAATAATAAATTCAGTACATTGTTTTGTTTGATAAATGTGTGAATAATCATTTCAAATATCTTATTTCATTTGCTGCACTGGTAAGTTTGTCGTACGAAATGGGTTAAGTTCCACACTAGAGATCCGGCCAGATCACAAAAGAATTAAAGGTAGGTGGAAGTTTAAAACTTAAATTATTATAAATATAAATAAGAAAATATAGTTACAGTGTGTGGTAAAATAAGGCTTATAAAAAATTGTAGAAACAAAAGGAATTACAATATTTGCAAATTAATAAAATAAAGTTAGAGATTGCTTAATAATGGCAGTCATTCAACATTTGGTAAACAGCGTACTACATTGTTTACATTTTTTACTCAAAAACTTTGGGACTCAAACAGTTTATGTATTTATAAATTCTTGGACTTTGTAGTCAATGACGTATCCGTTGATTAACTAAATATAAGTTCTTGGATTTCGTTGTCCATGACGTGTCCGTTACTTAACTAAATATCACTATAATATTGACGACTCAGAACACTTAAGTTTTTTATAAGTAAAAACGTAAAGTTTTACCTTACAGCCTAAACCGGTTTTCACCTATAGAAGGCTTCATCAGAGGCTCATGCATGTTGAGCCTCTGATGAAGCCTTCTATAGGTGAAAACCGGTTTAGGCTGTAAGGTAAAACTTTACGTTTTTACTTATAAAAAACTTAGTGTTCCGAGTCGTCAATATTATAGTGATATTTAGGTAAATATAAGTATATCACTACCGACTCAAAACACAAAGTTTTTTGTTGGTAAAAAATGTAAAAGTTTTACCTTATAGCCTGAACCAGTTTTCGCTCACTTATTATAAGCTTTGTCAGAGGCTGCCACTAGGAGTCCTGTCCATCTTGTTCTTGGTGACGGTGGCGACTTTTGAGGGATTGATGTTGAAGGATCTACCCCACTAGATGAAAAAGATTAGAAAGACGAACTAAACACGATAAAATATCTGCACTAACTAGATGAAAAAGACTACAAAGATGAACTAAACATGATAAAATATCTAGCAGAAGCCAACGGATACAACAGAACAATAGTCAATAAACTACACAAAAGACAAAACAAACAACAGACAAAGACAGAAAACAACAAAGTCATAACACTAACATACATCAATAACCACACTGAAAAAATAGCCCACAAATTAAAAAAAGCAGGACACAGAATCGCATACAAAACTACAAACAAAACAGAACACACTATCAAAACACACACACACACAAAGAACAAAACAAATTTGATCAACCTGGTTGTAACCTTACTTTTTATTTTACTTTATTTACGTACCATTTTTATACACCAAACAGCTGTCCGTGCCTATACTTCCTGGACGCCATTTTACCAAAATGACTTCCATACCACCAAGGTCAACCCAGAGTTTCATGTAAGCGTATTATTGGAGAACAGAATTTAGGTTATTTGAAATAAATGCTTTGAATCTACATATTTTCAAATGAATTTAGTTATATTTGTCATATTCAAAACAAATTGATGTTTAAATCAAATACAGTATATTGATTTACTTTCCTTTATAAACAATTATTCTTCTTCCTCTTCTACACGTGTTACTATTCAACCATAAAACAACACATTGGTTAATTAGAAACTTATCCTTCTTTTATATGAGTTACATAAATTCAAAATAGTGAAAAAGAACAGATATTGAAAACACAAATTAAATTTACTTAACGCAAACCAGTGCTTTTATATTCATTACGTAATTTTCACACACACACACACACACACACACACACACACACTCATCAGGCCTTTATAAGATTTCCATTTTTGTGATTATAATATTTTCCCTCAATAAAACTCTAAATGTGTTTAATTTTGTTTTGACTTTCCAGAAACTAATTTGTTTTGCCCCGTTCGGTTATTTATCTTTACATGGTCCAGCAGGCTCCAACTGTACCCACACTTGTGATCACTCCTCACATTTCACTTGCTTTCACCGTTTTTATTTCTTCACTATGGAACTCACAATTGTTACTTCATTTTATATTGATAAAAACTGTTTTCTTTTATATTTTATATTTTATGTATTTGGGCGCACCCATAATTTTATCCGTGGAACTTTTTTGTTGTGACCGATCGGGACAAGAGTGTAATTTCAACTGGGGCGAGCCAAGCTGGTGACAATTCTTAGTTGGAGGGGCGATCACGTGGTCTCATTCTGTTGTTTTGTTTGTATTACATAGCCAGATGTTAAGGCGTTGTTGCCCCACCACACATTCCAAAGTGAAATCAGGGTTTGGCTCCTGACGTCATATAGCGTGACTCCAAATTGTACAAAGTTCAAAGTTCGGATCGCTATAAATAACTGTCTTCTGCTGTTAGATTGACGACCTTGACGCTAATAATTTTTCCCCAATGAAATTTACAAATAAAATTACCCTCATTCACAAAATATCCCTGGACGGTATTACCTGTACCGTTGCATGGTGTTTACAAACTAAATTTCTCAGATTACAACAAATTCTATATACGCTACAGAGGATGTTGCGTCAAACAAAGATACCCGAAACACACAAAGGCGCTATACTCCACTATTGAATTTAATTTTTTCAAACCACCTCATTGAAGCAAACCACATATACACAAACGTCGACAACAACATGGATATTCTACAGGTACACACAAAAGGCCAAAAACTAGACACTCTTGAACAACTGGAAATATTCAAACACATAAAAACGACATCCTAACGAACAGATACAATTCAAGTCACGCATATTTGAACGTATCACACCTCACACACACAACATCGATCCTTCAAAAGTCGACGCCATCGCCAACAACAAGACGGACAGCACTCCCAGTGGCAGAATCTGATGAAGCTTATAATAAGCAAAAACTGGTTCAGGCTATAAGGTAAAAGTTTTACATTTTTACCAACAAAAAAACTTTGTGTTCCGAGTTGGTAGTGATATACTTATATTTAGTATTTATAAAATGCGCATATTGGAAGAATCCTTAACTTCTCATTTGTTCCAAGAAAAATGGTGAGGCCAATATTCAAGCTACTCTCATCCTCCACAGAAGCAGGTTTGTGCAAAACGTGCTACAAGAGAGGCATGACCTCTGAAAGTTGTCAAAGCTTTTTTCTGCTTTTTTTCGTATTGATTTACCATTGTTTACAGATATTTTTCCCATTTTCTGTTCTGCTGTTTTTCTACAGATTTCGTGAATTTGGGCCAGTACAAGTTTCTTGACAGAGGCCACTTCCAGAGGCTTCTGTCCCAGATGAACTTTAGTGCGTGCCCTTCTTGACCAGCTTATCAGCTGTCATTCCTCGATCCCACTGAAGCGCGATAGTTTTGTTGAAAGTTTTGTCTAAGGATTCTCTATATTTCCACTGACTGGTTGTTTGTTTGAAGGTACCACTTGAATGACACCCAGAGAGTCCACCATAAGGACCACTTTTTAAAAGGTATTGGGGTGGTAGGTTTGTTATTGTAGGACCAAGTCTATTGCTTCAGTTTGTCCTTCAAAATCCATTTTATATCTGCCCACTGGCACATAATGCCAGAACTGGCAGTACATCCTGGCACCTGTTATAGTTTCTTCAATTTTGGATCAATCTATGTATACTCATAGCAATTCTTCCTCAGGATATGTTTTACTTATTATATTAAGAGTTGAGTATTTTGAGAGTGCTTGATGTGTATCTGTTTTTGTGAATTTGTCTGGAAGAGACAGGTTGGCTGGTGTTGAGGTAAATTGAGTTTCTGAAAGAATGAAATAGTCTTAAAATAGAATATTATTTGAATTTGTTTAACATTTGTTATATTCTAAAATAAATGTTCTAACCATTCTGACCACGCACCACAACATAAAATGGCAGTAACATTTAACACTATTTAACAGAATGTACAAAATTCCCCTAAACAAACAAGAAACAGACAAAGAAAGAAATATAATATACCAAGTTGCTTATGAGAATGGATACAATAAGAATGCTGTAAAGAAAATAGAAAATAAAATCAAACATAAAATAAAAACTGAACAGTTAAGAAATAATCAAAATGAACAACACATAAATAATAACAACAATAAAAAATGTGCCACATTCACATACATAAATAATAAAATGACAAAGCTAACAAAACTATTTAAAAACACAGACATTAAAATAGCATACAACACTAATAAAAATAATTTACAAAAACTAAATAACCCACACAACAAAGATAATACAACAACCAATGGTATATACAAAATTGAATGTCAATATTGCAATAAATGTTACATAGGCAAAAAAAAAAAAAAGTTATTTTGAACATCTAAATGCATACAAAAAAAAACAAATATATAAATCTAATTTGGCCACACATGCAATAAACACAGGACATGAATTCGCAGACATAACCAACATAACACTAATAAAACACATACCACACAAAGGCACCATAATGAACATTTGGGAAAATTTACAAATATACAAACAGAAAACACAAAACAAACTAATACCTGAACAAATACAAATCAATACAAAACGTGACACAATTTTCAAAGCACTCAACTTTGAAAATACACAAAATACTAATATATATACTGCAATCACACACAATAATACAATTTAAAATACCAAAAACCAACAGGAAACCATAACAACAACCAACCAACACACAAGTACTCCACAAGATTCAAAATTAAGAAGGCTGAGGATGGGAACACTAAGTGTCCCGAAACATGTTCCAAATAAGGAAAAAACATCTTGAGCTAAAGTTATTCTTGAGTTAAATATATTTAAAATAAAGATATAAAACTGCTGTTAAGGAATTTAGGTATTAAGTTGTTTTTATAAGGTAAATTATGTTATTGATACTTTTTGACTTTATGACATCTCTGTGTAAGCACCCCTGGTGGTGCACCATTTCATGTTGACAACCACAGATGTAGAGGATGAAAACATTTATTGTTATGGTTTACCTGTATTTTAGAGTATACTTTCAGTATTATGTACACAAATTCAGTTTTCATAGTTTAATGATTTTATTCAAGCGATGATTTTACAAACAAGTGATATGTGTTATAGATGACCAGTGTTCCAGACGCTATCATGAGGCTGAGAAACTTGAACAAACTTGGGTTAAGGCAGAATTCTCTGACAGCCTTACCTGCTACCATGGCAAAATTGAAGAATCTTAGGTAAATACCACATATAATTTTTATTCATCTATTATGTTATACAGGCAATATTATAATACACTTTTTTCTCATGTGATGATGTATCAAAGAAATTGCCAAAGCCAATCATACAGATTATGATTGTTTGTTTCCACTTTCTGATATGCTTTATCTTATTAATTCTGTTTTAGAACGAAGCTCAAAACAGTTGCTACATGTATTATATGTAGATGCTATATGTATTTTTTTATTCTTTATGTGGAGAATAAAATTTTAATAGAAGCAGGGAAACCGGAAACAGCTCCTAGAGTTGGCCTGATCAGTTGTGGAGTACAACAAGGGTGTCCATTATCACCTTCTCTTTTTAATTTATATATTGACGATGTCAAACAAAACTGGCAGATGTGTCTTCTGGAACATTTTCTGATTGGTGACTCTACAATTGACACTTAGTTGTTTGCGATCAGGCTATTCTGTTGGGCTCTGAAAACAGTTTGCAGATGGGTATACATCTGTTAAATCGAATCCAAAAAGACTCTGGACTGCAAACATCCACAATTAAGACCAAGGTGATGGCTTTTCATGGAGCTGATCCCGAACGGGCAAAAATTGTTATGGATGGTACTGTCCTGGAACAAGTTAGCAATTTTGAATACCTGGGCTACAGTGTGTCTTATAATGCAAGCAACGACATTGTGAATGAGTTGCATAAGTTCAACCTTATGTGCGAGACAATTCGGCGAACCCTTAAGTCGGCAAGTCAAGGAACACGCCTAAAATTCTACAAGCTGATGGCTCTTCCCACACTTCTTTGTGGGTCTGAGAATTGGACTTTAATGAAAGGTCAAGCCAGTTGCATCCAACCGGCTGAAGTGAGATTTGTCAGGCACGTGGCAGGGTATACTCTCCATGATCATAGAAGAAACACAGCTATGGCAAGAACTGAATGTTATGAGTATACTCAACAGGATTGCCCAGTGTCGGCTGAATTGGTGGGAACATTTTTGCCGAATGGATGACTGCCGCATCCCCAAACAAATATGGAACTATAAGCCAAGGGGATGGAGAGGTGTGGGACATCCGAGGAAGCGCTGGAGTGACCAGCTGTAATCTTTGCCTATTTGAGACTGGAACAAACCATCCTTGGTTTAATCCTTGAATAAGTTGATGATGATGATGGTGATGTGTATCATAGCATAGATATGGAAAACCATAATTGTAGTTTGTTTAAACAATTTTGATGATAAGAATCATAACAAGCTGGAAACTTTGAATATTTGTCTTAGGCTTTGTCATATTCAGTTCTTTTGGTGAACAGATTACGCCAGATTATAGAAGTCAGTAACAGTATTTTCTCGTCCATAGTGATTGCATGTTCTGGTGTCTTGTGTTTGTGCTATAAGACTGAGAAAATTCTAGAACAAAGAAATGGTTAAGTATACAAAAATTTAAAACCAAACACATGTGCTACTGGTACACTTCATCTGCTAAACTACGGAATATAACATTAGTAGAAAAAATAATAAATAAGTGGAATCTTTTGTCAGTCAGAATAACAAGAGAACTTCTCGTAGAAATGTCACCAAATTATGATTGTTTGTTTCCACTTTCTGATATGTATTATCTTATTAATTCTGTTTTAGAGTGAAGCTCAAAACAGTTGCTACATGTGTTATATTGTTATGACAGTCTACTTGATCGTCGTAGGTTTTTGCCTCCTTACTGCACGCCAGCCGATTAATGCTTTTCTCAAGTATTCCTGGCACTCACTAGAACCACCTATGTGAATGACGCAACACAAGCCACACTTGACGGGGGGAGTGGAGAATGTTCTGGATTGTTCAGTACGCTTCTTGCAACACTGCCCCCTCCTTAAGCCTGTTTGTCCCGAACTGGCAAACCGTCTCTGAAGTAATACTTGGCCAGGCGATTTAGGTGGACGTCCTTGTAAAAGATAATTCTCCCGTCCTTCGAATTCGGTCTCGTGTGATCTGAACATCAATTTCCCAGGAATACGAGTTTTCCGGTTAACCGCTAGTTTTTCTGGAATCACTCCCGTTGCGTCATGTGTTGAGGATCTAAACACCACTGGCTGATCCAAGTTTGACTGGTTCTCGTCAACTTCATCCTCTTGCGTAACTTTATCTTCAGCAACTTTTCCCCCGAGCGCTTCCATTAAGTCAGGAACTAACAAGGGGTTTTCCATGACATCCATTGTTGGCTTTCCAGGCACTTCTTTTGCCATTTCACGTATTTGTACTTCCTCTGCTAGTTCTTCTTCCATTTCTGCCTGGAATAGGAAAGGTTCCTCTTGACGAGACTTGTTGACTTCTTCTCCGACCAATGCCACTTGCTTGATTGCATGGTTGGCAGAACCTGTCATTTTAGCCATGCAAAGCTTTATCTTCTCTTGGCCAACCTTCAGGACATTCTCTCTCAAGCCCACAACGAATTTGTAGGCATTCATAATGTCCGTGCCAAGAATCACTTCATTGACAATGTCTGCAACGAGCATTTGGTGGCTAACCTCGAGAAGACTCAGGCGTACATGTACGTCTATCTTTCCTAACACATTGACGGGGCTTCCAGTCACAGTCTGTATTGTACAAGAGCAAATTTGAGGCTGGCGGTTGCTGACTAAATCGGCGAGCACGATGGACACTGTGGCGCCCGTCTCAACTGTAAATGCTGTAGGTTTGTCTTTAATGAATCCTTTAACAATCAGGTAACCCGTGGTTTTATGAAGCGTGGAGACTGTATGAACTTCCGTATCTTTACATTTCCAATTCATGCATTCACGTTCTTCTCTCCGACTTTTCATCTGCCAACAATCTGCTTGTAGATGGCCACTTTTCCCACAGTTATAACAATTAGGTCTTTTGTCTTTATCCTTTCGTTCGAAAGATTGTTATGACGCTACTGACTTCTTAAACTGTTGTTCTTGAGTCGTCTTTTTATTCCGTCCGTTATGACGGTGTTGTGATACTGGGACTACAACGTGATGGGATATTTTGATTAATGTAGGTCGCCGACTTGGCAGCTTCAAAACGGAGAGCATGAACAAGAGTGTCTGATTTATTATTATGCCGTGCCAGTCTTAACACTTGTTATAATTGACTATCTCTGATACCGTCAATAAACATAATGAGAGAAATCCACTTTTGGAAGTCCTCCGATTCTTCAGGATAAGCCAATCTTGTCAGTCGGTCGTCATTCGCTTCAACTTCTTGAAGGCTCTCCCCTGAACGCTGTAGCCTCGCTTTAAGTTGTTAACAGTACACTTCGCACAAATGCTGGTCACCGTACCATAATTCCAGAGCTTTTGTTAATTCGGCATAGGCGTTCTGACAGTCAGATAGCACTTTCTGTATTAGTTCTGCGGCAGGTCCTTTTAACGCAAGAATGAGTGAAAGGCCTTTCTCTTCTTCTGTCCAGTTATTTAAGCGAGTGGCAGCTTCAAATTGGCGAATATAAGTTGCCCAATGAGTGCTTCCATCAAATGTTGGGGCCTTTGCGAACACTGGCCCCACTATGGTTTGATTTCTCTGATATTTTGAATCTTCTCAGCATTTATTGATGGTCTTTCTTTATCAACTATTTCTTTGACTAAATGTTCGACTTCCTTTTTATTTTATAGAATTTGTAATAGAATCTTCTAAACGTGACATACTTGTTGTTATAGTTGACACAGATTTTTTTATTTCAGATATTCTGTCAACTTGTTCGTTCAGCTCACCTCGTAACAGGATGAATTTTGCAGTGATATCATCTTGTACGAACACCTTAACGTTGTCTGCTTGACGACTAAATTCTTCTTTTTTTTGTCCCTCTGGTGTTTCATTTTCACACTTACGTTTTTCGTCTTGCTGTTTTTCTGCTTGTTCTCTTTCCTGTCTTCGTTCTTCTTTTTGTTGTATTCCTGTCTTTGCTGTATCATTACTCAGAATGCTTCTATCATCTGACTGGTATCCATTTTTTTTAATGAACTACCACTAACACCACTCTTCTACGAAGTGTCCTCTGTTTTCACTGTTAACCGTTCTATCCCAGTTCTGACACCACTGTTATGACAGTCTACTTGATCGTCATAGGTACAGTGGAAAACAAAATACAAGACACCAATTCCGTCACTAATCAGCAGCTTTAATTTTCACAATTACATAGTTTGTAATTAACTCGTACAATATTTCCAGTTAGATTTGTCCGCACGCAATAACCATGTCTATTAATAGAGTTTCACACAATTATTAACACAATACTACTTCATTTCGACACACTCAATCCACACTAGTGAAAATCGCTCACGTTACTGAACTGACAATCCGCCTGCTATGGCTTTATATAGGCCCCGGAGAGGTGCAGTACAACTTTGCCTCCTTACTGCACGCCAGCGGATTAATGCTTATCTCAAGTGTTCCTCGAACTCACTAGAACCACCTACGTGAATGATGCAACACAAGCAACAATGGACGGGGGAGTGGAGAATGTTCTGGATTATTCGGTATGCTTCTCACAACAATATGTAGAATGCTATATGTATATTTTATTCTTTATTTGAGAATAAAATTTTAATAGAAGCAGGGAAGCTGGAAACAGCTCCTAGAGTTGGCCTGATCAATTGTGGAGTACAACAAGGGTGTCCATTGTCACCTTCTCTTTTTAATTTATATATTTATGATGTTATACAAAACTGGCAGATGTGTCTTCGGAACACTTTATGATTGGTGACTCTACAATTGACACTTAGTTGTTTGCGATCGGGCTATTCTGTCGAGCTCTGAAAACAGTTTGCAGATGGGTATACATGCAGTGGCGTACCTACGCCAACTGGTGCCCGGGGCGAACTTCAAGATTGCCGCCCCCCGTCCTTTCTCAATTTGTGACTGTAGAATCAACTTACCTACTTCCAACTCCCATTCCTCGCCCACATTTGTTCTTCTGTTGTTTACTGTCGGCTGTTGCTGTGCTACATCTCTGATCACACTACACTGACCATTATCTATGTCAGCACATAATAATTGTCATAAATTAAATATTTATAAGTTTCATTAGGACTAGGTTATTTTCAGTAAAGATTCAGTTTATTTGTAACAAACGATTATAATTGGCTAATAAGTACTTAACAAATCTGGTATAATACGATACAACTTATATTTAAAAATTAAACTCTAACTATAAGAAGAACTGAAAAACCTTACATATCTAAAATATTGCAATGTAAATATATTGCACAAAATGAAAGTAGCATTGCATTTTTTTGAAAATACATGAAAAATATAAAATTTCTCAAACAAAATATCTTAGATTCAAGATTCTTACAGTGTTGGAAAACACTTTTATAACAATTTATTGAATTATTAATAATTGTATATGTACTGATTTATGCAGGCATTTAAACTAGAAAATAACTATAGCTTTAACTATAACTTTGTTCAATCAACATGCAGTTTTATAAGTGTACTTTCCTAGCCTTCAGTGATGCAAACTCATTTATTAATAGAGTATAATCTAAAGCAGATGCCACGTCACTTTCAATTGACAGAATTGGTAAATTAGTTAGTCTCTCTTGCGTCATTGTGGATCTTAAGTAGCTTTGTATTAGTTTTAGTTTACTAAATGATCTCTCACATGATGCCACAGACACTGGTATAGTTAGAAGAAGTTTAAGTGCTACGACTAAAGTGCTATATGCTTCTAATCCCATAGCAGATGTGTATAATAAGATATCTTTAGGATTGTTTAAATCAAGCTCTTCACCATTTGATTTTGATCTTCTTAATAGAGTTATGATATCTTTTACGTCTTCAAATAATTCATCTCCATTTAGATAATTAGGGTACTTTTCTGCAAGTCGTAAACACTTTTTTCTCAGCTCTTCCATCTCTTTTGTTGTGTATTTTATATCCATGTAATCTTCGAAATTACAAAGGAATCCAAAGCGTGAGTCCAGTCGTTAACATTTAAGAACCGTTGACCTAATTCCAATAGAAGCTTATCCAATATCTCTACTATGCTTCGTTTTACTTCATCTTTCCAGGAAAGTCCAACGTCCTCAGCTATTTCCCCGGGCATTTTTCGTTTTTTTCTTTCTCTTCGTTCTGTAGGTACTCCCCATTCTTCACACTTAGCAGCAGCTTTTGTCACCACGTCATCAGGAAGGTTTTCTCTCCATTCGCTAAGTTTATCTTGGAGAGACTGTAGACAGATTAGGACATAGGTAAACGAAATACCTTTGATTTGCAGTGTTTTTTGAGTTCTGTCAATCTTGGGGAGGACTTCAGACCAGAAAAAGAGTAGACTCACAAAATCGAATCTTTCAATGGCATTTATCAACAGTGATGCAGACTGTCTAGTATCAATGGTTTCAGATAGTGTATCTCTCAATTTCTCTAAAGCGCTTAATACTCCATCTAACTGGGATGATAAGGCTTTCACAGCTTCTGCCTTTGAACTCCATCTCGTGTCAGAGTGCCCCTTCACCATTAATTTCACATGTTCCTTAAGAACACTCCACCGGTGAGTTGAACTAGAGAAAAAGGCATAGACGCGTTCAACAGTCCCGGAAAAAGTAACTGCATTTACGTTAACATGTGCAGCATGAACACCAACCAAATTAAGGTTGTACTGTAAATACTGTAATGTTGTAAATTAACAAACCAGTACTGTTAATATTTTAGTATTATTCCACACACACGCTCGCTCACACTTACATTAATATTCGAATAAACCCCATTTATTGAGATCTCATTATTATTTGAAACCTCCCCAGGTATAAATTTGAATGTTGTTAAAGATTTGGAATTAAAAGTTGATTATATGGATACTCAGCCTGGTTGTAGACTTGGTCCAACTGTTGAGGCACTTATTTCACCCCGCACTCCGAAAGTCAATTGAAACTGGTTAAAGTTATTTTTTCTGTTGACTGGCATTGATTGTTCACTGGTTACTAGAACCGCATTTTATCACATTTCACTTTTAATAATTGTGTCGGCCGACATAACTTACTTGCGAGTACTTATTGTTGTTGACTGCGTGGTCTGAAGGATTTTTTCCGAATGGACCCCTTAATCTGGGGTTGAGGCGCAGACTACCAGGTGTGAGACTGGTCACGTAATCACCAATCCGGGCTCTGATTGGTTGGTTTGAAATGTTCTAGAACCAAATTCTATACTTCCGTGCCGTCTGGTGAAATCAGCGCGTTACTTCACGTATTCCGTGATTCACAGATGGCACAAACTATAGGTAGTTACGTAATGTGTCTGGCCAGGCTGACTCCAGAGACAAACTCAGACGGGTGTTTCGCAATCATTGTGTGCATCTTTGTTAAAGCAGGGGTTCCCCAAAAGTTGTACATTATTTGAATTGGATCTGACTGGAATTATTATTTATTAAAATTATTTTTTATCACCCCAATATGTACCGTTACAAGTATTCAGACAACTTTAGATCAATTTGATAATAAACAGGAACAAATCCTTTCAAATGCCAAGCAAATTTATTAAAAACCGCACAAACTACCTTCCTGCTGTTACTGTGCTAATTGTCATCTTGTCTGTTAAATTGTGTAGCCTATTGCCTATTGAAAGGGACGACTGAGCACTGTGTGTGTGTGTGTGTGTGTGTGTGTGTGTGTGTGTGTGTGTGTGTGTGTGTGTGTGTGTGTGTGTGTGTGTGTGTGTGTGTGTGTGTGTGTGTGTGTGCAGTTGCAGCCACTATAGTGTATATGCAGGTCGTGTTATCACATGAGTACGATTATCATGAGTTTTCTGTTCAAGCGCAGGGTAGGTCTTACAGGGCATGAGCCCTGCACACATCCGTACCCTCCGCTAGTACCCTCCTCTGCACAAGTTCTGAGAGATGAAAGTAACTTGTTGTTACTATTGATGTCACCATACTTGGTCATTGTATTCTAAAATGTATTTCTTGAACTTACAGGAGCTTGTACATTGCTGACAACAGACTGACAGTTTTACCTACATGGATGTACCATAAGCAACGTTTCAATGAACTCTACATAGGTCGAGGTGGAAACTATTTTTATAGAATCACACACGACAATTGGACACGGCCGAAACGTGAAGATTTAGAAATTTTCACAGTACCATCACTGTTTGCCACTGTTGCCAACTTTATAGTTTCTGAAAGGTATGCAAACAATTTTAAACTTAGTATATTTGTTGTTTCTGAACTAGGTATATATGCACATATTGTAAGGTGTTTTATTAATCTTTTTATTAAAAAAAAAAGAAAACTATTTTTAAAATGTGGTCTAATCAACACTTTAACACTATACTTGTACGATTATAGTAGTAAAAATAGAATAATTAAATACGAGGTGTGATGGAAAAACAACAAGAATTTCTTAATTTCACGTGCTATATGTATCCAATTTACAATATTTTTTTTCCAACATTGGTACCGCTGTTCATAACATATGTGTCAGTTGTTGGGAATATTATATGCTTAGTTTGTGTTTAAGAAGCAAACATTGATGATCAATTTTGGTACAGTCATGATTTTTGTATTTTTTAATTGAAGGAACAAAGAATTTGTATTAAAATCTTTGAAAAAAGTAATATCAAGTGCAATGAAGTAGTGCAAATTTTGCCGAATCATTGTAAGATAAACTGATGCGGGGAGTTGGTATATTGTTCAGGTCATGCAAGGTAATTTTGCAGTTTTTAGTAACATTTTGGGGGAGTGAAGCTGGTTGGTCCTTGCCCTGCCCCTGGATAGCTGCTTAGCAGTGAACTAAACGCCAGCAGTAGCTTTCCTCAAGAAAGTGCCATTAGTATGCTGCAATCAAAAAATATTGTAAACAACCCTTTTTTCAGGGCTCTCGACGCATTTCATGGAAGGAGAAACGAGATCACCCGGACAGACTTAAGATTATTTTTTGGAAAACAAGACAATGTATAAAATCTATACGGAAAAATCTTAATGTTGACAAAATGCTCATAATGAGAGAGCGCGGCATAGGCACACGAAAGAGAATCGAACTATGGTGCCCCACAAGAAGATATCCAAAAAATCTTCTACATGAAATAAAGGGGAAAGCTAACAAAGAAGGACACATTTCATTGGGAAAGTCTTACAAAGACCTCAAGAAGTGCGGAGAGGTAAAGAATAACAGTCCACCTCAGGCAAAAACTAACACCATAAGCAACTCAGTGGTAATCATGCATTGGAATGCCAGATCGCTTAATAAAAAGGCAGACAATCTCAAAAGAACTATACTAGAGAGCAACAAAAAAATAATTTGTATTCAAGAAGCATCTCTAAGCAAAACCCATAAGGTGAAATTCAAAAATTTCAACATGTTTAAACTGCCAAGGGAGAACAATAATGGTGGTGGATTGCTCTCTCTGGTACACGAATCGCTTCATCTGTTCCACAGAACTTCATCAAAACCTGGAAGTCATGAAACTGAAAATCAGAGTCTACAAAGACCTTACCTTTACCTTGGTAAATGTCTACATACCTTCGCAAGGTATTCATGGAGAGCTTCTTGACCATATCGTACCATCCACTACGAAGTATGTGATCGTTGGCGACTTTAATAGTAAGCACAGAAGCTGGAACAATGGACCGGAGAATCGGAATGGACCAGGCCTATTTGAGTGGATGCAAAAGCACGATATAATCCTCCTGAACAAAAACAAGAAACCAACATACATCAGTCCCCAGCCACAGGGGCTTTAAGGACACTGGACGTGGCCTAGGTATCCCAGAACCTGCAGAAATTTGTAAACAACTGGCAAGTTGGCGATGATCTGGGAAGTGACCATTTTCCTATATTCTTCCAAATCATCCTCTCAAGGGTGCCGATGCAGAACCCACACTTAGTACATAACATATTCAATATCAAAATACCTGACTGGGCAGTCTTTCCAGCTCTAACAAAGGTAGCTAAAGGTGGGAAGTGCACGGTGGATGAGATTGGAAAAGCGCTACTTGAAGCAGCTGAAAAGGTGATTCCGAAGAACAAGCATCCCCAAGATCAAAACCACATGAATAGCTGGTGGAATGAGGAGATAAAAGCACTGAGAAAGAAACGGTCTAAAGCAAGGAAAAAATGGAAAGCGAAGTGTTCTAATGAATATCGAAAACAGTACAAAAGTGGAATGCCACTCTTCGTAAGCCATATTAGCAGCAAAACGGACATCATGGCAGGCTTTTGTGGGTTCTATGAATGCAAATACCCCAAGCAGCACAATCTGGAAAAGATTAGATCTATTGATGGGAAAGCAGGGAAAAAATAAATCAAATAAAAAATGGAAGAGGTGTTTGGCTGCAAGAGGCTTCAGAAAAGGCAGAAGCATTCCCACAACAATTGGACACGGCCAAAACGTGAAGATTTATAAATTTTCACAGTACCATCACTGTTTGCTACTCTTGCCAACTTTATAGTTTCTGAAAACTATATGGATCACTACAAGTGCAGAGCTGGAAAGAAAGTTTCATGGCCGAAATTACTCACTCACGAGGCAATGGGATTATTGGCTAGGTTTGGATTGGCATTCTTTGATGATGATGAGGCAAATGCACCCTTTACAATGGCAGAATTAAAAATGAGGATCTCTAGCCTGCACAGCACCAGGTGCCGATAACATTCATAACGAAATGTTAAAACACTGTGCACCAGAATTCTTGGAACAAATCCGACAACTCTTTAATACAATCTGGAAAACCGGTGTAACGGGGCAGATTAGGCAACCCCTTTTAACCAATCAATGTACAACTTTTGGGGAATGGCGTGTAGCGGTACTAGGTACACGCCGGTACCAGCACATAAATTCACAGAAAAAATACACCTTAGAAATTCGTAGAATCGACCACGTGGCGAAAGAAATGAATTTCCATCTCCAGTCTACCGAAACATACGATGAAAAATAACCAATCAGAACAAGTTAACGCCACGCGGCCAACGCCTAACGCCAGGCATGTAGCCAACCGGACGCACGAGGTTCGCCCAGTTCATCACCATTAGTCAAACAGTGCAGTCGAAAGTTCAGCAACGTCTCAGTAAAAAAGTGATGGGAGGCCCACGCCTGTAAGTACGCGCGGCCTATCCCAAAATTATATAAAGTAAGAAAATAGGGATGAGTAAGTGGAAGTGACATAAAAAGAAAATGTAAACTGGAATTATAACAGTGTCAGTGAAAGCTAGAGTGAAAGTGAACTGAAAGACGGTGGAACCATTTTGGATAGCGTGGACAGTTAAGTACCGTGAATATATATTGTCCAAAAGGGTGTTGAAGATTTAAATTAAAGAGCTCATTAATTAAAGGGGGGGGGTTATCAGAAATAAATAGTAAGAAAGAGTGAGTGTGAGAAAATTTGTATGAAAAGTACTGGTCTCGTCACATAATTGTATGTTTAGAATGGTCAAGAGTATTTTGTAAAAGTAAGAAAGATAATAGAAGGAAGTTAAATTCAAATATATAATAAATCAGAGTTGCTTTAAAAAAAGGAAACATGTGTTAGGCTTAGTCATTTCGCCTGTAACCATTTACTATAATTTGTGCTGAAAAAACTGTCTAACGTTCCGGGGAATTTTCTGAATTATGGGAGGTCAGATAGCAAAATTGTTCCAGTGTTTTTAATTAAGGTAAAGTGTAAAGGTTTTCATATCTATCCTTTTAAAGATATTGGTGGCGGCCATGAAGTTCTGATGGTGTTTGGAATAAGGTAAGTTTGCGAGAAAAGATCGCAAGGTAGGTAAGATTCTGGTAGGGTATATTTTATAAAATTGTTTATTTAGTTACACCGGTACCATTCCACAGTCATGGAAAGCAGCACAGATTATCCCTATTCCAAAGCCAAATAAAGATTTGACGGAGATTAACTCATACCGCCTGATAGCTTTAACATCCTGCTTGGGGAAGCTTCTAGGACTAGTGAACTCATGCTTAATATGGAAACTTGAATCTTCAAACAGCTTAAGTAACTGCCAGTTTGGGTTCTGGAAACAGAGGAGCACAAATGATGCGCTACTCTACTTCACAGACAAAATCTATGAGGGGTTCCCCAAAATCAGAAATCAACCATTGCAATCCTGATCGATTTTGAGGCTGCTTTTGACAAGATACCTCATAAAACCATTTTACTAAAATGCATGAAACTGGGTATAAAAGGCAAACTCCTCCAATATCTGGGAAATTTCCTAGAGAACCGGCAAATAGGAACCATAGTTAATGGTCAAGGTTCTGGCAGTGCAACAGTGGAAAGTGGCATTGTTCAGGACTCTGTCATCAGCCCGACTTTGTTTAACATTGCAATCCATGACATCATGGACAACACTCACCCAGATGTCCGTCATATCATATTTGCTGATGTCACTTTACATCAGACGAAGACCCCGAGAGAGCCAACCTTCGTATGCAACAAACCGCCCAAAAAATGGAAAAATGGTCCCTAAAAATCAGCTGAAAAAACAGAGAGCGCTTTCTTTACCAGGAAAAACAACCATGTGTGGTTCATTCCAAAACTAGTCATTAATAACACAAATATTAAATATAATGAATGTCCAAAATTACTGGGAGTCAGCCTAGATAAGAAGTTATGATGGAAGACCCATATTGAGCGGGTGGTGGATCAATGTGCAAACCGCCTAAACACCCTGAAAGCTGTAGCAGGACGAAAGTGGGGCGCAGACACAGTTACACTGAGATCATTCTATCTGTCGTACATCAGAGCAAAAATGATGTACTGCAGTGAGGTGTGGGGGTCAGCTGCAACAACCCATATCAACAAACTGCAACTGCTTCAAACAGCAGGTCTTAGAACGTGCCTTGGCTGTCTAAAAACCACACCAATGGCTGCAATGGAAATAGAACTCAATATTTACCCAGTTGACCTGTATGTGAAAAAATAAATATGGTTAAAAAATCTGAAAAACCAAACTCTGCTGACTACTCACCCACTGTCAACCTTGCAGGGCAACAGAGTAAAACAGTCTTTTGCAAGTAGGATTGGAGAAATGAGACTCAGCTTGTCAGAGAGCTCTCTGGAACCGATACCTGTCTGCTACTCAGAACCACTATGGATGATCATTGACAACAAAATGAAAGTAGACCTCCCATCGAAACTCATGAAACAGGACCCAGGAGAAGTGCTGAGACAAGATTTTCTTGCAATGCTAAATAACCAGTACCAGGAGTATACCAAAACCTATACAGATGAATCAGTAGACCTTAAAGAATCCAAATCTGGTGCCGGTTATTATATACAAACATTCCGCATAACAGAAATAAGGACACTGCTCACTCATCTCAGTATGAAGGGGAAAAATATAGCCTTCCAGTGGGTTCCAGCCCACTGCGGAATTGTGGGTAACGAGCGGGCTGGTGAAATCGCGAAAGCATCTGCGAAAATGCAGTCAAATCAAATGCCACAGATGTTCCCTAAAGAGTGATGTGACGGGGATTGATCCAGGAAGAATGGAAGGAGAGATGGCTCTTTGAGCTACAGCCAACACCACAGACCACAAGCTCTATGAAGGTGTCCCAAGAGAAATCGCCACCTTTGCAGCAAGGACCAGAACAGGACACATAGTTACACAACAATATTTGTTCCAATTTAAACTGAGCACCTCCCTGAACTGTGAAAACTGGCTCACAGGAGGAATCACTGGCTCATATTCTCCTGGAATGCACTTCCATCAATGGCAGGAGAGATAGACTGAGAGCACTTATTGGTGACAATGGGAAGCTGGAGGATGTCCTCAGGACCAAGGGTTTATGGGGTCTGGTGGCTGCGGTGTACTATGGACATCGGGCCATTGGCATCACTTGATGCTGGATGCCTGACCCAGGAAGTAAGAAGTAAGTTAGTAACATTTTGGACATGAAACAAGTAGCATCCAATATACCTCGTAGACTTACACGGCCAGAGTCAATGTTGTTAAACTGATGCGGGGAGTTGGTATATTGTTCAGGTCATGCAAGGTAGTTTTGCAGTTTTTATACATTGCCCAAGGTAACATTTTGGATATGAAACGAGTAGCATCCAATATATCTCGTAGACTTACACGGCCAGAGTCAATGTTGTTAAACTGATGCGGGGAGTTGGTATATTGTTCAGGTCATGCAAGGTAGTTTTGCAGTTTTTATACATTGCCCAAGGTAACATTTTGGATATGAAACGAGTAGCATCCAATATATCTCGTAGACTTACACGGCCAGAGTCAATGTTGTTAAAATTCATTCCCAGGCTGTTTGGCTGTTTTGTACATGATTTCGCACAACGAAAACAGACAGTACTCTGTACATGAATTTCTGTGCCGTGACTCCCCTACTTTGACATCTCTGTGGTTTAACCGTTGTCTTTCCATAGGTAAACTAGTACTTTTTGAGTTTAATTCAGAAAAATGAGAATATTTAATTGCAGGATTTTAAATAAAAAACAATGTATTTAAGATGAACTATAAATAAATAATATGAATAATAATAATAAGTAATAAGAATTTCATATTTCATTGGAGGGAAGTGGAGGGTAATTATTTCATTGGCTCCTTGCATTTCACTGCTCATGCTTTTAAAATCTGTAGGTACGCAGTACCAGATTGTTAGTGTCCAGCATG
Source organism: Magicicada septendecula (assembly GCA_034769895.1). Lineage (NCBI taxonomy): Eukaryota > Metazoa > Arthropoda > Insecta > Hemiptera > Cicadidae > Magicicada > Magicicada septendecula. Next base: position 354,050,488 of record CM068375.1, read on the forward strand.
GAACATGAGCAGTTGGCCCACTTTGTTTTTCTTGATTGGTATAACTGATGCTTGAACCTTGGCCTGCTGAGCCAGTGTTGTTTACCCATATTGGTCCTGTACAAGGGAGATGTTTATCCTCAGCTGCTCGAGATCACTTATGACACTGGCTTTCTACTCATAGCTAGGCTGTCCTCTAGGTTGCACCCCACCAAGAGAACCCTTGTACAGTTTTTTTTACTGTCCTGTCTTCCATTCTGAGGTTTCTGACCTAGCCCCTTCAGCCTTTTTATCTTAATGAAGGAGGTAATGTCAAGATCATCACATAGTGTATACAATTCTCCATTCTTTCTCCACCGCCACATCCCGTTTTCACATGTTGGACCTGTAATCCTCCTAAGCAGGTTTATATCAGATCTGTTCAGCATCTCCATTTCTGACCTATTAAGAGTCCAAATTTGACCACCATACACCATGACTGGTTTAATTAAGGCCTTATGTAACATGAAGTTCATATACTCATATTGCTCCCTCCACCGTGGGAAGATCTTGGACAGTCAACTGAGAGTATCCAATATCGAGTATTTTATTTGGTGTTCTGCCCCAAGGCAGGTCTTCAGATGGTAAAAGCTCTCCAAGATGTCCTATCGCATGCCAGTCTTTTCATTTCTTCGTAACACCCTCTGATTTTAATGCTATCTATTAACTTCATTCTTCTACGCCCTCTTCTTTTTTCTCCTTCTATGACATCCTCCATGGCAGTTGTAAGCAAGCAGTCTCTTCTTAAACAATGACCTAACCAATTCCTTTTCCTATTTTCTATTACCTTCAGGATTCTTGTCTCTTCCCCTATTCTTTTTAAAACTTCATCATTCCTTACTTTATCGAAGAAATGGTTGAGTGCATCAAGGAAGGATACCAAAGGCAGTAGAGATATCGAGTATTAAATATAAAGTATTGAGTAACAGATAATGGTATCAATTATATTAATCCAATTAAGTGAACAGGCTGGTTTACTGCAATACACATATTTAGTAATTGGATTACACCCACATAGTTATTAAGTCGTAGGCCTAAAGTTGTTGTTATTATTAAATACTATTAACAATCAATAACCTGTTTCTAGGTTACCTTTCTGGGAGTACAACATACCTGACAAATTGGCAGACTATTTGGAAGAAGCATACTGCTGCCGCTGTGGCTCCGTTGTGCTCCCTGATACTGTTGGTGGAGTTGTTTTGCACTGTCATATTGGGACAAGACAACTTGCAAGAATGTATACTGGTTACAATAATATTCCAATTGCCATTCGCTGTTGTTCATATAAATGTTACAAACTAATGGAACATTATATAAGTTAAAATACTCTACAGTTGGATATGGAGATGTTGTCATGGAGTTAGAGATGTCTAATTAGCTGTGTGGTAATATTGAAAGCCAAAGGCATCAAAATTCGCAAGGCACTTATACACAGAGGGGACTGCTGGTGGAGGGGGATGTGGAGGGAATTGTTGGCAACATGTTCAGTGCAACCAACCTATGAGGCATTTATACACAGAGGAGACTGCTGATGTGGACGGAGTTATTGCCGACATGTTCAGTGCAGCCAACGTATGAATAAAACGTGTGATAATAATAAATAAAACTTGTGTAATGTTGAGGTTTGTTATAAAATCTCTCTCTCTCTCTCTCTCTCTCTCTCTCTCTCTCTCTCTCTCTCTTTCTCTCTCTCTCTCTCTCTCCCTCTCCACTTCTCCCCCTCTCCCTCTCCCTCCACCCTCTCTCTATCCCTTGATGTAGAGTATTGAAATGAAAAACAAACTTGTCAAAATATTGAATATTATAATTATCTTGTTGTTGCATCCTCTTCGTTCACTTTATTAATTTAATAATATATAAGTTATATACTTTCACTTATGAACTTACTTTTGTCACTTCCCAAACGTTTCGAGATGTTGTTTCTCTTCTTCAGTGGGTTTAATATTAACTGTCGATTACAGAATAACCGTTACGGAATGGAGTGTGTGGTGGGGGTTGATGGTGGGAAGGGATTGGCGCGAATTGTTGGCGCCAATCCCTTCCCACCAACAACCCCCACCACGCACTCCATTCCGTAACGGTTATTCTGTAATCGACAGTTAGTATTAAACCCACTGAAGAAGAGAAACATCTCGAAACGTTTGGGAAGTGACAAAAGTAAGTTCATAAGTGAAAGTATATATATAAGTTTATTATTAAATTGAATATTATGTTTTGTAACTCTAGCTTTTTCGCTCAATTTAAATGTACGGAAATTTAGAGAATGAAACAGATTTCTGTTGCCTAGGGTAAAAAATTTCCACCAAAAACTAAAGATTAAATCAAGAGTAGCCAATCAGGAACAGAAGTGTGCAGTCTGCATGTTTCATTGCAATAAGAACACAGAGTACAAAGGCTATATTTCTGATGTCTCACCAGCAGACAGTGGAAGAAACAGAACAAAAATAAGAGATAGAGAAATGTTTATAAAAGATATATAGACACAAAGATACCCAGTGTACTATGGGTGAAACATTATCCAACATTACAAATTCAATGTGGTCGATACTAGAAGAAGACTTCAAATACAGAATTTTTATAAGAGCAGCCAATTTGGATAGTTTAATAAAATGTACTGTTTTATTTATCTAACTCCGAACTATTGAGTCAGCAAGTAAAGAAACACACCTAAAATTCTACAAGGTGAGTGATGGCTCTTCCCACACTTCTTTATGGGTCTGGAAATTGGACTTTAACGAAAAGGCCAGGCCAGTTGCATCCAAGCAGCTGAAATGATATTTCTCAGGCACGTGGCAGGGTACACTTTCTATGATCATAGATTAAACACAGATATACAGCAATAACTAAATATTATGAGTATACTCGACAGAGTCATCCAGTATTTGGTGAATTGGTGGGAACGTCTTTGCCGAATGGATGACTGCCGCATTCCCAAACAACTCTGGAACTATAAGCCGGGGGGATAGAGAGGTGTGGGACATCCGAGGAAGTGCAGTAGTGGCCAGCTCTAATCTTTGCCTATTTGAGACCAAAACAAACAATCCTTGGTTTAATCCGTGAAGATGTTGATGATGATTTATCTAACTCTTGTTCACAAATGTGGACAAATAAGCATATAAATTATATTTATTTTGTTTAAGTGTAATGTTTACAATTAAATATACATATTACTTTCTTAGATCTTCATACTTTCAGAGGAGACTACTGTTCTCTTATTAGTAAAATTTCATACCACACTCATATATAATTTATGTTTATATCATATGCTTATAATTATGTAATTACTGTTTGTTCAATAATACTTGTTACTATCTACGTTATCTGAAATAATAAAGGTATCATTTGTTCAGCTATTTGAGAGAGAGACAGAGAGAGAGAGAGAGATAGTTTAATAGTAGTCCTAATTGAACTGGTTTTATTGACACTTAGACCTACCTTATCCAAAAAAGAATTCCATGGGAACTAATTTGGCTTTAAAGTTTATTTTTTCTCTAATTGTGGGTGGGTATCAGTGAGCTGAGCATTGGACGCCTCTTTCCAGTAATGTGAAACTGATTAACAGTGTAACTTTTATACTATTTACAAATTCCCCCCCCCCCCATATGACTTCTACTTACCTAATCTACTTACAGGTCACCACCAATATTTTTATTAGAAGGATAAATATTGTAACAACTTCTTAGTGTTCCCTTAATGCTAACAACTATGACTGTGGAACTCACCTTCTTACCGCCATTCCTTTCAAAAATTCTCCGTTGCCAACATTTCTTCGTAACTCGAAATATGTTACGTTTATTATATAAAAACCAATTCTGTTTTTATAACTATCATAAACCAAACATACAGTAATGTATGTATTGATAATAATAGTTTAATTATCCGTTTCTCAAACTCGTTATTCATACAATAACGTTCAAGATTATTTAATTCAAATTGCCGGGCATACTTTTTATTTATTGCCGGTTAGCTATTCTGTTTATCGATTGGTGACAGTAAAACGATGCTCGATTTCGTTTAATCTCAAGGTGTGTAAATGTCCTTTTGGCTACAGAAAAAAGTATTGAAACACACAAATAAAAGTACAAGCTTTACAATATATATAACAATATTATATATTTGAAAAAATATGGACTATGGTCACAAACTACATTCGAGAGAATTAGTGTTTATAGGTTAAGTTGTTTAGACAGTGTTGAATAAAATTACAATTTTAATACAAGAAATAGCTAAAATAGTGGTTTTGGTGTTAGTTTTAATTGTTCATGATCAAAATAAGTCCACAATTTTAATTAGTGAGTGTAAAATCAGTGTTATTAGTATAATTCACTTTGTCTGTCTTCGTTACAGTATAACTCAAAATTAGTTGATACTTAACGACTATTTCTTCATCTCAGGTCCAGTTAACATATCGTGGGTATAGTTGATTTTCTTTTTTGTGATTTATCCACTGCTGTAATCCACTTGGAAATGCTTTTAAATTATTATTAATAACCCTTGAAGCTATATTCAGATTTTTATTATTTAATTCGGTTGTTATTATTTCTTTTTCTTTTTAATCTCAAGCTTTATATTCTCTTCAATGTTTACTCATCAATGGTTACTAAAGAACCCCCTAAATTATTTACCTAAATTTGTTGTTACTAGGTTTCAAATACCAAATTTGATTGGTGGACATGATGAGATATTGTCATTGAAATACATTGTCATTCTGTACAAAATTAGTCAAATATCTTTAAATTGGTCTAATTCCCTTATACTAACTGTGAATCTAAATCTCATAACATCATTGTCTTGCTTTTAACTTGTACATCAATTTGAAACCAAACAAGGTTACTTTTAGTTAACAAATAATAATTTTACATTTTTACCACCTAATTTTCTTAATAATTAATTTTAAACTACTTATTTCGAATACATTTTTGTTGTGCAGACTAATATCATTAAACCTATTCATATTACATTCATTATTTCACTAAACCTTGCTGTTATACTTTAAAATTTACAATTTTCTAGTTTTTCATATAGGCCTAGTAGCTAACAGGTCTGAAATCTTATACCTACACTTATTCTAACAAATGATATTTATTTTGTTACTTCAAAACATCTTTTATATAAACAAACTAACATAATTAGTTAAAATACAACATTTGTTGGTTTCTAAACCTTATAAAACAATATAAATAAATAATTAAATATTACAATATATCTGAGTAATTTTAAACAATAATAATGAACCTAATAATTATAAATAACCTCTGATTATTTTAAAATCATCACATAATAGTGCAACTTAATATTTTACATTCATCAGTATTCTCCCCTTGACCTACTGATAATAAACATTTTATCTTTATTTATTTGTCACTTTATCACTTCTCACTATTTTCATTCACTTGTAACAGTGTTTTTGGTTTTACAATAAATATACTATTATTTTATTATTATTATACTGGTTCATTTACACTTTGTACATCATTTCATTACATGTTTACTTACTACTCATTATATAATTCTATACTCATTAGTTTGTACTTTTAGATGCTCATTACAAATTATAATTTACTTGGAATAGGGTATTTGGTCTCGAATATTCCTTCATAGTTCATTTTATGTTGTATTTATCTTTCGCCATCACCTTACCTAAACATTTGGGTATAGTCAGTCATAGTTAGAGTCTGTCAAATATAGTCATTAGTGTTATGCTATCATTCTTTTATTTATTACTTGTTTTTTTATTGTACAGCTTCTCATTCGTTTATTCTTGCAAATCTTACATGGTTTTATGTCATACCATTTGTCACGTTACATAATGCCTTGCTACCAAAATTGATTATTTAATAAAATAATGTAATTGTTTTGTTGAAATCATCAATTGAATCAGCTCCCATGTTATTTCTTGTTATTCAGTTATTCATCATTCTTGATCTGATATACTTGTTTCTTTCTATAAGCGTTCTATCCCTGGAACATTTTACCTCCCTAACTAAATTCTTTTTTAATCGTATTAATTGGAACTGGTCGGTTGGACAACTTTGGCTCCACTTACCCGCCATCCATACATAATCTCTGAGTTCAGCGGGACCTACCATCTGCTCAGTAAAAATGATTGCTGGAACTATCTCTACAGTCAATCACATTCAATAATAAATAGTCTGTTCACGACTAAATCAAATAAACTAATACAATAAAATACTCGTGGGATTATTCACTCTGTTAACTTTCAGATCTAATTAACTTTCCTTTTTCATTGATTTTCAGATGTTCAACGTTCTTTGGGGCAACATTGTTAACATATATTCTAAACAGTAACATTTCATCTTCTTCTTTGCGATAAATGTTTGACATATCTATTCTTCCTTCAACATTTTTAATTTACAAAATTCTAACTTGTAGCTGTATCAATGGTTACTATATTAATTCTTTTTATTATGATGATAGTTGTTAAATCATTCATGGTCATTTTTATTTTATGGTCTCGTCTTGTTGTAACTCCCGGGGCTGGGGCCTCACTAAGTGAAAGCACCAGTCGTGCGGACAGGATAGCTGTGGGAACGGCTCGTTATTAAATAAGGCATTTACTTAGATTAATAATATTTCTTTAATTCATTAGAGTAACTACGTTCGTTAACAAGTTTTATCTTGATGAACAAATGACAATAATGACAATACAAATGAATAAAATAACAATAATTAAAGTGACATACTCTCGTTACAATAATTCTATTGAGTGTTTTCATTAACACAAACCATTATACGAGTATAAAAAAAACATTCTTTATATACTGACTATTCTTTATTAAAACATTATAAAAGCTTTACTAACTATATTTCTGAATTTGGTACGTTACCACTTTAAATTAGGCATAAATGATTAAGATGTCAATTATACATATTGTAGCGTGACAGATAATCCACACAAATACATTACTCAATGATCATTGATAAAGCTCTAATATATGGAATATCCAGATGAGAATCAATTAAAATGCACTATTTACTAATATATTCACAAGATAGGTTAAATAAAGAAAAATTCTGCAAATAATATAATATAATACAAATTTAAAAACCCAGGAAACTAAAAATGTTAATAACAAAATTACCCAGGTAAAATAGAAGCAGGCAATTATTATACCCCGACAAAGAAACCAGACCAGAAGAAACAAAAGAATACACAGCGAAAATCTAAAAGAAAGAAGAATAACCAAAACCACAGAAGAAAGAAGAAGGAAGAATAACCAAAACTACAGAAGAAAGAAGAAGGAAGAATAACCAAAACTACAGAAGAAAGAAGAAGGAAGAATAACCAAAACTACAGAAGAAAGAAGAAGGAAGAATAACCAAATCTACAGAAGAAAGAAGAAGGAAGAATAACCAAAACTACTGAAGAAAGAAGAATAACCAAAACTACAGAAGAAAGAAGAATAATTAAAATTATTGAACAAAGAAGAAAGAAGAATAATTAAAATCACTGAAGAAAGAAGAACAACCAAAACTAAAGAAGATAGAAGAATAATCAAAACCAAAACTACGGAAGAAAGAAGAACAACCAAAACTACAGAAGAAAGAAAAAGGAAGAATAACCAAAACTACTACTACGGAAGAAGGAAGAAAGAAGAATAATTAAAATTACTGAAGAATGAAGAAAGAAGAACAATCAAAATTATTGAACAAAGAAGAAAGAAGAATAACCAAAACTACAGAAGAAAGAAGAAAGAAGAATAATCAAAACTACAGAAGAAAGAAGAATAACCAAACTAAAGGAAGAAAGAAGAATAACCAAAACTATTGAAGAAAGAAGAATAATCAAAACTACTGAAGAAAGAAGAATAATCAAAGCTACTGAAGAAAGAAGAAAGAAGACTAATCAAAACTACAGAGGAAGGAAGAAAGAAGAATAACCCGAAACTACTGAAGAAAGAAGAATAATCAAACTAAAGAAGAAAGAAGAATAACCAAAACTACTGAAGACAGAAGAATAATCAAAGCTACTGAAGACAGAAGAAAGAAGAATAACCAAAACTACTGAAGAAGGAAGAAAGAAGAACAATCAAAACTAAGGAAGAAAGAAGAACAATCAAAACTACTGAACAAAGAAGAAAGAAGAATAACCAAAACTAAAGAAGAAAGAAGAATAATCAAAACCAAAACTACGGAAGAAAGAAGAACAACCAAAACTACAGAAGAAAGAAGAAGGAAGAATAACCAAAACTACTACTACGGAAGAAGGAAGAAAGAAGAATAATTAAAATTACTGAAGAATGAAGAAAGAAGAACAATCAAAATTATTGAACAAAGAAGAAAGAAGAATAACCAAAACTACAGAAGAAAGAAGAAAGAAGAATAATCAAAACTACAGAAGAAAGAAGAATAACCAAACTCAAAGAAGAAAGAAGAATAATTAAAAATACTGAAGAAGGAAGAAAGAAGAATAACCAAACTCAGAGAAGAAAGAAGTGAGACGACCCATATAAAACAAAAACCCCATAGGGAAAGAACCCCAAAAACCCCAAAATCAATGAATGTCCAAAGAGAAAGTATAACACCCCAAAAAACCATATCACTGTAAAACTGACAAAAAAACTAAAAGTGTTAGTAGTATTAAATATTAGTGCATTCAAAAAGTTATTGTTTAGTTTGTATAAACAAATCTTCACAGTCCCCCCATGGTTGAATATTTCATGTTAAAAACTAGAAAAAGACTAGTAAATATATTAATAATTCACCATGGACAAGTGTAAGTGATCAAATTATAACTAATAAACTTTAAAAAGGTGCATGAGTTGCAGTACAAGGTAATGAACTTTAAGTTTTGTGAACAGTGTCTACTTTGATAATGAAATAGTAATATTACTAATAAAAAGCTACTAAAGCTGTATGAACATTCCATAGAATGGAATATAACTTAGATAGCCAGGGTTATACTTTAAGAGGGGGCATAAATCCTGTAAAATGGGGAATTACAGAACCAACTGTTAATGTTAAAGTAGCAAAAGATGTTAACCATTATATGTAACCAGGATGTTAGGTTCCTATTACATATAATAATTAGATAAGTAAGGATTATTCATAAGAAATATTAGTGTTATAATTTGTTATTTTATTGTTCATTTTAATTTAGGAATGCCCTATCTAAAAATAGATATCATTCCGATGTTATAGAATAATTTTAATTATGTTATTAGGTGATATACAAAACAATGTTATTCAGAACACCAGTTTTATGTAGAGAGGTGTTATATGTTAATTATACAATCAATAATTACTGTTATACCAGTCAAAGAATTAATTTTTAATCAAATATATAAGAATCAGAAGTCAGAGAAGGATATAAAATAACTACATTAATAAAACATTTTTGCAAATAGCCACACATCAAATCTAGGCCATATAATGAATTTAAACAGAATAATTAACAAACCTAGTCTTATAAGCCAGTTAAACTGACAATATTTAGGCAAGATAAACTCAACATATGAAATACTATGTAAGTAAGGCTTGCTAAAGATATGGTCATTATATGAGTAAAATTATTAATTGGTCTAATAAAATACCATTTAAAACTGAAATAGATTCACTGACATTATCATAGGGGGAGTCATATACAAATGAATTGTATTAAAAAAACCATCATTAATATACTAAATTGCCATAAAATAAGTGATAATTGACAATTATATCAATTTCAGATTTAATAGAATAATAATTATATTAGGGAAAATGGCTATTATTTACTTAGAAGACAGGAAGTATAATTTTAGGCCGACCTACCAAAAATGTAAGAAATATAATTTTCTGATAAAACTTTGTAACACTAACTTAATTACTATCAAAATAAGTAGAATAGAATAGTGAAAACGAATATGTATTTAATATTTCAAACAGTTAACTAATAACGAAATTACTTTCTGAGCATAATGTACGATTTTAAAATGTGTCGGAAGTTAAGATGATTTGAAACAATGTATGAGATATATTATATAGGCTAAGATTTTCATGAGACGAAGGAAATCCAGACAGTTCATTATTATACCTTGAAGAGAGCACTTAATGTGAATATTTAATAGAACCAACCTTTAATGGCTGTTACGTTATAACAGAGTTCGGAATCATTTTGTGTAAAATTAAATTTTTTAACTATTTTAATTATTGTGAAGTGGTGAAGTTGACCTATGAACTACATAACACCAATAAACGGAATCACATATAACTAATTAAATGAATAACACTGAAATCGCACCAAATACCAAGTGAAAATTCGAGGTTAAACTGACACACATAAACACCAGTAGATATACCCATTTAACAACATTTTTACACCAAGTGAACTAATCCATCATACACCAGTGACAATAAACTATACCCCAGAAGATCATATACAATTGCGAAGAACATTTAAACGAAGAAAGGACATATTTATTCCAACAAGTACTTCATCCAGGTTAGAAGGCGAACAACGCGCATGCGTCAGGCGGCCATTTTGATCCAATATCATCACCGCAATAAGACACGACTGTGGGCTGCAACTTGGTTTGAATACAATTATATATAAACTTTTATTATTAATAACTACCATTGTATTGTTTAAATTTAAGACATTATTAGAATTGTAAGTGTTATACTTTCATGCCCCTGAACTTCTCTGGCTTTTTATATTAATAACCGTTTAAAGAACCTATTACTATTTTTTTTAATACAAATGTAAAATTCTTATATCGACCGGCCCTGATCGAGTCGATACGGCATTGTAACATCGATTTTAATTGATCAAATTCATTATTTTGTTTAATAAACGTGTGTTTTCTGGTAAATTGAAGTTGATTTCTCTTATAAAAGGACATAACAGTTAATTAATCAAGAAAACTAGATAACCTTTAAAGGCAGTATATGCGAAACTACAACCTTTCAAGAGTAAGAAGAAGAGAGCCGTTTTCGCCTAAACTTGAAGTTAACTGGATTGTCTTTTTAACAAATTTACAGAAGGGAAAATTATTACCAGAATAAACACAACACCATCATAATTATAATTACAATCAACAACCTCGATTTATTTCTAAATTTTAAGAACATAAATACACCGAAATATTTTTTCAGAATTTATTTTTTTTATAAATATAAATTTTAAATTTATATTTTATATTCAAATTGTTACACCAGGAACGTTAACAAATCGACGTTTCCCAGAGCGGAACGTCACTACTACACATACACACCATAAAAATTATTCCGGGTAATATTATACCAGAACACTACTGCAATTACGATTATATTATTGTTTTATTACAAAAGTGAAGACCAACAGTGAGAGCATAACGAAGACTAGGAGACATTAGCTACATTACTACACACAATCAGAATAGAATTAAATTATATTTGTAATAATTAGTTTTATTACAAAATTGGCTTCCATCGCGGGGCTTGAACGAGGCAGACGTCACGTTTTATTACAATATTCCTTAACAAATTTAGAACACTACTGAGCACTTCTGAGTATAAATAATTCATTATCCAAAATCAATTAATGCTTTAAGTTTGAACTAAGTAACACAAAACAAAGTTGTAATTACGCTTTTGATGTGGCTCCATCATAGACAGAAGATGCACATCTACGATGTACGGAGAGTGCGCAAGGATGCCAAAAAGTGAACAAGTGAAAAAAGAGAGTGTGTACGTCCCAGTGCTCTCGTCAGTTTTATACCCTGCGTGACGCAAAAAGTCTCTTATGAGTTAACGCCCAAAATTCAGCCAATCAGAACTGGACTCTGCACGTGTCTTGAAACTTATCAGGTCACACGAGAGGACAATTTGACATTGATTTTTGTGAACCACAGCGGAATTCGTTCACGAACACTGACAAGTAAACAATTCTTAGCTTCCCTGGTTGATAACTCGCTACACATGCCACGATAAAAAAATGGTCAGCACACTTCCTCACAATCGCTCAGTTTGTTCCTTAAAATAATTCTTAAGATAAAATAAAATAATATATTGAGTAGTTTGAGTATGAGTAGAATCCTCATTTACAATTATATATAAAATCATAACGTGGAATGTGCTGGGCACAGCACCCCTCCCTACTTTACAAAAGGAAAGTACGGGACGTACTTTGCTTTTCAAAATTTATCCAAAGTATAAACAACATACAGTTTTACTCAAGCTCAACGTTCATGGAATATACTACAATATATATAGTAAGTAGTATAGTAGTATTACCTACTCTGTTTACATAATGAAATCTATATCTAAACAAACCACATCTACATCTGATCTGTTTATCTACATGTATACAAACCAACAAAACAAAAAGTTAAGACTGTGCCGTCTACGGTCAGTCATTAATTGCTACCGCTAAGCAGCTGTACACATTCAGCTGTATGTAGATACCACATTGTGTCGATGTACACATTTACATATATATCACGCAATATTTACAAACTACATAATTGTCTCTTTTTCTATTTAAACATAGTTTTATCTGTTACATTCAAAACAAAAAGCGCTGAATATAATGAGACTCAAAATTTTGTTTTCCTTAGGTAAGTTTACAACTATTATAATAATAATAATTATTTTTTTCTTGTTTATATTTTGCTTACGTACTTCTCAATTCTTTAAGTAGGTTCACTACATTGCTTTATTAAACAAACAAACACAACAAACTCTTTAATTTATAATTGAGAATGTGCAACTCTAACACCTGGTTTTACGTAGACTGCTGTAACATTCATTCCATCTGGCGAAGTTACTTCTGGAACTTCCTCTGCTGCTTCTTGTGTTGCCTCAGCACTCGATGTCATTGCTGGTATGAGAGTAGAAGTTAGACATTGGGAAACTGACTTGGTTCGGTAGACGAGATATAGTAGCAATGCTGCTCCAATAATTATGATGGTAAAGCCACCGGCATAGCGAATAGATTGTTCGTTTCGTGATAGTTGCTTTTCTCGCTGTATCTCTTGGATATCGTTAATAAGTCGGTTCAGTGAAATGTCATCGAAGTCGTTGTGTATCCCATGCAGTACTTCGTCGATATTCAATTCTGTAACATCTGAAATCTTCATGTGAGTAACATTATTTGTTAAAATTGTAGCTTTGAATGGATTAATCAAAGAGGATATTGGTGGTTCAATCATGATAGGCAAAGAAAGGTTATATATACTTCGTCCATAGGTATTTGGTAATAAGGTAAAATATTTGGAATATATATGACAATGGTGTGGATTAAGAAGAACTCTCTCCTTAAGAATCTCGGTCTTAGTGACTTGATCGCATCTCCAGGTAACTCGTATCGGTTCTGGTGCACTGTACGTATATCCACGCATCCTTGTTCGGCATCTGATGTAGAATTAGACGGCTGAAATTCTGTATAACATTCTTCTCACATTGAACACGAGCACTGCTGGTCTCTCCAACAAATAATGCATAGATACAACTGTCGTTATGGTATGAATACAAAGGTATATTGGCTGGACACACACTATACTTGGAACATCTGCACGCAATTACATCTTTGAGTGCAATTCAACATACTCTTGTCGCGTTTTAGTTAATGCTAAATACTCAGTATTGCTCTTATATAAACTTATTGATAGAAGGTTCTCTATATGGCAAGGACTTTACAGAATACAAGTCTAGTAATCTGTTTTCTGTCTTTAAAAGAATTTCTATAATCAGTTGAATATATTTCGTTTGAGATATAGCATGAACATTAATTTGAATTAGCAGATGTTAATTCATAATAAATATTGTTACAACACAAATAAGCCACCTCAATACCAGGGATGAAAAAAGGTGGTTCTGAATATAAAATAATACTTCATATAAAATAAAGTGTTTAATATAAATAAAGTATAAAGACAATGACATGACAAACGACGACATGACCTAACCCAAGTGATTGAACCAACAAAAGGAAACAATAGAAGAAGGGAACCACAAAAAACAAACAAGAATAAAACCAAAGAAGAAAGTGATTGACCCAAACAAAATGAAGAAGGGAAAAAACTGAAACCAAACAAAAATGAAACAAATTAAAAGAGTTGAATGACTCAATGTAACATGTTAAAATGAACCCAAAGGAGAAGGTGGAAAACCAAGGTATTAACCAAATACAATGAAAATGAAGAAGGAGGGAAAGGAAAAAGAAACAAACCCAAGATGAAGGGAAATAAATAAAAATGAAAACCAATGGTAATACACAAACAAGTAATAAAGAATATGAGCAGGAGAAATGATACACTCACATGTAATATTGGAAAAAAGACCAATAATTAACCTATGTAAAAAGGTAAATATGATTATCAATTAAGGGATAAAAAAGTAAATGACAATTGAAAGAAACCCAACTAAACAATGTTAAATATAAAAAAAAAACTAACCCACAAATTAGAGTTAGATGTAATGATATAAATATAAAGACATAATTGTTAATATTATTAATGATATTTTGTAATGAAAGAGATAGTACGGTAGTGAGATAGTAATTAGAGGGATTACCCATATAGAAACACTTAAAAACAAAAGCATTTGTGAAGTGCAAAATGAAAGTGTAAAGACCCCAAGGTGTAGTGATAAAGAAAGTACACTAATTAAATTGTAATAAACTATAAATAATTTAAAAGTGAAGGTGAGAATTAAATGAGAATAGTGTAAAATAAAGAATGTTAATATAGTGAAAAATAGTGAAGGATAAAAGCATCAACACTTAATAAATCCAAAGGAAACGGTAAATAATTAAAAGTGAAGAATATTAGTAATTAAGAATAGTAGTAAGTATAAACAGTTAATTAAGGTATAATGAACGCTGAAAAGTGATGAAGACAGTATTTAGTTAAGAAAGAATGTTATTGTTAAATTTAAGTGAATGCAATTATAATTAAAAGGGAGAATACCCTGAAGGGAAAACGAATAGTGTTAACATGGAGGGAAAGTAAAGATTGTTTAAAAAATTAAGGAGTTAAAACAAATCAATAAACACCCATGTTATAAGAGATCGTTATTAAGTTCATAAAAAGTGATGTTGTTTATCACACAAAAAAATGATATAAAATAAGATGAATTGTAAACAAAGATTAGCAAATAATAGTTAAATAATTATTTAAGCAAGTTTATGAATGGGATATGGCTGGAAGAATTATACAGACCATAGGCCTAGATATTGTATTTAATAAGATCAAAAAATAGTAAATAATAGCCACATTGTTATTATTGGCAAATTAAATAAGTAAAAAAGTTAAGAAATGTATGACTAGAAAACGAGGAAACCAGATACCAAATAGTAAACAATTATGTATAAAATAATAGTGACAAAATAATAACACAAACAGACCTAAAACACAACAATAAATAACATAACCAATTATAATAACAAAATAAAGTCCATTAGGCTAAAATGAGATGTAATTTAAATGAAATAAGTCAAATACCATAATGGCTACTTAGGACTATGAGAATGCCTAACTGTCAGAAACAAACAACTACAAATTATAACAAATTAAACAAGAAATTAGTAAATCCGAGGCAAATGACTCACCAAGGATAAATTGTAAATCATTTTTAAGACCAAATATTATAATAAGCATTTGAATTCAAAAAGAAATGTAATTAACAAGTATTAAAATAATTGTAAAAACATAAAAACTAAAATAACCCAAACTTGTGGGGTATCAAATTAATCTATGAAAGGAAATACATACTATAGTGACAATATTTCATGCTGAGGAAGGAAGATAGAGGAATAACAGCAATCAGAAATATACTAGGATTTTGAAAAGAATTCAAATTTTGATAACAATGGATTTATATCAATCTAAGCCAATCAGAATTCATTGGTAACCATAGAAACAGACGTTGGTGGCGAAAATTACTCGTAAAGCGTCACTCTACCAGGACAGAAGCCGAATTTAGGAAGACCAATTTTTAATTAAATAATGTAAAACAGTGAACGAAATTCAAAACCATGACTGAATAAGAAGCAGACGGACCATTGGAGCAGTCAACTAAAGACCAAGGACCATAAACCAGAAAAATAAAAGAAAATTATGACCACATCCTATATGAAAAGGACGCCAGACCTACTTAAGTCCAAAGGTTCATGAAAATATAAACAATTGCAGCCCAATCCTCTTCCGACCCAATGAATGAAAACACCAAGTCGTGCTGATGTGTTAAGTACCATTGAATTACCTTATTTCCAAAAATAAAATCACTCTAAATTTTACTAAAAGTTATTTGATCTCACTGTAAGCCGAATATTCTCTTTCAAAGATTAATTAAGAAAAATAAACACATTGAAAATTTGTTAACATAAAATCTAACCTATTATTTAAATACGAACTTTTGAAACGCATTTAACGACACTACAGAACAGATTGTAAACACACCTTATTATTTATGTACGGTACACTTAGAATAAGGTAAAGTACTTTTATTGTAATCATAGGAATTCTTTGCCTTGTAATCAAAAGAATCCCACGATTTTGGAACGAAAATAATTATAATAACTAAACGTTCCCAAGCCATGCTGATGTGAATATATCGTTCCTTAATCGATTCGTCATCCTCAGAATAATTGTTTCATGTAAAAAGTCGATGCAGAGTTGTTAATCAACTAACATAATTTAATTGTCAAAATTGAACATTTTACTTATCAAACATTAAAATAACTAGTACAGGGAGTAACCGTTGTTATTATTTCATAGAGAGTGCATTATATTACTTGTGTTCGTTTATGAAAGCTAAGTTTGACGATCAGCGCTCAAGTTGCAATTTGTACAAATACCTACATGATTCAGAAGGCTGAACGAGCGGGAATTATTCGAAAGCCCCGACTGTCATAGCTGAGAACACCATATTAAGATAATAATTAATAAGTTTAATTGTTTTAATAAACAATTTGGCGCCACCTGGGATTTACACACCCCTATATAAGAACAGGTAAGATTACTGCTGTGTTGTACTGGTAATTACCGCAACGCTACGGACATCGTTAGCGCAAAATAGATGTAACGACCCCAGTGCGAGACGAACGCACTAACACTACACAAATATAAAACTGGTACACATATTTCAGAAACGCACCAGACTTGTCGTTACAATATGCATCTCCTCTATTTTAGTACTTATATTATAATTATACACCTCGTTATCATTAATAGGTTACCAAGTACATATTTCTATTTTCAACATATTTCCGACAGTATGCAAGCGACTGACTTCGAGTTAATGGAGCCCTTGGCTCACTAAAGGCATAATCGCTATTGTATGAAAAACAATAGTAATTACATACGTGGTAATCTAGGTCGAAGGTTGTAAGATGAAGATGGAGATTCAGACAATGATATTGGTCGATTAGGATGCCATTCAGGATCGTTAGGTGTAGGTGGTGAAGGTGGAAATAGTGCTAAACTATCTTCAAATTCAATAGGCGTAATATCTAAAATAGGTTCATCTTCTTCAATCGTTACTATACGCATCAGTCTCCCCACTTGTCCATCGGTTAAAACATTCGTATCACAGGTTTCAATGTCATCAAACCTTGACCCTGTACTTGATTCGTTATCACTATGTTCAAATGTAACAGCTATTTTTCTTGCGCGCTGTCGACTCCGTGGTTTCTTATCTCAACCTATACTACGACAGGAGATAGGTATGTCTACTTGATTTATCACAATTTGCCACTAGCCAAATCTAGCGTAGTAAAATATTTAGAATTTCCCAAACAATCTAACGTCTCAACAATATTTGGTAACGGATAAGCATCCCTTTTGTTATACTATTTAAGGCTCTATAATCAACACAAAACCTGTACTTAGGTATACCGTCTGGACTCTTTTTCGGAACTATTACAACTGGACTACTCCACGGTGAGTTTGAAGGTTTTATTACATCTTTCTCTAACATCTCGGTTATATGACTCTGTATCAAACCCTTCATAGACTCAGGAAGTCTGTAAGGTTTATTTTTAATCGGTAAACAATCACCAGTATGTATTTTATGCTTTATATCTACAAGACACCCTCTATGCTCCGTATCCTCACGGAACAGATTTCTATACTTTAATAACACTGGTTTCAAAACTTCACTGTCACTCTCGGACAAGTGCTTTAATTTCCCTAATATTAATTCATCAATATTCTCATTACTACCAAAATTATCATCTTTATTATGTTTCTCATGTTCTAGAACATCAACAACTCTTACACTTCCATAAACTTCAGGCTGGTATTTCTCTGTCAGACCTAACGTAATTCCCTTTTGAATTACAAGTGGTTCTCCACTACAATTAACAACTACATTGTTATCGGTGTCTACAGTACTCAGTACAAGTACACGGGCAACTCTTATACCCTGCACATCTAATTCTCGTGGTTCTACTAAAACCTCTCGTGGCACCGGAATGTCACGTAGACCGACTACTCGGCAATTTACTAATACCTCACTTAAGGGTGGTAACTCTTGCTCGGAAGCATTCATGACACGCCAAAATTTTGCATCATTCCCGACAAAATTACGTCGAGTTAGGCTGGCCAGGCCCACAACCGTTAGTGATACCAGTGGAGACTACCCTGCAATCCTCTGCATCGGAGTCGAGTGATATGACTACCGAGTTATTATTCAAACTCAAGCGTCATGATGGCAAGTCTATTATTGCACCTTTTACTTTAGTAAATCGAGGCCTAGTATACCGTCGTAAACATGAAAAAACTCTCATCCCTTGGTACTACAAGAAAAGTGTGTACAACTTCAACGCTTCCCAGACGTAACCTCAAATTTTGTGTCCCTTTTACGAATAAGTTACTCCCGGTAACCCTTTTAGCATTTATAACAGTTTTATGTGTGGCACATCTACTGATACCTTCCTTAATTAAAGAAATACTAGATCCAGTGTCTATTATAAATTTACATAATTTGTTTTCAATTTCACCCATAATTACTAAATCATTTACACCGTTAGAAGAGATTGTAGGTATCAAATAACTCGTCCGTTCGACCTTGCCGTGCCCTATCAAGTCGAACTGCTGGCGTTTTGGGTGTGTATTTTGCTTACTATTGCAGTTACGAGCGTAATGCCCCTTAGCATGACAATTATAACATTCTATGTCTCTCAAAGCCTTTTTTTGTGCATTGTTATTATTTTTATTATTACGGTTCTGATTATAACTGGTACTACGAGCATTATGTGGCTGAGTTTTACCACTAGCTTCTCTTGATAACTTTTTAAAACAATTCTTGGCTAAATGACCTACCTTGTTACAGTGATAACAGGTGACACTAGTCACGAAGACATGTCCATGGGCGTTATTTCTCTTACCATGTCCCCTCCAATTTTGAATTAAATCTGCTATAGTCAGATCCGTAGTGACAGTATCAGCAACAGGTGCAGTACCTGCTGTCTGGATACGCTCTTGTAACTCGGCTACGATACGTTTTAATTCAGCTACCTCAGACATTTTAGACATTTGTAATCAAACTCTTAATAGTTTTATTTAAATAATTAGTTTCTATGATCTTTGTAATAGACTTCGTAAGAGAGTCTCGCACCCCTCCAAATAGTATTAGGATCTTGGATTGGACTGGTGTGTTATAAACAGGTAAAGTGACAGAAGGACTACTGTGGGTATAATAAGCTGTTATAACCCCAACACGCATACCAACCCGCATAAAAAGTTCGAACAAGACCCAAAACCTTTGAGCCATTAACGAATCATCACTTAATTTTTTTCTTTAACTTCTTACTACTATTGCCCATCAATAAAGAGCCACTTCAATGAGAGAAACGTTTAATTAATGTAAGTAAACTAACATTCCCAAATTTAATATCCCAAATTCTGACACCAAATTTGTTGTAACGCCCGTGACTGGGGCTCACAAGGTGAAAGCACCAGTCGTGCGGACAGGATAGCTGTGGGAATGGCTCGTTATTAAATAAGGCATTTACTTAGATTAATAATATTTCTTTAATTCATTAGAGTAACTACGTTCGTTAACAAGTTTTATCTTGATGAACAAATGACAATAATGACAAACAAATGAACAAAATAACAATAATTGAAGTGACATACTCTCGTTACAATAATTCTATTGAGTGTTTTCATTAACACATAACATTATACGAGTATAAAAAAAAACATTCTTTATATACTGACTATTCTTTATTAAAACATTATAAAAGCTTTACTAACTATATTTCTGAATTTGGTATGTTACCACTTTAAATTAGGCATAAATGATTAAGATGTCAATTATACATATTCCTTAACAAATTTAGAACACTACTGAGCACTTCTGAGTGTAAATAATTCATTATCCAAAATCGGTTAATGCTTTTAAGTTAGAACTAAGTAAAACAAAACAAAGTTGTAATTACGCTTTTGATGTGGCTCCATCGTAGACAGAAAATGCACATCTACGATGTGCGGAGAGTGCGCAAGGACGCCAAAAAGTGAACAAATGAAAAAAGAGAGTGTGTACTTCCCAGTGCTCTCGTCAGTTTTATACCCTGCGTGACGCAAAAGTCTCTATGAGTTAACGCCCAAAATTCAGCCAATCAGAACTGGACTCCGCACGTGTCTCGAAACTTATCAGGTCACACGAGAGGACAATTTGACATTGATTTTTGTGAACCAAAGCGGAATTCGTTCGCGAACACTGACAAGTAAACAATTCTTAGCTTTCCTGGTTGATAACTCGCTACACATGCCACGATAAAAAATGGTCAGCACACTTCCTCACAATCGCTCAGCTTGTTCCTTAAAATAATTCTTAAGATAAAATAAAATAATACATTGAGTAGTTTGAGTGTGAGTAGAATCCTCATGGACAGTAATGTGGTAATTTTCGCATTCATAGGTTGGCTAATCTGTACGTTTTCAAATTGTGCTTATCATGTTTTTACAACGATACAGTTCTCCGAGTTGCGGCTGGCGGCAGACGTCATTACGTTTGCTGCCTGTTCTGCCTTTTTCACCTTTCTTGTTGTCGCGACAATTATTTAGGCCTTAGGCCTCAACGTTTTTCGATGTAATCTGAGGGGCGCACATTTGCGCCTCATCTAACATGTAGCTTTCTTAACGACTCGGTTTATTCAAAATTAAAATCTTTCAGACTTAGCCAATCTCAACACTATGATTTAAGTGTACAACAGAAACTTAATAAATGTATTAAATACAATCCACTATCGTCATCATTCTGCATCCTGGCAATAGCACCACAAACATCATTCTTCCTACTAGAACATTTTTTGGTACACACGTGCCGACATCAACATTTTTTTGGTCCACTCGGACCGGATCTTATACATTTTTTTGGTCGCTCAGTGCCTGGATTCGTCATTCACCTTTTGCAACTTTTATAGCGGTTTTCATCATTTTTCTGCCCCAATTTCTGGCCATCACGGGTGATTCCAGCATATTCGCTGATCCGACCGTCTCGGGAATTAGTCAGCATTTCTTTCTTCGCCATTGAGCCTCGTGACGACATCACTGCAAGAACATCCATGTGTTAGCGTCTACACTCCAGTTTAAGCAGTCATCTCACCGGTCTGTGTGTTTGCCATCTTCTCCACGGCCTCGACGCTCCAGGACATCGCATACCAGGTACCACATCATTAACAGGTGCGTACAATGGCTGAAGAAGGCCTCAAAGTGTTGGTCAGAAAGAGAGGCGGCTTAAAGTCTGCCATAGTGCGAATTAATTCGGCTATCATTAACTTTGATAAAAACACTAATACAAAACATTTTTTAACGGTTAGACTCGAAAATCTAAAAAGTTTGGCAACAAAATACGATGAGGTACAGTCCGAAATTGAACTCATTTCTAAAGACATAAACGCTGCTCAAGAAGACCGAGTTGAGGTTGAAGAACTGTTATATTCAACAGAAGCCAATATCATGCAATTGATTAATACCTTTAATGTTCAGACTGTATCTCCAGTATTAACAAACAACATGCAATTAAAACCGATAAGTTTGTCCTGCTTCACAGGCAATATCTTGGAATTGCAGCACTTTTATTAAATATTTCTGGACTTGGTGCACGCCAGATCTGATTTAACGTCAGTGCAGAAATTACATTATTTGTATTCGTCTCTGAAAAATGAGCTGCTAGATTTAATTAAGGCATTACCTATTTGTAACGAAAACTATTCGATAGCGTTGAGTTTGCTGTCCGCTAGATATGACAACAAATTCATACTAGCTAAGTATTATATTCAAAATTTGCTTGAAGTAAAGTGAACAATAATTAAGGACTCTGTCCAAAGTCTGGCAGAATTCATAAATACAATAACGTCTTCCGTTAATTCACTGGCGGCCATGCAACTGTCAGTGGATTCATTCGAGCTTATCACTGTACAATTATTGTCAGCAAAACTGGATCATACCACGTTTAAATTATGGAAGGAGTCTATAGACCCCGATAATCTTCCTAACTTTCAAGGGTTCACTCAGTTTTTAAACGCACGTAGACAGTTGCTAGAAAATACACTGCCTATCGATGCCGGACAGCAGCTCAACAAGCTAACTTTAAGATTCAATAATAAATCTGACAAACATAAATCATGAAACTCTGCTGGCAGCACTGTATTTAAAAGTTATCACTCAGCTTCAAATAAGTATTTATGCCCATGCTGCAATTCTAGTCATCCAATTTACATGTGTGACAAATTTCGTGCATTAAGCACATCAGAACGAGGGCAATTTATATTAAATCATAAACTCTGTACAAATTGTTTAAGACCAGATCATTTTTCATCTAATTATAAGACTAAACAATCATGTAAGATCTGTTCAAAACGACACCATATATTGCTACACATAAATAATGTGTCAAAACCAGTTTCTGGCAGCAGCAGCAACTACTGTTCACTTAAATTACAATCTACAAACAATGTTCTTTTATCAACAGCAATTGTGTTTGTCATTGACCGGGCTGGCAACAGACAACCCGCAAGTTCTATTGGATGCGGGGTCACAAATAAATTTTTGTACGGAATCATTTGCTAAGAAATTACGGCTTAACTTGACTAAATCTAACATACCGATTACAGGTATAAATAATGCCGCCTGCTGTGCCACTAATTTAGCGTCTATACGCATTATTTCACGCTATCAAAGATTTAGTTTACAAGCAACATGCGCGGTCTTATCTGCATTAACCCATAAACTGCCAGCACAATCTTTCGACATAAATCAGTTTAATGTCCCAGATAACGTTTTCCTCGCCGATCCGCATTTCAACATATCAGCTGATATCGACATACTTTTAGGAGCGCAATTTTACTTAGATTTAATTTTACCTAACAAATATGTACGCGGTTCTCATTTTCCTATTATACAAGAAACAACGTTAGGCTATATTCTAGCCGGCAATCTGCCCAAACACTGCCGTTATAAGGGTCCTGCTGTTTCGTTCCTGGCTAGGAACAACGACAGTCAAATTCTGGCGTCTCTCGAGAAATTTTGGAAGACCGAAACTATCCCTGATAATGCACCCATTAGTAACGATTCAGCTTGTGAGGAGCATTTCGTTAAGTCTACTCATCGCAATGAAGAGGGTAGGTTCGTTGTTTCACTACCATTGAAGTCTGACAATCCCCAGTTGGGTGAGTCCTATGCTAGCGCTGAAGCGAGATTCTTGAGTTTAGAACGCCGGTTCATGCGTGATTCTAAGCTTGCGCGCGAATACGCAAACTTTATTCAGGAGTATAAGGATCTTGGCCACATGACGCTTGTCGACGATTGCTCTGTCAATTCCGGGGTTTCAAACACCTACTATCTGCCTCACCATGCCGTCTTTAAACATTCTAGTTCTACGACAAAACTTCGCGTCGATTTCGACGGCTCGTCCAAAACTACCAATGGCCTTTCTCTCAATGATGTTTTGTTGGTAGGCCCAAACGTCCAACAAGACCTTTTTTCTATTCTTTTGCGATTTCGTATGCAGCAACTTTGGCTGTGCAATCTTGGTTGGGATGAGCCAATCTCCGGGCAATTACACTTGCATTGGCATTCATTATGGGATAAATTATGTCTGATCGGTAAAATTATTGTCCCACGTTCTATTCGCTGCAAGTCTAAAGCAAAGATAGTTGAATTACATGGGTTTTCGGATGCTTCTGAAAGGGGTTATGGGTGTTGTGTTTACATTAGAGTCATTTATCAAGATTCATCGGCCTCTTGTCACCTTCTGTGTTCTAAATCTCGCGTAGCCCCCCTACGACAGGTGTCATTACCTCGCATTGAACTCTGCGCTTGCTTGTTGTTATCGCGACTCTTATTCAAGGTCGCCCCTGCTCTTCATTCCTTTATCAATAGTGTTCACCTGTATTCTGACTCCATGGTGTCCCTTTACTAGATTCATGCCCAGTCTTCTAGGTGGAAGACTTACGTCGCTAATCGTGTTGCCGAAATTCAGCGTCTTACTGAAGCCTATGCATGGCATCACATCAATTCACAACAATCCTGCTGACATTATTTCTAGGGGAGGTCACCCCGACGTTTTGCGCGATTGTTCGCTTTGGTGGCATGGTCCCGCTTGTTTGTCTCAATCTTCCGAGTCCAATCTTTTTCCACCCTTTTTACCTTCTAATCTATCGTTTCCTGAATTCACTGCGGAGGAGAAACAAACTTTCTCTAATGTCTACCTTAGCCATTGATCTTTCAAAGGACTTTTCTTCGTTGCACCGCCTGACTCGCGTATACGCTTACTGCTTTCGATTCATCAAAAATATTAGACTCTCCAGGGCTGAGAGAATTTCGAGCGCTCTTACCCCCGTTTAAATTCATTCTACTCTTAATTTTTTCATAAAACAATCCCAGTCGATCCACTTCGCTGCCGAGATTAATTGTCTTCGTAATGGGTCTTCTTTTTCTATCAGGAGCAAGTTGTCTTCTCTGGACCCGTTCCTTGATGATTCTGGCGTCATACGCGTCGGCGGACGATTACAGCAGTCGCAACTGCCTTATGACAATAAGCATCCTATTGTATTGCATCCATCGGCTCATATTACTCGCCTTATTATTGAACGCGAACACATTCGTCTACTCCACGCTGGTGCTCAACTCGTGCATCACTCACTTCGTCAACGGTGGTGGATCATTAACGCCAAGATAGTCATTCGCTCCATCATTCGTAGATGCGTCAAGTGCCTCAGGTTTAGTGCCAAACATCAGGTTCAGAGGCTTGGTATTTTACCATCTCCTAGAGTCACTCCTTCGCGGCCGTTTCTATTCTGCGCAGTTGATTATGGTGGTCCCTTCATGATTCGTCATGGCGGGCAGAAATCTAGGATTCTGTCAAATGTGTATGTGTATGTGTCTTTTTCAACTGCTTAGCAACCAGGGCCATTCATTTGGAATTTTTTCCGACCTTACAGCCAACGCGTTTATAGCTGCCTTACGTCGTTTCATGGCCCGTAGGGGCATACCCAGCCAGTCATATTCTGATAATGGCACGAACTTTAGGAAGGCCCGCAATGTTTTGCATGACCTTTACAATCTTTGGCATAATAAGGATGCCACCTCATCAATCCAATCCTTTACGACCTCTCAGGGTATTACATGGTCATTTATTCCGCCCTCATCACCTCATTTTGGTGGTCTTTGGGAGAGCGGTATAAAGAGTTTAAAGTATCATTTGCGCCGCGTGGTAGGCAAGTCTATACTCACCTTCGAGGAGTTTACGACAGTTTTGTCTCAGATAGAGGCATGTCTAAACTCACGTCCATTATTTGCCGTTCCATCGGATGTAAATGATCCGGTGCCACTTACACCTTGCCATTTTTTGATTTGCGCACCATTAACGGCGATACCTGATCCAGACTTATTTCACGTTCCCATCTCTTGTCTTGGACGTTGGCAACTTCTCCAGAAGTTTGTCCAAGTCATTTGGAAGGCTTGGTCTCGCGACTACTTACATCAATTACAACAACGTCACAAATGGAAATTCGCCAAAAATAACGTTTCCATTAGTGACCTGGTTTTACTGATTGAGGATAACTTACCTCCATTAGCGTGGAAATTTGGTGTAATTACCGCCAAATTTCCCGGCCCAGACAACTTAATTAGAGTAGTAGACATTCGCACGCCTACTGGTATTTTTCGGAGACCAGTTCATAAGCTATGTTTGTTGCCAGCGCGGGACGAAGCTTAGACACAAGGTTACTATAATTATTTAGCACAATGTTATTTCACTTGGCCACTGGCTTTCATTACCTTATTGTCTGACAATTTGGTCAACTTAATTGTGATATGTATCATCACAACATTTTTATGTTAACTTGCATCATTGCGTGTTTTTATACTAAAGTCGCATGTGACTTGTAATTTTACAACCATGCACTGTGTTATTATATCTATGCTTATCATATTGTCATGGTGGTATTTTGCTATTTTTGTATTTTTATTAATAATTTGTGAAACATACTATGTCCTACATGTTTACATTTTGATATTGGTAATGGGTTATGTGTCATGTCATTGGTGATATTGTTCTTATGTAAAAATTTTGTTATACTATTCGCATGGTCTGCAGCTATACAACCATGTATGCATTTTCTTGCACATTTGTCAATATGTGTGATATTTTGTTACTCTATGAATTTATTTCTCGCAATTGTTCAACACATGTATTACATTTTGTATAACTAGTGAGGATCGGTCAATAATACAACTTTTAGTAATTTTGCGTCGACGTTTCGACAATATTTATTGTCATCTTCAGGACCTGTGTATGAAATACAATAGAAATATCAAACACAACGAAACAATTAAATATTTGGGTGAACGTGTTGGTGATGTGAGTGTGTGCGTGTGTATGTATGTATCTTTTTTTTTTATAAAAAAAAAAAGATACATACATACACACGCACACACTCACATCACCAACACGTTCACCCAAATATTTAATTGTTTCGTTGTGTTTGATATTTCTATTGTATTTCATACACAGGTCCTGAAGATGACAATAAATATTGTCGAAACGTCGACGCAAAATTACTAAAAGTTGTATTATTGACCGATCCTCACTAACTAACCACTAAAACATTCACTGATTGACGGTCACTAAAAATTTAAGGATTTTGTATAACCACATTTGTTGTACTTGTCACTTATGCCATTGTGCCTTGTATTCATGTATTTGTAATTATCTAAACCGATTTCTATTGTATTTATTATGTAACTTGTATCTATGTAAAACACATTGTTTTATACGCATTTACTGTCTATAACCATACGCCACGCCTATTTTTTTATATTTTTACATTGCATTTTGTATTTGTATTTGTGATCATGTATTGCACAATTATTATACATGCTTTAATTATGACATACATGTCATTACACTTTGTGCTTGCAATCATTCAACTATGTATAGCTTGTTTTCACATAACAATTTATTGTATATTCCTGAAACTTCAGGATAGCATGCATCGTGCAGACTATAAAGCATCATGCTAAATTTATGTCTTTACATGTATAATTTTATAATAATTTTGTTTGTTCATTGTATTCAATACTATTGTATAGGTCTACTGGCCTTAACTGGTTCAAGCTAACCATTATGACTTGCATAACTTGTTACAAGTATCGGGCCCATCATGTGATGAGTCACCGATTATTCATCATTAAACATTGTCAAACTATGTATTTTTCATGTCTTATATTGTTTAATATGGTATACATACAATATATATTGGCAATACATTGCTAATTTTGCATTTATACTCATGTATAATTCAAGTTGCAAGCCGACTTTGGCCTGCTCAACTCTTATCATCACTCA
Source organism: Magicicada septendecula (assembly GCA_034769895.1). Classification (NCBI taxonomy): domain Eukaryota; kingdom Metazoa; phylum Arthropoda; class Insecta; order Hemiptera; family Cicadidae; genus Magicicada; species Magicicada septendecula. The sequence continues at coordinate 354,078,286 of CM068375.1, forward strand.
AGCTTATCTCCAAACAGTTAATGTCATAATTGTTATCTAAGATTTCAACTCAACGTTCAATAAAACTTATTAAGATTGACTTCTATTATTAAGAACTCTGTATTTTTCTACAATAAGTTATTAAAATGTATTAAAATATCCTTTGATTTTTTGCGGGCAGTTATGGACAGTAATGTGGTAATTTTCGCATTCATAGGTTGGCTAATCTGTACGTTTTCAAATTGTGCTTATCATGTTTTTACAACGATACAATTCTCCGGGTTGCGGCTGGCGGCAGACGTCATTACGTTTGCTGCCTGTTCTGTCTTTTTCACCTTTCTTGTTGTCGCGACAATTATTTAGGCCTTAGGCCTCAACGTTTTTCGATGTAATTTGAGTGGCGCACATTTGCGCTACATCTAACATGTAGCTTTCTTAACGACTCGGTTTATTCAAAATTAAAGTCTTTCAGACTTAGCCAATCTCAACACTATGATTTAAGTGTACAACAGAAACTTAATAAATGTATTAAATACAGTCCACTATCGTCATCATTCTGCATCCTGGCAATAGCACCACAAACATCATTCTTCCTACTAGAACATTTTTTGGTACACACGTGCCGACATCAACACTTTTTTGGTCCACTCGGACCGGATCTTATACACCTCATTTACAATTATATATAAAATCATAACGTGGAATGTGCTGGACGCAACACCCCTCCCTACTTTACAAAAGGAAAGTACGGGACGTACTTTGCTTTTCAAAATTTATCTAAAGTATAAACAACTTACAGTTTTACTCAAGCTCAACGTTCATGGAATGTACTACAATATATATAGTAAGTAGTATAGTAGTATTACCTACTCTGTTTACATCATGAAATCTACATCTAAACAAACCACATCTACATCTGATCTGTTTATCTACATGTATACAAACCAACAAAACAAAAAGATATGGCTGTGCCGTCTACGGTCAGTCATTAATTGCTATCGCTAAGCAGCTGTACACGCTCAGCTGTGTGTAGATACCACATTGTGTCGATGTACACATTTACATATATATCACGCAATATTTACAAACTACATAATTGTCTCTTTTTCTATTTAAACATAGTTTTATCTGTTATATTCAAAACAAAAAGTGCTGAATATAATGAGACTCAAAATTTTGTTTTCCTTAGGTAAGTTTACAACTATTATAATAATAATTATTTTTTTCTTGTTTATATTTTGCTTACGTACTTCTCAATTCTTTATGTAGGTTCACTACATTGCTTTATTAAACAAACAAACACAACAAACTCTTTAATTTATAATTGTGAATGTGCAACTCTAACACCTGGTTTTACGTAGACTGCTGTAACATTCATTCCGTCTAGCGAAGTTACTTCTGGAACTTCCTCTGCTGCTTCTTGTGTTGCCTCAGCACTCGATGTCATTGCTGGTATGAGAGTAGAAGTTAGACATTTGGAAACTGACTTGGTTCGATAGACGAGATATAGTAGCAATGCTGCTCCAATAATTATGACGGTAAAGCCACCGGCATAGCGAATAGATTGTTCGTTTCGTGATTGTTGCTTTTCTCGCTGTATCTCTTGGATATCGTTAATAAGTCGGTTCAGTGAAACGTCATCGAAGTCGTTGTGTATCCCATGCAGTACTTCGTCGATATTTAATTCTGTAACATCTGAAATCTTCATGTGAGTGACATTATTTGTTAAAATTGTAGCTTTGAATGGACTAATCAAAGAGGATATTGGTGGTTCAATCATGATAGGCTTAGTAAGGTTATATATACTTCGTCCATAGGTATGTGGTAATTAGGTAAAATATTTGGAATATATATGACAATGGTGTGGATTAAGAAGAACTCTCTCCTTAAGAATCTCGGTCTTAGTGACTTGATCGCATCTCCAGGTAACTCGTATCGGTTCTGGTGCACTGTACGTATATCCACGCATCCTTGTTCGGCATCTGATGTAGAATTAGACGGCTGAAATTCTGTATAACATTCTTCTCACATTGAACACGAGCACTGCTGGTCTCTCCAACAAATAATGCATAGATACAACTGTCGTTATGGTATGAATACAAAGGTATATTGGCTGGACACACACTATACTTGGAACATCTGCACGCAATTACATCTTTGAGTGCAATTCAACATACTCTTGTCGCGTTTTAGTTAATGCTAAATACTCAGTATTGCTCTTATATAAACTTATTGATAGAAGGTTCTCTATACGGCAAGGACTTTACAGAATACAAGTCTAGTAATCTGTTTTCTGTCTTTAAAGGAATTTCTATAATCAGTTGAATATATTTCGTTTGAGATATAGCATGAACATTAATTTGAATTAGCAGATGTTAGTCCATAATAAATATACATCTCCTCTAATTTAGTACTTATAATTATACACCTCGTTATCATTAATAGCTTAGCAAGAACATACTTCTATTTTTAACATATTTGCGACAGTACGCAAGCGACTGACTTCGAGTTAATGGAGCCCTTGACTCGCTAAAGGAATAATCGCTGTTGAATGAAAAACAATAGTAATTACATACGTGATAATCTAGGTCGACGGTTGTAAGATGAAGATGGAGATTCAGACAAGGATATTGGTCGATTAGGATGCCATTCAGGATCGTTAGGTGTAGGTGGTGAAGGTGGAAATAGTGCTAAACTATCTTCAAATTCAATAGGCGTAATATCTAAAATAGGTTCATCTTCTTCAATCGTTACTATACGCAGCAGTCTCCCCACTTGTCCATCGATTAAAACATTCGTATCACAGTTTTCAATGTCATCAAACCTTGACCCTGTACTTGATTCGTTATCACTATGTTCAAATGTAACAGCTATTTTTCTTGCGCGCTGTCGTCTCTGTGGTTTCTTATCTCAACCTATACTACGACAGGAGATAGGTATGTCTACTTGATGTATCACATACCTATCAATTTGCCACTAGCCAAATCTAGCGTAGTAAAATATTTAGAATTTCCCAAACAATCTAACGTCTCAACAATATTTGGTAACGGATAAGCATCCCTTTTGTTATACTATTTAAGGCTCTATAATCAACACAAAACCTGTACTTAGGTATACCGTCTGGACTCTTTTTCGGAACTATCACAACTGGACTACTCCACGGTGAGTTTGAAGGTTTTATTACATCTTTCTCTAACATCTCGGTTATATGACTCTGTATCAAACTCTTCATAGACTCAGGAAGTCTGTAAGGTTTCTTTTTAATCGGTAAACTATCACCAGTATGTATTTTATGCTTTATATCTACAAGACACCCTCTATGCTCCGGATCCTCACGGAACAGATCTCTATACTTTAATAACACTGGTTTCAAAACTTCACTGTCACTCTCGGACAAGTGCTTTAATTTCCCTAATATTAATTCATCAATATTGTCATTACTACCAAAATTATCATCTTTATTATGTTTCTCATGTTCTAGAACATCAACAACTCTTATACTTCCATAAACTTCAGGCTGGTATTTCTCTGCCTGACCTAACGTAATTCCCTTTTGAATTACAAGTTGTTCTCCACTACAATTAACAACTTTAACAACTACATTGTTATCGGTGTCTACAGTATGAGTACTGAGTCTACAGTACTGAGGCACACGGCATGCACGTTTTTAAAAATAAAAACCATACAAATAAAAAGTAAACAGTGTATTTTAAACATTTAAAAATTTTTTATGAGTAAAATGTATTAGTTTTTATTAAACATATATGAAAACTCGTCATCGTAACTGTTTACTCCAATTGTAATTTATTATAAATCAAAAATGTTTATTCAAGCTGCGAAGAAAAGCAACTCTGGGTAGTGGTTGGCAGGTTTGGAGTTTAAATGCTGCGAACAGCGAGGGTTGGTATCACTGCCCTCTGACAGTGACTCAGACTTGAGTCTGCAGACTGACAGCGTGAAGCCACTCGGGCAACTTCGTTACTGTTCGTCCGCCGCTATTGTCTACTCTCTCGTCAACCTACACTCCACACTTACGTGTATAATGAAATCCACGTATTTGTATCCAATCGGGGTTTTCCTGTGTGCATAGCGGATGAATTGAATATTAAAATGAATATTGATTGTGGTCACAGTTAAATATTAAAACATAATATAGAATTAATTTAACCACATCGTTGTACTCCATTTATTACCCTGAATTGTAGTTTTTGTTTTAACCTTTGTTTCCTCCAGAAACAAACACAATTTCACTGGCTCCCCAGCTAAATATGAACCTTTTGACTACATCGTCGCATTAGTATATGAAATATACGTTTATTAAGAAAACTTATTTTATACTGTTTTGCCGGTTTTTAAGTTCAGTTTTTTGTACTGACAATGTTGGTTTTGATATACTGTATATTGCTGTAATCAGTTGTGGTAAAACTCCTTTTTACATGTGCACTAATTTCGCAGGTTGGTTTCGTATTTATCTGGAGTCAATTTAATCAATTATTTTGTTTCTGGAGTGATAAACGCTGAAACAAAACATACAATTAAGTTCTAGGATTTCGTTGTCCATGATGTGTCCGTTACTTAACTAAATACAACTATTTCACTAACGACTCCGAACACAAAGTTTTGTGTTCCGAGTCGTTAGTGAAATAGTTGTATTTATACAATTAAGGTTATAAATGTAAGAAATGATATGATACGAATTTATTATCAATTGTCTTTATTATTTATCTTCGAGAATATTTACAGCGCGTGTACCTAAAAAAAACTATTACACTAAAAATAAAATGACAAAACTTTAAAATGAAACATCGAAATGCTTACAGGACATGTAGACTACAGGTAGGTTATACATGAATAAAACTTTAAGTTACACGAATACACACAGACACTTGAATACACGAAAAATGTACTCTTGAGTTTACGTATTTGAAGCCGTGAACTTAATAAAATTATTGTGCTAAAATAAATACACAAACTTTAACCAAACGCTTACCTAACTCACATCTGACAACAGAATATAGGCGGGCATAGATGAGAACGAAGGTTGCCGAAGTTGCCCGAGTGGCTTCACGCTGTCAGTCTGCAGACTCAAGTTAACATTACTCATTTTATAGGAACTAGGAATTGTAGAATTATGCCAATGACTACTGTCCCCGCAGAAATTATGTAGACTCGAGTTTGAGAAGTTGAGTCTCGTGAATGACTTAACGGATTTAAATTAAATAAACGCGAAATAAAAGGAAATATCTTTAATTTTTACTGTACAAAATGACAATGCTACTTAAATCAATATTGTTTTTAAAGAAAATTCTAAAAATAGACGAGTTTTTCGCATTTGCGAGCGATTGGTTTGAGTAGCCTAATTGTTTTGTAAAAACCACTGGACGGATCTGTTTTAATTTTTAGACAGTATACGCACACTCTTTCTGAACATTTTCCTGAGTTTTAGAATTTTTTCCAACAGAATTTTCTTACGAAACAATTACTCGAAAATAATTACAGTTGCTTTAATATATATTTTAAAGATTATAAATTAAAAAAACATTAAAAAATTTATGTAAAAAACATAAATATAATAAAATCAGGAAGCGTAAATAATTATAAAAAAGACAATACAAAAAAGACATGCATTTTTCAATATTTTAACACAAATTAAGTCATTAGTACTTTTGTGTTAGTGAAATAGTTGTATTTATACAATTAAGGTTATAAATGTAAGAAATGATATGATACGAATTTATTATCAATTGTGTTTATTATTTATCTTCGAGAATGTTTACAGCGCGTGTACCTAATAAAAACTGTTACACTAAAAATAAAATGACAAAACTTTAAAATGAAACATCGAAATGCTTACAGGACATGTATAGGTAGGTTATACACGAATACATTCAGACACTTGAATACACGAAAAAAATTTATTCTTGAGTTTACGTATTTGAAGCCGTGAACTTAAATAAAATTATCGTGCTAAAATAAATACACAAACTTTAACCAAACGTTTACCTAACTCACATCTGACAACAGAATATAGGCGGGCATAGATGAGAACGAAGGTTGTCGAAGTTGCCCGAGTGGCTTCACGCTGTCAGTCTGCAGACTCAAGTGTGACTCAGTGAGTGGAGTGCCATTGCAACCGCCTACGAGTGCTTTCACATTTGCGGTTCCTCTAACGTCGTTACAAGTGCGGATCTAATGTGATTGTTTTGAAACATTTAAATGTATTAACGTTTGTTCTACGAATCGTCAATCATGGTAAGTAACAAATGATTTATGGAAATTTAGAGAAGTAGTAATTGAATGAGTTGGTATGTCGAAAGAGATTTTTGTTTATTTTCTAACCTCAACATTTACTGTATTAGTATTGTAAATATGGCTCTTTGTTGTTGTATGTACTCCATTCATGTGACATAATTTCTTGTAGAAAACACAAATAGACAGACGGACTGATAACAAAGCGTAATAACAGAAGAGACAATAACAGAAATAGGCTAAATTTTCATACTGTTATTTTTTTCTCTTCTTAGATACTTATAGGCCTATATCTATGTCGTAGCTAATTGGACAAAACGGTAAACAATAAATTAAAAAATAATTGATATTTGTTTGTTTAATCGAATTACTGAGGTCATTTTGGAGTACTTTCTACTTTTAAAGAAGAATGTTCAACAATTTTAACAAGTAACAAAATCATGTTGGATGAATTTCATTTTTGAATACAAGAACTTTTTTTTTTGTAGAAAAATTAAATATTCCACTTCATTACTATCGAATCAATTGTATGATTCATATAAAAAAATTTTGTATTATCTATTTTATGTAATCTATTTTATGTATTTTTGTAATTTTATTTTATCGGTTCACTAGATCCGAAGTTATAACAGTTTATATTTGTCAAACTTTTTCGAAACATTCGTGATTGAAATGAATCAATTTATGTTATTATAAAATCTTGATAACTCAAAAAATAATGGACAGATGTCTCAGTTTATCTAATTATACATTGTAGAATCAGAATATATTAAAAAATAGACATTTGTTTATGTTTAACATCAATATACTCAGATCATTTTGTAGTATTTTATAATTTTAAAGAAGTATGTTCAACGATTTGAAGTAACAAAGTCATGTTGGAGGAAGATCATTGCCAATGAATATTGGCAAAGCGGTTCTTTTTCAAAAAATTTTCTTAAGCAACATTAATATGTTATTTCCGCGCTAGTGCGCAAAGTAGCTACTTTGCGCACTACATGAGGAAAAATATCGTACGCATAACATGTGCCAAACTGTTCCTCTCGCGCACTTGTTACGTAATATGCTATAACCTCAAAAACAAAATAATAACAGAAATAATGAGTCTTGGTAGATCAAAATCGACGCAGTGGTTCTTAAGATATCCGTGCCTACGCAAAGAAGCGTGTGCGCGAGAGTACATAAGCACACGTTTGCCTGAGTAACCAGTTAATTAGACTAGTACGCAGCTCAATGATTATTGGGCTAACCAACTGGTTAAATAGATGAGAGCGTTGATCGAAGCTCATTAGGCTGACCGACCGGTTGGTTAAGCTAACGCGCTGCTCCGAGCGCTTTAGTCTAACCAACCAGCCGTTCGGCCGAGCAACCGTTAGTCCAATTAGCTACGACATCTATACTGTCAACAGTGCTTGAGTTGACCGTTTTTCAAGAGATTTGCTGTTTTATTTTCATTAGGCTTTGTTTCTATTGAACCAAATAACTGTGAAAGTATCGAAAAAATATGATTATTTATTTCAAATGAACAAAATAATGTTAATTTGGCTTATGAAAACCTGTTAACGTTTGTTTCCAGTGAAATTTTGAAAAATTAGTTACACTGCGGTCGACTTAAGACCACCAGGTCGACTCAAGCCCTGTTGGCATATCCTATAATTATTATTTTAAACTACATCAATGGCTTGATTTTTTTCAGGCCAGTACATCTGAAGGAAGTAGGCCTAAATGTCCAAAGAGAACAATTGAATCATTTTTTCAACCCTTGAACCTAAACAGAAAAATTGAGAAAACTAGTGAAGACCCATTACAGTCCTCTGACCAAACTCTTAAAGACCCCTTGAGTAATGAAAGTGAAGAACAGACTAATTCTGTCTTATCTTCATCCTCAGTTCAATCTTTTCTGAAACCATCTACAAGCTCTACGCCAAAAGAAGTACATGGAATGACTTTCCAAAACGACATTGCATTGTTTATAGGGAAAGTAGTTGATGACCATACAAAATGCCGACTTTTAGAATCCCCTTGGCAACCCACAGACGATTATGAGTTTTCTTTCTCCATTCACGTGAAAAGTGGAAAAGAAGAAAGGAGATTTGTTAGTCGGGGGCACGTAGCAAAATATCCTTGGCTGATAATTTCACTGAGTGAAAAAGGATTGTTCTGTAAATATTGCACTTTGTTCGCAACAGGACATGTTGGTGTTGGAGGCTTTCAAAAAAATGTTTCCCTCCAAAAACTTGTAGTAAAACCATTGCAATCGTTCGCAAAACTTTTGGGAAAAGATGGCGCTTTTGAAACACATACCAAGAACGTATACCATCAACAAGCCATGCAAGCAGGGAAACTATTTCTTGAAGCTTATCACAATCCTAACAAGGATGTCATCAACCAAACAAACGAACAGAGGTTGTCGCAAGTAAATGAAAACAGAGCACGGTTGAAACCTATCCGTCATACAATCATTTTTTTAGGCCGACAAAACATAGCCTTTAGAGGTGATAGGGATGATGGAGAACTTGTTATGCCTAGTGAAACAGAATTGAGTCCAATAAATGAAGGCAACTTCAGAGAACTACTTCGGTTTCGTATTCAAGCAGGAGATAAGTCATTGGAGAAGCACGTTACAACGGCAAACTCAAGGGCAACTTATAGTAGTAAGACCACCCAAAACGAGCTTATTGAATGCATTGGAGAAGAAATTTTGTCTACTATATTAAGTAAAGTGGATAAAAGTAAGTTTTACAGTGTTATATTTGACGAAGCTACAGACGTTTCTCATGTGTCTCAGCTGAGCATTGTGTTGAGGTATGTAACAGATAGAGGTGTTAAAGAAGACTTTATACAATTTTCAGATGCGTACAAAGCCATTCAAGAAAAGTAAGATAATCAAGGTGAACCAATTTTAACCGGTAGTGCTCTTGGACAGCTGGTATTGGACACATTGAAACAATTAAATTTGGACCTGAAACACTGCGTTGGAATAGGTACCGATGGATGTAGTGTCATGGTATCTGAGGTTTATGGAGCTGTAGCTGAAATGCAGAAAGAAGCTAAAAATGCGGTAAGGTGCCCGTGTTACAGTCATGCGTTGAACCTGTCTCTGTCAAAATCTTCTTCTCTGCAATGTGTAAGAAACGCCACTGGTATTATGAAAGAAACGGTCTCGTTCTTTACGGCTTCTGCCAAAAGAAATTCTGTTCCGAAGAGTGTTCTTGGAACTCAAGTTTCAGGTGTTTGTGAAACTAGATGGGTAGAAAGACACACGACGATACTACAATTTCGTGCCAACCTCTCAAAAATAGTCGATGCTTTACATATGATTTCGGAATGGCGGGAAATCGAATCGGCTTCAAAGGCTAAATCATTGATTGCTGCTCTTTGCAGTAGCGATTTCATAGTCACAATTTTGTGCATAAGTGAAGTTTTATCACATACTCTTCCCTTGAGCCGATATTTGCAAAAGGAAAGCGTTACAGTTGACAAGGCTGGCTCACTGGTCCAAGACACTTTGAAGACCTTGAAGGAGAAAAGAGAAAATTCTGAAGAAGAATTCTGCACACTTTTTGAAAAGTGCAATTCTACTGCCAGTTCTCTAGATATCGAAGTAACAGTACCACGCTTGGCAAAGCGACGACAGCACAGATCTAACCACCCTACATCTAATCAATCTAATCCAGAAGAATATTACAGAATATCATTATATATACCACTTTTGGAATCCGTCACCGAGGATTTGAGAACTAGATTTTCTGAAGAAACTCTATGGCTGTACGGTTAAACAATGTTCATTCCAGCACAAATTATGAAAGAAAACTTCCAAGACATTGAAACAAAAAATAGAATCATGTTACATTGAAGAAGGTTGATAAGAAATTTCATCCTCTTTTAAATGTAGATGAAAGCATACGGTAGTTGAACAGATAGTTTCAAGTGAATATCATCTTTGGAGGAGGAAGTGTGAACGAGACAGGGAAGGTATCTTGCCGAAGAATGCTCTGGCGACTCTTGATGTTTGTGACGCAGATATTTTTCCACTAATAAAAAGTATGTTGCATATTTTAGTGGCACTGCCGGCAAGTGTTGCCAGTGCAGAAAGATCGTTCTCCACTTTAAGAAGATTAAAATCATGGATACGATCCCGAATGGGAGAAGAAAGGTTAGTCGGACTTGCTCTACTGAACATTCACAGGGACATAAAAGTTGAAATCGACAAAGTTATTGATCGTTTTTCTAAAAAATTCAAAAGAAGGTTAGAGTTTATTGTGTAAAAAATAGTTGTGTAATACTAACAAATAAAGTATTTGATGTGAACTACATTTTGTACTCAAACCTAAAAATGTTAAGTACTCAAACTTTAAACGTTTCTTAAAGTAACGTTTAACGTCATTGGCTGCATAACGTTCATGTACAATTCAAGATAAGAAAAAAGATAAACAGCAAAACTAAAAGTACTTTTCACCTTTTTTGTGTTTTTATAACCTACTGTAATAAAACTAAAATTAATTTAGATACAGTAAGAATAAACTTGTAGCCCTAAGGCCATATCAACAATTTTACTTTCTGTTAATTATTTCCCCTGAAAAAAAATCCGCCCCCCCCCCCAAATCAAGGCTCTGGATCCGTGCTTGGTACACGGGCAACTCTTATACCCTGCACATCTAATTCTCGTGGTTATACTAAAACCTCTCGTGGCACCGGAATGTCACGTAGACCAACTATTCGACAATTTACTAATACCTCACTTAAGGGTGGTAACTCTTGCTCGGAAGCATTCATGACACGCCAAAATTCTGCATCATTTCCGACAAAATTACAACGAGTTATAGGCTGGTCAGGCCCACAACCGTTAGTGATACCAGTGGAGACTACCCTGCAATCCTCTACACCGGAGTCGAGTGATATGACTACCGAGTTATTATTCAAACTCCAGCGTTGTGATGCCAAGTCTATTATTGCACCTTTTACTTTACTAAATCGAGGCCTAGTGTACCGTCGTAAACATGAAAAAAAATATCATCCCTTGGTACTACAAGAAAAGTGTGTACAACTTCAACGCTTCCCAGACGTAACCTCAAATTTTGTGTCCCTTTTACGAATAAGTTACTCCCGGTAACCCCTTTAGCATTTATAACAGTTTTATGTGTGGCACATTACTGATACCTTCCTTAATTAAAGAAATACTAGATCCAGTGTCTATTATAAATTTACATAATTTCTTTTCAATTTCACCCATAATTACTAAATCATTTACACCGTTAGAAGAGATTGTAGGTATCAAATAACTCGTCCGTTCGACCTTGCCGTTCCCTATCAAGTCGAACTGCTGGCGTTTTGGGTGTGTATTTTGCTTACTATTGCAGTTACGAGCGTAATGCCCCTTAGCATGAAAATTATAACATTCTATGTCTTTCAAAGCCTTTTTTGTGCATTGTTAGTATTTTTATTATTACGGTTCTGATCTTAACTGGTACTGCGAGCATTATGTGGCTGAGTTTTACCACTAGCTTCTCTTGATAACTTTTTAAAACAATTCTTAGCCAAATGACCTACCTTGTTACAGTGATAACAGGTGACACTAGTCACGAAGACATGTCCATCGGCGTTATTTCTCTTACCATGTCCCCTCCAATTTTGAATTAAGTTTGCTATAGTCAGATCCGTAGTGACAGTAGCAGCGACAGGTGCAGTACCTGCTGTCTGGATACGCTCTTGTAACTCGGCTACGATACGTTTTAATTCAGCTACCTCAGACATTTTAGACATTTGTAATCAAACTCTTAATAGTTTTATTTAAATAATTAATTTCTATGATTCTTTGTAATAGACTTCGTAAGAGAGTCTCGCACCCCTCCAAATAGTATTAGGATCTTGGATTGGACTGGTGCGTTATAAACAGGTAAAGTGACAAAAGGACCACTGTGGGTATAATAAGCTGTTATAACCCCAACACGCGTACCAACCCGCATAAATAGTTCGAACAAGCCCCAAAACCTTTGAGCCATTAACGAATCATCACTTAATTTTTTTCTTTAACTTCTTACTACTATTGCCCATCAATAAAGAGCCACTTTAATGAGAGAAACGTTTAATTAATGTAAGTAAACTAACATTCCCAAATTTAATATCCCAAATTCTGACACCAAATTTGTTGTAACGCCCGGGGCTGGGGCCTCACAAGGTGAATGCACCAGTCGTGCGGACAGGATAGCTGTGGGAATGGCTCGTTATTAAATAAGGCATTTACTTAGATTAATAATATTTCTTTAATTCATTAGAGTAACTACGTTCGTTAACAAGTTTTATCTTGGTGAATAAATGACAATACAAATGAACAAAATAACAATAATTGAAGTGACATACTCTCGTTACAATAATTCTATTGAGTGTTTTCATTAACACATAACATTATACGAGTATAAAAAAAAACATTCTTTATATACTGACTATTCTTTATTAAAACATTATAAAAGCTTTACTAACTATATTTCTGAATTTGGTACGTTACCACTTTAAATTAGGCATAAATGATTAAAATGTCAATTATACATATTCCTTAACAAATTTAGAACACCACTGAGCACTTCTGAGTATAAATAATTCATTATCCAAAATCGATTAATGCTTTAAGTTTGAACTAAGTAACACAAAACAAAGTTGTAATTACGCTTTTGATGTGGCTCCATCGTAGACAGAAGATGCACATCTACGATGTACGGAGAGTGCGCAAGGACGCCAAAAAGTGGACAAATGAAAAAAGAGAGTGTGTACTTCCCAGTGCTCTCGTCAGTTTTATACCCTGCGTGACGCAAAAGTCTCTATGAGTTAACGCCCAAAATTCAGCCAATCAGAACTGGACTCCGCACGTGTCTCGAAACTTATCAGGTCACACGAGAGGACAATTTGACATTGATTTTTGTGAACCAAAGCGGAAATCGTTCGCGAACACTGACAAGTAAACAATTCTTAGCTTTCCTGGTTGATAACTCGCTACACATGCCACGATAAAAAATGGTCAGCACACTTCCTCACAATTGCTCAGTTTATTCCTTAAAATAATTCTTAAGATAAAATAAAATAATACGTTGAGTATTTTGAGTATGAGTAGAATCCGCATTTACATTATTATATATAAAATCATAACAGTCTTATTATTTCACTGTCAATTGTCTTGTTTGTTTCTTCTTATTTACATCACAATATTTTGTTTATCAATTCATCTAAAACTCTGTCATTTAGTTTTTTATTTACCCTATTCTTACTTTTTATTGGATTCCATTGTTTATCTCTGTTTCTAATTATTTTTATTATTATTTCCTTCAATATTAAATTATTCAAATCTTTTCTGTAATCTACCCTTACTTCTTCTTGGATTTTGATAACTATTATATTCTTTTATTATTTTGTTCAAAATAATGTTACTAAAATATTCTGGGTAAGTTGACCTTACTTCTTTTTTGAATTTTGACATCTATTTTATTCTTTTATGGTCTTACTTATCCTCATAATATCTCTTTAATGAAACCTTGTTGTGTCTTTCTTAATCCTTTTTGTAGTTACATCACTAATTATGAAGGTGTTGTTATTATTGTTTTTAGTGATCATATAACGTCCATTATAAAGTAATAATAGCTTTTTTGTTATCCCTTCACTAGAGCTAGGCAATTCACGGCTTTTTAATAATACTTTATCTCCGACCTGTTATTGGATTACCTTCTGTTTAACCATCTTATATTTCTTCCTCCTCTTCTCTACTTGTTCCGCCAATCGGCTGTAGAATCTCACGTTATCGAACTGGTAATCCGGATTATTTGGGAAGTTAATCAACTCAGTAATTTCTCGGGGTGGTGGCCTTTCAAACATTATTGTATAAGGAGTATCTCTTACTGACTCATGATAGGCTAAATTAATAAAGTTTTCTGTGACAGCAATATAGTCACTCCACTTCTGTTGTTTATTGAAGCAATAAGTCCTGAGATCCTTCCGACTTCCCTCAGTACCCTTTCCGCTGGGTTGCTATTCGGATGGTAGACAGAGGTTTTATACGTTTTGACACCTAAGTCTATCAAGGTTTCCTTCCCCGGAATTGGGTACCGTGGTCTGTGATTATTGACCTTGGAGTTCCTATTTCTGGTATGTATTGTTGTGTATCTATGTGTAATATTTTCTTGGTGGTTGACCGATTAATGGGGTATAGTTTTGTAAATTTGGAGTAATGGTCAAATATTATTATTATGTACTTATACGGTCTTCTTCCCCCACTGGGAGGTAAGGGTCCACATATATCTAGAAATACTCTTTCCAACTTGCTGGTCATTGTAATCGGCTGCATGATCTCGATTATGTCATGCATGCTTCTTTTCTGTCATTATTGCATTTTACTAGCTGACAGATGTGACACTGTCGAATATAGTCTCTAACTCTTCTGTTGAAATTCTTGATATAGGTGTGTTCTTCGAGCGCTTTCATCACCTTTAGTGCCCCCATGTGACCATATCTAACATGGTAATCAAGTATTAGTTCTTTTTCCGTTGCTTTGGGTATCACTAGTTTCCATGACCCTTGGTTATTACTTGTTTTGAGAAATAGTAGGTTCTCATGTAAACAATAGAACGATGTAATCCTCTCATCCTGTTGGATCAATCTTTGTCTGAGATTGTTGATTCTTGGGTCCTCTGTTTGATGTTGTAAAACTTATTTCATTATATTTTCTAAGTCGGATTTACTTTTTAGAATAGAATACACCTTGGCTATGGTCTCCTTTCCCCTTCAAATGCTTGCTGTTTCAAATTAATCCTAGACAATACATCCGCAGCAATATTCTTCTTTCCCGGAATATACTCCTAGTTGATGTTATATTCCTGTAGGGCGAGTATCCAACTTGTCAACCTGCCATGATTAAGTTTGCAATTTTTTAAGAAGGATATGTAACTGTAATCTTGCAGTTACATAACAAGATGAGTGGCAAAATATCATGTAACAATATTAGATTTTATTTCATCACTGCATGTTTTCAATACGATTAAATGTTGCTGTATTGGAGCATATTCACAAGACTGTGATTTATGTGTTTGGCTACTGTTGAGTTCGGATTTGAGTGCTGAGAATGTTTGGTATGTTCAATATATGTGTTTAAATGATCTTGAAGTGAATCCTATGTATTTTTTGTTGCACCGTACATTACATTCTGTCGAGTTAGCAGGCTGACATTGATATTGGTAGACTCCAGCTTTTTCATAAATGCTTTTCTTTTTTGTATTGCTTATTTTCAAATTGTTGTAGATATCATTGCTTGTTCTGAACGCTAATTGATAGTTATTTTGCAAATGTTCTAGCTGTTTTGAGAGTTGTTGTCAATGTAATTTGCAGGTATATAGGTTTTTTTTCCTTTTGATTGATATGTTATTTGTTTCTGATTTATTTCTTTTTTGTTTTTCAATGATTTTATTAAAAAAAAATGATTTTACTAAATACACCATTAGTAAACAATAAGTGTGTTTATATTATAAATACATCACATTATCATTAATCTTTCTTTGTAACGTCATTCAACATCCGGTAGTCTATGCAGGAATGTAATCCACCATCCTTCTTCGCTACCAGCACTACCGAAGAAAACCAAACACTCGACGAAGGCTCTATTATTCACTCTGTCAACATATCCTGTACTAACTGAGACATTTCCTCTCGCTTAGATAATGGAGACCTTTGAGGAGGTTGGCGTATTGGTGTTGTGTCCCCAGTATTGAAGCAATGTTGTACAAGAGAGGTTCTTCCCAATGACTGGCACCAAACTGCAAAAGAATCTTTAAATTCATGTAAAAATCATCTGAGTTCTTTTACCTCACCACTTGAGAGGTCATCAGAAGATCTGTTCAATAATTTCTGCAGTTCCTCTGGTAATTCGTAAGCGTCCATAGTACTGCATCTTCTTTGCGTCAATCTGGCTACCCAGGCCACAGGAGTCAATCTGCCTAGGAGCGTATTGCTTTGTAAAGTGACAGCTTGATCCAAAATATTCGCCACTCTAATCGGTACATTTCTGGTTTCATCAGGTTTTACTAAACTTCTGGCAATTTGTATGCCAGGTGTGCTGACTACCTGGGGCTCGAATACAGAGCACTGGTTGCCCTAGTACCTACCTCGGTTCTAACCATGATGATAGTTTCGGAGTTTGGTGGAACAATTACAGCCACTTGATTTATCACGTCCATCGATTTTTCTGATGTATTCATTGTGGAGAGCATTACCTCTTCTTTTCCCATTCTCAAGACATTCTTTTTGAAGTCGACTATAAGTCCATATGTGTTCATAATGTCCACACCAAGAATTGCTTTATCCTGTAATTTTTCTGCTTCTTCCACCTCCTGCCTGGGTTTCTCATCCTTTCGTTTCTCTGTCTGCAACAGCAGTGCCTGTAAATTTTCCATCATCTGACTGGCATCCATCATTTACCAATTAATTACAAATTACACAGTCTTGTACAAGTTTCCACTGTTAATGGTTCTATCCCACTTCTGACACCACTGTTATGACTGTCTAACTGATCGTTGTATGGTACAGTGGAAAACAAAATACAAGACACAAAATATGTCACTAATCACTAGCTTTAATCATCACAATTAAACCATTTGTAATCAACAAGATAGTCTCTTACAACAAATCAAATAAAAATTGTTCACACGAAATAAAAAAGTCAACTAATACAAAACACAATTGTATTACAATTGTCCCGCACAATTATAAAACATATAACACTGTGCCACAATACTTCGAACCGCACTGTGTAAATCACCTGGCAATAACTAAACTAAGCGCCGCTGATTGATTATATTTATATATTTATACCCTGCTGATATTCCAGAAACATCTATATACTACACATCAGCGCTACACTAGAACGTAAGTGATTGCGGCCTTGACACAGTGCGTGTGGCCGGCAACGTCTAGAAAAGTCTCGCTAATGCATGTTGAGTCACGTACACACACAATATTACAGCCGGATTCCACTGGAACATCCGACAAACATGTAAACTATTCTGTAATGCTGTAACACTTTCTGTCGCACTTCTGACCTACTGTTATGACGATCAGTAGACTCTCATAACAATATATTAGCCAATACAGGGGACAGACATGAACCCATCGGTATTAGCTAAGAGAAGATCACAAGCTCACTTCTGGAAGATCACAGCTTAGCTACTAGAACCACTCTTTTGCTTAGTGGTGTTTGCTGCCTTTCACTTTTACTATGAAAGGATTTGGACTGTTGCATCTCTGACTTAGTGTTTTGTTGGTGTGCAATTGTTCATGCACATTGTGTTTGTGTTTTGTGAGGTGTGTGTGTTTTTAATAGTAAGTATTAATTTACTTTATTTTATATTTTGATTATATACTATGTGAAGTTTTGTTATTATTATTTTGGTGACTCTGTATCACTGATTGATAGTGTATTATTTATTCTGTTACATGTGTTAACATATTTCAGAACAATTTGAAATATACAAACACAACAAAACACAATCCAACAACATACTCAATGACCAATTACAATTCAAATCAAACACACTATTTGACACAGTAATAAACAACACCTACAACAATTCAAACTCCAGCGCCAGTTCCCTCCACCTCCACCCACACACAACCTGTTAACTAAAACCGTTATACATAAAATTACCAACAGTTTGCACATTCCGTGTCCAAACTCACTGACGAAGGAGCACACCACTCCGAAATGACGTATGAGAAAATACAAGTAAGTTCACAGTGAAAGTACCAACAACACTAATAATTTTTAAGTAGTGAACAAAGAAGTGATGAACATTCAAAATATTATGTATAGTAAGAACTTACATATATTCCATCCTGAAAAAGAAGGGACATATGTACTTCATTGTGATGCGTCCACTACGCGATCAGCGGAGTGTTATATCAGCGGAATAACCAAGGTGAACACTTTAATTGCCCACGTAAGTCGTTCATTAAAAGTCGCTGAGAGGATCTATTTTACGTTGGAGAAGGAAATTCTCGCGATAGTATATTGTATCAGCAAATTCAGATATTACCTTGTGGGACAATACTTCGAGATTTTATCAGAAAATCAGGCATTGTCTTTCATGTTCAAATGTAAAGTCGCAAATGTGCGCATATCGCGATGGATCATGGCAATCCAAGAATATGGTTTTAGTATAAAATATTGCAAAGCCAGTGCAAACAAAATAGCAGATACTTTAAGTAGATATCTTCCGATAATTGAAGAATGGTACTCCTCAACAAGGAATGGAGTGCAGATCTTGACAGTTAAGTATGTATTACCAGATACATTAAAAACTAGGTTAAAAAATATAAACATCGAGCAACAGTGGGATGCTAAATTAAAGAAAATCAGCGACGATATAAGAGTTCAGGACAACCCAAAGTATAAAATAGACAATGAAGTGTTATACAAAATCATAGACGGGCTGTGGAAGATAATGGTACCGGACGAACTAGTCAGAGATTTAACGTGGGCATGCCACGAGAGTCTGGCGCATGCGGGAGCATATAAATGCTATTTAGCAATGCGAGAAGACTTTGTGTGGTTAAATATGGCTAGAAAGGTTAAATCTATTTTGCGTACCTGCCACATATGCCAAACTGCAAAGTACACGAATCAACATACATATGTAGAAATGGGCAATGTTATCACTAAAAACAAAAATGAGTTATTAGGTATAGGTTTTTTAGGTCCACTACTGCATGCATAGAGGGGTATGAGGAATCTGGTGGTGTGCACGGATGCGTTCTCTAAACATGTAAGTCTATATGCAATAGGACGACACGCCACGGCGGCCGTATTAAATGTTGTCTTAAATAAATACATCCCTAAGTATGGTCACGTTAAGAAAGTTTTATCTGACCAGGGTAAACAGTTCACCAATAGGAAGTGGCAATCCGAATTGGAAAAGCACAATATCCAGACTGTGTTAACAGCGATCCGGAGACAGCAGGGCAACCTCGCTGAAAGGGTCAACAGAGAGTTAGGTCGATTGTTCTGTACTTATTGTAATATCAACCAAAGTAGATGGCCGGATTATCTTGAGTTTTTCGAGGCGTCCATCAACGGGAATTACAATGACACGACAGTGAGGAATTACAATGGCAACTCAGTTTACGCCTAATGAGTTGCAAAGTGGAGAAATGCCCAAGCGTGTCTGGGATGGGAGCATCAGGAGGATTGCAACGCAAAATTTGCCTATTCCGAGTGAGGTGAAACGGATAGAAGCCAGGAGACGCATTAAGAAATGTGCCAAAGAACGGACTGAAAGATTTAATGCAGATCACAAGCTGGTAACGTTTAAAATTGGCAAGAGGGTACTCCTGAGGGCTTTGAATGTTGGTCATAGGGAGGATAACACTGGAGCCAAATTCTTTAGGTTGTACAATGGCCCATATATTTTATCTGAGCAAGTTGGTAAAAACACATATTTTAACCAACTCTAGTACTAACCATGTGATGGGGAAATTCCACGCATCATCCCTAAGAAAGTACTATATTAGAGATAATTGTACCTAATATGCCAGGGTATAGGTGGTATGAATGTTCTAAGAAAATTATGTGAAAAATGAGTGTAAATTAAGGAATATTAGATGAGATGTTGGAATAAATGATTTGAATGAACGGAGTATACTGTCATTTGAAAATGACGTCAGAAGTGTTGATACGCTTATCTGTGTTTGTGATTATAGGTCAGATTCAACCATGTGTACTTGTTTATATTATTACTGTCAACGTGGCATTGGAGGAATGTTTTGTTTGAAAGAAGTTTATTTATTTAACTTAAGAATTTTACCTTATATAATCCACTTAAAAATGTATGTTATTTATTTATTTTGATTTGGATTTACTATGTTATTATTATGATTATTATTGGAAGAATGATGTTTTATTTATTTAGGATATTAAAAAAAAATGTATTTTTATGTAAACAAATTTTGTTTATATGTGGTGGGGTTAATCCTGCAACAAAACACAGGATGATGATCTATGAATAAGAATATCAGAGCATGGATGACGGACATTAGCATGTTTTAAATTGATTTATGCAATTTTTGTCAATTAGCTATAAGTTTTGTATTTAGTGATGGATAAGGACTTGTGTTACACCAAATTCTTTGTAAATTTTTGCTCTATAATGTCATGTACTTTGTTTGTGAATATGTGCACGCGTTCGCATGTGGTAAACCTTCGTTTTTATATCTTCCGCGTTTGTTATCCAATCGGCATGAGACTTGGACGGTGAATTATTTATGAAAATAGCTACTTTTTCTATATACTCTGTTGTTCTCAGCTATTTTTTAATTGTGGTTTTTTAGTAATTGAAAACTCAACTTTTCATGCTTATCAATTGAAGAGTAATAAAATTTCTAGATAAAATCTGAGCAGGCACTTGCAGAGTTATACAAAGATTCGCCTGCAACGCGTCTATCTTTTGTCCAATGTACCACGTAGACAGTTGATTGACCAATCAGAAACCCATAAATTCAGTCAGATTCGTTGGTTGTCATGTGTACTTCGAGGCAGTTCATCAAAAGCCGTTGCATAGCGAACGTGTGTTCTTCGTCAAGAGTTTTTCTTGTTCGAACTGGTTTAATCTAAAATAACTCTAAGTCTTGGGACTCTTTTCAAGTTTGTCAATTAGAACCAAGCGGGTGAACTACCAATTATATTATATAAGTGCTATTACGTGTTAGTGGAAGATTTTCCACTTAGGGAGATTTATCTACCATGATAAATCCTTATTAACGTGGAACACTTCAAGAAGAGCTGGAAGTTGTAAGTAATATACACCGCTTTTTAAGAAAGCATTCATTATCACCCTAAGTATCAATAATTAATAACAACCAATTGCGAGCGAGTACACAAACGATTTGGAAAGTGACAATTTGTGTATAAAATCAGTATCAGTGTTATCAGTTGTTCGCCGAACCCCAGCGAAGCGAGAGAGAGAGAGAGAGAGAGAGAGAGAGAGAGAGAGAGAGAGAGAGAGAGAGAGAGAGAGAGAGAGAGAGAGTGTGTGTGAGAGAGAGCAGACTGGCAATCATTTCAGAGAGAAGCGTAGCAGCGACGGAGTGAGTGACGCCACGCCATGTGTAAAGGAATTCTACGGTTCAAGTAAAACTTACCAAAACTAAACTATATAAACTCTTTGATAACTAATGAAATACTATACATGACATTTAGTTTAAATTAAATATATCATATAAACAAATATTTACTTGTGTGATAAATAAATAATTTTTCTACACCTCCAATATAGACTTGTGAAGAATTTATACACACATAACTATCCTATGTGAAAATATTTATTTGTGTCATTGCAATATATATATATATATATATATATATATATATATATATATATTGCAACAATACATATATTTGCATATTTGCCCAGGGCGGTAGGTTTGTAAATATTTAGCATAAAAAAATATATGATGAACAGTTTTTAACAATATTATGCAGGCCAGGAATTATCAGAAAGCGTACACCTGCCCCACGAGTGGATACAGCGCTTGTGTGTTTTTGTGTGTGAATGCAAGCTACGATAGGGCGATGCGTACGAATTCTCTGTAATCAGGTTTTAACCTGATAAAAATAAACTAATTAATACATTTTAAACCTGTGAACAAAGACTTACTCCAATTATAAAAACACCATTACATTAAGGAATTTTTAACGAATATAGTGATGTAAAGTATTGCAGAAATTTGCAATAATAAAGATGCCAGGTAATTTAATGTTAATTACTAGTGTAATTAAATAGTAATTAATAAGTGTGTTGTATGTGAGTAACCAGGAAAAAATTACGCAAAAAATTATAGCGCTCGTGCTACGAGTGTGTTTAGGAAATCGCAAAAATGAACCAAAAAGTGATTTGTAATTAAAAGGATGCTTTGCATGAAGTGACAATATCTAACAGGTTGAAAACAGTCCTGGACTTGTCAGATTGCCATCCAGTATAAATACCACTTGCAACTTTGGGGTGCTCTCAGAGACTCAAGAAATCTTCACACAACGTCACGCTGCCGGTCTGCCGACTGATCGACATCTTTACCACACACACCAAGACTTATGGAGGAACTCTGGACCATCACACACAACAACCCGTAGAGACAGAGAACACAGCATCAGCATACTCATCATCATAAGCATCAAATTCTCAGGATTCAGGAGACACACACACACACAACGGTAACGTCTGCAATACGCAAGTGATGAATAAACAATTATATTTTTGTTTGTGAAAAGAACTCTCAAAAAGAAACTTCTACATATGAACAGTAAAGACTTAAATTTTTAAATATAATTACTGTACATAAAGTTAAAAGGTAGTTAAAGAAAAGAATTTAATTTAACAAGAAAATTTAAAAATACTAATCTTTTGTTGTATATTAAAATTTGGGTGTGTCAATAGAAATAAATAATAGGTTGGAAGTAAATGTTATATTTTTTATTTTGTTTAGAGCAACAATTAATTTTATTCTTGAGATTGAATATTATTTTTGTTTGTAAATGAGTTGCTATTATTATTTAAAATTTGAGTCAAAGTCAGACATACTGAAATAAAAAGGTTTACATAATTTGTTTAACATGTCTGTTTAGCTAGTAAGATTATATGGTTGTGTATTTTATATGTCATGAACAGCATAGAAGGTTATATTGTATTTGTGTAAACTTATAAAAGAAAATATTTTTATTTACCTAAGATTCGAATTTTTTAATATTTGCATATTTTCTATTAATATTAATAAATCATAGAATGATTATTTTGAAACGGTTTTAATTAATTATTTCATGTCAACAACATCTCACTCCTTTTTGAAAATTATTTAATTATTGTGCAACTACATATACTTGACACGACGAGAATAAAAGAAATCCTGTGACCTGGCCGGTGTAATACACTTCATAGTTGCCTAACGTTGCAATATATATATATATATATATAATTTGTAGTAAACATCGAGTTACTTATATAGAAAAAAACATATATATATATATATATAGTGTTATATTATGTATGTTAGGTGTGTGTGTGTGTGTGTGTGTGTGTGTGTGTGTGTGTGTGTGTGTGTGTGTGTGTGTGTGTGTGTGTGTGTTACATAACTGAATTGCTTTATCTCTTCTTTTATGGATTTAATCTATTCACTTTTATAACAGCGTGCATGTTTAGGTAAAACACTTGCACTTTTACAGTTAAAAATGTGTTAAAGACAAATTACTATCAAAGTAAAAATTGAGACATAGGCGTGAATAAACAGAAACCAAGGCATAGCCATGTAGCCATTAAACTGAATGATTATTTCCACATGGTTTTTAACAGGAATCTAAAATTTTCCATATTTTGTCAGTTAAAACTTATGAATTAGTGACAATAATATTTGTGTTAATCGGAAAGTGTGATGTATACATATTACTGAGTTAATATTTATGATTGCTCATGATGGAGTTCTTCAAGAAGTGCGACTATTTCATCATATGTTGGATTTCCTATCAGAGGCAAACACGAACGTATATCAGCTATGATTTTTTGCAATGCTGAAGTGACATCATACATCAGGTTTTGAACAGTCTGCATGATGGCTGTTATCTGCAAAGAAAGCACCTCCATTTTGTCAGCAAGACAGTTAATTAGTTCAAAAGGTCTTTTGTTTTTACAGCTTTTTATTTCATTTTCGATGGCCACAATTATCTCTCCACATTGTGAGGATGCCTCTTGATATTTCCCCAATAATTCCTTTGCTTTGTTTAATGCATCATAATAGCCTTGGCACGTGAAATTTGCATTTGCACTGAGTAAGAGATATTTGTTTTTACTAAGGTCACGATGTGTAAGCATTATATATTTCAGTTTGTCAACAGCGAGTTGAAGTTTCTCAAGCCCTTTTCCATCTCTGGAGTTTTGTAAGTATTCAGTTATATCATTGGTTAACTCCTTGTTATTATAAGTTGGTTTTGCCTTGAACAGATTACAAACAGAAGTTCACAATAATATTTGTATCAAACTATTTTATTGATAAATATTATTGGTAAGTTTTTAGTAAACAGTGAAAATTTAGTACGCTTAAACGATGATAAAAGTAAGAATATGATGTTAAATTGAAGCTGAACAGTGTGTTGCAAGTATATGTGTGTTACTTGAGTAGACATGAAAATTCAGAAGAGTTAAATAAACATAAACACATTATAGAAGTAGATGCACTGAAAAAGCAACTGATTTTTGGTAGGAAAGAGATAAAAAACAAATATTGTATACAGTACTGCTATTAACATACAACAACTTTCTGTGGCCGTTGATATTCTGATATTATCACATTATCTGTTGATGACCTTACACATAGTTCGATGATGATGGTTAGGATCTTAGTGATTTATGTAAATTATTTTTAATTGTAAATTATTATAAAATACTGTATGATGTTAAGATGATAACTAAAAAAATAATGAGCCTGTTGTATTGTGTATGTGAATGTGTGTGTGTGTGTGTGTGTGGGGGGGGGGGGGGGGTGAGTCATAACTGAAACATGAGAGTGGAATATACATATTGAATATTAATAAGCAGTAAATTTTTATAGGACTATATGTTGGTTAGATAGTTGGTAGATGGTTTTTCTATCTGTTTAAATAGTTAGTTAATAAATATTCACAAATATTTTATAATATTTGTGAATATTCTTATTCTTATTAACTATTTAAATTCATGATGTATTCATGTAACCAGAACAGGCTTCTGAAACCGGAATAGGTGTCTATACCTACTCCAGACTGGCCAGGATGGTTGGCCAATATTGTTCTTAACCAGTAAAAACGCCAACAACCTTTCCTTATTTGAATAGAATGATGAAGTTTTTTGCGTACAAGTCTTATAAACATGTAATAAAATTACCAATATTTTTATGTTTTCCCAGTTATTCTTAAAATATAAAACAGCCAATTATGTGTTTTTTCAGTCATAGATTTTTTCATTGATTATTGAAATCTTTTTAATGAGAATGTCCTGGTCAAATATTAATTGTGAAATTATAAGTACTTTAAAAGTAGTAAACAGAAGACACTGTTCATGAAAATCATGGTTAAACTGAAGGAGTGGTATTTATTTTTTCCTCAGTGTCAGAATTCATTTTTAACTGTTATAATATTGTGTGTGTGTGTGTGTGTGTGTGTGTGTGTGTGTGTACAAATATGTTTTGTTGATGAAAAACAAGATAATAAGTTGAATGACACAGTGAATTTTCCAATAAAAACTATGAAGCTCATAACAAGTGAAAACTGTTTCAGGCAGTGATGTAAAATTTTTAAGTGTTTATCTAAAATAACACTGTGTTCTGCATCAGAATAATTATTGTAGTTAGTAATAAAAAGTATTAAAGATACATACCTGTGTATAAGCCAAAAAGAAGAGGACACAGACTAGAATTTTAAAATTCATTTCAATTATGGCAAATAAAAAAAATTCATCAATCACAGTCCTTCACTCTTAACACTGATTCAGTGAACTTATTGAGCATATATATGTATAACAAAAGTATAGTGCACTCCAAACAAATAATTTTCTTTGTAATTATTTTGTGTAAATGTCCGATCTTGAAATTAATATTTAAGTTTCAGGTAAAGTTTTGCAATGTTTTCCTTGTGTAAAAATGCCTTCTTGACTAATCATATTATCTACAGTCACAATCACATGAAGGTGAATAACGTATTTAATACGTAATAAATATTTACACAATCAGGTGATATTGAGTGTGGTATCTAAAATCAATTCTAAGATAATGGAAAGAGAAGGTCACAAATTTTTGATTGATTGTTTTTTTAAAGATTATTAAACATTACTTTTTAAATGCAGGGTGACTCTACATTTTTAAATGTACTATTTAAATGTTATGTATCTCTATTTTTAAAATAGTTAAATGAATATAACTCTATTTTTAACTGTTATATTCCCTACAAATTGTGTAGGGATTTTTGTTTGTTTTGGAACCTATTAACAAAAATTTTAAACTGTTTCGTTCACAACTACACATAAAATTTGTCATTAATATGTAAAATAACGGTATGGGGAACCATACATGACTTCCATGTTCTAAGATTTATATTTAAAATCATTTTCGAAATGAAATATTACTATAGAAACTACTTCTTTCTACTTACTGCTTCAGCCTTAACCACAGTACTGTGGTCACTAACGTATACCACCTCACGTTATCGCACTCGATTTTCACTGATGATGGAAGTCGATGGCATTGCCGAAACGTCTGGTTTTGTAGAAAACATTGGACTACGGCCAAACATCCCGGGAAGGAATTTTAACAAAAACTACTTCTTTGTTGCCGATAACGTTGTACAATATATATAAAAAATTGCATAAAATTAATGGCTTGTATAAGTTAATGTTTGATCTCCATTAAGTAGTGCTCAAGTTTCCAAAGTTTTAATATTATGATGTCCGTAATTAAAACATCAGAGCAGGTTTAGTGTGTATGAGGGTACACCGTGGACAAAAATTTTCAACATTTCGT
The DNA here is from genome assembly GCA_034769895.1 of Magicicada septendecula. NCBI lineage: Eukaryota > Metazoa > Arthropoda > Insecta > Hemiptera > Cicadidae > Magicicada > Magicicada septendecula. The sequence continues at coordinate 354,105,073 of CM068375.1, forward strand.
ATTGAGCGTTGCTACAGTGTTCCTAGTTGCAGCGTTCCTATCAAGCTGCGAATCTACAGTGTATGTTTCACAGAACAAACACGCGAAATAGAAGGAGCGCTTCGAAGTCACTCATGAACCCTCAGCATCTTGCAGAGGGTTCATTCCCTAAAGACAAAAAGTCTGTCTATGAATCGTTCCTCTGTAAACACTTGCAGTTACACTGCCCATCGATCCACAGGAAGCAAATCGCTATCCACGCTGGACACTTTTTCGGCTTGCACGCATTATGTTGGTATGGGTTTCGGCACTTACCATTTAAAAAGTGTGCAAATGTAAGAAAATAAACATGAGTGAGGCCAGAAATAACGCGAATTTTGTGTGTGTGTGTGTGTGTGTGTGTGTGTTACTTCAAATGGGCTGGGCTTTAATCGGGAATATTTAACTACTTCTCTCCAATCATCTGCCATTCCTGCATGTACTCTCTTGTTAATAAGGCCCGTATTCTTGTCGGGCTCCATATATAAGTGGCCTCTGTTTGGGAATGTCACAGTAACCTCATCAAACCTTTTCTGCGTGTCAGCCATGTAGCGTAAAAAGCTAATCATGGTGAAGTTATTATTCTGGCCACTGCAGGAATCACAGAAAATGTGGAGTTCTCTAACAGCGGATCTAACATGTTGACAATAAAATGGTGCAGGATGGATGTTACATCATCAGAACCCTTTTTAGCAACCGTTTGGTCGTAAGTATAAAAAAATGTTTGGCCACTAGCCAGAACATGAATGTTAAACAAATAGAAAGAAAGTTGCCGTTTATAACAAACGTCGTTCGTAGGAATATTCGGGATAGGTAAATTTCGACCATAATCCATAGCAATTGCCTCGCATGTAATAGTTTGTTTTGCTCGCATCTTGGCATTCCGTTTATGTTTGTAAAACCAGTCAGCGCGTAGTTTATGTAATTTCATTTCTGTCTGCAATTTTCTTAAGTCTGTCTGTAATGTAGCTTTTTCTTCAGGGTCTGTCGATGTTTCTATAACTCTTTCAATTGTTACTTCGTTAGCTTTTTGTTCGTCACATGTGCTGCATGTATCTGATTTTAACCAAATGAAATGTTAAACTTAGTTGAAAACGTTTCTCTGAATTTTTCATAGCTCATCACAACTTTAGGAAACATTTCTAGAAACATACCAAAGAGCTTTTTAATGTTCAAGTCTTCTGACAGATACACATTGTTAGAATCTTTTAGGCTTTAATGAGCTTTTCTACCCTTAAGTAAAGTAAAAAATGTGGTCATTGCGTTGTAAATCTCTTGCGGCAATTTACTTTTACCCCTGTCAGCATGCTTTCCTCTTTTATCAATCGGGGGCTGACCAGTAGAACACAGCGCGCTTTTAATTGTGCGTAATCGGCGGTCGGTAACACCGAATACAGATATAAAACCAGTATAGCAGATTGGGATTTCAGTAACTTTTTCATTCCGCATAACTCGAACCTTGTACATATACGAATAGTCATTAAGTCGTGCACCTGCTTCACCTTTTCTTGCCCACCTTCTTTGCACAGGGCCTACAGTAATCAAGACGGCTAAAAAGAATTTTGGGCATTTCTGTCGGCCAAAGCATTAAAATCACGAATCAACACACTTCTCTCATCTAGAGTAATGTTCTTAAAACATTAGTACCGATTACATTTGCAATCAGGCCCAGTCTCGTATGTTGTATTCCTCAGTTTTTTGGAAGCTTCTCGAACCGTACCAAACTTACGTCTTTTCTTTGTAGAACTGTCAACACTACGCGTGTCTTCTTCACTTGAACTCATATTTAATGCACACCACTTTACAGACACTCACAACCACAACAAACACTTGAAAACTCGTAAACAATAATGCGTCACACAGATTGCACAACATACTCCAACGTTACAAGTATTTCAAAAATTACACAATGATTACCATGTACTCAACGCAACTATGAAGTGTATCACATCGGCCAGGTCGCAGGATTTTTTTCTTGTTGCGTCAATATATCTAGTTGCACAATAATTAAATAATTGTCAAAGAGGAGTGAGATGTTGTTGACATGAAATAATTAATCAAACCCGTTCAGAATAATCATACTAAGCTTTATTAATATTAATTGAAAGATGAAAAAAATATTAAAATTAGAATTAAAAAAAAAATTCTCTTTTATAAGTTTACATAAACTACCATATAACCTTCTATGCTGTTCCTGACATATTAAAATAAACAACCATATAATCTTACTAGCTAAACAGACATGTTAAACAAATTATCTAAACCCTTTTTATTTCAGTGTGTCTGACTTTACTCAAAATTTTAAATAATAATAGCAACTCATATACAAACAAAAAATATCGGTATGGAGAACCATACATGACTTCCATATTCTAAGATTTATATTTAAAATCATTTTCGAAATGAAATATTACCATAAAAACTACTTCTTTCTACTTACTGCTTCAGCCTTAACCACAGTACTGTGGTCACTAACATATACCACCTCACGTTATCGCACTCGATTTTCACTGATGATGGAAGTTAATGGCATTGCCGAAACGTCTGGTTTTGTAGAAAACATTGGACTACGGCCAAATATCCCGGGAAGGAATTTTAACAAAAACTACTTCTTTGTTGCCGATAACGTTGTACACATATATATAAAATATATGCATAAAATTAATGGCTTGTATAAGTTAATGATTGATCTCTATTAAGTAGTGCTCAAGTTTCCAAAGTTTTAATATTATGATGTCCGTAATTAAAACATCAGAGCAGGTTTAGTGTGAATGAGGGTACACTGTGGACAAAAATTTTCAACATTTCCTATTGAGCGTTGCTTAGAGTAAAGCTGCGAATCTACAGTGAATGTTTCACAGAACAAACACGCGAAAAAGAAGGAGCGCTCCGAAGTCACTCATGGACCCTCAGCATCTTGCAGAGGGTTCATTCCCTAAAGACGAAAAGTCTGTCTATGAATCGTTCCTCTGTAAACACGTGCAGTTACATTGCCCAGCGATCCACAGGAAGCAAATTGATGTCCATTTTTTCGGCTTGCACGCGTTATGTTGGTATGGGTTTCGGCACTTTCCATTTAAAAAGCGTGCAAATGTAAGAAAATAAACATGAGTGAGGCAAGAAATAACGTGAATTGTGTGTGTGTGTGTGTGTGTGTCTTACCTGCCTTTTATATTACTGTAGGCATAATAATAAAATGGAAACGTAAACATTACATAACTGAGATATGCTTACCTGCCACGAACGATATATTATTTTATACATGGAGGAGTTCAGTGACATACACACGTACAGAAGTCATCTTCAAAAATACTAGAAGTCGTCCACGCTTTTATGTTGGCAGTGTAACTTACAGGAAGTTTTTTGATGTTTTTAAAACATCTAGGATGCAAACTTTTCCCGATAACTAAAAGTTTCCTTTTTTCGGTTCCCGTCATGTTCGCACAAACAAAAACTGTAACTCTTTGTTTAGAGAGCTTCCCACCAACGCACTTTTCATTTTTAAATTTGAAAGTCTTATCTGGAGTTAATTTATAAAAAATTCCGGCTTCATGTACATTAAAGATGTCTTCATCTTTATATGATCGTCTAATTTCTGGCCAAGTGTTACGCACCCAATCGCCTGTAACGTTCAGATCTACGCATTTTGCCTCACCACAAATTTTTGCAAAGGAAATCGAGTGTCGGGCCTTAAATCGATCTAGCCATCCGTTGGAGCACGTAAAATGGCTGGCGCCGGCAGTCCTGTTACAGTGCTTATCGCTTGCATACAATGTATGTCTGTAGCCATGGGCTAGCGCGCGCGCGCGCACATATATACGTTTATATGAAATTTAGAGTAAAATATCTGAGAAATATTTGACGCTATGACAGAGTAGTACAATATTTAGTGACGTTAAAACCGGGAATTTTTATAATGTTAAAGATATCAGTTTGACCGGACTTATGACAAAATAACGCTACAGCCGAGTTGACGTAACAGCCGAGGCCGTAATAACCAAGTTCCACTGTATATATAAAGATATTAACTCAAACATAATTTACATTAAAATGAAAAAATTTTAATTTTATTGCCTGGCAACAAAATTATTTTATTTTTAACAATTACCATTGTTTCAAAACGTTTAAATAAATTTTCAAGTACTTTACTCTTGTTAAAACGTAAAAGGTTGCAGGTAAACTACCCCTTCCCCTTAACCGATCTTCACCAAAATCGAATGTTCTTGAGACCTCTACAATTCAGGGACGTATGCAAAAAATTATTTGATTCTGTTTGAATTTGCGGCTGTTATCGTTTGCCATAGAAAATACGCTTGATAAAAAAACGTTGCCGGTAAACTACCCCTTCCCCTCAACCGATCTTCACCAAAAACAATAGGTCTTGAGTACTCTACAAATCAGGGCTGTATGCAAAACATTATTTGATTCTGTTTGAATTTGCGGCTGTTATCGTTTGCCATAGAAAATACCCTTGTTAAAAAAACGTTGCAGGTAAACTACCCCTTTCCCTCAACCGATCTTCACCAAAAATAATAGGTCTTGAGAACTCTATAATTCAGGGCTGTATGCAAAAAATCGTTTGATTCTGTTTGAATTTGCGGCTGTTATCGTTTGCCATAGGAAATACCCTTGTTAAGACATAAAACGTTACAGGTAAACTACCCCTTTCCCTCAACCGATCTTCACCAAAAACAATAGGTCGTGAGTACTCTACAAATCAGGGCTGTATGCAAAAAATTATTTGATTCTGTTTGAATTTGCGGCAGTTATCGTTTGCCATAGAAAAAAAATCTACAGACACACACACAGACAGACACATACACAGACACTTTTCGGAAAACGACTTTTTTTCATGTTTTGAGTGTAGTAGAATCAGAATCTGCAATAATCTCGAACACGATTTTTTTTGCCATCACCATACTTCCATTCCTTAAGGAATATGGAAGTAATAATATTAAACTCAAGAATAAAATTACTTCTTGCTATAAACAAAATAAAATAATAACATTTACTTTCAACCTATTATTTAATTCTACTGACACACCCAAATTTTAACATATAACAATTAGTATATTTTTTAAATTTTCTTATTATACTAAATTATTTACTTTAACTACTATTTAAATTTAAAACTTTAAGTCTTTATTGTTCATGTACAATTTTCTTTTTGAAAGTTCTTTTCACCAACAAAAAAATATAATTGTTTATTCATCACCTACGTACATCTGCCGTTACCGTTGCGTGTGTGTGTGTCCTGAATCCAGAGAATCTGATGATGATTATGCTGATGCTGTGTTCTCTGTCTCTACGGGTTATTGTTTTGTGATGGTCCAGAGTTCCTCCATACGTCTTGGTGTGTTTGGTGTGTCTGGTCCTGATCGATCGGCAGACCGGCAGCGTGACGTTGTGTGAAGATTTCTTGAGTCTCAAACCGCCCTTTTGCATTGCATTATGGATGCGGGGTGTCTTTGCACCCGTGGCTTGATTGCAGCTTCTGGAACGTGTCCAATGGCTGCCAGAAGTGAACGTAGTGCTGGTACAATGTCGACTGGTTACCTAAGACTGGAAAAGGAAACCGCCAACCAGTTAACTGTGAAGGCGGGGGAGTATAACTTTATTGTTTGGTGCACTGCCGCTGGTACCGATTCGAGCAACAGATGTTGCCCGTTTCAAGTCCAGTCAGCAGACGCCCTGAGGGCGTCGGTCGCTCCCCGCGAGGCGGAGAGCCTCCGTGCCAGTGATTGATGACAGCGACAAGCAGCCGGCTCAGCGTGCTAGGAGGTAGGCAGGAAGGAAAGAAGGACAGTTTGGTGAAATACTCTGGTCTAGGGCTGATGATTACAATTTGTTTTTATTTAATTTAAAGAGGATGGCGTTATGGCGGGTCGTCAAGAAGCGCCCGTGGGCGCTTGACCCGAATGGGCGGTGGTGGTTCTGATGCACTGATGGTTCGTAGGTACGGGAAGGTGGAGGTCGAGGCTTTAGCAAAGAGAGTTAGAGCCAGCGACCTAAAATTGCCGGTGGTATTTATACTGGACGGCAATCTGACAGGTCCAGGACTGTTTTCGACCTGTTAGATATTGTCACTTCGTGCAAAGCGTCCTTTTAATTACAAATCACTTTTTGGTTCATTTTCGCGAATACGTAAACATACTCGTAGCACGAGCGTTATCATCGTTTGCGTAATTTTTTCCTAGTCACTGACATATAACACACTTATTAATTACTATTTAATTTGTCACCGGACAAAAGGCTTACCGCATGACAAATGGCGCCAATCGTACACTCTAGTTATTTTGGTGGCCCTAAAAAGGACCTGGTGGTGAGAAGGCTGATGTTAGTCGTGCCGCGCTGAGATGTTCGGCGGCTGCGCCCGCTGTTCGTGGCGTACTGCAGTCCTCCTCTTCTTTCGGCATCGGTTGTAGAGTCGGCTGCCGGCCGAAAGACGTCCTATCGCTGGAGCGGAACTGGCGAAGACGCAAGTACGCCGGTTCTATTCTTCGGCCGTTCCTTCCGGCTCACTCCGCGCCTATGTCGTCCGAAAGAGGAGAGGAGATGAAGTGCGTCCGATGGCGTGGCGATGAAGAGTGCGTCAAATTTTTTTTTTTTTTTTTTTTTTTTTTTTTTTTTTTTTTTTGCTGTTTGAGACCGACCAGTATGGTCGGACTCGGGCTGTTTTGGAGACGAGCTCCCTTCAGCCGTGTGGGTAAGGGGTTTTTGGGGGGACGTACGCCAGACGACCGGAGCGCAGAGAAGGTGGAGGCACTTAGTTGGGAGAGTACTGTTTGTTGGTTATATTGTGTGAGGTGTAGTGTGTAGCCATACTCGAGCGGGAGAGGTAGATGGATGTGGCTTATAATTGTTCTGGGGCATCTTTATTTATGCATTTTGTTTATTTAGTTTATTTCTTCTTCATATTGTTCTGCGACGTTCTTGCAGGGGGGGGGCCAAGACTGGGACGTGTGACGCTGGTCGCCAAAGCTGTTGGGTGGCGACAGGGAGCCGTCAAGGCAGGCGGAAGGAACAGATTCGGATTATGTGCGGGTACGTAAGTGTGGGGAACTAGAGTGTGTGTTTACTGTGGTGAAGTGAAGAGAGTGTGGGGGAGTTTTATCGTGTGGTGATTATTGAGGCTGCGTTTGCTTTAGGAAGACGGGTCGCTACTGCCGGGGAGAGGGAAGTCCTTGGCGGGGTAATAGTATGTATTACTGCTACGCAGGTCTGTGTCGTTGACGCCGGCGTGTTTGGAGGCGAGGGGGAGGACCATTGGCTATTGCGAGGAGGCGATTTAGTAAGTAGGAAGGTCGGCTTGTATTGCGGGTGTTTCTATTAATTGACGGGACTATCGTTTGTATGGAATTGCGGCGGGAGGCTGTGCGGGAATACTTCCAGTTGAGTTTAACAAGGAAGGAATCAAGGTCAGGGAAGCGGGTGTTAAGCGCATACAGGGCGGCATTGGAAGTCTTCGTCAGGCGTGGTCGGCGGTATATGAGTCGTAGGGCCCGTCGTTCTGTGAGACGGTGGAGATCGAGGTAGGCTGGAGAGGCAGTAAGGAGAACTGGGTGGGCATATGTGAGGATGGGTCGGATACATGTAGTATAGATGCGGCCTAGTAAGTCGCTGGAGCAGTGGTTTAGTCGGCTGAGGGTTCTGAGAGAACGGAGGCGGGTACGGGCGATGGTAGTTGTGCGTTTGATGTGTGGTCGCCAGGTAAGTTTGGAGTCAAGCGTGACGCCCAGATATTGGCAATCACGCTTCGGGCGTATTGATGATGGGCCAACGCGGACGGGCGTTGTATAGAAATGCGACATGTTGCGTCCAGTGGAGTTGAAAACACAGAGTTGGGTTTTGTCCGCGTTTACAGTTATTCGCCAAGTATTGCAGTAGGCGAAGAAAGGTTCTAGGATTTGTTGTAATTTGATTGGGATCTGCCGGTGTGCGCCTGCTGAGACCCAGTAGGCAGTATCGTCGGCGTACTGGGCTAGGCCTGCAGATGGGTAGGGTAGAGTAGGCGGAGGGGGAGGGGTGTCTTTCGTAAAGATGATATACAGTAGCGGGCTAATGGCGGAGCCTTGGGGGACACCGGCATGAAGGCGGAAGGGTGCCGAGAGATGCTGACGGACTCGGACTTGTGCCGTGCGGCCATCCAGGAACTGGGAGAGCCATTTGACGATGGTTGGGGGAAAGTGACATCCGAGGATCTTAAAACGGAGGCCATTGTCCCAGACAGAGTCGAAGGCTTTGCGGATGTCGAGTAGGGCTAAGATGGTCGGGCGTTTGCGGGCCGAGTTGTCCTGGATGGCGCTGATAACCCGAACAAGTTGATCGTATATGTTGTAACCAGGGCGGAATCCGCCCTGGGTACTGGGGAGGACGCTATGAGTTTGTAGGTGGGGATGTATCCTGGCGACGAGGATTTTCTCGAAAAGCCTGGAGATTGCAGGGGTGAGAGAAATCGGGCGATAGTTCGACGGGAGGCTGGCGCTTTTGTTAGGTTTGGGGAACATGAGGACATGGGCGTGTTTCCAGGCCCGCGGGACGTAGCCAAGGAGGAGACTAGCTGTGTACAGATGGGCTAGGGCTTCGATAGCAGTGTCGGGGAGCGCTTTTAGAATCCGGTTGGGGATTCCGTCAGGGCCGGGGGCTGTATTTCTACATTTTCTAAGTCGGTCTTTGATGTCGTCTGGTTCGATGGGCCGCTCTAGCGGATGGTCGTGGTCTGCGGTTAGGACGTCGTGTGGGGTGAAGAGGTCTGAGTGGGTGGTTAAAAAAGTGTCTATAGTATTTTCGGCGATGGCGTCAAAGTCCGGGCTAACGGGGTGGCTATGGATGGTCTGGAGAGAGTCCCGAAAGGCAGCGGCCTTCTCCTCATCGCTGACGAGAAGGCGGTCGCCTAACTGGAGAGGGGTATTGGCTTTGGGCGGGTTGTGAAGACGTTTGACCTGTTTCCAGAATCTGGGAGTGTCGTTTCGAAAGGAATCCTGTACTGAAGTACAGAGGCTCTCAATGCTGGAAGATCGAAAGTCTTTTATGGCGATCTTGACGGCATTTGAAAGTCTCCTGTATTCCAAGCAGAGATGCTCGTTCCGCCGATCTCTGTTTAAGAGGCGGCGGATCCAGCGTTTCCGGCGTATCCGTCAAAATTTTCTGCCGGCCCGGGTTTTATGCACTAACCGGGATCGCTGATTGGCTCGCTCCGAGCACGTAGTCGGTCACGTCTCGGCTGCTGATCCCTGATTGGCTCGCTGTGTTCGCCGCTGGTACCGGAGAGCAGATGTTCGCATACCGCTGCCGTCACAACTCCCCCGGGTCTTGAATGCTCTCTGGTAGCCAGCTTACTCCTCTTCTCCGGATCTTGTAGAGGTGTTTGTTGGACGCCATGTTGATTGGTGTGCCGGCTGGTAGTTCTCTGGCGTGGCTGGATCTTGTATCCGTAAGATGATCGTCGCCCCACTTGTCACCGGACAAAAGGCTTGCCGCATGACAAATGGCGCCAATCGTACACTCTAGTTATTTTGGTGCCCTAAAAAGGACCTGGTGGCGAGAAGGCTGATGTTGGTCGTGCCGCGCTGAGATATTCGGCGGCTGAGCCCGCTGTTCGTGGCGTCCTGCAGTCCTCTTCTTTCGGCATCGGTTGTAGAGTCGGCTGCCGGCCCAGCGACGTCCTATCGCTGGAGCGGAATTGGAGGGCGAAGACGCAAGAACGCCGGTTCTATTCTTCGGCCGTTCCTTCCGGCTGACTCCGCGCCGATGTCGTCCAAGAGAGGAGAGGAAATGAAGTGCGTCCGATGGCGTGGCGATGAAGTGTCAAAATTTTCTGCCGGCCCGGGTTTTATGCACTAACCAGGATCGCTGATTGGCTCGCTCCGAGCACGCAGTTGGTCACGTCTCGGCTGCTGATCCCTGATTGGCTCACTGTGTCCGCCGCTGGTACCGGAAAGCAGATGTTCGCATACCGCTGCCGTCACAAATTACACTAGTAATTAACATTAAATTACCCAGCCTCTTTATTATTGCACATTTTGCAATAATTTTTATATCACCATATTCATTACAAATTTACAGGCATTGCACAAATGCAATGCACAGAGAAGGGCATTGAAAATGCTTCAATAAATCTAAAAAATATATATATTTATTTTTCTTCATTTATCAATGTACAGATTATAAGTTAAATGTAGCCGCATTCATAAGCGCGCACGGAGAGAAGCTCGCTGTTCTTCTTGAGATTCATCGATTTCACTTGGAAGTATAATCATCGGACGATGCGTAGTGAAATATGAAGCGTATGGGACCACTTCGGTTGGTCGCAACTTATAAAATACACCATCAATCGTAGTACCGTTACGAGTGGTTATGATATTTCGATCAGATGCTAAACGTACCGAATAAAATTTTTCCAAATATGCGAGCAGTCATCCAGCTTCGGGCAGTTTCAAGTTGTAGTTAAAATCACCACATATAGTTAATGGGCTCCAGTATAAGTCATCGGTACGTGACGTATAGCTGCGCATGCTATAAACGTTAAAGCGCAAAAGAGTGGCGTCGTATAAACGAAATAACTCGTCTTCAATGATGTTTGGTCGTCCGTACATCAGAATGATGTGGAGTTTATCATTTAGTCCTTGAGTATTCTTAAATTCGACACGAACACAACACACATCACCGTACGGCGCGCTCGTAGTATCCAACTGGAAATGTGTACAACGCTTCAAATAAGGCTTGATAGACTCATAAATCGCGACACCACCGGCTCTAGTAGACGAGCTGTTATGTCTGGCGACTATCGTATAACCAGGGATCCTTCCGCCAAATTAGTTCCTTCTACAAACTAAATATCACTATAATATTGACGACTCGGAACACAAAGTTTTTTATAAGTAAAAACGTAAAGTTTTACCTTACAGCCTAAACCGGCTTTCACCTATAGAAGGCTTCATCAGAGGCTGTCGTTAGTAGCGCTGCTCGTCTTGTTGTTGGCGACGAGAAAGTGTTTCGAAAGATTGAAGCTGTGTGTGTGTGGTGAGATGTGTTCGAATAATGCGTGCGATTTGAATTGTGTTTGTTCGTTTAGGATGTCGTTTTTATTTGTTTTTGTGTGTTTGTAGTCAATAACACAAAACACAAAACAAACAACAGACAAAGACAGAAAACAACAAATTCATAACACTAACATACATCAACAAACAAACAGAAAAAATTGCCCACAAATTCAAAAAAGCAGGATACAGAGTCGCTTACAAAACTACTAACAAAACAGAACACACACTATCAAAACGCATGCCCAAAGCACAAAACAAATTCGATCTACCCGGTGTGTATAAACTAAATTGTTCAAATTGCAGTAAATTCTACAGAGGCCAGACAGGACGTAGCTTCAAACAGAGATACATTGAACACACAAAAGCACTCCACACCACTACAGAATCTACCTTCGCAAACCACCTCATTGAAGCAAACCACACATATAAAAACATCGACAATAACATGAACATACTACACGTACACACAAAAGGCCGAAAACTAGACACTCTAGAACAATTAGAAATATACAAACACACAAAAACAAATAAAAACGACATCCTAAACGAACAGACACAATTCAAATCGCACGCATTATTCGAACACATCTCACCACACACACACAGCTTCAATCTTTCGAAACACTTTCTCGTCGCCAACAACAAGACGAGCAGCGCTACTAACGACAGCCTCTGATGAAGCCTTCTATAGGTGAAAGCCGGTTTAGGCTGTAAGGTAAAACTTTACGTTTTTACTTATAAAAAACTTTGTGTTCCGAGTCGTCAATATTATAGTGATATTTAGTTAAGTAACGGACACGTCATGGACAGCGAAATCCAAGAATTTCCTTCTACACTCGAATCGGTGGAAGTCTGAGCCGTACTTCCACTCGCTTCCTCCTGATCCATCGCTCCGTAATAAATTCTTGTCTGATGTACTACCTTACGATAAATTTAAGGATATGGCACTGAAACTCACCAAAAAATTCAAAATTTTCTACGTTATTGACAACAAAGAAGTAGTTTCTATGGAAACTCACCGGTTCCCATTTTCGATCACGCACCAGCGATCGGCCGCAAATGTGCGAAACGTTCCTTATAAACATTTTCAATGTTAAAATTCCTTCATGTAATGGTGTCTTTACAATTTGGGTAAGTCTTCGTTCACAGGTTTAAAACGTATTAATTAAATTTATTTTTATCCGGTTAAAACCTGATTACAGCCGTACGCGTCACCCCATCTTCCTGTCGTACCTTGCGTTCACACACACAAGCGCTGTATTCACGAGGGGCAGGTGTACGCATTCTGACAATCCTTAGCCTGCATATTATTGTTAAAAACTGTTCATCATATACTTTCTATGTTAAATATTTACAAACATACCGCCCTGGGCAAATATAGGCCTATGTATAGTTGCAATACATACGGTACTGCTATTACATCAGAAGTCGTCAGACTGTGTATAAAAACCATATGTACGTGTTACAGTAACACTGTACAACCATATGCCGCGCATGCGCATTGCAGGCACCTGCTGGACCCTAGTCGTTAAAACGTTGTTCCGTGTGACTTTAGTCGTTTTACCTCTGTACTCAGTTTCTTTCTTGTTTTATATCTCGGACTGTGTCGTTATTCTGCTGTAATATTTCTCGTGGTAATAGCTCAAACAAAAAGCAACAGTTTGGCGGTGAAAACTCAATTTCGAAAATTTTGGACTGTAGTCGTTCTTTCTTTGGACCCTTCAAATACTGTTGAAATAAATTAAATTGAACCAAATCACGGGTAATTGGCTTAATGTGAATCCCATTCATAAAGCCATTAAATTAAAGAGAAAGCACAAACAAAACACACACACACAAATTCATACTGTTTCTTTCAGTGCCGATATACCTACTGTAGTCCGTTAAAAATTGCACACGAATGTACTGTACTTGTATTGCAAGACCGATCCTAGCTGCCCGAGAGACAAGAAAACTGAAGTAGTTTTCAGTACATTGCAGTCAGCCTACCTGCAAATAAGGGAAATAACATTGTCTGTCTTTATGGTTTCATTGCTACTGCCCCGCTTGGAGGGATGCGCTGACAATCCAGGCCTCTCTATTGTATGTGTCACGAACCGAGTCGTCAATGGATTGGTTATAAAACTGTCAAGTGAACTACCAAATACCTTGGTGACTCAGCCGCTTCACGCTTGCAACAGATGAATGACAGCTACGGTATGTCGTGAAGCTACTCGGGCAACTTCGTTACTGTTCGTCCGCCGCTATTGTCTACTCTCTCGTCAACCCAACACTCCACGCTTACGTGTGTAATGAAATCCACGTATTTTTATCCAAATCGGGGTTTTCCTGTGTGCATAGCGGATGAATTGAATATTAAAATGAATATTGATTGTGGTCACAGTTAAATATTAAAACATAATATAGAATTAATTTAACCATAACATGATAATGGGGCGGATCGGAATGTCTTCTTTATGGATTTTGGGAAGCGCTTGGAGTGTAGGTGCTGATGGTCGGATCACACATCCCCCATAATGCCACATTAGCCTCCTTTGACATTAAAAACCTGTACACAAACATCCTCATCTCTGAAACAATCACCATCCTACAAAACAGACTCAAACAGAACAACACACCAGACGAACTTATCAATGAAATAACAGAAACTCTGAACATTATCACAAAACAAAACTACTTTACTTATAACAATAAATACTACACACAGAACGATGGCCTACCCATGGGCTCCCCCATATCCAGCATTCTAGCAGAAGTCTTCCTCCAACACTTAGAAAAAAACAAAAATACTCACAAACAATGACAGACACTCACATAAAATACTATATTGGCACAGATACGTTGATGACATTCTAATACTATACAGGGGAAACAAAAGACAATGTGAACAGTTACTAACGCACATAAACAAAATACATAAAAACATAACCTTCACTGCCGAATACGAACACAACAATACCATAAACTTCTTAGACCTCTCCATCACAAAACTAGAACACAGGCACAAATTCAGTATATACAGAAAACCAACTACAACTGACACACTAATACACAACACCTCCAATCACCCAATACAACACAAACTAGCTGCTTTTAGAACCATGATACATAGACTTAACAACATCCCCTTAGATGAAATAGACTACAAAGACGAACTAAACACGATAAAATATCTAGCAGAATCTAACGGTTATGACAGAACAATAGTCTGTAAACTCCTACACAAAACACAAAACAAACAACAGACAAAGACAGAAAACAACAAATTCATAACACTAACATACATCAACAAACAAACAGAAAAAAATTGCCCACAAATTCAAAAAAGCAGGATACAGAATCGCTTACAAAACTACTAACAAAACAGAACACACACTATCAAAACGCATGCCCAAAGCACAAAACAAATTCGATCTACCCGGTGTATATAAGCTAAATTGTTCAAATTGCAATAAATTCTACATAGGCCAGACAGGACGTAGCTTCAAACAGAGATACATTGAACACACAAAAGCACTCCACACCACTACAGAATCTACCTTCGCAAACCACCTCATTGAAGCAAACCACACATATAAAAACATCGACAATAACATGAACATACTACACATACACACAAAAGGCCGAAAACTAGACACTCTAGAACAATTAGAAATATACAAACACACAAAAACAAATAAAAACGACATCCTAAACGAACAGACACAATTAAAATCGCACGCATTATTCGAACACACACACACACACACACACACACACACACACACACACACACACACACACACACACACACACACACACACACACACACACACACACACACACACAGCTTCGATCTTTCGAAAAACTATCTCGTCGCCAACAACAAGACGAACAACGCTACCTACGACAGCCTCTGATGAAGCCTTCTATAGGTGAAAGCCGGTTTAGGCTGTAAGGTAAAACTTTACGTTTTTACTTATAAAAAAACTTAGTGTTCCGAGTCGTCAATATTATAGTGATATTTAGATAATATTGTAATAATTGGCATTGTTGATTAGCCTTGTTGGAAACACTGCCAATATCAATAGTATGTTATTTTCAAACTATTCAAATGTAAAAGCATGAATAGGTTACATAAATTGTCATTTATTAACTTTAGTATATTACTATAACATACACAATGGTTGTGAAACCAGATTACCTGCCTACACCTACTTTATCCCGAAGATGTAAGAAGAAGAACTTGTGTATCTAGTTATTTAAATAAAAAAAATTCTGCACTAAAAGTAGGAATAACAGAAAGTACAAAAAAATGTTATTAATATTGTAATAACAAGCGAGCCGGGAACAGTTGAACAATGTTATGCGATTTACGTTCCGTAATCCGTTGTGCAGTGGTGGTGCAATCTTTTTTAAGAGATATAAACCGACAACAGCAGGTCGTTATTATCAGTGATAGTGTTCCACTGTTCAGTGTATTTTGTGTTAGAATAGGTTAGGGAGCGGTCAGTTTTTGTTTCGTGTGTTGATAGTGTTCAACAATGATAAGGGGATACGCTGTTGTTGTGGACAGTGATTCACCTTTGCCTGATATTCCTGCCTTACATAGAAAAGCGTCAATAACCCTCGCGACTGTGACAACAAAATGTGGTTTCGACGAGAAGACAGAGTTTAAGATTGTTTACAGCTATGATAATAAGAATTATTCCTTCAAGGTAACGTACAGTAGTAATCAACCGTAGTAGTACTGCTATACATATGTTATTTAATGAGTGAAAGAGCAGGCTAATAGTTTGATGTACCTGGTCCATGGGAGCTACGAAATTTACAAAAACCGAGATTTTTTTTCTGTTTATACGTGTATTGTAGGCCTAAACTTGGTCCCTGTTATTTTGCATGTTGTGAAAACAAAGAGGGCTTAACAAATTAAAATTTACAGAGCTTATTTAATGTTTTCGGAGCGTGTAGCCCTGTAGAGCTACCCCTAACCTATAAGGCTACGCGTGAGACACGTGGGCTTTTTCACCCTTGTGAATTAAGAATGGAAGTGGTATAAGTTAACCCTTAACTACTTTCGCTATTTAAACTTACACGAGTGGCTTCGTAGGGTAAATCTCTACCCCAGTCAAAAATTGGGAATTGCAAATAATTTTAAAAGTGTGGCGGTATGAAAATGATTTTTATCAAAAAATAAGCAAAGGGCATATCTTTAATCAAAACTAACTTTATTATAAACAAGAATTGTACTTTCATTTACAAAAATGGGACTTCATTTACAAGTCCTCACTTTTCAAAACGTAAAAACTAGTTTTATGTAAGTAGGCTACATAGAAATTTGCCTTAAACTATTGCGTTATAAAAATTAAATATAATATAAAATACTTAAGGTACAAATTTTCAGCAAATAAAAACAAATTTCTTCTTTAATTTTATAGAAAAATTTTGACATAGGGTTTTTTGGTTCTATCATTAGTATACACTAATCAATAATAAGTGAGTCAGTAAATGAAGAAGGCGCAGGTTTCAGTTATGACAGCGTACTCAAACTCTTTTTTCAATGGATTGAGTCTTATAAATAAATTTCCCCACAGTTTGAACATGTCTTTATAGTCTTTGTGTCTTTACTACATGGACATATATAGCAACAAGAAGTCTTTGGTTTCTTTGGTTGACTACATCCAGGCGACACTTCAATGGGGCATACTGTTTCAGTCTTTTCTCCCTCAAATTAATCAGTTATACTCTTTAAATCTCTTGAGAAATTTCTAGATTAATTTCTCTCTCCTCAACATGAGGTTTGACTAAGGATATACCTAGTTCTTTTACAAAATCACAGCAAAGCAATTTATTTTCACTATTACCGGCCCTGTGATACCGGGTAAATGTAAAACGATATTGTGCGACCTAGTTCTTGAATGTGCTGGTAGAAATTCCAACCATTTATAATCGTTTCTCCCATAAAAATAACCAAACTCTCTTACTATTTCTTGCTTTCCTCCATTTCCATTCTCTTCTTCTTGACCATCATCTTCCATTTCACTTTCCCTATCATGCTTGGACACTTCAGTAGGAGCATCACTAAATTCACTGTCATCTTGAAAAAAATCTGGTATATCTTGTTGCTCTGACACATCTTCTTCCAATAAGTCAACAGTTTCTTTTTCAGTCAAATATTGTGCCATTTTGTCTAAGTAAATTAAAAAACAAAGAAATATGAGAGTAAAAAAATTTAACGTAAGTGGCTTCATGGGGTATATTTCTACCTCACTACATGCATACCTCCGATACTCTTGGTCACAGCACGCTTGGCTTTTGCTCATTGCAAGAGCACAGTCACTACTGAGATTACATGGAAGGGGAATGGCAATGTTCCAGCAGGGCCACAATAATAAACAAAACTATACCACGTGGAGTAGAAATCAACCCCACAAAGGTACTTAAGGATTAATATAAAACTAGTTTGTATTGTCAGTTGTAATGAAATGGAAACAACCAGTTTTTACAAGTGGATTAACCTGACAAACAACAATTCATATTATACAAACAACTTGCAACGCGTTAGCGCGGTCATTTAATACGGCTTTTTGAGACGTAAGGCTGCTGACACACGGGCCACTCTGTCACGCCACTCAATCGCGCCCGGTTGTTTTGCATGTTTTTAAATTGTACCCTTGCACATGAGCGACTATGGCAGGGAGAAGCCAGTCCCCGCCACGAGTGGTGACGATTTGTGGCATTGGAGCTTGCACATGGGCCACTATCACTGGCGCCACAGCAGTGTTCAGAGTAGTGTTGTGAAGAGTGTATTAACACTGTGTTTTCTATAAAACTTTGGGAGTTTTCTTAATAATTTGTTTTAATTTTTTAAGACTTTATTGTTTCTAAAAACTTTTAAAACTATCATGTTGGATTTTGATTCTGATCGATTTATAATTGAATTCAGTAAAATGGACAGCCTGATGAAAAATAAATCAGGTATGTTACTAATCAGTACTGTAGTAAAGTATGTAATAAAAATTAGATTAGTAGTAATAATAATAAAGTCGGCATAAACTAAACTAAACTAATGTGTAAACTTCATAAAACAACTACAGTCATCTAAAGTCATAAATGTCTAAACTTGGTAGACATTTTATTGTGAAATTATATTATGACAGAAATGTAGGTGTATGTAATAGAATAGAAACAAAATACATATACACGGTCTAAAAAGTGCAGTATTTGACTAATGTCTAATTTTTGTATAATGCGAGAGCTTGGGCATCCGGAAAAAACTGCAGTACCGTGCAATTCCGCATTGAACACGTTTTTATATTTTCTCAATTATTAATAATAATAATAAGAATTTTCGTACAAGAATATATTTTTAATTATTTTTTAATATAACACTGTTTCAATAGTTAACTGACTAACACTGTTAGTAGTTTTAGCGTTAACTAACAGCATCAGATATACAAATTAATAATTATTTAAATTAACAGTATTTAAACAGTGTTATATTCATAATATAATAAAAAATATATTCTTGCACGGAAATTTTTATTATTACTGTAATAAAAATATAAAAATAACACAAGAATAATTGAGTAAATATGAATGTAATATTTTCTCTAATAACTGTTGTATTGTATGGCATTGCACCATACAGAAATTTAACATTCTCTGCAACAGTCGTATACATTTTCATTTAGCCCATATGGCCCCCACAAGTGTATGTAACAAATATGTAACAATATTCTCCCAGTAAGATCAGTCTCTAGCCATATCAGTTTACTGTTGAGCATCATAATTACAACACAAGAAAAACAGCAATGACTTCTAATAGCATATTAGCGAATTCAGGCGAGACAGTCTCAATGATGTTTTACATAAACACTACTTGAGCACATATGAGCCAAAACAATCTTACGAACAATGCAGACAATTTACAGTTGCAAACAAGTTTAGGTCTGGCCTACAGGAAACCAATAGTTAATCTGTTACTCAACACCAAACTGATTAATATTTCGATATTTCGTCTACTGTAATATAATTATTGTGTGTGTGTGTGTGTGTG
Organism: Magicicada septendecula; assembly: GCA_034769895.1. Lineage (NCBI taxonomy): Eukaryota > Metazoa > Arthropoda > Insecta > Hemiptera > Cicadidae > Magicicada > Magicicada septendecula. The sequence continues at coordinate 354,124,171 of CM068375.1, forward strand.
TGTGTGTGTGTGTGTGTGTGTGTGTGTGTGTGTGTGTGTGTGTGTGTGTGTGTGTGTGTGTGTGTGTGTGTGTGTGTGTGTGTGTGTGTGTGTGTGAAGAGGGATGTAGAGAGGGTGAGGAAGGTAAAGAGAGTGTACGTGGGTGTAACGTTCTTAACACAATCTATCAAAATCTTTGAAACAAATTAGATGTGACAAACGAACAATATTCATATAAGTAGAAACTCTTTCTATTTTCAAACAAATATTTCCACTCTGAGATGGTACTTTCTGTTTACCACTTTTTTTAATTATAATAAGATAATAAACTTACCTTGTCTAGGCCAGAGTTCATCACACGAACCTGTGAATTATAAACGTGACTTAGGGTTGGGTTCAGTAATGTATTCGACTCTCATTTGTGTGTTAACTAACTCAGCTTTTATTAAACATTTTTATCAGGCATTTGTTTTTAAACAATAATATAAATTCGGTTGTTTATGATCTTTAGAATTCCAATTCAAACTACTTCAGCTTTGAGGTCGAAACTCCAGTTAATACAAACACATAGACTTCAGTCTTACGTAACATTGAAAAATGAATATATTTACTTACTAATTAGGTGAAATATTATATTATATTATATAAGACAACCCAGTAATTGCTCATTCTCTCATTCACACAGTATTTAAATTTTCCCCATAATTTAGAGCTCTTAAAATTTTGGTTTATGATAACGCTACTTGTCCGTCGGCGTCTCCTCCAACACGTGCCGCACTTCGTATATTTAGTTCGTCCACATTACTCACTGCACTTTTAGAATTTAATTGTTAATTTACTGTTGTGCGTGTGTTCGCACGTTAAATCACTTTAAATGATACTTTTTTACCACATTTTGAAGGTCTTAAAAAGATTTTCGGCTCGCGAGCCTTTTGTGTTCATCCGGCCGGATGGATGAGGTAAACGATAGACGACGCCAACACCGTCGTCTAAAATGGGCACTTCTTCTTCATGTTCATCAACTTGCTCTGTGATTCGCTAAACAGAATCACGTGACACAATAATTAGTTGTCACGTGGTATCACTTGTGGTGAGTCTGTGTATCATTATTCTGCGTTTTGGGGCTCGCAAAAGTTCGTGACAAAAACTATGGTTGGGCAAGCAGGTGTGCACTCATTCACATTCCTGAGCACCTGGAAAACTGTGTTTATTGCAGGGCGTACTGACAAAATGTGCGACTTGGTGCCCCGAGAAGGAATGTTTATCGTTCTAACTGAGGCCCTGTGTGGGTAAACCTTGTGTGTCGCATTTACAATTACAATAAAATTCATCATCCCATTCTGTCCCGTTACAACTGAGAGATATATTTTAGGTAAGAACACATTTTGACATACTAAATATTTTTTATTAGTACTATGGTTCGATAGTGAAACAGTATCAGACAAGGTTTCTCTGAAAAAGGTCAATATATTATTCTGTCTTGCCATGGCACTGATCCTTCTTGTGTACAAAAGAATTCGGCAAACTTCTCTCTTATTACTAAAGCCATGGGCACCCTGGTTGTATGACAAGTCAATCTTCTTCCAATCCTAAAACATCCTTCACATGTACCTATGTGTTTTGCCTCTGTATATGAAATTGTAGCAAATTAAGAAGCTGATTAAATGTGTCTTGTGACATCCTGAAGTAGTTTAAAAATTTCGTGTTGTCTGCTTTTAGCTCATTCACTACTATATAAAACTGTCCCACTACCAACCGTTCACACGTTATCTGGTGCTTCCAGAATCGACGTTGCCTACAAGAAAGCAACAAGAAGAACTTCCTCGTCAGAGGCCATGATGAAACTGATGTAAAAACTAACTGAAACGATCTTTTATCACTGAGAAAATGGAGAGTGGCACGTCTCTGAAGCGAACCCATTCACACGAGCTACTGAGTGGTGCCACAAAGAAGCTGGTACAAGCGATTGAGTGGCGCGACAGTGGTGCCACAGAGTGGCCTGTGTGTCAGCAGCCTAAAAGTTTACTTTTAAAACATGATAAATACAGTAAGTCATGGAGAGATGCTTCTGTAGCAAAGTCGGGTAACTTTAGAACTGTAACTTCGTTTTAATAAAATACGATTAGTTAATCTATGGTTGCAATAATATATACATATTATACTGTACATTACCTTATCACTGTGTACACTAGTCTGTTCACAACATAAAAATGGCTTTTTTTCTGAAATGACATGAATCATGTTACACGAATTCCAGTTAAGTCCAACTTTGGTAATTTGAGAGATCTTACTTAATATTCTGGTATGGATTTTAATATCATGATAGTTTACTCGAAAAACATGATAAATAATTACTCTATTAATATATCAGTAACTTAATAAATACAGATTTATTGGTATTAAACAAGCATAAATATGTTTGTGAATTCTTTATAAATGAAACCGCGCGCGCACGCGCGCGCGTGTGTGTATGTGTGTGTGTGTGTGAAATAATTATTTATAATTGATAGAAATTATAATATTGAACAATAATATTTGTTTGTTTACTTTAAGTTAAATATTTTTGTATTGTAATGTTAAATTGCTTATAACATTAAACAAAATTAAAACTTACATTTATAATGGTTAAACTCCGGTTAATGTAGAATCACTGTCTTCAGTTTCAACTGATTCACTGTCACTTGAACAATTTACAGATATCAAATTTCTCACATGCTGTTCCACTGTACTTTCATTTTACCACGCATCTTCAATAACTGACTTGGTGTGTTCGACTACCTTCTTCCAATCTTCTCCAGTTGTAGTGCCACACCAGGATAATATGGCGTGAATCCCTATCTATTTCTATGTGTTTTGTGGTTTGTCACTTTTCCTCTATAAAAATCTCGAATAAAACGCTCATCCTTCCTTGACAAAATTTCCAATTTGAGTTTACCCTGGGGCTTTCCTTTCATGTGAACATCTGATGATTGTTAGACGTCATGACATGATACCCGGGATCTCATGGTGGCATAATCTCAGATGCACGTCAGCCAAGAGTAATAGACAAGATAGATTATGACACCGTATAGTTGGGAGTGGTCAAGGGGTAGAGAGAGGGCCTGTATAAAACTTAAGGTTGATCACTGGGGGAGGCTGTCGGTCTCTCTCTCAGTTCACTCCGTGAAGGGCTCGTAGTTAACTTGGTAAATTATTCGATAAAATTACTTTCAGTAGTCATGGTGTGCGCACTCAGAGGTTTCTCCAGCGACGCCTCTTCAGACTGTAAGTGCGCTTAAGTTAACAATACAATCTTGTGGCAATACTACTTCTGTGCCTGTGTCAGTAACCACCTGTACTTCATTCTCCCAACAATAAACATCTTTGAATCCTGACCGCCTCTTGGTCACGACACATTAATCCGTTGTATGGCTTCATTTGTTTATTTTTGAACTTCAGGCATTGTGAATTTTGTATTATTTGTGGCAACGTATTTTTTAACCCTTGCCCATATTAGTTCTATGGCGTTAAAATGCCAGTGATATGGAGGCAAGTGGATGACTTTTATGACCCTATAACTTTCAGCCAACTTGTCAACATTATATACTATAAACTGTGGTTCATTAAGTAGCACTAACTCCATTAACTCAGCCTTTTCATGTCCTCTGACAGTGGAATGTTTCGAAATGACATGTCACCTACTATTTCTTATATTTTTGTACATAGATTTCTGTGTATACTTCTAATTTTTGAAGATAGAGACAAAGCATTACTTATGTGACCATACCTAACCTTTTTTATTTTTCTGTACACATTTCTTTTTGGAAATAACCATAGCAAAATAAGAAGTACTAGAATCAAATGGCTAATATACATTGAATTTGGATTTTGTGATGTAACAGTTTAACTCTATATAGAATTAGTGATTAACTTTATGTTTGGTAGGCCTAATCTTTGTAAAGGTGATGGTTCCTGACAAGATCATCAATTGCACTACAGTTTGTAACAGTTTTGTAACCCAACATAATAACTTGATAGCTAAGAGTGAATATTGTTGTGTAGCATCTGTGTGTTTGATTGTTATTTCATAATTGGGTATGCTACAATAACTGAATATATATGTATGGTGATTAGGGTAGCCGGATGGAAAATTTCTCTCTCAAAGGGATTTTCATTGGCAATTGGCGCATACCCACACTTAACTGCCATCTATTTCTGTCCTGTGCATCTTCCTCTACCAAGTTATGATGTTCCATGGCCTTCCTCATGTTTTCATACCAGGACAGTCTAGCTCTGCCCCCTTTTACCTCTGCCTGGGGGCCTTCACTGAAATATTTTCCTCAGCCATCTCTGTTCATCCGTCCGGAGTAAGTGACCGAATCACTTTAGGCCTCTTCGTTCTACTCTGTTAATAATTGTGTCTTCTGCATGCATCCTTCTTCTGATCTCCTCGCTGGTTATTCTTTCCCTTCTTGAGACTCTGGCACTTCTACAGAGATAATCTATTTCCACGGTATTCAATTGTCGTATAATTTCCGTGCTCAACGTCCATACCTCACAGTTGTAATACAAAACTGATTCAACAAAAGCTTTTCCTATATGAATGTTTGTGGCTCTCGAAATATGTTTGTCTCACCAAATAAGAGTTCAAGCCTCCCAGAACTTTCCTGCTCTGTTCTAGATTTGTTTTTTGATTTCGGGTTTTCCTAGGCCTTCGCATGTTATTAGTCCCCTAGGTATTTAAATTCATTGACCTGTTCAATTGGCATAATGTCTTTAATTAATACTTCAAATGAAAATTTTCAAAAGGAGAATATTTTGCCTTGAGGACGAGGACATGCCAAGTAATAGTCCTTATTTGTATCCACATTTGTATTAAAAAAATATGTATCAGGATTATTATAATAATTTAATTGAACATGTGATATGGATATTGAGGAAGTAATAGCTAAATTTTACCCAAAATCTTTTATTCAGCAGTTAAACATTACAATGAAGTGATTTCTTTCTTAAAAGCTTACAAATAATAAGTATAGAATAAGTAAAAAAAAAAACACAATATTAAGTTGTTTATATTAGAGTGAATGAAAAGTTACTCTTAGTACTTATACATATTCATACTTTTCGTATGTATAATACGAAATTCAAATCTATAGGTTGAAGCACTAGATTGGCTAAGGTCATATTTCTCTGATATTGTAGTTTAACCGTCTTGATCTGTACATTCTGTACACATTTATAACTGTTCACAGTTGAAGTTTCATAAACTGAACTTGGCATCAAGCCCTTTCACTGATTCTAGAAAGAAGCAGTTCCTTTATTTTGTCCATAAGAGAGAACACCCTTTAATGTTTACATTGTGGCTTGGAATAGGAAACAAAAAACTGCAAATTTTCGAGAGCTCTGAATGAAGATCGTATAATAAGCACATACCCTAAAATACTCACACTATTACTTGGCTGAAGTTGTTTTGTGAGATTTCCGTAGATCTAATTTAGCAACATATCTAGAGTAGAGCTGCGGTAGGGTTAGCGATACGGCTATCATGTCCGCGAATTGTATTCAGTTGTACAGGCATCTGGTATTCTAGTTTTGGGAGTTGTTTTTTATAAATTTTAATTAATTTTTGTACATGATGTATATTTTTTATATTTAAGTAACGCATTTTTTGATAAAAGACATGAGATTTCTTAACATTTACAGTTTGTTTCCTTTAGTTTTGAATAAAATTATATTATCACATCTTTTCTAATGTTTTAAAAGAGGAGGACACTTGTACTTTTTTTTATATAAAAGCTGGAGGATGGAGCACAAACACGTAAAGAGGAGGACTTGTGCTCTGAAATGAGGATGTCTGGCAAAATGAAATGTTAGTGATTTAGATAAGAGAATACTGAAATATCTAACCAATAACAAAAGGTTATGACAGTATAAAGGTGGTTATTATAATATATTTGTGTGTCCAGAGTTGTGACAGAGGAGCTCATAGCAGCTTTTACAATCAAAGTACCAGTGGAATCCACTTTATCATGACATATCGGTGCCTTATGAACTTGGTACAGTTGAACGGCTGGCCTTGGTAACTGAAAGTTCCGGTTTTCAAAAAGCAGACACACTTAATAACAAAAAACATAACCCTTCGTACAGTGTTCCAAAGATAAAATGTATAAGTACTTACTGGCAACAGATTATTATGTTTATAAATTATATGTAGGGTTATGAAGGTCACACTGGATTGTAGTGAGTACAGTGGAAACAGAGTGACAGATATCAATGAAATCACTAATTACCAACTTTAATTAGTCACAAACAACAATTTAAAAATCAACAAGGCACTCTTATACAATAAGTAAAGTTAATTTTGACGATGAATAAATGTTATTTTATTAGTTTTGGACTAATTAACATAATAATCACTCCTCAATAAGCCACAACAATCACTGTGAACTGCACTTTTAAAATTGCCAAGCGTAACTAAATGCTAAGCTGGCCACTGATGCTTATATATACTCTGCAGACATTCCAGAGAGATCTACTACTTTCCTGGCACTACACCGAGAATAATTATATAATTACAGGTGCTCGAACATTCTGGAGATTAGTTCAAAGCCTGACCTTGACCGCCCTGCTGGCTTGGTATGTGCTGGGCTAGTCGAGAAACGTATAGAATGACAATATCGAATCTTAAAGAGTGGTAAGTAAGTGTATTTCATCTCAACGAACGTAGCACTGCCCCCTTCTTAAGCCTGTTCGTCCTGACCATCTCTGAAGTAATACTTGCCCAGGTGATCTAGTTGGACGACCTAGAATTTCTGGTGTCCTTCCTGTTGTATCCGATGAACAACATCATTGATTTTATTTCTCATAGTATAAGGCCCTTCCCAGTTAGTTTGAATTTTTGGGGAACTACCACAACAATGCTTTGGGTTGTACAGTCTCCTTCTTTGAAACCCACACTATTGCTATGAATGTCATACAGCATTTTCATTTTGTCACTGACTATTTTCAGCTGTTATCGTATCAAGCGATTCATGTCATGCAGTTGGTTTTCTAATTGTGAAGAATACTTCTGCAGGTGTTGGAACCCGAATACATGGCAATTCTCTCAAACAGTGGCAGTCAAACGTTATAATTTTTCATTTTCACTCTCTTATGGTTTGTGGGTCCTTGCTTGCAGCATATACACCATTCCTCTACATTGTGGTGAAGATGAAGCCATTTGCTTTTATTGTTGCAGCTTTCACCTTATAGCAGATAATCAAGACACACCGTAGTTATTTCATGTCCTGATAATATTTTGGCCAGTTTATAATTTATAGTGAATTAAAATTTTCTTGTGAATATTATCATAGTAAAAATTTCTTTTCTAACTAAACCTTATCACTATTTTACCACAGACATACCTACATTCTTTATAATATTTACCTTATTTCTTCCGTCGTGTGACTTCGTGTTGCGTTCGATTTGATTAACGTGTTTCGAAACATATGTTTCGTCTTCAGAAATAAATAAATAAAAATTCACTCTTAGTGAGGTCGTTACATATTAAAATTGCAAATATTGGAAAACAATTCCACACATATCCGCGTTACATGAGTGCGCACTCGAGTCGGACCGATCGGACACTCTTGCTAAGAGTAACGACCTCGCTAAGAGTGAATTTTTATTTATTTATTTCTGAAGACGAAACATGTGTTTTGAAATGCGTTAATCAAATCGAACGCAACACGAAGTCACATGACGGAAGAAATAATGTAAATATTATACGGATTTTGTCAATAAGTGACTTTGATACCAATTCAAACATGTCTTTCTACTTTCTTTTCCCAGAGGGAAATTCATGATGTTGGTGGGGCATTAAAGTTATTCCTGTACCGACTTGTATAGTAGCTCAGTATGCGTCCAGCTGTATAGTAGGGAGGTCGCGCTGTCATTCTTTCACTCGTTATAGCCTTTCAAAATGAGTGCTGTAATAGAAAACCCCGCCGAATGCGACGCTGCTGTGATAAGATTTCTGATAGCAAAAAACCTTTCAGCGGCAGACTTTCATTGTTAACTGTGTACTGTATAGGCCAAAACATTGTGAGTGAAGGTGTTGTGCGTCAGTGGGTTCATTTGTTTAAAAGCGGAAGAACAAACATTCACGATGAGGAAAGAAGTGGCAAGCCATCTGTAGTCAGTGATAAACTCATTCAGAAAATTGATGAAAAAGTCTGTGAAAACCGGCAGTTCACAATCTCTGAACTTTCGCACAAATTTCTTAGACTGTTTTGTATGAGGTAGTTACAGAAAAGTTAGGCTACTGGAAGTTCTGTGCTCGGTGGGTACCGAAAGTGCTTTCTGAGAAACACAAAACACAAATAATGGGCTCTGCCTTAGACTTTCTGTCATGTTATGACGCAGAAGGTGAAACGTTTCTCAGCAAAATTGTGACTGGTGATGAGACTTGGGTGTGATATGTAAAAACTTAGATAAAACAACACTCAATGGTGTGGGGTCCTACTGCCTGACCAAACAAACCAAAGAAAGCCCAGCAAACTTTGTCTGCTGGGAAGGTTATGGCAACCGTTTTTTTGGGATGCTAAAGGAATACTGCTTATGGAGTTCATGGAACATTGAGCAAGTATCAATTCTGAAGTCTACTGTGAGACTTTAAAAAAACTAAGAAGAGCCATTCAGAACAAACGGCGAGGTGTGCTGTTTTCTGAGTCGATGTTTTTGCATGACAACCCTTCCCCTCAAACACAGCTCGGCAAACACAAGAGCTGTTGCATCATTTCAAATGGGACATTTTTGATCATCCCCCGTACAGCCCTGGTTTGGCTCCCAGTGATTTTCACCTGTTTATGAACATGAAGAAGTGGCTTGGGTCCCAGCCCTGTGATGATGACGAAAAACTTCATGATGCTGTGATAGGCTGGCTGGAATCCCAGGCGGCAGAATTTTATGAAGAGGGGATTTCCAAACTGGTCAAATGCTACGATAAATGCTTAAATTTAAATAAATGGCGATTATGTAGAAAAATAGTGGAAAGCTGTAGTTTTATGGTGTATATAATAAAATTTATGTATCTGCTTCATTGTTTTATTTATAGTCAAATGGAGGTTACTTTCCGAATAGCCCTCGTAGTTTACCTTTAAAAACAAGAATGTGTAAAGTAAAAGGAGAAAGAAAATGTATGTCGACCGAGAAAAGATGGGAAGTGTAACAGGCAACAATGCCTAAAACATGCAGCAGAGATGATGATGTATGAGGGTCATTCAATAAGTAACGAGACAAATTGCTCTAGCTCAAAAACTACTTGATAAATCAATACGATACTTTCAGGAGTACAAGTTGGCATCCTTGTAATGACTTCTGATAAGCTGTTTAATAAAATTTTGTAAACAGAATCTCTGATTTACTCAGTCAACAATGGCGAGTCCGCTTGATAATTGCGCTGCGGAAGAACAATGTTCAGTGATTAGATTTTTAGTCGCAGAAGGTGTCAAACCTGAAATTCATGAAAGGATGTTAAAAGTGTACGGAAATCATTGTTTGCACCGTTCGAACATTTACAAATGGGTAGAACTGTTTAAAAGTGGTCATGCAAATGTCACCGATGAGCAGCGGTGTGGCCGACTGGTCGAAGTTTCAACTCTCTCGTTTGAAACCCGCATTGACGCGCTTATTCGGGCTAACAGGCGTATAACTGTTGAAATGATTGCTGAAGAAGTCTCAGTAAGTGTTGGTACTATCCATACAATTATTCAAAATAAGCTGCAATGCAAGAAAACCTGCGCGAGATGGGTGCCAAGATAACTTATGGATGCCCACAAAGAAACCAGGCTTCAAATCTGTAGACAGTTGAAAGCATGTGGTTTAACTGAAAAAGAATCATTTTTTGAAAGAATTGTTACGTGCGATGAAACCTGGATCCACCATTTTCAATTTGGTTCCAATAAAGAGGTCAAAATTCATGTGCAAAACTGGCTCCGTTAGCAACCCACAGAATTTTATGCCAGGGGCATTCGGAAGTTAGAAAAACGATGGGATAAGTGTATTACAGTTGGGGGGAGGGGATTATGTTGAAAAGTAGCCATCACTTTGTATTGATTCAATAAACGAGTTTTAAGCTAGAGCAATTTGTCTCGTTACTTATTGAATGACCCTCGTACTAAAGACTACTACGAACAAAGGACTGCATAGTGTCAACATTTTACCAGATGTGGGGTGTAGTTGTGACTGTTTGTCTCGACAGACATGGCACCGCTTGGTGTTTGTTTACAACGGATGTACATGGTGACACACGGGAGTATGACGTTTTTGAACTGTGTAGTACTAAGTACTGAATGCACGGTGGTGGCAGAAGGTTGTGGTGGGGCTCGTTATCCTCCCAATGAGACGCCATTTTAGTAGCAATGGAGCAGTGGACCTTGCAACATCGACTGTTTTGTATGACAGTTTTGTTCAAAGTAGTGAGTCTTATCACAGCTACGCAGTGACTTTCGCTGTCAATTCAATGTTGGTCGACGCAGGGCCATTCCAAGTCAGAACACAATTCTTACATGGGTGGAAAAGTTCAGATCAACTGGGAATGTTATGAAGAAGAAGCCACAAGGCCCTAAATGGAGTGTAATGATACCGGAGAACGTAGGAAGGGTTAGAGAAACACTGATTAGGAGCCCAATCAGCTAGACGACATGCAAGTGAGTTAGCAATCAGCCGTGAAATGGTCAGGCAAATTTTACACAACGATTTAAAAATCCACCCATACAAAATTCAAATTGTGCATCAGCTAAAGGTGGTAGATTAGGGACAACATGAGGACTTTGCTGTGAAAATGCAAGTAATATTGAGTGAAAATGTGCAATTGTTAATGAGCGATGAAGCTCATTTTCATTTTTTATGGGACCATAAATAAGCATATGCATTGGAATATGTAATTGGAGGCTTATCAATAAATAGCTCTAATCTGTTAACAAATAAAACTGTACAGATAGCCGCATATGCAGATGACATTAACATCATGTCAAGACGGATCACGGCAGCTAAAGAAATATTTATAGAGCTTAAAAACAAAGCCAAGGAAGTTGGGCTAGCCATAAATATGGATAAAACAAAAATGCTTATCCAAACAAGAAGGGACCAGGTTCATAACAACATCGAGATAGAGGAGGACACAATTGAGGTGGTGGACAATTTCACGTATCTCGGAGTGAATCTAGCAAAGACTGGATCAGAGGAGCCGGAGATCCAAAGACGGACCACCATGGCTAACAAGGTGTACTTCGCATTGCTGCCATCATTTAGGTCTGGGGATGTGCACAGGGAAACAAAAATGAAAATATATAGGACTGTCATCAGACCGGTGCTATGCTACGGGTGTGAGGCATGGGCAATCACACAGAAAACAGTCGACATAGTAGACACCTTTGAAAGGAAAATCCTCAGACGCATTATAGGCCCAATACAAGAAAATGGCTCATGGAGACTGAGATACAACAACGAACTGTATCAAATATATAAAGAGATACTAGTCTCAAAATTTATAAGAATTCAAAGATTGCGTTGGGCCGGACATGTTATGAGAATGGAGGGTGGCAGGAACCCTAAGAGGGCTTTGCTGGGTACATGGGAGGGAACGAGACCTAGATGTAGACCGAGGAAAGGTGGGAAGATGGCGTTGCAGAGGACGCGAGAGACATGGGGATAAGAAACTGGAGGAGGGTTGCAGTGGATAGAGTGGATTGGAGGCGGAGATTGGTGGAGGCCAGGGCCCGACTTGGGCTGTAGCGCCATAGGAGAGATAAATAAGCATAACTTGCATTATTGGGCACCTGAAAAACCACGTCTTATTCACAGTTGTCATCTACACTCTCAACGAGTCACAGTTTGGTGTGCTGTCGGCTCTTTTAAAATTATTGGACCGTATTTTTTTTAGGAAAATCACAGTCACTGTCAGTTCGGCTCGTTAATTCACATGCTTCAAACGTTCTTCAGGCCATAACTGCGAAGACAATGAATTACATTGAAAAATGTTTGGTGTCAGCAAGATGCCGCTACGGCATACACCACAAACGACTCAATGAATGTTCATGGATGCCCCATTTCATGTTTTGGCGATGTTCTGTGGCCTCCAAGATCTCCCGACTTGTCTGTGCGTGACTTTTTTATACGGGGGTACCTGAAAAAAAAACGTGTACCCTGCACAAACCCCACAATTTGGATGCGTTGGAGAATGCCATAATTCAAGAAATTGCTGCCATCCCTCGAGATGGTGGCCCATGTGATGCAGGATTTCCAGCGGAGACTTGAAAACTGTATTCAAGAAGATGGGTGTCACCCCTCGCGACATTATTTTTCACAATTAAGGTAGACCTTAACATAACTCAAATAGCATGTACAGTCGACTCCCTCTAATCTGGACACCTCGGGACCGGATCCCTGTCCGGATTAAAAAATTTCCGGACCATCCGGCGGTTTTTTACTTATGTAAATTACAACCTGTAATAGCGTATCTATATTTATAAATCACATTTTAAGACAATTTTCAAGTGTACGGAACACAATTTTAGGTTCATAAAATTGTCCCAAACGAATAAACTTAAACCTAAAACTAATGAAAAACTTGGCTTTGCAATATTAAAAGAAATCTGTTATTTTCTTCTGCTTCTTTACTTCAACTGTTTTCTTGAAGGCATAATCACGCCACTTCCTTAGAAACATAACATCCACAGCTGATGTGCCAGGCTGTTGTTCGACGTAGGTAGTTGCCAGTTCCAGTGCTGCCCTACCCTCTGCATGAGTCAAAATTCCCACGCCATTTCCCGCTTCACTATCACCTTCGTCATCGTCTTCTTCTTTTTCTTCCTCTTGACGAAGGACTACATCGACGATTTCGTCATCATTCAGGATTTCATTAGCCAGTTCATCATCAGCTCGCGAAATCCATTCCACAACGTCATTTTCATTAATACTAGCAGAATCAGGCAGCCGTTGTAAATCCTTTAAAATTGAGTGGTTGTCATCAGGTTCAGTTGCATGAATATTTAACCCTATTGTATTTGGGTTGTCTTCTTGTCTCTTCTCAATGAGAGTTTCAACATCTGGCCACAATTTTCTCCAGGATTTGGTAAACGTAGATGATGGGATTTCATCATACGATTTAGCAGCGATATAAATGACGTCCTTAATGTTAATTGTCTTGAGCGTCTGGATGAGACCTGCATTGTCATTACCATCCATCTTATCCAAAATTTCTGAAAGAAGCTTCCTCCGGTATTTTCTCTTAAAGCATTCGATTACACCCTGGTCCATGGGCTGTGCGATACTTGTTACATTTGGAGGCATATATAAAAGCTTGATGTCACTGTAACTATCACATTCGAGACCTTCCTCTGGATGCGTAGGGGCATTATCAAGCACAAGAACTGCTTTTACTGGCAATTTCAAGGACGTCAAATGTTCTTTTACAGACGGAACAAATTGAGCCACGAACCACTCCTTAAACAAATAAGAATCCATCCAGGCAGACTTTTGTGACCTGTAATACACTGGAAGGGAAGACATGTTTAAGTTTTTGAATACTCTGGGTTTGGCCGACTTTCCAATCACAAATAGCGGCATCTTGTGTGTCCCAGTTGCGTTTGAGCATAGTGCAACAGTGATCCTTTCTTTATTTACTTTAAAGCCCGAAGCAGACTTTTCTTGAGGAGTGGCAAAGGTTTTATTAGGCAAAAGTTTATAGTTAAGCCCGGTCTCATCGATATTGTACACTTGTTCTGGGGTTAGTTTTTCACGCTCAATGATACGCTTCAATTTTTCAGAAAAATCATTAGCTGGCGGTTGGTCTGCTGAAAGCTTCTCCCCGCAAACTCCAAGGAAATGCACTCCATGCCGTTTTTTCCATCTCGTTAGCCACCCATCGCTTGCCGAGAAGTTTCCTTTTTCCCCAAGTTTTGAATGAAGAATGACGGCTTTTTCTTTCAAAATCGGCCCATTTATAGGAGTCCCTCTTCTACGTTCCTGCATGAACCACAACCATAATGCGTCATCAACAAGTTCATGGTGTGGTTTTTTCAAGGTAGATCGAGTAGAAAGGACGGATTCGACTTCAATTTGCATACAAAAATCCTCGATCGATTTTCTGTTTTTCCGCCAGTCATAAACTGTGCTTTTCCCTACATTAAACTCCGTACAAATACTTTGCACTGATTCACCCTTATCTAAACGTTGTAAAATATTAAGTCTGTCTTGCATTTTAACCGTATTATGCTTCCGTTTTTCACACATTTTTGAGAATTTTACTGTCAAATAATCAGAGTTACTGAAACTACAATTTCACCTAACAAATAAACTCACTTATAATAACATATGTAACTCACATTGAAAATTATTAAAACACACAACAATATCAGTAGTAATTAGTAAAAACAGCTACAGTACACTGTATGACGATCCGGAGCAAACGCAATCGTAAGCCGAACTGAGGATCTTTGTTTACATGTAGGCCGGAAATAAACAGACACGCTCAATCCTGTCGTTTTTGGCCGTGAGAAACCCGGCGCGCGCTGATGACTCATTTCCAAGAAGTAGTCCGGACCATCCGGCGTCCGAACCTTCGGAGTCGGAACGAGAGGGAGTCGACTGTATTAAGCTGTAATTTTGTCAGTAAACTCACTTGAAGTTTAAAGTTTACTTTGTAGTGGATATTTAAAAACTGTCCGATTCCCATGTGTCACCCTGTACCTTCTTTGTGCAACATCTTTTATATAGAAATATTGAACAACCACCTCGTGAGTTGTGCAAATTACTTGTGAATCATGTAAACGGTCTTGTTTTTTTATTTAAACTGTTATAGACGCTTTTTTGTTATAATAATTTAATGTATTTATTATTCTAAATTTACTTATGGAACTTGAAAATCAACCAGTTTATTTGTGTTGCAAGTGGTTGGAATATATAATATGTAGATTAGAGCATAGTAACAAGTTTTATTGAACAAGATGTAATTGGTCATGTTTTTTTTTGAGGGGGTGGGGAAGTTTACGCCTGTATACATTGGGTAATATACAAAGTGTTCAATAAAATAGAGGGAGAGATGGATGCAACCACGGATACTAGAATACACGGTAGGGGTCACGCGCAGGTGGGCTGTGAGCGGTGACGTCACCGCGTACCCACTCGCCTCGCCCCACCGCATAGAATCTTATAGGCACACCGCGCGCACATGTTTAACTCATTCACGTTTGTGAATATAATCGAGATTTTTCATGTTTTAGTGTATTATTATTATTAATAAGTTATTTATTAGTTAAATAAACAAATATATTTTTTCTATGGTCGGTGAAATGCTAGTATAAAGCCTCCGAAGGACGTCAACTTCTTTCACCATCTCGGAGGGCACTACTTTTTTTTTGCTGGCGGAAGAGGCTCACACAGGCTTAGACCACATAGACCTGTGGTACGGAGAAACCCCCAATAATGTCATTTTAAACTCTTTAAAACAGTAAATTTTAATTTATCTTTACAAATTGTACATATCAATTATATTTATATACATAATATAAATCAACTTTTCTACTTTCACACCAAAGCCTTTAACTGTATTAGGCTAACGTGTTTCCTTTTCTTTATTCTGGAAAGTTATGTTGCAACTTTTTTCATTTTCTTCACTATTTGTCTTTGTTCGCCCTCAGTTCGCTTATTACCTTTGCATTTTTTTTTTCTTGTTGATAGCTTTCATTCTGATGAAAGTGCGGGTCCTTACAAAACACATCACAGCAAAGTCCTCTATTCCTGGATATTTCGCGTTTATAACGTCCTTTAATCTTACAAAAACTTTTGGGTTACCATCAATGGAATTGCCGTGGAATCGTTGAAATCATTTTGATCTTTTCTTTCTTCTCATTTCCTTTTGGTATGTGTTTTATTACTCTCATTGTGAGAATGAGGTCATACAGCTTGTCTAACGCGCCATCTTGTTCTGGTAAACAATTTCCGTATGCACTTTTTAATTTATATCCATCAACAGAAGCTCTGGAGTTCAGCAAATCAAATCCATTGTTTATGACCTTTACAGTCTCACCAACATAACTGAACTCAGGAAGGTTATGACAAATGGCTTGTCCTACAGTGAGAGAAAACAGCTCAGCTGCTTTCCTTACATTTTGCCTTTCCGTACCAGCAACAAGCAAATGGTTCATGGTTAGTTTATGAGCGTATTGTAAATCTACGCCGGTGTCTTGAAGTTCAACTAACTTAATGAACGCTTCTTTTGTGAGCAAACTACCAGATTTAAGTCGATAACCATCGTCAAGCAGATGATTCCTTAACAGTTTTAAGGCATGAGGCACATCACAAAAAACCCATACTTTTCTGTTTTGATTTGATGGATTTTCGAATCCTGAGTCATCAAATGTAACCTTTAGATTCCCTATAAGTTTTCTGTTTGATGGCCCCATATCACAAACAAATGCTCTCACTTTAAATTCAACATTTTCTATGACTTTAATCATTTCAGTCAACAAGTCCTTAGAAACGGCCGTGTCAAAGTTATAATAAATGGGCTGCATCCATTTTCCTACTAAACTTCTGATGACCGCAACTTGAGCATTGTTGTGGGGTCCTCTGATAATCTCCTCTACCTGGTCAAAACATAAGTCACTGTTAACTTTCATTTCATCAAAGCTAAGAATTACGTCTTTTTCAAATGTAATTAGTAGCTTTGATTGGGTTTTCATGACAGTAAGGCTTAAATCAATAAAACCTGGTGGAACGCTAAACTGCCTGAGTCTTCTTTTAATAGTGACTTCATTAGGAAGAGGATATTTCAATACATCCCTGACAAAAGATAACGCTTTATAAGATATACAACGTAAAGTCGCAGCCTTTGCAATATCTTCAGATGACCAATTAGTGCACCGTCCTTTCATAACCACTTGTTGTTGACAGTCAGAAAAAGAACCCTCAACCACTTTTAGCGAATGTTTTGTTTTAAGTAACTCATCATTACACCGAGAGAGATGATCCTGTAAATCTGTATTCTTTTGCCTAAGTTCTTTTATTTCTTTCTCCATAATCTCTAATTTTTGACATAAGCCCACAGTGTCGCATTTACAGCATTGTTTGTTTTCATAGTTGATGTTTTCTCTACTAGTAGTTTCTTCATTAGTTGGTAATATATTTACCTGTAAAATCTCTTCTACTTCTTTACGGTAACTTCGTTTTTGTGCCCGAATTTCTCTCTCATTATTAGGCTCATTACTACCCCGTAAATCAACACTGGAGGATGGGAGATGTAAATTTGGAACAGCATCAGGCTTCAACTTGCGTTTCGGAGGAAGATTCAACAGTTCACTTTTCAAATCCCTTTCATAATCAGAATCAGCAAAATGTATTGAGCACACACGAGCATTATCAACTGAAAACGAATCGGCACGTTTACAAGCATTTATCCATTTTTGTTTCGTCTCATTGTTCTTAGGAAATGTATGAAAATTAATTCCTAACTTACTTCCTTGTCTGCCGTGGTTAGTACAACTCGCGATCGCACAACAAACCATTATTTTTTACTCAAAACAACTTCAAACTTACTCTCAAAAACCCCTCAATACACTGATAACTGCAGCGTAACTCTGCACTTAATCGTCAATCACCGATAAGAATTTACACTCACGTAAACAACGTTGTATTCACTCATAAACGCAGTAACAACACAATAGGTTATGGCAGTGGAGCGGTGGCTGGGTTCGCGGTGACGTCAGCGGCGCGGCTTGCTACTGCGCACACACCCCGTGACCCCTACCGTGTATTCTAGTATCCGTGGATGCAACCATTATGTGTCACATCGTTCAGTAACTGAAGGCTGTATGTAGTAGTGCTAGTAGTTGCGTACAGTTTGAAGCCTGACCTAATATTAAACCAGTCCTTATGCGAGTAGAGACAGGTGATACATTTTTTCAATTTTTGTTTTCTTTCTGTTTTCAGGTGGCACAGAACATACGACTGGTAGATAAGTGTAGTATCGACAGTGGTCTTGTGCGCATAGGTTTCTCTGAACCTGAACAGGACATTGTCGTGTCTTGTAATCCCGCAGATCTAAAAAAATTTGTAGCTACCTTGGAAGTTGTTCAGCATCTTACACCGACGTGTGTTGTTGCAAGAAATTTGTCATGTCTTTGCGATGTCCGGTCGGAGATCAAGACAAAATTGTGTGAGGAGTGCAGTTGGCATGTTGTGTGCACATTGCCCAGTCATGTAGGTAACATATTGTTCGTAATATTGTGTAAATTGTGTCCAGCCTGCTGGGCAAGTGGACTTACCTCTTACAATGTTAAAGATGTATTATAAGTTCTGATAGTTTTTTGTCTCATTTATAATCAGAATGTTATACTGAATGTCAGAAGTAGGAAGTTTGATCAAGAATGTGACAGTATTTCTTATAATTTTATACTATATTTTTTTATCAGAGTATTTAACAGTTAGTGTACCGATCACATCAATTGACGTGGTGATGAAACTTTCATAGTGTGCCAATCACGTTGTTTGATGTGGTGACAAAACTTCTATAGAATGCTGATCACGTCATTTGATGTGACGTTTTATGTTTCTTTAATTATGGGATCACTACTAATGACGTTTTAGATATTGTGTACTGCTTGTTAGTGTTCATAGTTCTTGAAATCGCCAACAGACAGTAGCTCAACTCAACCAAACTAAAAGTACAAAGAAATTTCCAAATGCTTTATGTAAAGACCCAAGCTTCAAAGTTTTTCATTAAAAAAAATTATACAAACTAATATTAGTGATACATTGTCTTATGTTTTATGTTTCAACAGTGAAGTGTACTACTTATATGTAATTTAAATTGATTTTATAATATTTTAGTGTGCTATAACAGTTTTGACAACTTTTTTTAAATAAAAATTGTGTATAAAAAAGTAAAGTTTCATTGAAAGTATTTATATAAGACAAAAAAATTTATATTTAATTATGACATGGAAGGTTCAGTGTTTAAAACAAGGGAAATACAATTTTTCTAGGTTATTTTATAGTTTCATAAGAATATTTTGAAAAAAATTAAAAACAGCCAGCCCTCTATAGAAGTTTTGTGCTGAAACGTGTGGCACCCAAAGTGTTAAACATGTAAATATGTAGAGTCATTATGTAATTGTTTAGTATATTTAAGTATGAAACTGCATAAAACATTGTGTTTGTTGTGTTACACACAAGAAAACATCACACTTTATAAGTTTGAAACATGTTTTCCAGTACAATTTTATTTTTTCATATTGGCAAATGTAAGTTTCCTGTCTTACGAAGGTCTGGTGTTGGCACTGGAACAGGTAATTTCTTGCATCACATCCATCCATCATCTGACTTATAATCCATTGACATAGTGCGTGAATTACTATCAGGTCCTGAACTGAAAGATTCCCTAGTGATATTCTAAAATGGAATAAGTCCATTATATTGCCCTTTTCTTTCCCAATATATTGTTACGACAGTCTCCTTGATCGTCATATGGTACAGTGGAAAACAAAATACAAGACGCCAATGAAGTCACTAATAGCCTGCTTTAATTATGACCATTAACAATTTTTAATCGACAAGATAGTCTTTCACAACAAATCAAATAAAAATTGTCCACACGCAATAATAGTGTGTGCACGTCAACTAATAGAGCCCTGCACAATTATAAAACACATAACACTTCACCACAATACTTCGAATCTCACTGGAATAAATCGCCACTTAAACTGAAACTAAACGTCGTTGAATGCTTGTATTTATACCCCGCTGAGATTCCAGAATAATCCACACCATGTGTTAACGCTGCTAGAAAACACAAGAAGGTAATTGCTTGCCGCCTTGAACACAGTGAAGTCTGGATCAGTCTCAGCTACGGACGCATTACAAGTGTCACGTAATTGGCCTTCGTCTCAAAGTAGCAGCAATATGTGAAGCGCGCGCGTGCGCACGCACGCACACACCCTCACACACACACTATAGCCGAGAAACACGTAGAATGTTGTGTAATGGCGTAATAATATATTTTGTCCCTCACATACTCTCTCTGTGTGAGTTAGTTATGGACATATCTATAAAATGCACGAAAACATGGTCACTTTACATGAAATTGTGATATACTTCTTGTTTTTCTTGCTCCACCTTTTGATAGTGTCCACAGGATTGGAACAAACTGCAGTAGATGGCATTAAAACTGATTTATTATCACATTTTCTCGTCTTGCCTCACTAACTAATCGAAACTACCTTTACGTTTTTTTTTTTTAATTCCTTGTCAGTGGATAACTTTTTAAAAATATTTTTTGGAATTCTGTGCTTGAATTGTTCCAACTGCAGACAGGTCTCTTTCCATTCATTTTTCTAGTAATGGTAAAGAGGTAAAATACCTATCAAAAAAGAGAATGTGGCCATTTGGAATATTTTCAGTCAGTTTCAGAACTACACTACCCCTGTTCGTACTTTGTAATTTGGATTGCCAAGTGGCCAAGTATTGGCACCCTCATAAGTAAAACGACATGGATTTCCATCTGTAGACACAAGCAAATAGTTTTTCAAACCAACTGGATTGGGTTTTCCTCTTACATACTGTTTTAACTTAGTTGTACCAGTGAACGGTATCATTAACCAACGTCAATAGCCAATTCCGTGCTAAGAGGTATTTTTAAACATTTTCTGAGAATAGTATCATTTATGGGCTGGATTTTCTGAAGTTTTTTTAATGAAAACTAAATATCACTATAATATTGACGACTCGGAACACTAAGTTTTTTATAAGTAAAAACGTAAAGTTTTACCTTACAGCCTAAACCGGCTTTCACCTATAGAAGGCTTCATCAGAGGCTGTCGTAGGTAGCGTTGTTCGTCTTGTTGTTGGCGACGAGATAGTGTTTCGAAAGATCGAAGCTGTGTGCGTGTGGTGAGATGTGTTCGAATAATGCGTGCGATTTGAATTGTGTCTGTTCGTTTAGGATGTCGTTTTTATTTGTTTTTGTGTGTTTGTATATTTCTAATTGTTCTAGAGTGTCTAGTTTTCGGCCTTTTGTGTGTATGTGTAGTATGTTCATGTTATTGTCGATGTTTTTATATGTGTGGTTTGCTTCAATGAGGTGGTTTGCGAAGGTAGATTCTGTAGTGGTGTGGAGTGCTTTTGTGTGTTCAATGTATCTCTGTTTGAAGCTACGTCCTGTCTGGCCTATGTAGAATTTATTGCAATTTGAACAATTTAGCTTATATACACCGGGTAGATCGAATTTGTTTTGTGCTTTGGGCATGCGTTTTGATAGTGTGTGTTCTGTTTTGTTAGTAGTTTTGTAAGCGATTCTGTATCCTGCTTTTTTGAATTTGTGGGCAATTTTTTCTGTTTGTTTGTTGATGTATGTTAGTGTTATGAATTTGTTGTTTTCTGTCTTTGTCTGTTGTTTCTTTGTGTTTTGTGTAGGAGTTTACTGACTATTGTTCTGTCATAACCGTTAGATTCTGCTAGATATTTTATCGTGTTTAGTTCGTCTTTGTAGTCTATTTCATCTAAGGGGATGTTGTTAAGTCTATGTATCATGGTTCTAAAAGCAGCTAGTTTGTGTTGTATTGGGTGATATTGGAGGTGTTGTGTATTAGTGTGTCAGTTGTAGTTGGTTTTCTGTATATACTGAATTTGTGCCTGTGTTCTAGTTTTGTGATGGAGAGGTCTAAGAAGTTTATGGTATTGTTATGTTCATATTCGGCAGTGAAGGTTATGTTTTTATGTATTTTGTTTATGTGCGTTAGTAACTGTTCACATTGTCTTTTGTTTCCCCTGTATAGTATTAGAATGTCATCAACGTATCTGTGCCAATATAGTATTTTATGTGAGTGTCTGTCATTGTTTGTGAGTATTTTTGTTTTTTCTAAGTGTTGGAGGAAGACTTCTGCTAGAATGCTGGATATGGGGGAGCCCATGGGTAGGCCATCGTTCTGTGTGTAGTATTTATTGTTATAAGTAAAGTAGTTTTGTTTTGTGATAATGTTCAGTTTCTGTTATTTCATTGATAAGTTCGTCTGGTGTGTTGTTCTGTTTGAGTCTGTTTTGTAGGATGTTGATTGTTTCAGAGATGGGGATGTTTGTGTACAGGTTTTTAATGTCAAAGGAGGCTAATGTGGCATTATGGGGGATGTGTGTGTCTTTTATTTTTGTTACTAGGTCAGTGTTGTTCTTTACTGCAATGTTGTTGTCTATTTGTGTGTGTTGTCTAATAATTTTGTCTAGATATTTTGCCAGTTTGTGTGCAGGGGCATTACGGTAGTTGATAATGGGGCGGATCGGAATGTCTTCTTTATGGATTTTGGGAAGCGCTTGGAGTGTAGGTGCTGATGGTCGGATTTGTTTCATGTAGGGCTTTTGTTTATGTGTCATAATGTGTTTGGCTTTGTTGACTATTTGTTTTACTGAGTTTTGGTATCTGTCGGTGGGGTCGTGTTTTAGTTCTGTGATGTTGTTCTGTTCCATGAAGTTTTGTACTTTTTTGTGTAGGTTGTCTGTGGGGATAATTACAGTCGTGTTGCCTTTGTCAGCTTTTACAAATTTTTTTAATGCATTCTTAAACAAGAGATATCATTATGTAATCAGTTCTAAGATAGACAGTGATGCCAGATTTGTGGCAAAGTAAACTCCATTTTCAGGCTATTTAGTCAGTATATAAACATCTCGTTGTTTATTAGTCGTTTAATTTGACAAACAATATTGTAAATCTTTAGGCTGCAGTTGGCAGAATCTCAGCGTGCCCACAAACATGCCTGCAAACGATCAGAATCTCTGTGACAGCGTTACCATTTCTGAGAGAAATATGTGTTGCAAATAACAATTTAGTAGATCTGCCGGAATCACTGGGATTACTACCGTGTCTAAGGGTCTTGTATCTGTCACACAATCTACTTGGGCTGGCTACTAACTGGGACTTTCTTTCTTCTCCGATTATCAGAGAAAATCTCAAAGAACTGTATTTGACTAATAATGGGGTAAGTATTTCAATTACTGTCAATATTGTGATGTAGCAGTAGTTTCAGATAGATTATATTAAAATATAATGCACCTGAAATTATACTTTTTATTGAAATTTGTGCATGGTGATGTTGTGTATTTATTGAGACCACTTCCATGAGGCAGAAAAGAAGTAAAAGAAGTAAAATTAAGACCTGAACTCTAATGCCAACTTGATAACACTTTAAATGGCAAGAACTTGTAATGGTACATTTCCTTCAGTATTTTCAATGTAACACAAAAACCTATTTTCGAGTGCAAGAGACATCAGAAAGCGAGAGCTTGGAATTTGTTGTATGTGACTCTTGGTATGAGAATCATTGTCGTGGCATAATTTCCCAGTCGCTGTATGTGACTGATAACGAATACCACACATTCATGCAGCATTGCATCAGCCAACTGTATGATTAAAACATTACCAGCAGAGCAGACTAAACTGGTTAGCGTGGGAACAAGGAGAGAGGTAGGGGTAGGACGCTTCAGCGTTAGCGTCAGTCAGTCGCGGAAAAACATCGGAGAGAGCAGCCGCATCTCAGACACGAATTTGGTGCCGGGAAGTGAAAAATGTAACTAACTAAAAGTATTTGTGCCTCGGACAAAATTATAAGTTTAAGAACAGTTTGAAGAAAAGTTTAAAGCAGTCACAATCTTCATGGCGCACAGTTCGGACGGCAGTGACTCCAGAAGGCAATGCCTTGGTAAAAATGTAGCGAGGTAAAAATAGTGTCAGCAGTGCCTCGGATGACAACATAATAACAATGTAATTATGAACAAATAAATTGTTAACGAGTTTATAGTGAAACAGTGTGCACGTTAAAAAGTATGGGAAATTGGCTATGTGGTAAGTGCAAATTATATTCAGCCACGTGGTGCTCGCGAGCGAACTGGAAAACGAAAGACAGATAAGTAACCAACAAGGGAACTTATAAAGAAATGATATAATAAATATATAATAATTATATATATAATTAATATATTGGAACAATACTTATATTTGCATATTTGCACCGGGCGGTATGTTTGTAAATATTTAGCATAGAAAATATATGATGAACAGTTTTTAACAATATTATGCAGGCTAAGAATCGTCAGAAAGCGTACACCTGTCCCGCGAGTGAATACAGCACTTGTGTGTTTGTGTGAGTGAAGCCAGCTCGGACATGCAAAGATGGGGTGATGCATATGAATTAGTGGTTTGTCTGTAATCAGGTTTTAACCGGATAAAAATAAACTAATTAATATGTTTTAAACCTGTGAACAAAGCCTTACCCAATTATAAAGACACCATTACATTAACGAATTTTTAACGTTAAGGAAATGTTAATGAATATGGAGTTTTTAAGGAATTTTTAACAAATATGGTGATGAAAAAATGATTGCAGAAATGTGCAATAATAAAGATGCTAAGTAATTTAATGTTAATTACTAGTGTAATTAAATAGTAATTAATGAGTGTGTTTTATGTGAGTGACCAGAAAAAATTATGCAAATGATGATATCGCTCGTGCTACGAGTGTGTTTACGAAATCGCGAAAATGAACCAAAAGTGATTTATAAATAAAAGGACGCTTTGCATGAAGTGACAATATCTAACAGGTCAAAAACAGTCCTGGACTTGTCAGATCGCCGTCTAGTATTAATACTACCGGCCATTTTGGGGCGATCTCAGACTCAAGATATCTTCACACAACGTCACGCTGCTGGTCTGCCGACTGATCAAACACCTTTACCACACACATCAAGACTTATGGAGGAACTCTGGACCATCACAAACAACAAACCGTAGATACAGAGAACACAGCATCAGCATAATCATCATCATCATCATTAAATTATCAGCACACACACACACACACACACACACACACACACACACACACACACACACACACACACACACACACACACACACACACACACACACACACACACACACACACACACACAACGGTAACGCCGGCAGTACGCAGGTGATGAATAAACAATTATATTTTTTGTTTGTGAAAAGAAGTCTTAACAAGAAACTTATATATGAACAGTGAAGACTTAAATTTTTAAATATAATCAGTGTACATAAATTTAAATGGTAGTTAAAAATAATAATTATCTTGTTGACCCATCCTCTTCGTTCACTTTATAAAATATTATTATATATATATATATAAACTTTCACAATATGAAAGTTTCTTTATCACTTCCCAAACGTTTCGAGGTGATGTGCCTCTTCCTCAGTGGGAGTAAATACTGAATGTCATTTAATAGAATAAAGGTTATGGGCTTAGGTGTGTGTGGTGGGGGTTGATGGTGGGAGGGAATTGGCGCTGAGGTTCAAATTGTGTGTTTGGATCAGTGTATCGAATACACAATTTGAACCTCAACGCCAATTTCCTCCCACCATCAACCCCCACCACACACACCTAAGCCCATAACTGTTATTCTGTTAAATAACATTCAGTATTTACTCCCACTGAGGAAGAGGCACATCACCTCGAAACGTTTGGGGAAGTGATAAAGAAAGTAAGTTCATATTGTGAAAGTTTATATATATAATAATAAAAAAATAATTTAATGTAACAAGAAAATTTAAAAATACTAATCTTCTGTTGTCTTAAAATTTGGGTATGGCAGTAGAAATAAATAATAGGTTGGAAGTAAATGGATTTTTTAAAATTTTGTTTATAGCAACAATTAGTTTTATTCTTGAGATTTAATATATTTTTTGTTTGTAAATGAGTTGCTATTATTATTTAAAATTTGAGTCAAAGTCAGACACACAAATAAAAAGTGTTTAGATAATTTGTTTACATGTCTGTTTAGCTAGTAAGATTATATGGTTGTTTATTTTTATGTGTCATGAAACAGCATAGAATGTTATATTGTATTTTTGTAAACTTATAAAAGGGAATATATTTTTTATTTTTATAATTTGAAATTTTAATATTTGCATATTTCGTATTAATATTAATAAATCATAGAATGATTATTTTGAAATGGTTTTAATTAATTATTTCATGTCATCAACATCTCACTCCTCTTTGAAAATTATTTTTTTATTGTGCAACTACATATACTTGACGTAACGAGAATAAAAAAATCCTGCGACCTGGCTGGTGTGATACACTTCATAGTTGCATTGAGTACATGGTATTGTATTTGTGTAAATTTTTATAATACTTGTAACGTTGCAATATATAATTCAAAGTGTAGAAAGTAGAACAGAAACAATGAGAAAAAGAAGACTGTTATTTTTTGGACATTTATATAGAATGGACGACAATAGGTTGACAAAGCAAATCTTCAAATATCTGTGGGGGAAGAAGTCAACATCAAGTTGGATTAAAGAAGTCCAAAAGGATTTAGAAAAAAATAATATACATGCAGAAGAAGCAATTGAAGAAGTTTTTCGGGCATATGTGTTAAAAATGGAGGGAGCCCAGGGTAGGAGAGAGAAAAACCCAGGTTCAAAGTGGACTGAAGACAGGAAGAGGAGACATAGTGAGCAGATGAAAGAGTATTGGAAAAAAGGAAAGAACAAAGAGTAAAGAATTGAAATTGGCATGTGGTCCCTAGATGGCTGATACGAAAAAAAAAAAAAAACAATAGTCGGGAGGGTCAGACAGTTTATGAATGAGAATTAGAGTGTCATAAGAGAAAAGGGGGTATAAAGAGAGAGAGCGTGAGTGTGTGAGAGAAAGGTGTGTAACTATTATAACAATTACAAAACATAAAAGTTGAGAATATACTACCTTACTTATCTTGCTGACTACGATCTTTTATGAACTTATTAAACACAGAAAATTCTAAAGCTTCCAGGGCCGCCAATACATTTGGAGAAGGTAATTTTACATTCTTCCCATTAAATAATTTAGATAACTGCTTAATTATTCCCCTCAGTTCAGAAGCTTTCACAGGTTCGTTTAGGCGGGTTTTTTGGCACAGAAAATAGGTTTTTGGTAATTAGGCATAATAACTACTCTAACACATGGTTATTGTAATACAGAAATCTGTTTTTATTTTCATTGTGTAATGGTACATATATTACCCACCCGAAACCTAATTAAATTATGTAAAAGTTATTTGAAAATATTATTGGGATTATAAATGGCGTACACGAATTGACTCAAGGTCAACAGTTTAACTGCTAGAGAGTTATTTTTAGCCATCTGACCTGTGAACTATGCATGTTAGACAAAGCAACATAGACGTCATCAGTCAAACCCAACCGACGTCACAGTAATGTAAGGAGTGTCCACAGCATCGACAGCGTTCTGCGCTTGAGTTAACAAAGACAGTCGTCATCTAACACCTAACGGTGACGGACGCGGGCAGTTTTCACCCCAGTTTTTTAATATACCAAGTCGTCATCTAACATCTAACGACGGCGGACGTAGGCCTTGTGCTCGATCATTTGTAATAAACCCAGTTTGAAATTACAACTTTGTGCGGATCGATCCTAAAAGTCCGCGGACGTTTATACGGGCGCCCGTAACAGTAAAATATGTGAAGTCACAAAACATATATTATTGGTTTAAATGAACAAACAATTTCGGCGTAAAAGATCGAAAACAAGAAGAAAAAATGTGCAAGTGAAGAAAACACGTAAGAGACTGGACAGTCACGGATCATCAAAAAACAGCTAAGTAACCTTCAATGTAACACAAAAGTTAAAATCAAATACGAAAGTTTATTATTGAAAGAAATGTTTTTTTGTTAATCCCTAAAAAATGAGATCTGAAGGGCCTGGGGTGTATATGTGTAAGCGTGAATAAAAATTTAACAAGAGGTGCTGGTTTGCGTAATGATTAATTTTAAGGTGTGTTTAGTAGTTTCGTTAATTTTCTAATTTTCATTATATAGACTCAGAAAATCATGATACTGTTTCTTTTTTAAATATAGATATCGTTAAAACATCATATCAGAATTAGAAGAGGGAGAAGGGATATTTTTTTTGTAAATGCTGGGAGTCGAATGACTTTAAATTGTTTTGTTTTGTAATAAAATGAATTGCAATATAAATGCACAATAAACGAGATCAAAAGATGTATACAAGTAGTCAATCTGTTTTATTGAAATAACCATTTCTGTTCTCTCCAGTTCGCCTAATCGAACTCTGGTAAGTTACAAAATTTTACAATTGGCAGTAACGCAAGATGGCATCCGGAATTCGAAGGTAAACATGCCTGTTTGTTAGTATGTAAGGTAAACAAAAAATTGTTAAACAAAGTAATTAAACATTACAATTGTATGCATTATGAGAAAGTCCTCTGTTCTTTTGACACCAAATTTAATTCATAGTAAACTATGTTAAATGAAAACCATATGTAATCTATAACTAAATAATAAAACAATTAAAGATGATCAAAAACAAATAAAAATCTAATTCACAAACCAGTACTTTGTTTAATATTTTCCCTCTTTTTAGTTTCTATGTATTCACACACACACACTCTCTCTCTCTCTCTCTCTCTCTCTCTCTCTCTCTCTCTCTCTCTCTCTCTCTCTCTCTCTCTCTCTCTTTTTACATATTTTTGTGAGATCTCATTCTTTATTTTTACATATTTTTGTGAGATCTCATTCTTTATTTATTGATAATGATTGTAAGAAAAATGCAAATGGATGTTAAATTTTGGGCCGTTGTTCTCACTACTTATCTGCAGATGATATCCAAGTTGTAACACCATCTGATGCATCACACTTTTTACTAAAACACTCCAAAAAATGGTTCCAAACTGTCAAATAAAGTTCCCTATTGTATTTTTTCCTTTAATGAGAGTTCTTTATAACTGTATTAGATTTACACACAACATTTGGTTGGCCTACCCTTACTTGCCCGCGGGCACTTTATAACATGACCGTATGATCTGAAGGTGTTCTGCCGACTGCCGCGAGCTGGGGTTGCAAGTGTATACTATACGAGCTTTTTGAGCATTGACCACGAGGCTCCACCGGATGTCCCCACGTTTCCTGCCTTCAAGTATCAAATATTCCAGACGTCTCGACTCCGGAAGTTCATTTTACATTAAAACACGTGGTGTTCTAATTACGCCGTAAGCCACGTGCGTTTTCTGTGACTCACCTACCCTTTGTTCTGGCTTCCCACACACCTCCCAACAATAGATTTTATAAAAGTATTACATAAAATGGTTAATTACTGAAAATGATTAAAACAATGGTTCAGCCCATTTTTGTCCCGTTACAGGTGGGGTGAGAGAGAGAGAGAGAGAGAGAGAGAGAGAGAGAGAGAGAGAGAGAGAGAGAGAGAGAGAGAGAGAGAGAGAGAGAGAGAGAGAGAGAGAGAGAGAGAGAATATCAAGAAAAGTACTGATTTACACTGATTTGATAATATTATAATTTGATATAGTATTTGTATCTATTTTGTTAAGACCATGTTGTTATTACTAATTCAAATGTAATTTTTCAAAATTATCTCATGTAAAAGGTAATTGCACTACAGACCGTAACCGTTCAGATATGTTACCATATACAGGACGATATATAACGTATTGACTCATTATCATTCGTACAATTTATATTAATAAACAAATTTACAAAATTGAGATCAATTAATAAATTTGGGTAAACTATGATAAATATGTGTTAAATTATTTTTACGTCACCTACCTAACCTATGATCGGCGTTCTAACCTAATCTACGAATGTGTAACGACTCTAGATCTTCTGTGAGGGAGAGTTTTTATTTTTAAATTGTTTTCATGGGGAAAGTGATACGGTTTCCACATTTCCTCCTATAAAAATGTGGTGGTGACTCTGGGGCTTTTGGTGTTTTTGGAATCTTCTGTAAGAAGGTAAGTAAGGTATGTAAAGTAGTAACGGGGTTTCTTCATTTCTTTGTTTATTTTTATTGCCAATTTAAATTGAACAATTACAAACTAGACATTGTAAAATGTTGCAAGTGTAATTTAACAGATTGTTTTTTTAATTTATTAATTTGTATATCTGATGAGTTTTTTATTTATTAATTTGTATATATGATGATGATAGCTAATACTATTGAAACAATCTTATATTTCAAAAAATAAAAAAATTATATTCTTGTACAAAAAGTTGTAATTTATTACTTTTATCGTTTAATTAATTATCGTTAAAAATGTATTTTCGTATGTACTAGTAAATAACCTCGGGCGCCATAGTGTACAAACTATCACTACATACATTTACGTTTAGGGCCAGAATTTGTGCAACACGAACCAGTTTTTTGAAACAGATTACCTGAAATAAAACATACACCAACTAACATATTTAATGACTTTTATTAGTGTTGAACTGGTATTTTACTACATAGTGAAAAATAAATAAGACCCACACATTGCGCCATGGGCGTTTCAAAAATCAAATTACCCTCCAAAATACTAATATGTGATAGAAAATGTGTTGTATTAGATAATTATGATATATATATGATAAATATAGTTATACATCTTTAGATATTGTTTCACACAACCCAACACTTAGAAATTACTCACGCACACACACACTCTCTCTCTCTCTCTCTCTCTCTCTCTCTCTCTCTCTCTCTCTCTCTCTCTCTCTCTCTCTCTCTCATGGTACAAATTCATTATAATTTTATGAGTTCATTTTAAATACTTTTATGTTAAGTGAAATTTTGAATACTTGAATTTATTTGTTATTTGGTCATTTCAAATAAAATTGAGGTGAAAATAAATACGTATATTTGTGTTGATGGAACGTTCTCACCAAAGTCGTAGATGTTGTTCGTTCTCACCAAATAGTTGGATGTCTGTTGTTTTGCGAACTTCGCGTACCGCGAGTTCGTCGACTTTTACCGGTCACATCTTGGAGCACACTGTAGTTATTTATATAGTTTATTAACCACTTACAGTGGTTTAAAAGTTAAAATTCACTTATTAGTGAGCGATCTGCCGTTCGTAAACGGTAGGCCGGCCGGCTGCGATCACAGTTGCAGATGAAATGACATCGACTCTTTGTTATATGTTGCCGAGGTGGGTGAACCTACGTCACTCGTTCTTTGTTAAGCTGTTTGCAGCATCGTGTTGTTGATGTAAACACATTCTCGGCCGCTGACGTAATTAAGGATCGTCACTGTTATCGCAACAAATTACATACTGTTTTTGTGATGCTTCACAGTTTTTTGCTATGAATCGGTCCAAATCCTGGCAAATATTATACAGTCCACTCACTATATATTCATACCGGTTATTTAATGTTGGTTTAATTATGACCAAACTAAAAAAATACAATATTTATGGTTTTACTTACCATATTTAAGGTAATTATAAAATGTACCATGATTGTACCATTACAAAACCCCCTCAATGAAAGATTGTGTGTCGAAGCACAAAAACTTTCATTGACCCTTTCATACGTCCTAAAGGGATCAGCCAGGATAAGTCGCCACAACCCCCTTACAATTTTATATAAAAGAAAATAACAACTCACCCTTGGTCTGATGATGATGACCGTACCTACATGACCTTACTGGACTTCTCCTGCGAGATCCCAACACCATAAGGCCACTTAGGCTCTTAACGCCCCTGCTCTGACGCGTTGGCCAGCTCAGGACCGCTGTCATATCACCAAACACTGAAACAATAAATGATAAATATTAAAATAGTGGCTTGGTAAATTACTCTATCCTCAACTGATCTGGTTCCCCTTAGCTAGGTGCTGGTTTGTGCTAATAAGCACTGGGTTGGCTTGATATAGTTATAATACTAAGATATAGTTATAAAATTATACTACTAAAAGTAACTCTCAAGAATTAGAAAGAATTTCCTTTCTCTATATTAACAAATCCTGAATTAATGAATGATTTCGATTTCTATCGATAATATTTATCTCTTTTCTTTTTTATAATTACTGTAATTATAACATAAACACATTGATATAAAAAGAATTAAACTCTAATTAAAAATATGAAAATTACACTATATATCTCCCAAACCGGGAGAAAAACAAATTATATTGATATAAAAGAATTAATAAATCTGTATATTTATTTATTTATAAATCTTATTGAATGGTTAAAAAAAATAAAAAATTAAAATGTTATTATTATTATTATTACTATTAACAGGTAATAATCTGGCATTAACAGCGCCAATTCTATTTATCCCTTTTACACATTATTTCCATATTATAAAAGCATGTTGAAAATCTTATAACATAAATACATAATACATTTTACATTATAATACACATTGATACATTATATTAATACAGTAATACATTTTAAATATTTAATCATATTTAATCTTATTAAGATTTACATTATAAGATATGCACTAACATTTGCATAATTTATTTGAAGTTGCATTTAAGTTAAAAAATTACCATTTCAGTTAAACTTTCATTAATTATACATCAATTTATTTATTATAATTATGAAATTCATTTTAAATTTATTATTATATTCTTATAATTTCATCATTATTCACTTCCTATTACCTCTATACTCTGAATTTTCTACCTACCTAACTACCTAACCTTTCACCTTCTCATCATTGTTTAGTCTGAGTAACTCCTATATTCACTATACTCATTATATTTTTACTCACCTTCTTCTAACTAACCACCAAATTTACCTATCATGACACCAATATCTCAATTATAAACACCATTACTAATTTCATTTAAATCCTATGGCACCGCTCGTCTTTGCACTGTGTTGGGTGTTCCCTAACTGGCTATATACATTCATAATTTTTTGCCCTTCCAAAATAATTCGGCAAACACTCCCTTAAACTACGCTATTACCTGCCACAACACTATAAGTTGGCTACTCCTTATCACCTCACCCCCACTACAGAATTCATCAACAACAAATATATGTTTATACCTTTACTTAAACACCTTTACAAATAATCACTACTACTGTGTCCCTAAATGTCTAATAATTCTCTTTGTATTATTTACTTCAAAATTCTTAACTATCTAACTCCATTTTCATTAATTAAATAACTCACCTGCATTTTATCTATACCCAGGCTCTATCCCTGTTTAAACACTTACTTTACTGTAATCATTGACAATTGTCTTATAAAATTAATCTCTCACCTACTTATAACAATACCTCTTTTCAAATATATATTTTTACTTAAACATTTATTATTATTCATTAGTAATTACCTTCATTACAATTAAATAATGATTGAACTTCATTAAAAACTTTCTATGACAATTAATAATTTATAAAGTTACAAAGTTAGTACAACTTTCTTTTGTATCATAATTTTTTAGTCATAAAGAATGATTACTCTTTATGGTTATTCCATTTTTTACAAAATATTATTATTAAACATGTTATTAAAATACATAATACATACATACTGGTGTACCTGTAATATATAATACACATCAAAAATACATTGATAGATAAATACATGTAAAACAATGAAAAATATACACTCCAACTCATTATTTTGTTATTTACCAAACTCAGTTCATAGCAGTCCAATTCAATATCACTTTACACATATATATTTAATGTTCATTACACAATTGAAACAATCTATCCACCATCGTTGAACAACAAACGAATCTTAGGTCTATTTAATTTATTACTTAATAAATAAATTTTATGAATAGTAATATTATATTCATGTTCATTTCTAAATATGTTATCAAACAAATATTTCAAGTCACGATTGAGTAGGGTTCTGTTTATCTCAGTATCATATGTCATTAATTGGTTATTTATTCTATAATTATCCTCATAATTTTCCACCACAGGTAAGTACTTAATACCTTTATTCTCATTTATTGTTATTTCAAATTCATTATTACTATAAGGTAAGTATTCATTATTTTCATCCACCTTGTCTAACCGTAACCTTTCTAACAATTGTCTGTAATTTCTATTTACTTTAAATATTTCTATTACTCTCTTTTTCTCACAATATCTCTCTATACTTTCTTTATTAATACATTTCTCTCCATAACACCAAATTACACTTTCTCTCTCCAAATATGCAGGGGTCCCTATCATAAAATTGTTGCACCGCTTATTAGGTACACAAAAATACAAAGAAACTTTATTTGTAGACCTTTCATCTCCCAAATATAAATTGAAGGAACTCTTATCCTTATAAAAAATACGTGAAGACTTTTCTTCACCCCCTAACCCAACATCAAAAGAAAATTCTACCCCCTGCACTCCTTGTACAAAAATACTTTCTCCCAACTTTCTTTCTGACTCAATAAATTCAGACATTTCATTTTCACTCATAATACTTTCATTATCATTTTCTAACACCACATTCTTACTACTTGTAATATTCTTACTATCTGTACATTCATTATTTGAGTTATCATTTTTAATTAAGTTATTATTCAGTACTGCATTTTGCTGGGTACTACTATTTACTTTCTGGCTTTCTAATTGACTTAAATTCTCATCTGATTTTATGATGACTTTGTCAACCTTCTTAACCAGATTATCATGACCTAATTGAATTTCATTCTGTAATTCTTTGAATTGTTTATCAAATTTGTCATTCAAATTTGTGAATTTAATATTAGAATCGCTTTTCTGCTCATCTAGTTTTTTGTCTAATTTTAATAGTAATTGCATCATTGCACTAGTTTCATCCTTATTACTATCTGACATAGCTGATATGGATGTATCGGTTTTCGTTGTCTCTACAGATACAGGCGTATTTACCTCGTCAGTCTGACTAGCTTGATTTGGTTGTACATCCATCTCGCCAGTCAAATTTACATCAGTTGTACTGATTTCTATTGTAATATTATCCTTATTACTCGTATTGTATTATTTTGTGTTACTAAAACAGATTTATTTATAACCTAAAATTTTAACCTTACCTTGCGCACGCTTTGCGTACTATAACGCTATTATCTCAGGTAACTATTTCACATACCAGTAGGTGTACTCTACATAAAATTTTATTTTATGTCGAGTCCATGTTCGGCACACGCCAATTGTAATTTATTACTTTTATCGTTTAATTAATTATCGTTAAAAATGTATTTTCGTATGTACTAGTAAATAACCTCGGGGGCCATAGTGTACAAACTATCACTACATACATTTACGTTTAGGGCCAGAATTCGTGCAACACGAACCAGTTTTTTGAAACAGATTACCTGAAATAAAACATACACCAACTAACATATTTAATGACTTTTATTAGTGTTGAACTGGTATTTTACTACATAGTGAAAAATAAATAAGACCCACACATTGCGCCATGGGTGTTTCAAAAATCAAATTACCCTCCAAAATACTAATATGTGATAGAAAATGTGTTGTATTAGATAATTATGATATATATATGATAAATATAGTTATACATCTTTAGATATTGTTTCGGACAACCCAACACTTAGAAATTACTCACGCACACACACACTCTCTCTCTCTCTCTCTCTCTCTCTCTCTCTCTCTCTCTCTCTCTCTCTCATGGTACAAATTCATTATAATTTTATGAGTTCATTTTAAATACTTTTATGTTAAGTGAAATTTTGAATACTTGAATTTATTTGTTATTTGGTCATTTCAAATAAAATTGAGGTGAAAATAAATACGTATATTTGTGTTGATGAAACGTTCTCACCAAAGTCGTAGATGTTGTTCGTTCTCGCCAAATAGTTGGATGTCTGTTGTTTTGCGAACTTCGCGTACCGCGAGTTCGTCGACTTTTACCGGTCACATCTTGGAGTACACTGTAGTTATTTATATAGTTTATTAACCGCTTACAGTGGTTTAAAAGTTAAAATTCACTTATTAGTGAGCGATCTGCCGTTCGTAAACGGTAGGCCGGCCGGCTGCGATCACAGTTGCAGATGAAATGACATCGACTCTTTGTTATATGTTGCCGAGGTGGGGTGAACCTACGTCACTTGTTCTTTGTTAAGCTGTTTACAGCATCGTGTTGTTGATGTAAACACATTCTCGGCCGCTGACGTAATTAAGGATCGTCACTGTTATCGCAACAAATTACATACTGTTTTTGTGATGCTTCACAATTTTTTGCTATGAATCGGTCCAAATCCTGGCAAATATTATACAGTCCACTCACTATATATTCATACCGGTTATTTAATGTTGGTTTAATTATGACCAAACTAAAAAAATACAATATTTATGGTTTTACTTACCATATTTAAGGTAATTATAAAATGTACCATGATTGTACCATTACAAAGTTTTACTATTATTAACAATGAATGTTTTAGTGGATAGTTAGTGAGGATCGGTCAATAATACAACTTTTAGTAATTTTGCGTCGACGTTTCGACAATATTTATTGTCATCTTCAGGACCTGTGTATGAAATACAATAGAAATATCAAACACAATGAAACAATTAAATATTTGGGTGAACGTGTTGGTGATGTGAGTGTGTGCGTGTGTATGTATGTATTAAAAAAAAAAAAATGATACATACATACACACGCACACACTCACATCACCAACACGTTCACCCAAATATTTAATTGTTTCGTTGTGTTTGATATTTCTATTGTATTTCATACACAGGTCCTGAAGATGACAATAAATATTGTCGAAACGTCGACGCAAAATTACTAAAAGTTGTATTATTGACCGATCCTCACTAACTATCCACTAAAACATTCACTGATTGACGGTCACTAAAAATTTAAGGATTTAATTATTAACAATAATATTTACAGGGTTCCCACAGACTTGGAAAGTCAGGAAATTCACTGTTTCTCAGGGAAGGCCTTGTAAATTTGCTAAAAGTCAGGAAAAAACAATAAAACTGGTGAAAAGTCAGGGGAATTTCATAACTATTAAAATTCCATAATTGTTTATAGTTTTATACTTTGTAGAAATTTATATGGTTATAAACTTGGAAACAAACTTTATTTTTTAAAGTTTTATATGTATATATATTATGTTAGTGTATTACATTTTATATGTAAGGTAGGTTTGAACATATTTGAATTTCCCACTCTTTTGTGAGGTGTCACTACTTTATTATGTCACTAGGTTGGCAGTAATGCAGGAAGGAGAAATAAACTTGAAGGAGAAATTTCTCTTGAAAATCCTAGCGGTAAACTACCAGTTAATTTTGGTGTTTGTGGTTTACATATCATTAACGGTGCAATTAAACTGATATGGCAGCTGCTGACTGGAATTTGGATGTATTTCTATGAAATTTGTAATACATTCTTAATGACACACCAGCGAAGCATGCAGAATTCATGGCACTTACAGGAAACTCATGGTTTTTTCTACTGAAATACTATTCCACAAGATAGCTTGAAAATGTTCAGTGTATTGATAGAGCTTTAAAGATAATTGATGATATCCTTAAGTATGTTAAAAGCGTAAAACCTATCAATAGCAATCCATATTAGTCAGTTCAAATTCATATCAAGGATTATTTTTTAAAGTGTAAATTGGCTTTTTTCAAAGTTGTTTCTTGTGAGTGTGAGTCATTCTTGAGGAGATTTCAAAGTTCATCGCCATTTGGACCATATCTGTATTCAAATTTACTTGATTTGATGAGAAGTTTAATGGCTTGTCTCAAATCTGATTGCTTACAGTCAGCAGAAGATACTGGCATTAAACTTGTTTCTGTTGACCTGAATAACTTTGAGAATTTAATAGAAACCAAGAAAATTGATGTAGGATTTGAAACATCTAAATTGTTAAAAGAGGTTACAGGAGTGACTGAGCTAGGTATTGTGAAATTAATAAATAAAAATTATAATTAATAAAATTATGATGTTGAGTTAAGAATTGAAATTGGCATGTGGCCCCTAGATGGCTGATACGAAAAAAAAATTATGATGTTAAGCCACTTGCAATATTTGAGCGGTCAGTCAACTTCCGTACAGTCAGACCAGAAAGTAAAGGATACCTGACCTGACTGTATGGTAGTTGAGTGACCACGCAATTAATGGAAGAGGTATAACACCTGCAGGGCAGGGCTAGCCTTAATGTTACATAGACCTGAAGATACATATTGTAATATTGGTAAAACATTGTCTGACAAGATACATTCAACGCAGTCCAAACCAGAAGACTTCAAATACAGAGTGGACACCAGCCACGGAAGCTGATGCAAGAAAACTGTTTTTTGTTGTTCAGTACTTAATATTTGGAATAGTTTACAAGGAGAAAAATCTAAACTGGAACATATTTAAAATGTTTGTAAATACCAAATGTTAGAAACGAAGATATAAGAAAGAAAACAGGGCATGTATTTACAACAGCAGAAAGAATAGAACCAAGACAGTTGCTATGGTATGGTCATGTAATGAGGATGGAGGAGAAGCGATGGCCAAAGAAAGCATTGACTTACACACCGCAAAACAGGAAAAGAAAAGGAAGACTGACAACACAATGGAGAACAGGAATTAGGAAAAAGCATGAGAGATCAAGCTATTGAAGATGATGACTGGAAGGATAGGGAGAAATGGTGATTGAAATGCGGGATGTGGCATAAACTGTAGGACCCGCGCTAATAAAAAAAATACCAAATGTAACAAAACGTACAAAGAGTCTCAAAAGCTGTGGGTTAATGAACTCATTCTCCCCCTTCAACTATATCCAAATATATTTAGGCGCATAAGCATGCATATTACACAATAGACAAACATATTAAAATAAATTTCATTTGTATAAATTTCATTATTGTATAATGAATGTAATTTTACAAATGTTGACTGGAGTAGTTCACTTAAACGATAAATACAAGTTTGTTAAACTTGTATTGCTGCCACTAATACTCGCTTACACTTCCATGAGCACTTTCAAGCCTCTCGGCTCATCTTCAGATGGAAACAACAACAGATAAGGTAGCAACACAAGTTTATCAAAAGTTGGAGTAGTTCAAACATAAAAAGTGAAAGAGTTGTTGTTATTCCTCTGGCCATATGGAAAGTTACTCCACCTTGCCAAGTAAAGATTCCATTGTGCTTGGGGGTCCTGTAAAGTCCAACTATGTGGGCCATTTGTTGATAGGCAGGGTTGAGTCCAGTGCATTACAGGAGGAGGTGGTCAACATCCGTGGCAGAATTTGGGGCATAGTAAATGGTGCATTCACTTGACTGCCATGAATTTGGATCACTTTCAAAACGTTATTAAGCTGTATTTAGAAAAACAACTTTATATATCATTGTCAGTTATAAATATTTGTGTAATGTATTAGACATGTATGACTTATATTAGATATCTGTGGCAACATACATAAACTTCAAAGCTAGGACTAAATTATTTCTCTTATAGGCAGTACGGTTATAAATTTAACTGAAAAGCCGCTGCAGTAGTTTAAAATTTAAAATTTAATTGTATGATTGCCAGCTTTAAAATTGTGAATTTACAAATAAAAAAAATAATAGAGTAATTGTGTTTTCATATTCTTCCTGCTAATTTAAAAATGTTCAGTATTGAAAGTTAATAATAAGTGTAGGTTTGTTCAAAGTAGTGAATGAGCTTTGCAAATCAGGGTGATTGCTAGTAATATATACCAGTTAGATTATGTGAAAATATGACCATGTTAGGCAGAAACAGTAACCAGCCAGTATTGCTTTCTATGTTTAGAATTACGTTCAGATGTACCATGAATTGGTAACCTACTTGTTCAGGTAAACACTCTAAAGCGTTAAAACACACATTACATTAATGAGCTTCATTGAAATATCATAATCCATTAATGTAGGTCTATTCCTAAGCCAGTTGTGTGTGGTAAAATAAGTCTTATAAAAAATTGTAGAAATTAAAGGAATTACAATATTTGCAAATTAATAAAATAAAGTTAGAGATTGCTTAATAATCATTCAACATTTGGTAAACAACGTACGTACATTGTTGACATGGTTTACTCAAAAACTTTGGGACTCAAACAGTTTATGTATTTATACATTCTTGGATTTTGTTATCCATGACGTGTCCGTTGATTAACTAAATATAAGTATATCACTACCGACTCAGAACACAAAGTTTTTTGTTGGTAAAAATTAAAAGTTTTACCTTATTGCCTGAACCAGTTTCGCTCGCTTATTATAAGCTTTGTCAGAGGCTGCCACTAGGAGCCCTGTCCGTCTTGTTCTTGGTGAAGGCGCCGACTTTTGAGGGATTGATGTTGAAGGATCTACCCCACTAGTTGCAAAAGATTAGAAAGACGAACTAAACACGATAAAATATCGTGCACTAACTAGATGAGAAAGACTACAAAGATGAACTAAACACGATAAAATATCTAGCAGAAGCCAACGGATACAACAGAACAATAGTCAATAAACTCCTACATAAAAGACAAAACAACAGACAAAGACAGAAAACAACAAATTCATAACACTATAACATATATCAATAACCACACTGAAAAAATAGCCCACAAATTTAAAAAAAAACAAGATACAGAATCACATACAAAACTACAAACAAAACAGAACACACACACACACACACACACACACACACACACACACACACACACACACACACACACACACACACACACACACACACACACACACACACACACACACACACACACACACACACACACACACACACACACACACACACACACACACACACACACACACACACACACACACACACACACACGCACGCACGCACGCACTCACGCACGCACACACACACACACACACACACAAAGAAAAAACAAATTTGATGTACCTTGTGTTTACAAACTAAATTGCTCAGATTGCAACAAATTCTACATAGGCCATAGAGGATGCTGCTTCAAACAAAGATACACTGAACACACAAAGGCACTACACTCCACTACCGAATTTAACTTTTTCAAGCCACATATACACAAACATCGAAAACAACATGGATATTCTACACGTACACACAAAAGGCCAAAAACTAGACACTCTTGAACAACTGAAAATATACAAACACATAAAAACGACATCCTAAACGAACAGATACAATTCAAATCACACATATTCAAACATATCACACACACACACACACACACACACACACACACACACACACACACACACACACACACACACACACACACACACACACACACACACACACACACACACACACACACACACACACACACACACAACATCGATCCTTCAAAAGTCAACGCCATCGCCAAGAACAAGACGGACAGCACTCCCAGTGGCAGCATCTGATGAAGCTTATAATAACCGAAAACTGGTTCAGGCTATAAGGTAAAAGGTTTACATTTTTCCTAACAAAAATCTTTGTGTTCCGAGTTGGTAGTGACATACTTATATTTAGTATTTATAAAATGCGCATATTGGAAGAATCCTTAACTTCTCATTTGTTCCAAGAAAAATGGTGAAACCAACATTCAAGCTACTCTCATCCTCCACAGAAGCAGGTTTGTGCAAGACGTGCTACAAGAGAGGCATGACCGGTTGTTAATCTGAAAGTTGTCGCAGCTTCTTTTCTGCTTTCGTATCGATTTACCATTTTTACAAATATTTTTCCCTTTGTCTGTTCTGCTGTTTTTTCTACAGATTTCGTGAATTTGGGCCAATACAAGTTTCTTGACAGAGGCCACTTCCAGAGGCTTCTGTCCCAGATGAACTTTAGTGCGTGCCCTTCTTGGCCAGCTTATCAGCTATGTCATTCCTCGACCCCACTGAAGCGCAATAGTTTTGTTGAAAATCTTGTTTAAGGATTCATCTGATTTTCTATTTTTCCACCGACTGTGGTTGTTTGTTTGAAGATACCACTTGAATGACACCCTGAGAGTCCGAG
Organism: Magicicada septendecula; assembly: GCA_034769895.1. Lineage (NCBI taxonomy): Eukaryota > Metazoa > Arthropoda > Insecta > Hemiptera > Cicadidae > Magicicada > Magicicada septendecula. The sequence continues at coordinate 354,165,871 of CM068375.1, forward strand.
AGTCCACCATAAGGACTACTTTTTAAAAGTACTGTGTTCGACCTTGAACTGTATTCTTACGTGGTGACACGTTACAAGTCGCTCGGTTGACTCAGTCGCAGTGAGAGAGCAGTTGAATACAGTCGTGTTTTTACGCTTTGCCGGAAAATGTCGGATACGAAAAGTGATCAACGCGTTAACATCAGGTTTCTTGTGAAACTTAAAAAAGTCGCCAACAGAGACTTACCAAATGTTGTTGGAAGCTTATGGCGATAAGTGTTTGTCACGTGCACGTGTCTTTGAATGGCATAAGAGATTTTTAGAAGGCAGGGACTCCGTGAAAGATGACGACCGTCCAGGCTGATCACACACATCAACAATCGACGAAAACATTGTAAAAGTTTGAGACACAATACGAAAAGACCGAAGATTGAGTGTCCGTGCTGTGGCTGAAACGTTGCATATGAACAGAGAAAGTGTTCGACGCATTTTAACCGAAGAGTTGAACATGAGGAAGGTGTGTGCAAAAAGGGTGCCGAAAGTTTTGTTAGATGAACAGAAGGAAAGAATGGAACTTTGTTGTGACCTTTTGGAACGGATTGATGGAGAGCCCAGTTTTTTAAAGAATGTTATTACAGCTGATGAGACGTAGATATTTACGTACGATCCTGAAACAAAGTGGCAATCAATGCATTGGAAAACACCATCTTCCCCAAGAGCAAAAAAAGCACGCATGAGTCGTTCGAAGTTCAAGGCAATGCTTATCGTTTTCTTCGATATCCAGGCATCGTTATGACAGAATGGGTACCCAGTGCAGTTACACAACAGTTAACCAACAATATTATAAACAAGTTTTGGAAAAATTGTGTGAACGTGTTAGAAATAAGCTCCCTGAATTGTGGAAGAATGGGTTGATCTTGCTCCAGGGCAATGCGTGTCCCCACAATGCGTTATCAGTCAACCAGTTTTTGGCCAGTAAAAACATCATAGTCCTTGAACATCCTCCATATTCCCTGATTTAGCACCATGCGATTTTTTTCCTATTCCCCAAAATCAAATCGGCGCTAAAAGGGACCCATTTTTCAACGGTGGAAGAGGTACAGGCGAAAACGGCGGAGCTTCTGCGCAGCCTTACGGAAAGTGATAATCAGAAATGTTTTGTACAGTGGAAGGAACGTATGAAGAAGTGTGTGGACTCAATGGGGTCCTACTTTGAAGGCAACCACCAGTAATTGTACATATCAGGTAAATAAAAAAAATTACAGCATCAGTCTAGTTATTTTTGTGTCAGACCTCGTATACTCATAGCCATTCTTCCTCAGGATATGTTTTACTTATTATATTAAGAGTTGAGTATTTTGAGAGTGCTTGTTGTGTATCTGTTTTTGTGAAATTGTCTGGAAGACACAGGTTGGCTGGTGATGAGGTAAATTGAGTTTCTAAAAGAATGAAATAGTTTTAAAAAAGAATATATTTGAGTTTGCTCAACATTTGTTATATTTTAAAATATATGTTCTAACCATTCTGACCACCCACCACAACATAAAATGGCAGCATTCTATTCACTATTTAACAGAATGTACAAAATACTCCTAAACAAACAAGAAACAGACAAAGATAGAAATATAATATACCAAGTTGCCTATGAAAATGGATACAATAAGAATACTGTAAACAAAATAGAAAATAAAATCAAACAAAATAGAAACTGAACAATTAAGAATTAATCAAAATGAACAACACATAAATAATAACGACAGTAAAAAATGGGCCATATTTACATACATAAATAATAAAATGACAAAACTAACAAAACTGTTTAAAAAACACAGATATCAAAATAGCATACAAAACTAATAAAATAATTTACAAAAACTAAATAACCCACACAACAAAGATAATACAACAACCAATGGTATATATAAAATTGAATGCCAAGATTGCAGTAAATGTTATATAGGCCAAACAAAAAAACAACTAAAAAAACGTTATTTTGAACATCCAAACGCATACAAAAAACCAGAAATATATAAATCTAATTTGGCCACACATGCAGTAAACACAGGACATAAATTCACAGACATAACCAACATGACACTAATAAAACACATACCGTACCACAGTTGGGAAAGGCACCCTAACGAACAGTTGGGAAAATTTACAAATATACAAACACAGAACAAACTAATACCTGAAAAAATACAAATGAATATAAAGTGTGACACAATTTTCAAACCACTCAACTTCGAAAATACACAAAACGCTAATATATATACCGCATCACATATACCACATGTGATATATATATATATATATTATAATGTAACTTTTATAGATACAAGTACTGATAAGTAGAGTTGTAATAGATGTGTATTATTATTATAGATTCGTAGATAGTACGATAATATCTTCTAACTCTTCTTAGTGGATCTTCACTCACTTCTGCCCCGCGATGGAGCGCCAATCTATAAAATAACTTTTATAGATGTAGATATATATTTATGGTGGTGTAGTAGTGTGAGTGCAGATACGCACCGGTATCTACGATAATGTTGTTTTTTATAAAATGTCGTAATTATAACTATTATGGTTATTAGTGTGATTGTATTGTTTAATGGGTGCGTATTAATAGTCCACTTTTTTGATTTTAAATGTTTCGCGCACTCTGTTATATACCTCCCTCACTTACCACACATGGATATTTCAGTCCTGTTCAGTGACGGTTCCGCTGAAATACATACACTTTACATACAGATAGATATTCAGGTTGAATATTCAATATAGTTGTCACACACAATATAAATGAAATAACATCTAAATAATATTCTGAATTATTATTAGATCTATTTAAACTCTTCCGCCACCTTTGGTAGAACTGATTAAAAATAAATGAACTAATTTAGAATTGAAATGATACTCTTTTTCACTGGTAATAAAAGTGGAGGTTTATTAACAATTCGAGATATTATAAAATCTTTGAACAATGAACAATCAGTGGCTAACAACCTTTTAGATAATAATTACAAATAAAAATTCAAAATAAGACTCTGTTCAGCCTCAAGGCTGGTAAACCTGTTATTTGTACAATAAGTTAATTTCAAGAGTTTATGTTCTCTTGTATCAGTGAATTACCATATTCGTAAGGTTCTTTTAGGTAACATGATACCAGGTACAAGATGTAATATTAATAACGATATAAAATGAACAATAATTAATAATAAACAAACAAATATAAAAATCGAAAATTAATACCATATATCTGATAGTTATGGTACTATCGTACGCGGGAATGCGCACGCAACTTTTAGTATTCTTCTGACAATTATCAAGCTCGTTGGCTTATACAGTTAAAATGTATCACTTTATTTTAATAATTCGTTTTGAGAATTATCTATTTGCAAGAGAAAAATTTATTAAAAAACTCTTGTTATTATTTCCATCTGGTTTGGATTTTACTTGAGAACAGACTGGTAACAGTGAAACTGGCAAGTTACCGTTACGATTCTAAGGTTATGTTATAACGGGTATTGTTATAATGGTTAACTATTTCTTAATATTTATTATTACTTAATCTAAATATAAACACATTATTCGTAATATATTGATGTGTTATTATCAGGATTACATTTATTCTTTCGTATGAAAGTTAATAATGTTTACTTTAAAACATCGAAAAGTCAAGAAAACAATTTTAGTCAATTGAGTGACTATTGTTATTACTCGTATTTAGTAATAAATGTTTCAAACATAATTTTTTTAATAATGATAAATAATTAAAATATTTTTTCAATATTTTAATAATTGTGAATTAATATTTCTTTTAATTCTGATAATTCAATCATAGTTTCTGATACTTCGCCTTTTCTGACTTGCGTAGTATCAAAATTATTTGTTTACGAAATTATTATTTCGGTTTCAATATTATTTAAATAAAAATTGTACTCCCTGTTTTTTATCTTTCACAACACTCGCAAGTACGATTGACATTATACACTAATCGTACTTGTTTAAATAAATAACTCCGCACATTTCACTCGTAAATATTGGTGTAGTGTTAAGGTTATGTATGTTGGTTTACTTAATGTCACTGCCGCGCACCAATTCAAAATTAAAACTTTTTCATGTTGGCGAGTGGCGTGGCCTCTCCGTCGAAAGACTGATCGTGAACTGTGATGCTTCCTCTAAGCGTCTCCTGCTCGTCTGGCTAAGGTTCATTCATTCTATTGGTTGAAAAAATTATACTCTCTGACCCAAAAGCCTTTGTCTTCTTAAAATATTTAATTTTTTAACAAATTCGATTTTGAGGTTGAGGCTTTGTGACGTCAGCACTGGTACAAAAATTTAATTGAAAAGTTTAAAATCACAATAACTTTCTTAATCTATGTCCTATCGTTAAATGGTTGATGTCAGTGAATTGCGGACATCCTACGCTTTAATTTAAGTCTAAGAATGATTATTTTCCGTCCATCACTTCTATCACTATAACGATTTTATTAAATATTTCTGGTGTATCTTATATTTATAAGTCTATTACACCAAATTTCACTTATTTATATTAAAACACTTTTTAAATAAACACTCTGAGTCCATATCTCAATTGGTTTGATTCAAAATTTGGGAATAATTGTTCCCTAAACAATATCTCGTTATGGCGTCTTTAGGCGTCCATATTTGATTTTTTATAAATGTGCTTAAAACTAATTTTTCTTATTTAAAACAGTAATATTGCAATCTAATAATACTAGTAACGTCTATTTACATAATTTTACACTAGAATATTTGTACATGACTGTGTTTAATCTACTATTTACATTGTTTTAGTCCCCTCCTATCTCTCTTATACAATTGTTACCTTATTTTTGTTTTTTTCTATATAAATTATATTATGTACTAATTGTAATTAGTGTACTCACATTGTACCCAATTCATTACACATAATGGTTAGCTTTTGGCTAGTTCAGAACCCTTCAATTTTTCAGTAATGGGTCTGTTTATGTTGTGTCATATCATAGTAGTCATTTATTTTTGTTAATACAATAACTAAATTGTTATTGTTACACTTAGTTTGGGTTTCCAAAGTAGTATTAGACATTATTCTAACTCTTGATAATGTTTTCATTTACTTTTAAACAAGTTTACATGTCATATTTTTCATAAATAACTTGCTCCTCATGGTTTGTTTACACCTGGGTTCTCTCATTATAGTCATTTGGTTTTTAATTATTTGTATATAAAATGACTGTTTTTATGGTCATAGTCTGTTCTCAAAGTAGCATTGGGATTCCCTCTTACTACTGGTAACAACCTTAACTATCTGTGTTCAATCTTTGATACAGTATTTTTCTTAACTAGTTAGTTATACAATGGTTCAGCTTACTTCTGGTTATATGTACATAGTTAGTTAGTTTACAATATTTTGGTTACAATACTGTCATTATTATGTTCAGAATCTGTTCTCAAGGTAGTGCCAGATATTTATCTCACTACTGGTAATACTTTTATTAACATTGGTATTTGTTTTGATATTGTATTTTGTCTAACTAAATTGGCATACTTGTTCCATCTTTACTATCTCTGTGCCATCATATTTGCTTTGTTTTATTTGCATTGTGTTGCAATCTAATACATTGTCTCTTAGGATTTATTATTATTTATAACAAATTCTTGATTGATATCATAGTTGATGATCAATTATTTATATTAACATGTATGATTTTCTGTTTCATAGGTGTCTTCCCTATGGGGTTATGTAACAAAGTACCACATGTTTTAATGCAGTATTTTTCTACTACTAACATGACTTCAGTATGGTATCTTACTATAATATTTTAATTATTTTGTTACACATGTTTATACAACTCCTTCTTAAACAATAACACAAATCTTTTTGTATTAATTACAATATTTTTCTGGTCATTGGTTGAATTCAATTCCTGTCATTTTGTTTTATACATATCAAAGGTTTTTTATTTGTTGTCAGTTCTCTATGAACAATAACATAATTGTTCTATTTTATTCTATTCTGGTGGTCTTATGATTATCTGTATTGATCACAACCTTTATTAAATTAGTCACACTCATTGTCTGTGTTTATTTGACTATTTTAATTCTTGCTGTTTCATTATGAAATTAACATATTTTCTTACACTATAAACTTCAGCACTGGGATTGTTTGTGTGGTTTATTCAGTTGAAATTAGTTAACTATTCACAGGTTTCACATCTATGTTAAGTACTCACTGTAATTGTTTGTGGTTCCTTAAATGTTAAACACTGGTTTTCTTTTCATATTTGGTAATCATCACTTCTTTTGGTCACTTATAAAGTCTTTAGTACACGTGGTTTATGTTGAGTCCTTGCATGATCCATCCATCTTCTTCTCTCTTCATGGTACGCTTCCTTGTCCTTCTTCTTTCTTCTTCTTCAATATTTTCGTTGTAGTCACTATCTTTATTTATTTCCCTCGCTGTTGGAGTGTGTTGGTCCTTATTTTGTCGGTTCCCCTCACTGTTGGATCCTATTGGGTCTGGTTACTGATATTTTGTTTTGGCTCATGGCATTTTCCTTCTTCATTTTGTATTTGATGTTGCTATGTTAATATTATCTTCTTTATCGTTGGGTTTTTATATTAATATATTTGTAGATACACACTTTTATACACTTAGGTTTATTTATGTAGACATATTTCTATGCTTTTCTTTTACTTGACGTTATATTAGCTTATATTATGTAACTACCATATTTGGTAACGTTACATATGCCTTCCTATAAGAATTGATTAATTCTGAATTATTATACTATATTTTTCATTGAAGAATTTATCAATTGTTTTACATTCCATGTCGATTCACATGTTTTTTCCATATATCCCTTTACTTTCTTCTATTTGAATCATATTTATTTCTTCTCTATGTAATCATCTCCCTTGTTTATTTAGTTCCCTAATTCCCTAACATAAGTTTAGCTGGGGCAGTTTAGAGCGGCTCACTTTGGCTATTCAACTCTACTGGCCATACTAACTTCAATAAATATGCAGGCAAATCATCTCCTTCAATAATAATAAATGATTGCTGGCATTACTCATCAGTCAATTCATCTCAAATCATCAAAAATAATAATAGTGGTCGTTCTTTCGACAAATAATAAATATCCTTGGGATTAATTCACGCATCTGCGGTTTATACATTGTTATTCTCTCTTTTCTTGATTCAACTTAACGATATTCTTCACATATTATAGGGATAGTTTGTTTTACATTTCCTCACTGGTATACTCTCATGATTATCTTCGTTAGTATATTACTTTTCATTCTTCTTCATCATTGATTAATCTCTTCATTTTGTATCATTTTGAACGTCATTTCGTCATATTCTTCATTTCAGGTTTCATTCTTCTAGATATTATTCATAAGTACATTTATTTTTCTTCTTTCTCATGGTTTTAGTTGGTATTTAAATTCCATGTGGTATTGGCCTTTCTCTAGTAAAATACACTAGAATATTGTGGTTGTGTGTGGTGGTTTGTCTACATTAATACATTTCTTTAGTTTATTCTTCCAACTTCTCATTTGCTCCTTCTTCCTTTTTCAATAGTACGGGTATGGTGTTCTCATTACTGGTTGACGTGGCTCTTGGAAATTTATATGTGCCTAGGGTGTAATTTGTCTTTCTCGTATTTTTTTCTCTTTTTTTCTATAGTACGGGTAGGATGTTCTCTTTTACTTGTTGACGTGGCTCTTGGAAATAATGATGTATCTCATATATGCCGTGGATGTAGGGTGTCGTTCTCGTATATTCATCTTTATTATAGTACGGGTAAGATGTTAAGATTTACTGGTTGACTTGGCTCTTGGAATTCATATGTGCCTAGGGTGTAATGCGTCAGTCTCGTAAGTTTTTCTCTTTTTTATAGTACGGGTAAGATGTTCAGTTTTTACTTGTTGACGTGGCTCTTGGAATTAGTTGTGCCATAGATGGAGGGTGTCAGTCTCGTATTTTTCTTTTTTCATTAGTATGCTATTATTCATAAATACAATGTTCTGAATCCTTTACATTCATTCTTTGGGAGCATGTTTTCTCACATTATAAAATTACAATATATATTCAATGTTCATTACATAGTTATACAGTTACTTCTCATTTAATATAAACACATAATAATTTTCATAACAATAATACATCTTTTTTCTTTAGTCAACATCTATTTTCATAATCATACTTTCATTTTTCACTTCTTAAATAACAATAATCTTCATGGCCACATTTCATTTTTCATCTTGATATAGTCAACAGTTATATTCATAAGTATACTTTCATTTTTCATAACAAATATTTTCATCCTTTACATAATATCCATAATAAAATAATTCTTATCGCTATCTTTTCACTTTTAGTCCCATATTTTAATTGTCGATATATTTTTTCATTGAAGTTTGATTATAAGTACCCTTTATCTTTTTTGTAATAGGGTCCTGCAATTCATAAGTGTTGTTTAGATTGTTCTTAGTTACAGTATACGGTCCGGTATATAGCAGTAGCAGTTTCTTTGCAATGCCCTCGATAGTACTTGGGAGTTCTCGATTTTTGATAAGTACTCGATCTCCCACTTCATATTTGATAACTTTGGGTTGCAACTTTTTGTACGTGAGCCTCAGTTTATTAGCTCTTTCAACTGCATTATTATAGAATTTTGTTTTGTTAAATTTGACCTCTGCACTTATTGGAAAATTAATGATCTCTGTGATCTCCCGGGGTGGTCTTTTCTCATACATAGCCATGTAGGGTGTTTCGTCAGTCGATTGATGGTAGGCTAGGTTTAGGAAGTCTTCAGCCGGGGATAGATACTCCTCCCACTTCCTCTGCTGGCTGTGACAGTAGGTTCTTAAAATCCTTCCTACTTCTCTCAACACTCTCTCAGCAGGGTTGCTGTTGGGGTGGTACACCGATGTTTTGTATGTCTTTATTCCCAGATGGATCAGTGTTTCCCGCCACTTTCGTCCTCGGAATTGCGTTCCATGGTCTGTAATTATCGTCAAAGGTTTACCCACTTCGGGTATATACTTGTTTATGACTATCTCCAGTATTTTACTTGTCGTAGCTCGATTAAGTGGGTACAGCTTAGTATATTTGGTGTAGTGGTCAAATATTATGATGATATACTTATATTGGTGTCTCCCACCACTCCGTGGAAATGGTCCACAAATGTCCAAGAAAATTTTTTCTAACTTTGTCGTCGATGTAATTGGTATCATCACTCCTTCTCGTTTCTCATTGCTGCATTTTACCAGTTGGCAAATATTACAATTCTGGATGTATTTTCTTACTTTTCTGCTCATGTCCTTGAAATGCACATGCTCCTGCAATGCCTTTACGACCTTTACGGCGCCCATGTGACCATAGCGTATGTGGTAGTCGATGGTCAATTCTTTTTCTAGGGCTTTTGGTATACTACCTTCCATCTTTCACCATTTTTATTATGTTTGGTGAATAATAATTGATTATGAGTACAGTAGTAATGTTTTATGTTTGCGTCATTGTTTGCTAGTTTCTGGATAATCAGTGATACTTTGGGGTCTTGTTGTTGATGAATGGTTATATCCGATAATATGTTAGTGAGTTCAGATTTACTTTTCAGTAGATGGTAGACTTTCGCAATGGTTTCCCTCTCTCCTTCAAATGTTTGGGCGTTGATGTTTATTCGGGACAACACGTCTGCAGCTGTGTTGTTCCTTCCTGGTATGTACTCCCACTGTATGTTGTACTCTTGGAGTGTAAGGGTCCATCTCGTCAATCTGCCGTGCTTTAACTTGCAATTTTTAAGAAATGAAATAGATTTGTGGTCTGTCCTTACTGTTACTGTATATCCCAAAATAAAAGTCCTAAATTTTTCGCTAGCAAACACTATACTCAATAATTCTTTTTCCGTAGTATGGTAGTTACGTTCGCATTTGTTCAAAGTTCGGCTTGCGAAACTGATCACTTGATGATTCCCATCTTGGTCTTCTTGATATAGTACAGAACCAAGGCTTAGGTCACTAGCGTCACAATTCATGAAAAACTGCTTCTCAAAATTAGGGTGATGCAGCATAACAGTTTCAAGAAACTTTTCTTTAATTAATTCAAATGTAGAGTCTTGATCTGATCCCCACTTCCATTTTTCCTTCGATGATAGCTGTGCTGAAAATCGAGCTGTCAGTTCAGAATAATTATTTTGGAATTTTCGATAATAATTGCAGATTCCGAGGAACGACTGTAACTGCTTTTTGTTCTTCGGGACGGGGAAACGCTGAATTGCCTCCATCTTTTCCTGGGATGGTGTAATTCCATACTCTGACAAGTTAAACCCCAAGAATTGCACTTCCTTTGCGATTAATTGTGATTTATCTAATTTTAGTGTAATGTGGTTGTCTTCCAATTTTTGTAATACTTGTGCCACCCGGTCACAGTGTTCTTCCCAATTGTTAGATGCGATCAAGAGGTCGTCGACATAAACTGTCGTAAACTGTAATGTGTTGTGGCCCAGTATCTCGTCCATACATTTGACGAATATGGCCACTGAGTTCACTAAGCCAAATGGTAATCTCTTAAAATGGTAATTTCGGCCTTCAAAAATAAAAGCGGTGAACTTTCTGCTATTCGGATGCAGTTCGACCTGCCAATATCCGCAGACCGTATCCCATATACTGTAAAATTTAGTACCATAAAATTTCTTTAGTATTTCATCGATTTCTCCAGGCGATGTCCTGTCATTAATTATGGTCTTGTTGAGTTCACGTGCATCTAAACAAATTCTTACTGCACCATTTTTCTTTGGTACAGCGATAATAGGGTTGGTATATGGTGAATTGCTTACTTCAATTATATCATTTTCTATTAAACGTTGGATTTCCTCTCTTACAGCTTCCTTTAGTGAAAAGGCGATAGGGTAAGATTTTCGCTTGAACTCTGTCTGGTCCTTGAATTTTAATTCACATTGGAAATTCTTTATTTTCCCAGGCGTATCAGAAAATACGTGGCGATATTGATAGTATATATTTATTAGCTGGTCCCGTTGTTCCCAAGTCAACTCATGGCTATTCTGGTTGGTTTTGAATTCTCGGATTTCATTGATTTTTCCAACCATAAAGCTTCCTCTGGACTGTTGTGAAGTCCCTGGTTGATGGCGCCTTCTTGATGTTCACGGCCTTCCCTGATGTAATATATTACATGTTCCGAGGGTGCCTTCCTACATTCTGTTAAATTGGCGGTCCACTCAACTTCTTCTGTCTTCATCATTACCGTATTGGTATCCATATTAATTATTGCTGTGTATTTTCATAATATGTCACAACCAATGAGTAGAGTGAATGGTAGCCCACTGGCTACAAGGAATACCATCGGTATTGTCTTCCCATTGCTTGATACGTCTAGTTGTACCTGTTGTCGAATAGTCTTATTCTGACGTCCGGTGGCTCCGATGAGTATTATGTTGTTAATTGGTAAAGTTGGTATGGTAGCTTTATTTTCTGATTGGATTCTGTCCAATTCCATTTTGTCAATTAATGATACATTGGCCCCGGTATCTATCATTGCTGTGGCATTTGTGTTGTTGACTTTCACAGATATATACGCGATTTCACTATTGCTCGCATCGCCGATAACACTTTCTTTCTCTTCCATCAAATCCTTTCTTATGTTTTTTAGGTAATTTTTGTTGTATATTTTGCGTTGATTCGAATGTTTCGCCAAAATATCAGACCCAATAGTCCGGTTCAGTGAGGGTGTTCTTGGGATTTTCACTGCCGGTTGGTGTTTAAATTCAGGTCACCGTTTTCGTGCCTGTCTTGTGACGTTGAAGCTATGGGTTCCTGATTTCCAGGCCCATGTCCATTGTGATAAACTTCTGTAGTCTGCGTGGCTGTTCTATGACCTCCACTGCTGTCGCTTCCATTTGATCGATAGCCGGACTCTCGTTCTTCTCTATCACTATTACTGGAGTGACTGTGTTGGTTTGGGAAACTCCTTCGTCCTTGATAGTAGTTTCTGCGATTCCCTCCTCGGCTGGCATGGGTGTAGTGTACCCTTCGGAAATGATTGTTATTTTGATTACCGTTGCCTTGTCGTGGTTGATGATTGGGAGATTGGTTTTGATATGGCCTGTAGTAATTATTACCTCTTTGGTAATGCGTGTCTCTCTGGTATCCACCTGGACGATGGTTATTATAGTTTCCTCTATTTACGTTGTTGCCACCTCCGTCTTGGCGTGGTATTGGTTGATTTTGGAATCTTGGTGGGTTGTTAAAATTTCTTCCTGGGCTATTCCTGTCATTGTGAATGGTGGGGTTATGATTTCCAGGCCCTCCTCGATCATATGCTTGGCTAGGTATTTGTCGGTTTCGTTGATAGTACCTTTCTCTTTCGTGGCTTTCTAGAAGGTCGCACATCCCTTGAATTGTTTTTATCTGTGAGTTCAATCTTCCTTGCGAAATACCCTGATTAAAATGGTAGGCCAGTTTTGTAACCAGGCATTCTTCTGGGATTGCAGGCTCCAGATTCCTAGCCAGGGAAATTTTGCCTAAGAAGTAGGTTGTCATCGATTGCCTTCCATTCACATCGAACTTTCCATTTGTAATGTCGTCTCTGATGATGTTTTGTGTGGCTTCCGACCAATACTTTTGTTTAAATGCCATTTTAAAAGTGTCATAGCTCCCCACTTCGTGACGGGTTGCTGTTCACCAGTTGTCGAATGTACTTTTAAAAGATTCATCCAACATACCCTTAATGATCGACCATCTGCTTTCTCGGTTTCTGTGTATTATCTCTTCTATCCTCTCTAAGAATTCTAGTGGATTTTTAGAATACGTTCGGAATTCGATCTGGTCCCTGCCTTCTAAGTGACTCAATCCGGATAGGAAGTTTGGGATTGTTTGCAGACGATGCATTTCGTCTCGGAGGTCATCTAATTCTCTCCGTTGACGTTCTGTTAATTGTGTTTTGTCATCGTGCACTTGCTGTTTTATAGCGTCTACCTTTCCAGAAACTTCTTCGCACTTTTCTTTTAACGTCGATTGTACTGCCTTCATTTTGGTTTGCTCCTGCGCTATCACCCCTAGTTGTGTACCGTGGGTTTTCTCCACATCACTAATACGCTGTTTGATGTCCATTTCTGTCTGTACTAGTTTCAGGCTGGTATTTTCTCCCTCTTTCCGCACTTCAGACATCTCAACATTAATTTCTGTTGTTAATATGGCCATTTGTTTTTCGATTTCCTCAACATTTTCTCCCAATCTTCTTTCAATCATTTCTACCGTATCCTTAGTAGTTTCTTCCATCCTGTCACTGTTGGTATTTATTTGTTGCCATATTCTTTCGTGGTCAGCTTGTATGGTTTCAACATCTCGATTGAATTTAGCATTAATTTCATCAATCTTCTGGTTGGTCTGATCAATTTTTACTCCCAACTCTGCCGACAAATCTTCTTTCATTATGGCCATTTTCTTCTCTAATAATTCTTCGGTTTTTCTTTGCCCATCTTCCATCCTCCTATTAGTCTCGTTTATTTGGTTATTAAATTCTTCTTTTAGTAACTCCATATTTTTCCGACTCTCCCTCTGGCCTTCTTCTATTTTTTGGTTTGTGGATCGATTGGCTTCTTCTATCTTACTGTTCAATTCCTTTTTTGTGGATCGACTGGCTTCTTCTATCTTCTTGATCAATTCTTCCCTTGTGGACTGGTTCTCCTCCTTTGATGCTTTCTGGCCTTCCTTTAGTGATTCTATCTGCTCGCTTAAACCCTTGGTGGATTGATGGGCTTCTTCTATTTTATTGTTTAAGTCCTCCTTGGTGGATCGACTGGTTTCTTCTATTTTCTCCATCATTCTTTTCATCCACTCTTGAAACGCTGACTCTCCTATTGACATTATTTTTTCAGGCTGGCATGTTTCCGGTGGAGCTTCTTGAATCATCACTTCCGGTTCCTCCTCGTCTGGTTGTTGAACCCCCTCCGCCGGTTCAAGTGGTTTGTCCTTTACTTCCATTAAAATTTCTTCCACGTCTTCCGTCGACATAGCCTCCTTTTCTTCCCTTCTGACCTCCTTCTCCACTTCTGTTGCCCTCTTTCTCGACGTTGATCTCGACTTTGATCTCGATTTTGATCTGCTGGTGTACATCTTGATATGGTGGTAATGTACCTGCTGTCTTTTCACGGATTGGGGTGATTAGGTTACTGGTTATGGTATATTTTCCCTAATCCGCGCTCAGACGTTGGGCGCCAATCTATAATGTAACTTTTATATAGATACAAGTACTGATAAGTAGAGTTGTAATAGATGTGTATTATTATTATAGATTCGTAGATAGTACGATAATATCTTCTAACTCTTCTTAGTGGATCTTCACTCACTTCTGCCCCGCGATGGAGCGCCAATCTATAAAATAACTTTTATAGATGTAGATATATATTTATGGTGGTGTAGTAGTGTGAGTGCAGATACGCACCGGTATCTACGATAATGTTGTTTTTTATAAAATGTCGTAATTATAACTATTATGGTTATTAGTGTGATTGTATTGTTTAATGGGTGCGTATTAATAGTCCACTTTTTTGATTTTAAATGTTTCGCGCACTCTGTTATATACCTCCCTCATTTACCACACGTGGATATTTCAGTCCTGTTCAGTGACGGTTCCGCTGAAATACATACACTTTACATACAGATAGATATTCAGGTTGAATATTCAATATAGTTGTCACACACAATATAAATGAAATAACATCTAAATAATATTCTGAATTATTATTAGATCTATTTAAACTCTTCCGCCACCTTTGGTAGAACTGATTAAAAATAAATGAACTAATTTAGAATTGAAATGATACTCTTTTTCACTGGTAATAAAAGTGGAGGTTTATTAACAATTCGAGATATTATAAAATCTTTGAACAATGAACAATCAATGGCTAACAACCTTTTAGATAATAATTACAAATAAAAATTCAAAATAAGACTCTGTTCAGCCTCAAGGCTGGTAAACCTGTTATTTGTACAATAAGTTAATTTCAAGAGGTTATGTTCTCTTGTATCAGTGAATTACCATATTCGTAAGGTTCTTTTAGGTAACATGATACCAGGTACAAGATGTAATATTAATAACGATATAAAATGAACAATAATTAATAATAAACAAACAAATATAAAAATCGAAAATTAATACCATATATCTGATAGTTATGGTACTATCGTACGCGGGAATGCGCACGCAACTTTTAGTATTCTTCTGACAATTATCAAGCTCGTTGGCTTATACAGTTAAAATGTATCACTTTATTTTAATAATTCGTTTTGAGAATTATCTATTTGCAAGAGAAAAATTTATTAAAAAACTCTTGTTATTATTTCCATCTGGTTTGGATTTTACTTGAGAACAGACTGGTAACAGTGAAACTGGCAAGTTACCGTTACGATTCTAAGGTTATGTTATAACGGGTATTGTTATAATGGTTAACTATTTCTTAATATTTATTATTACTTAATCTAAATATAAACACATTATTCGTAATATATTGATGTGTTATTATCAGGATTACATTTATTCTTTCGTATGAAAGTTAATAATGTTTACTTTAAAACATCGAAAAGTCAAGAAAACAATTTTAGTCAATTGAGTGACTATTGTTATTACTCGTATTTAGTAATAAATGTTTCAAACATAATTTTTTTAATAATGATAAATAATTAAAATATTTTTTCAATATTTTAATAATTGTGAATTAATATTTCTTTTAATTCTGATAATTCAATCATAGTTTCTGATACTTCGCCTTTTCTGACTTGCGTAGTATCAAAATTATTTGTTTACGAAATTATTATTTCGGTTTCAATATTATTTAAATAAAAATTGTACTCCCTGTTTTTTATCTTTCACAACACTCGCAAGTACGATTGACATTATACACTAATCGTACTTGTTTAAATAAATAACTCCGCACATTTCACTCGTAAATATTGGTGTAGTGTTAAGGTTATGTATGTTGGTTTACTTAATGTCACTGCCGCGCACCAATTCAAAATTAAAACTTTTTCATGTTGGCGAGTGGCGTGGCCTCTCCGTCGAAAGACTGATCGTGAACTGTGATGCTTCCTCTAAGCGTCTCCTGCTCGTCTGGCTAAGGTCATTCATTCTATTGGTTGAAAAAATTATACTCTCTGACCCAAAAGCCTTTGTCTTCTTAAAATATTTAATTTTTTAACAAATTCGATTTTGAGGTTGAGGCTTTGTGACGTCAGCACTGGTACAAAAATTTAATTGAAAAGTTTAAAATCACAATAACTTTCTTAATCTATGTCCTATCGTTAAATGGTTGATGTCAGTGAATTGCGGACATCCTACGCTTTAATTTAAGTCTAAGAATGATTATTTTCCGTCCATCACTTCTATCACTATAACGATTTTATTAAATATTTCTGGTGTATCTTATATTTATAAGTCTATTACACCAAATTTCACTTATTTATATTAAAACACTTTTTAAATAAACACTCTGAGTCCATATCTCAATTGGTTTGATTCAAAATTTGGGAATAATTGTTCCCTAAACAATATCTCGTTATGGCGTCTTTAGGCGTCCATATTTGATTTTTTATAAATGTGCTTAAAACTAATTTTTCTTATTTAAAACAGTAATATTGCAATCTAATAATACTAGTAACGTCTATTTACATAATTTTACACTAGAATATTTGTACATGACTGTGTTTAATCTACTATTTACATTGTTTTAGTCCCCTCCTATCTCTCTTATACAATTGTTACCTTATTTTTGGTTTTTTCTATATAAATTATATTATGTACTAATTGTAATTAGTGTACTCACATTGTACCCAATTCATTACACATAATGGTTAGCTTTTGGCTAGTTCAGAACCCTTCAATTTTTCAGTAATGGGTCTGTTTATGTTGTGTCATATCATAGTAGTCATTTATTTTTGTTAATACAATAACTAAATTGTTATTGTTACACTTAGTTTGGGTTTCCAAAGTAGTATTAGACATTATTCTAACTCTTGATAATGTTTTCATTTACTTTTAAACAAGTTTACATGTCTTATTTTTCATAAATAACTTGCTCCTCATGGTTTGTTTACACCTGGGTTCTCTCATTGTAGTCATTTGGTTTTTAATTATTTGTATATAAAATGACTGTTTTTATGGTCATAGTCTGTTCTCAAAGTAGCATTGGGATTCCCTCTTACTACTGGTAACAACCTTAACTATCTGTGTTCAATCTTTGATACAGTATTTTTCTTAACTAGTTAGTTATACAATGGTTCAGCTTACTTCTGGTTATATGTACATAGTTAGTTAGTTTACAATATTTTGGTTACAATACTGTCATTATTATGTTCAGAATCTGTTCTCAAGGTAGTGCCAGATATTTATCTCACTACTGGTAATACTTTTATTAACATTGGTATTTGTTTTGATATTGTATTTTGTCTAACTAAATTGGCATACTTGTTCCATCTCTACTATCTCTGTGCCATCATATTTGCTTTGTTTTATTTGCATTGTGTTGCAATCTAATACATTGTCTCTTAGGATTTATTATTATTTATAACAAATTCTTGATTGATATCATAGTTGATGATCAATTATTTATATTAACATGTATGATTTTCTGTTTCATAGGTGTCTTCCCTATGGGGTTATGTAACAAAGTACCACATGTTTTAATGCAGTATTTTTCTACTACTAACATGACTTCAGTATGGTATCTTACTATAATATTTTAATTATTTTGTTACACATGTTTATACAACTCCTTCTTAAACAATAACACAAATCTTTTTGTATTAATTACAATATTTTTCTGGTCATTGGTTGAATTCAATTCCTGTCATTTTGTTTTATACATATCAAAGGTTTTTTATTTGTTGTCAGTTCTCTATGAACAATAACATAATTGTTCTATTTTATTCTATTCTGGTGGTCTTATGATTATCTGTATTGATCACAACCTTTATTAAATTAGTCACACTCATTGTCTGTGTTTATTTGACTATTTTAATTCTTGCTGTTTCATTATGAAATTAACATATTTTCTTACACTATAAACTTCAGCACTGGGATTGTTTGTGTGGTTTATTCAGTTGAAATTAGTTAACTATTCACAGGTTTCACATCTATGTTAAGTACTCACTGTAATTGTTTGTGGTTCCTTAAATGTTAAACACTGGTTTTCTTTTCATATTTGATAATCATCACTTCTTTTGGTCACTTATAAAGTCTTTAGTACACGTGGTTTATGTTGAGTCCTTGCATGATCCATCCATCTTCTTCTCTCTTCATGGTACGCTTCCTTGTCCTTCTTCTTTCTTCTTCTTCTTCAATATTTTCGTTGTAGTCACTATCTTTATTTATTTCCCTCGCTGTTGGAGTGTGTTGGTCCTTATTTTGTCGGTTCCCCTCACTGTTGGATCCTATTGGGTCTGGTTACTGATATTTTGTTTTGGCTCATGGCATTTTCCTTCTTCATTTTGTATTTGATGTTGCTATGTTAATATTATCTTCTTTATCGTTGGGTTTTTATATTAATATATTTGTAGATACACACTTTTATACACTTAGGTTTATTTATCTAGACAAATACGCTTCTAGATATTTTTCTATGCTTTTCTTTTACTTGACGTTATATTAGCTTATATTATGTAACTACCATATTTGGTAACGTTACAATATATATATATATATATATATATATATTGTAACCAGATGCTGTTCCACGCTGTTACAAAAAAATATTTCTTCGTATTGTACAAAGAAAAAAAAAAAATGTTATTTAAAAAAAATTTTGTCCAAAAAAAAATTTTGTTTGTTTGTTGTAATAATTTAGAAATAATCCTGGTTCTGCGTTTTGGTTAAAATTTTAAAATTCTGTGAGTTTATTTTGGTTAATTTTTACACTTCTGGTTGACCTTAAATGAATCTGGAGTTAATCAGATTGTCTTCTTACAATAATTGATTTGCGATTTTTAGCTCTGCTCCAGTATATCACTTTCCTTTAATATTTGTCGTCTCCCAGTAAGTCCTTTATTTAACTAAAACTCTTATTCTAATATATGAAATAATTTTAAATACTGATAGTTGAATGAATTGAATTTATTGATAATATTTATAAAAGATCGATATAAAATCGATGTTGAGCAAATGTTCGACTCTTTCACAGGGCTTGGTCGATATTACAAGTACAGGTTATTTTTATATAAGTATCAGAAAGGTTCTTGTAACGATTATAATTATATAGTCAGAGAAGGGTAAGCATAGAAAGTATAACATGTACAAAAATAAGTCTTAAAAAGTAATAAATGACAATTTGTTAATAATATATAAAGTTTATAATACACAATTTATACTCATTGGTTACTGGACGAATTCGCTGCTGGTGGATACTTTGCATCATGGGAAGTTCAAAATGGCGGCACGTCTCGTTGTAGAATATTGCTGTGAACTGTTGGTTGGAAATTCTGATAATAAAATTACCTTCACAATGTTTTATTGGTCTCCGTAATAGTGTATATTGTCTATTGTGTTGTTCTGGTATCCTGGATAAGTGTTCAGTGTTCACTGGTGTTAATTGTCTTATGTTAGATGTGTTCAATGTTTTCTGGTTATGGCTAAGAATCGAGAAGTTGTTACGATGTGAATTGTTAATGTTAGGTTGTTTGACTGGTTTAATTCACTTGTATTGTGTTGCGTATCGTTTGTTTTCACTGTTGTGGTAGTGTATTTCACTGATTTTAAGTTAAAAATTGTCAATTTAGGTAACTCGTTTTCACTGATTTTCGACTTTGTACGCCATTACAATTCGTTATACCGTTTTTTAACGCGATCGAGCATCAACCGTTCACGTTGAATGTTAATAATGAACTGTTTTACTTCCTTCGTCTTAGGAAATATCTTCCCAAGTTAATATGAAAAAAGTATTGTTTAAATAATTTTCACTTCCTATTTATATATATATAATATACATTATATATAGAATATTTTTAGTTTATTGATTGCTTTCATGAACTATTAACCACATAATTGGTTTATTTACCTCATTCTGTTTAATTTGATATGTCATAGTCCATATTTGTATAGATTTTTGTTAAAATTGCCATATTTCTGTCTTTTTGGAAATCTAGGCCCAAAATCCGGTTTCCTGTTCTTGTACACAATTACTGCCATTTTAGGTGTTATTAATATAATTATAATAAATTTCAGATGGTCACAAATCTTTTGCTTTCCTAAATTCTTATAAATTTAACATTTGAACTGTCTTTTAGTGATAAATCATGAATTTACAATTCCTCCTCTAAAATATTTAGTTATTACCTTTTGAAAATTTTTAATAATTTAAGACATCTTTCTATATTACTCTTTGAAAGCATAGGATCAGTTATAGTAGTGGGTTATTGATCCACCTTACATAAATCTTATTAGTTTACATGGTTCATTGGTTAATTAACTAGTTTATATTAATTTTTTGGTAATTCATTATTTGGCCTAGAAGTTAGTATTTTACATATATGGTTTTTTCAAATAAAGTTATTTTTGCACCTCCTCTGACTTTTTAAAGTTAACATCACATTAAATAAAATTGTTTACATAACTATTGATACTTGTAGCATATAATTCATGCTACTAATACAAAAAATAATATTTAATATTAACTAGCAGTCTTCAAAGTTAGACATGTTTGTTGGAACTATTTTTAACATACATTTTAAACATTTTATAAACTGATGCAGCATCCATACATAAACATTTTAATCTGTATGCATACTGTTATGTAACTAAAACATCTTACACTAAATATAAACCTTATTCTATTAGAACTCTTTGAAAGTGGAGTTCATAGGCTCTAAAAATAATTAGCCATTTAACATTTATTAGTTTTTACTACACTTGAGTTACTTTCTGTCTTTTCTGATTATATTATATTATTATCTTTAATCCCCTTGTACAGTAAACATTCCCCCACATACTCTCTTTATTATTGGCATTACTATGAATGTTTTGAGATAAAAAAGTGACCTCTTTTATGAAACATTAGAAATATTTTTCATTTCAATATTTCATCACTTGTTAATTATAAAATATAAAAGTTATTTAATAGCACCTTGTTTAAGTAATAGTTACACATTAACTTGAAGTTTATTATATTTAAAATCACTACACTGGTACACATTCACTGTTGGTTCTGACTTATATTTGAGTTTTATTATATTCTCAGACCAAACCTTTAGTCATAATGGACTGTGAAGATTTGTTTATTTTACTATATAATAACTTTAGTTGGTGCACTTCTTATCACACTACTAAATACTTTTGTCTATAATTAAGTTACAATTTTATTAGGTTTTGTGGTGTTATATTTTCTTTGGTGGTATTAATATTTGGTTTGGGGTTCATTATCGTTAATAATAGGTTTATTAATAGGTATTTATTGTGGTTCTTTCATCCTATATCTTCTTTTATTCTCTTCTTCCTTCTTGGGTAAACCAAGGTACTTAGTTTTATTTTGTCCGTTGGTTGGTTCGGGGTATCTTCTTTATTATCTGCTCCTAAACTTTACTCTTCCTTCTTGGGTTCGGGGTATCTTCTTTGTCACCTGCTCCTAATCTTCCTCTTCTTTTTTGATTTCGGGGTATCTTCTTTATTACATGCTCCTAATCTCCTGGGTAATCTCCTGATTTTTTATATGAGTTTCTTTTAATTTATTTCCTTGAGTTTTAGTGTTGCTTTTTTATTATGTAATTACTTTTTCCTTTTATAGTGGTGTTTTTCTTTGAAGTGTAATTCATTTTCATTTGAAGTTCTTTGAGTTATATGTAATTTAATTATTTTTATGATCGTAATGGAATTAATTTTTAGTGGATTATCTGTCATGCTACAATATATATATATATATATATATATATATATATATATATATATATATATATATCTCACACACAATAATACAATTTAAAATACCAAAAACCAACAGGAAACCACAACAACAACCAACCAACACACAAGTACTCCACAAGATTCAGAATTAAGAAGGCTGAGGATGGGAACACTAAGTGTCCTGAAACAGTAAGGAAAAAACATCATGAGGTAAAGTTATTATAAATATTAAATTTATTTAAAATAAAAATATAATAAAACTGCTGTTAAGGAATTGAGGTATTAAGTTGTTTTTATGAGGTAAATTATGTTATTGATACTTTTTGACTGGTTTATGACTTCTCTGTGTAAGCACCCCTGGTGGTGCACCATTTCATGTTGACAATCACAGATGTAGGGGATAAAAAAATAAATTGTTATGCATACCTGCCAACTTTTACGGTTTTTCCGTAAAATTTACGGAATAGCGTGTGTTTTACGGCTTAATGGATGAACTACGATATTTTACAAGATTACGTACGAAGACCTTATTTTCAAAATTCGCGCCAGAACGAGCTTCCGTATGCTACCGGTACATGTTGTGTGACCATCGATATAATATATTATCTCGATGTGTGTGACCCGTGAGTATTCGATACATCGCCTTTTCCGGTCGTTACAGTTTTCGACCATGAATACATTCCTATATGAATATAATGCTTTCCGGCTGAAATGCAGTCGTTCTATATTGATATATTTGAGTTGCGAGATCGACTAGTTGGTTCGCAAGCCGCTCCGATTGAAGCGTGGTTAAAGTATTCTTTGTTTCGCTGACTTGGCGTGGTTGGATGCAAGTTACGTAGCTGACATTGTATATTATAGTTACGGAATAACATGTGAATTGCGCTCGTTGCATTTTCTTCGTGTTTTACGCAACGTGTTGGGAAGTCAAGGTTGTGCTGGAATTGTTTTTAAAGAAATCGTGAATTGTGCTCGTCGCTTGTTTATCTTCATTTTATTTGCACCATGTGTTTGGAAGCTGAGAATATGTTGTGTTGTAATTGGGGAAAGACCTTGTGAATCATGCTCATCGTTTATTTTGCGTCGTATTTTTCTCAACGCGTTGGGAAGTCGAGGTTATGCTGCAAGTTTGAAAAAAACGTGAATTGTGCTTGTCGCTATTTTTGCTTCATTTTTGTCTTCACTTATTTCGATACAAAGGGTATGTTGTGAGTTGTGGGATAACGTGAATTGTGTTTGTCGCTTTATGACTGTGTTGTTTATCAGAAATCATGAGTGAATCCACGAAAAAACAGTATTTTCATGTGTTCAGGGAATCCTGTTCTTTGGAATTCCCATGCATCTTGAAATCCAGAAAAGGAGAAAAATTTGCGTTTTGTACCGTGTGTGCGTGTGATATTAATATAGCACATGGCGGCAAAAACGACATTACAAATCATATTAAGTGTGCTAAACATCTCGGTAATTTGAAGTCAAAGGCAGAGAATCAGAAAATACATAGTTTCTTTACCAAAGCTGGAGATAGTAATTACGATGTTATTCAAGCCGAGTGTTTGTTTACTTCTTTTCTAATAGAGCACAACATACCACTGGCTGCAGCTGATCATGCAGGAGCCTTGTTCAGAAGGATGTTCCCTACATCGGAAATTGCTAAAAAGTATGGCTGTGGTCGCACGAAAACAACATGTGTTTTGAACGAAATGGCATGTTGTACAACCCAAGAAATTGTCACACGTCTACAGAATGGACCATTTTGTTTGTCCACAGATGGAAGCAATGACACTAGTTCGAAGCTGTATCCGATAGTGGTTACATTTTATGATGCCGTGCAAGAAAATGTTACAAGTAGTGTACTATCGGTACCAGCATTGGAAGGAGATTCGACTGGACGCAACATTGGTAAGCTGCTACTATCGCAATTGGAATTGCACAAAATACCAATTAAAAACTCTTGCATTCTGTTCGGACAATGCTCCTGTTATGATTGGACAGAAAAATGGAGTTCTTGCAGTTCTGAAAGAAGCTCATGCAGATATTTTTGGCATTGGTTGCAGCTGACATCTCATTAATTTAGCTGCTGAGAAAGATGCAGCAAGTTTACCACTCAGAATCGATGAGATTCTTGTTGACCTTTTCTATTATCTGGAGAAGAGTGCCAAGAGAAAAAAACGGCTTCAGAAATTTCAAAGTTTGCATGGAAAAGAAATACAGAAATTGTTGAAGCACGTGTGCACAAGATGGCTATCCTTAGGCAGGTGTTTAGACAGATTATTAGATCAGTGGGATCCACTTCTTTCGTTTTTCAAGGACGGAGTAGTGAGTGCTCCAAACGTTTCTGCCAGTTTGTCATTCTTCACCATTCCTAAAGCAGTCTGCAGTAGATCTGATGACAACCAGAAAAAGAGACTTCTCGATTGCTCCTCCTCATCTGAAGCCAAAAGAATGGCACGTTCTTCCAAATGTGACACGCCAGTTCTGCGAAACGTGAATCCCACTACATCTCGCGAAGAAAAGCTGTTCATGTTTCTTTCTTCGGACCTTAACAAGGCTATTTTTACTTTTCTCCATGTGACTATCCCATCATTTGAAAGAGTTAATACAGTCCTTCAGAGTGCTTCCCCGCATATTCACATATTGTTCGACTTAATGATGGATCTGTTGAAACAGGCGCTCACTAAGTTTGTGAAACCAAGTGTAATTAAAGGTTCTGCATTGCTTGATGTCCAGTATCACCCTATCCAGAACCAGAAAGTTGACGAGGAATTGATTATTGGCATTCAAACCCAGAACTTGGTTAAGACACTGAAAGATGAAGACAAATCTCTATTTTTTTCGTCTGTCAGAAACTATTTCTGTACTGCCTGTGATTACATGGTCAATAAGTTCCCTTTCAGGAGTGATGTCCTGAAGCATGCACAGGTTGCAAAACTTGACAGCATCGAAGAAGCTCAGTTTTCTTCCGTTAGTTTCTTTTTGGGGAAGTTTCCCATTATTCTGTTGCGGAAAGGAAATGAAACAAGAGATGATGCTGTCAATGAACTCCAAAGGCAGTTTGCAGCCCTTCAGATAGATGACTTGTCTTCTGTTGAAGGTAAACAGGGTTCGGTTGTTTCTAAATGGGCTCAGGTATCAAACATCCTTGAAGCTGATGGACATCATAAATTCGACAGAATCTCTAGATTCATGTTGTCTATTCTTACAATACCACATAGTAATGCAGAATGCGAGCGGATTTTTAGCCTAGTTAAGAAGAATAGGACTCAGTTCAGGTCATCTATGTCCAATGAAACTCTGGAAGCCATTTCCATTTTGAAGACGAACAGTTTTGAACCATGTCATAAAAGCACTTTTTCTAAAGACTTTAAAGAAAGCTAAACAAGCTACAAGTTTATCCCTTAAATCGGACTAAAGGAAGTGCATGTGATTGTAAATAATATAAATAACTTCAGTGTACTGTATATAATTATCTTTTTGGTTTGAAGTGGAGCAAGATACTCTTTTCTGCAAAATTTTCTTCGGTTGTGTGCATAGCCTACGAATAACGTTGGGTAAGTGGATTTCATTGATAAATTTTACAAGTACTTGTGGTCGTTTAATTCATGTTAAATATTTTGTCCTTTAGAATATTGTATTAATGCTATAGAACTCTAATTATCTGAAGTGAAAAATATGCATGTATTTTGTGTTGTTAAACTGCATTTTGACGCGCGGGTTCGGACGTATTTTGATGCGCGGGATTTTTACTGATTGGCCTTTTGGAAATTTGGCAGGTATGGTTATGGTATACCTGTATTTTAGAGTACCTATACTTTCAGTATTATATACGCAAATTCAGTTTTCTTAGTTTAATGATTTTATTCAAGCGATGATTGTGAAAACAAGTGATATGTGTTATAGATGACCAGTGTTCCAGATGCTATCACGAGGCTGAGAAACTTGCACAAACTTGTGTTAAGCCAGAATTCTCTGACAGCGTTACCTGCTACCATGGCAAAATTGAAGAATCTTAGGTAAATACCACGTATCATTTTTATTTGTCCATTCTGTTATACAGGCAATATTATCATACACTTTTTTCTTACGTGATGATGTAACAAAGACATTGCCAAAGCTAATCATACAGATTATGAGTGTTTGTTTCCACTTTCTGATATGTATTGTCTTATTAATTCTGTTTTAGAGTGAAGCTCAGAACAGTTGCTACATATATGTAGAATGCTATATGTATATTTTATTCTTTATGTGGAGAATAAAATTTTAATAGAAGCAGAGAAACCGGAAACAGCTCCTAGAGTTGTCCTGATTAATTGTGGAGTACAACAAGGGTGTCCATTATCACCTTCTCTTTTTAATTTATACATTGACGATGTCATACAAAACTGGCAGATGTGTCTTCCGGAACATTTTATGATTGGTGACTCTACAATTGACACTTAGTTGTTTGCGATGTTCTGTCGGGGTCTGAAAACAGTTTGCAGATGGGTTTACATCTGTTAAATCGAATCCGCAAAGACTCTGGATTGCAAACATCCACAATTAAGTCTGTAACGTGTCAGAATTGGGGATTTTTTATTTCTTGATGTTAATGGGTATTTGTATTGTATTTATTTCATTTTTGGGTGGGATTTGATAAAATTATTGTGAAAGTTTTATTTCCCGGCGAACGTTATTTCTATTACAACAGAACGCATGGCAAGTGAAGCAGTTGGAAACAAAGCAGAGACGCAGTTTGTGTTGAGTAACTCGCTGAGGAATGCGCCACCTTAAAAATTCTAAGAACTCTGTGTATGCGTGGCGGCGCCCGTACGTAACATTACAGGACGGCGCGCTGTTAGTGACGCCGTGAAAAATCCGACGAAGCTGTAAAACATGGCGATGGAACGAACAGTGTGTAGCAGCAACCGGCCAACTACAGGAAATGTCGTTAAGCCACGCCTACTACTAGTGACACCAGCATAGCAGAGGCCAATATCGTCACCTGTTACCACACATATACCAGCTATATTCCATGCATAAAAGGAATACGTCACAACAAATTAAGCATGAATGGCGACTAAAATCTGTTGGCAGTGAATGCGCATTTCCTGCCTCTCAACGAAGCACGCTGCCCAGTTCTACTATCGTTGCCGGTCGGCACGGAGCAAAGTAGGCTCCATCCAAAGTTTTCTTTATTATTTTACCAGTAAAGAGTTCAATAACAGTGGAAAAAGTTTGTGACCGCGGTCAATCCAAACGATAGAAGCAAATCAGGTATTTTTTCGGACACCTAGAAATCAAACATTAATTAAAACGATGAGTGCGCGAGCGAACACGTGGCCGGCAGTTTAAGTGCAAGGGCTGGGGGGGCTTATTATAAATGTTAAGGGCTAAATAAATTTTCTGCGAGAATGTGTGAGTGAGCAATGCTGGGCTGTTTGTGTTTATAATTGTGTTTGTGTCTTTATAAATGATAAGGTAAGCCATAGTTTATACAGTAAGTACAAGCAAGGTGCAAGAGTTGCACAACATTTGACGACATGTAAATGTATTTGGTAAACGATAATTTCAATATTTGAGCATTAAAAATTATCAATTCTCTTCATAACGATGTGTAGAGTTAATTATTTCGAGAACCCTTGAAACTAATGTTTGTATCTAGCGTTCGTACGAAAGGATCCTGGCCCCACACAAAACGAAACTTTCAAGGTAGGTGGAAGTTATTATATTAACATATTTAATATATTTTTAAATAGTAATAACCGTCTCAAGTCCAAGGTGATGGCTTTTCATGGAGCTGATCCCGTTTTCGGGCAAAAATTGTTATGGATGGTACTCTCATGGAACAAGTTAGCAATTTTGAATACCTGGGCTACAGTGTGTCTTATAATGAAAGCAATTATGTTGTGAATGAGTTGCATAAGTTCAACCTTATGTGCGGGACCATTTGGCGAACCCTTAAGTCAGCAAGTAAAGGAACATGCCTAAAATTCTACTAGGTGATGGCTCTTCCCACACTTCTTTATGAGTCTGAGAATTGGACTTTAATGAAAGGTC
Organism: Magicicada septendecula; assembly: GCA_034769895.1. Classification (NCBI taxonomy): domain Eukaryota; kingdom Metazoa; phylum Arthropoda; class Insecta; order Hemiptera; family Cicadidae; genus Magicicada; species Magicicada septendecula. Next base: position 354,193,796 of record CM068375.1, read on the forward strand.
AGGCCAGTTGCATCCAAGCGGCTGAAGTGAGATTTGTCAGGCATGTGGCAGGGTATACTCTCCATGATCATAGAAGAAACACAGATATAGCAGGAACTGAATGTTATGAGTATACTCGACAGATTGCCCGGTATCGGAAGAATTGGTGGGAACATCTTTGCCGAATGGATGACTCCCGGATCCCCAAACAAATATGGAACTATAAGTTGAGGGGTTGGAGAGGTGTGGGGCATCCGAGGAAGTGCTGTAGTGGCCATCTCTAATCTTTGCCTATTTGAGACCAGAACAAACCATCCATGGTTTAATCCTTGAAGAAGAAGATGATGATGATGGTGACGTGTATCATAGCATAGATATGGAAAACCATAAATGTAGTTTGTTTAAACAATTTGATGATAAGAATCATAACAAGCTGGAAACTGTGAATATTTGTTATATTCAGTTCTTTTGGTGAACAGATTACGCCAGATTATGGAAGTCAGTAACAGTATTTTCTCGTCCATAGTGATTGCGTGTCCTGGTGTCTTGTGTTTGTGCTATAAGACTGAGAAAATTCCAGTACAAAGAAATGGTTAAGTATACAAAAATGTAAAACCAAACACATGTGCTACTAGTACACTTGATCTGCTAAACTACGAAATATAACATTAGTAGAAAAAATAATAAATAACTGGAATCTTTTGTCAGTCAGAATAACCAGAGAACTTCCCATGGAAATGTCACCAAATTTGTTTTTCAATGTGTGTGAATCTTGGACCCAAAACATCTATCCCTTCTTAACCTTCGTAACTACCAATCATCAACTGAATGACGATGCAGGGAGAAGCCAGAAGATAAAGGAATAGAGATTCAGAAGGATAGGTATGGAATTCCATAAGTGGATTAAAGCTAAAGGAAGAAGGAAGTGCATGTTATAAAAGTTTTGAAAGCAGGTTACTTTTGTGTATAAATATAATGTACAAAATATCTAAATAAAAAAATTACACTATAAAAACAAACATTATTAAAACCTATATTATATAATTGCTAAACTGTTTTCAAAATTTTTGATTATGGTATAATTAGGTTTACTAATTCTCTTCCTTAATATAAAAGGAATGTGTATTAGTATTCAAACAACTTTAGGTCAATTTGATAATAAACAGGAACAAATCCTTTCAAATGCCAAGCAAATTTATTAAAAACCACCTTCCTGTTACAGTACTAATTGCCATCTTGTCTGTTAAATTGTGTAGCCTAATGCCTATTGAAGGGGATGACCGAGCACTGTGTGTGTGTGTGTGTGTGTGTGTGTGTGTGTGTGTGTGTGTGTGTGTGTGTGTGTGTGTGTGTGTGTGTGTGTGTGTGTGTGTAGTGGAGTTGCAGCCACTATAGTGTATATGCAGATCGTGTTATCACATGAGTACGATTATCATGAGTTTTCTGTTCAAGCGCAGGGTAGGTCTTACAGGGCATGAGCCCTACACACATCCCTACCCTCCGCTAGTACCCTCCTCTGCACAAGTTCTGAGAGATGGGGAGGCCTTGTGACAACTACACAAGTAACTTGTTGTTACTATTGATGTCACCATACGTGGTCTTGTATTGTAAAATGTATTTCTTGATCTTACAGGAGCTTGTATGTTGCTGACAACAGACTGACAGTTTTACCTACATGGATGTACCATAAGGAATGTTTCAATGAACTCCACTTAGATGGAAACTATTTTTATAAAAGCACACTCAACAATTGGACACGGCCGAAATGTGGAGATTTTGAAATTTTGACAGTACCAACACTGTTTGCCACTGTTGCCAACTGTATAGTATCTGAAAGGTATGCATGCACACCTTTCTGAACTAGGTATATATGCACATATTGTGTGGTGTTTTGAATAATCTTTTTATTAAAAAAAAAGAACAAAACTATTTTAAAACATGGTCTAATCAACACTATACTTGTATGCTTATATTGATAGTAGTAAAAACAGAATAATTAAACACGAGGTGTGATGAAAAAATAAGAATTTATATGTTATTTACCTTAAATTATCCGCTGTGTGATTTCTTGTGCTTCGTCTATTACGCGTTTCAGAGCTTATGCTCCATCATCAGATATTAAAAAGTTAAAACTATCACTCTTGCGAGATCGTTAAGAAGTTAAAATGTCAAAATTTGCATATGAACCGTACACGGATTTGGGTGTGCACCCGTTCAAGTTCATTCTGCCACTGAGCAGTTGCTACCTTATCATAGCCCCAGCGAGCAGACTCAAGGCGGTATCGTACAATCGGTTGGATACAAAGTTCAGGTGGTCATTTAACACGATATCGCGACTCCTTGGGTTTGCATATGCACTGTAAATTTCAAATTCCTCCAAGGCATTCATGAAACGGCCCTTCTTACACACATGTAACGGTATTAAATTGGAACTAAAATCTGTGTAATTATGATTGTGTGAAGTCAGGTGTCGGGCATAATTTGATTTGATGTTGTCAATGTTTCTTATTTTCTTAGGTAAATGTTCTCGAAATTGTTTAAGGAAACCTCTCCCAGTCTGTCCAATGTAGAAGCACTCGCAATCATTGCATGTTAACTTATATATGCCAGTTTTTTCTTCTGGAGGCGTGTGTTTTTTCGGTTTGAGAACATCCAGTAACTTATTATTAGTCCTGAATGAAATAGTGAAACTATTATTATTCAATATAGAAGACAAAACCTTAGGCATAAAGCTAGTGTAATTAGTAGATATAAAATTTTTTTGCGTGTTGTTGTTTATTCGGGGTTTAAGCATTCTTTTTTCACGTTTTCTCAACAGTTTGTCAATGGTTAAACTATTGTAACCATTGGCAACCGCGATATATTTTATGACATTTAGCTCATCACGGAAGTCATTATCATCCAAAGGAATTGTCAATAATCTATGAATAAAACTATTGTACGCTGCCATTTTATGTGAAAGAGGATGATGAGAGTCTGCATGTATTGTGGTGCAGTGGTAGTCGGTTTCCTATAAATGTTGAACTTTGGTTTATTCATCTGTCGAGTGATGGTTACATCTAGAAAGTTTATCTTGTTATCAACCTCTGTTTCAAGAGTGAACTGGATGTTTCTATTTATTTTATTTAAACAGTTTTTAAATAATTCGATTTTTCTTATAGTACCATAAAAAATTAAAAACGTATCGTCTACATACCGTGCATAAAATATTATTTTATTTGCATATATATTATTGTTTAACAAGTGAGTATTCTCATAATAATTCAAATAAATATCGGCCAGTAGGCCGGAGAGGGGTGAGCCCATAGCTAGGCTATCATTTTGAATGTAAAACGAGCCATTAAAAGTGAAATAGTTTTGTTTCAAAATAACCTCGAGTAAATTAATTAACTTATTTATTATCTGTGTGTTCATGCAACTATTGTCAGATAAATTGTTTCTCAAAATCTGTAATGTATCTATGACTGGGATGTTCGTGTATAAATTAGTTATGTCGAACGACGCCAATTTGTGGTTAGGTTGTAGTTCAACAGATTTAATATCACTAATAAAATTATTGTTGTTCTTAATACAATGATTATTACGTAATTGTAAATTATCTTTTATCAAACGAACTAGTGCTTTTGCAGTTTTGAAGCCAGGAGCAGTGGTAAAGTTCATGAGCGGTCTGATAGGTATGTTATGTTTATGAATTTTAGGCAGTCCTGTGGGGCTTTAGCGTTGATGGGCTTTAAGTAACGTCGTGTGCTTTCATTGAATAAATTGGTATCATAATTACACAATCATAATTACACAGATTTTAGTTCCAATTTAATACCGTTACATGTGTGTAAGAAGGGCCGTTTCATGAATGCCTTGGAGGAATTTGAAATTTACAGTGCATATGCAAACTCAAGGAGTCGCGATATCGTGTTAAATCACCACCTGAACTTTGTATCCAACCGACTGTACAATACCGCCTTGAGTCTGCTCGCTGGGGCTACGATAAGGTAGCAACTGCTCAGTGGCAGAATGAACTTGAACGGGTGCGCACCCAAATCCGCGTACGGTTCATATGCAAATTTTGACATTTTAACTTCTTAACGATCTCGCAAGAGTGATAGTTTTAACTTTTTAATATCTGATGATGGAGCATAAGCTCTGAAACGCGTAATAGACGAAGCACAAGAAATCACACGGCGGATATGTGTCAGTTGTTGGGAATATTATATGCTGAGTTTGTGTTTAAGAAGCAATCATTGATGATAAATTTTAGTACAGTCATGATTTTTGTATTTTTGAATTGATGGAACAAAGAATTTGTATTAAAATTTGTGAAAAAAGTAATATCAAGTGCAATGAAGTACTGCAAATTTTGCCAAATCACTGTAAGATAAACTGATGCAGGGAGTTGTGTAACTAAACAAACATTTTTTAAATAAATTTTACCTGCCTGAATCTTACCTACCTTGCGATCTTTTCTCGCAAACTTACCTTTTTTCAAACACCATCAGAACGTCAGGGCCGCCACCTATATTTTTTTACTAAAATATGGAAAACTTTACACTTTAACCTTAATTAAAATATCGGTATGGAGAACCATACATGACTTCCATATTCTAAGATTTATATTTAAAATGATTTTCGAAATGACATATTACCATGGAAACTACTTCTTTCTACTTACTGCTTCAGCCTTAACCACAGTACTGTGGTCACTAACGTATACCACCTTACGTTATCGCACTCGATTTTCACTAATGATGGAAGTCGATGGCATTGCCGAAACGTCTGGTTTTGTAGAAAACATTGGACTACGGCCAAATATCCCGGGAAGGAATTTTAACAAAAACTACTTCTTTGTTGCTGATAACGTTGTACACATATATATAAAAAATATGCATAAAATTAATGGCTTGTATAAGTTAATGATTGTTCTCCATTAAGTAGTGCTCAAGTTTCCAAAGTTTTAATATTATGATGTCCGTAATTAAAACATCAGAGCAGGTTTAGTGTGTATGAGGGTACACCGTGGACAACAATTTTCAACATTTCCTATTGAGCGTTGCTTAGAATAAAGCTGCGAATCTACAGTGTACGTTTCACAGAACAAACACGCGGAGAAGAAGGAGCGCTCCGAAGTCACTCATGGACCCACAGCATCTTGCAGAGGGTTCATTCCCTAAAGACGAAAAGTCTGTCTATGAGTTGTTCCTCTGTAAACATGTGCAGTTACACTGCCCAGCGATCCACAGGAAGCAAATCGCTATCCACGCTGGACACTTTTTCGGCTTGCACGTGTTATGTTGGTATGGGTTTCGGTACTTTCCATTTAAAAAGCGTGCAAATGTAAGAAAATAAACATGATTGAGGCCAGAAATAATGCAAATTGTGTGTGCGTGTGTGTGTGTGTGTGTGTGTGTGTGTGTGTGTGTGTTCCCTGCCTTTTTATTGCGGTAGTCATAATAATAAAATGGAAACGTAAACATTACATAACTGAGATATGCTTGCCTGCCACGAACGATATATTTTCTCTCATACATGATTTACATTAAAATGAAAAAATTATAATTTTATTGCCTGGCAACAAAATTATTTTATTTTTAACAATTACCATTGTTTGAAAAAGTTTAAATGAATTTTCAAGTACTTTACTGTTGTTAAAACATAAAAGGTTGCAGGTAAACTACCCCTTCCCCTTAACTGATCTTCACCAAAATCAAAAGGCCTTGAGTTCTCTACAATTCAGGGACTATGCAAAAAATTATTTGATTCTGTTTGAATATGCGGCTGTTATCGTTTGCCATAGAAAATACTCTTGTTAAATCATAAAAAATTGCAGGTAAACTACCCCTTTCCCTTAATCGATCTTCACCAAAAACAATAGGTCGTGAGAACTCTACAATTCAGGGCTGTATGCGAAACATTATTTGATTCTGTTTGAATTTGCGGCTGTTATCGTTGCCAAAAAAAAAATTACCCTTGATAAAAAAAAAACCGTTGCAGGTAAACTACCCCTTTCCCTCAACCGATCTTCACCGAAAACAATAGGCCATGAGTACTCTACAAATAAGGGCTGTACGCAAAAAATTATTTGATTCTGTTTGAATTTGCGGCAGTTATCGTTTGCCATAGAAGAAAAATCTACAGACAGACACACACACAGACAGACACACACACAGACACTTTTTGAAAAATGACTTTTTTCATGTTTTGAGTGCAGTACAATCAGAATCTGCAATAATCTCGAACACGATTTTTTTTGCCATCACCATACTTCCATTTCCTTAAGGAATATGGAAGTAAAAAACTGGAACAATTGTGCTATCTGACTTCCCATAATTCAGAAAATTCCCCGGAACGTTAGACGAGTTTTTCAGCACAAAGTATAGGAATGGTTACGGCCTAATAACTACAACTAACACGTTATGTAAAATCAAATATTATTTTATTCAAAATTATTTCTTTATCTTTCTTTCTTTATATTTGTATTTTTAATGATTCTATGCCAATAAATTTTATGGACTACTACTAAATCTTTCTATTTGAACCAGTACCTTTTATAACACACACACTCTCATTCGGTTTACATTTATTTCTGATAACACCCCATTTAATTAATGAGCTCTTTAATTTAAATCTTCAACGCCCATTTGGCCAATATATTCATGTTACTTAATTGTCCACGCTATCCAAAATCATTCCCCCATCTTTCAGTTCACTTTCACTGACACTGTTGTAATTTCCGCTTACGTTTATTTACGTTTATTATTTAAATTCCACTGACACTATTTCTTCCTTCTGTTCTTCTCCTGTACTTTTACATATTTCGGTAGACCTTGGCTACTCAATTCACGTTGGTCTACTGAAATTCTGAGGCTGTGTTACATTTACAGCTCTGTACTGTTTGACTAGTGGTGATGATTTGAACGGCATCAAGCGAAGCATGGGTATGCTCTGCAGCGTGTCTGGCTGGCCACGTGGCCGCAAATTTAAACTCTGATTGGCTGGTGAACGTCTCGCACCTTTCTTGACATCTCGTGAAAGGCAGTAACTGGTATTTCACAATGCCATATCCCCCACTGATTTGGTCTCCTCTTTAGTCGTACTGGTTCACCTTTTGCAAAGTACTGGTTTCATATATATTTATATCCTTAACATAAACATATTACATTTTATATCTTTATCTCTGTAACATACACAACACATATTGATCATTTATGTTGGAAACAATATACAAATTTAGAAAAATTTGAATTCTCAAATGTAGGTTATATAACATTTAAAAAACTAGCGATATTTTATATCTAATCACAATCATAGCATACTCAATTAAACACCTTATGGTTCTCATAATCAACATAATACAACATAATAAACACTCAAAATGAACATTACCATTGTTACATTAACATAAACGTTTCATCTCTGAATTTGAATAAAATTTCCTACTATTACACAACTTTTAATTTCAATTTCTATTGATTCAACATTTTAATCATTTAATTTTAATATCTACCATTTATTATCCACTTCAAATCAAAAATTTTCAAATTGCTTACCAAGATTTATATCTTTTAAATGAATTTAATTTGCATGAATTTAAATTTCACTAGAAACATTCATAATATTTTATTATTTATTACTATCATACAATCAATTGCAACGATAAATTGGTTACACAAAATATAATATACACATAATACCGTGTATCAGCTGATATGTTATCATAACAGCATAACCTCATACAGAGAACACGAAAACATACAATACAACTTTAATTTCAATTTTTTAATTAAATTTTCCAACTGTTACATTATATTTTTTTTATGAATTTGCTAACTGTGCTATAATTTTTATTGTTCGACTAAGCTTTTCGTCATCACTGACAACTTCAGGTCTTAAACAACGTCTATCAACTGTACGTTGTAGGCTTTTATACTTTAGGCCCCTCCCCTTAGTAAAGTATAAAAGCCTACGACATACAGTTGATAAACGTTGTTTAAGACCTGAAGATGTCAGTGATGATGAAAAGCTTAGTTGAACAATAAAAATTATAGCAGTTAGCAAATTCATAAAAGAAATAGTAAGGATGGCTGCTAATTTAAACAATACGAAGAATGTTACATTATAATTTCTACTCAGATTTTTTTTTTATTTCATATTCTCATTTATCAATAAACGAGTGACTCCCTTTCAAGAATAATAATCTGTTTTATTCTACGGGCATTTAAACCTAACCCCACTCTCACCGTCTTCTTCATATCAACAACTAACGGATTTGAAATAGGATGACACTGTTCTCTCAATAATATTTCCCTTCACCATTTTCTCTAACTCCACTTGAACCTCTTCTTTTAGAATAGGGCTTCAAATAACTTCTTGGTACAAAAGGTGTGTGTTCCCGTGCTTTCCGCTACACTCCTAATTCCTGGCCCTTCCAGGTAACTACGCCAACGCCTCTTTAAAACGGTCCAAATCTGCCCTCAACTCCTCGCGTTGGGGTCTCCCAACAACTCCACCCTCATTTTAAAAAAATTATGTGCTGTATTCTCCCATATTCGCTGTTTACTTTCATTACTCCCTTTCCCTCTACATATATTCACTCTCACTTCTGTGTCCCTCCTACTGACCCGTGTTTATTACACTTTACCTCCAGAAATTCTTATGATTTCTAATACCCGTGCAAAACTAACTCTGACCGGTTTAATTTCATTGTCTAACTAACACTCGTTTACTGAAATCAGTTATTGTTTTATTACAAAATCGTTACCCAAAATTCAACTTTTACCACATTTTAAATTCATTTAAATCTATCTTTTCAATTAATTTAAATTGATTACCTCAAATTAATGTAATTACGTTATTTGCAATAATTTAAATTACTTCAATTACATTATAAAATTTCAATAATGTCAATTACTTTATCAGAATAAAATATTGTTGTTGTTATCAACTCACTCAAAATTGTAAACATTGCTTACACAAACTGCCATGTATGCACACAACCTTGTAATTACTTTGATTGTAATATCTTTACCATTACATTATAAAATATTAACAATTACATACTGTTAATCATTTCATCAATTACCATTATTATCGTGTACTCAATAAGAATTATCAATGTTAAGTATCCAAAATACAATGCACATACACATAATATAACCTATTATACAATCCATACTGCCTGTAATCTCAATACATAAAACCTTTTATGTTTAATTATTTATCATTTATTATACAATTCAATTGAAAATAAATTTCTCAAATTTATTACCAAAATTTCACATCTTTTAAATTAATTAACCCATCTCAAATTAATTTAATTCCATCATTTTTCATTTTTGTTTACATTTATCATATTATCTTTTGTTTTTACGAGGGCAGTCCAGAAAGTAACTTACGTTTCAGTGTGGGCAGCGATGGGGTGGGGCTAGCGCTGCCCAAACATTTTTTATGTTTAAAAATGGCCGCTCCAATGTGCAGATGATGAGCAAAGTGGCCGGCTGAGTGTTCTTACTGACAAACTGGTAGAGAAAATCAATAAAAAATCCGTGAAAATCGCCGCTTTACAATTACTGAGCTATCACATGAGTTTCCTCAAATTTCACGTAGTTTGCTTCATGAAGTTGTCACGATAAAGCTTGGTTACCATAAGATTTGTGCGGGATGGGTCCCGAAAATGCTTACAGAAATGCACAAAAACCAGCGGATGGCATCAGCATTGTCATTTCTTGATGCCTATGACAAGGATGGTGATTCTCTACTGGACCGTATTGTAACGGGGGATGAAACCTGGGTTAGGTACGTTAAATGTGAAACAAAAAATCAATCCATGGAATTTGGCCATACTTGCTCACCCAAAAAACCGAGGAAGTGTTTGCAGACCTTGTCAGCAAGGAAAATGATGGTGACAGTTTTTTGGGACAGAAAAGGGTTCTCCTGGTAGAGTTTATGGAATGGGGTACCACAATAAACTCCGAGGTTTACTGTGAAACCTTAAAAATGCTGCGGAGATCAATCCAAAACAACCGACGCGGTAAGTTGAGCTCCGGGGTATTGTTCTTCCACGACAACGCCCGACCGCATACAGCACCATGAACGCAAGAACTTCTGGGAAAATTTGGATGGGAGATTTTCAGTCATCCCCCATACAGCCCTGATCTGGCACCGAGCGATTATCATGTGTATGAAAAAGTGGCTGGCAATGCAGCGCTTTGAAGACGACGAAGAGCTGAAGGCAGGCGTTAATGAATGGAATCGCAGGCGGCAGATTTTTACGATGAGGGCTTTCAAAAACTCGTAAATCGTTATGATAAGTGTTTGAACTTGAATGGAGACTATTTGGAAAAATAGTCTAAGAATGTAGTTTTCAAGTGTGTAAATAAAAAATTTTTCTTTCATTTTTTTTATTACTTATTCTAAAACGTAAGTTACTTTCTGGACTGCCCTCGTATATAATACCCATTTATACCCAGGTAAGTACTTATTCTCAAACTACTCATCATTTGCTACTGTGCTGTTTATTTTATAAGGTAAGTCTTTATTTTATTAACTCACTCTCTATGTATACTCTGTCTTAACTCTTCATAATCTCTATTCACCTTAAATATTCCCCCCTCTCTCTCTCCCCCTCCCCCTCTCCCCTGTAAAAAACAAAAGGTAACGTAGTTTAAATATAAATAAAATAAAAAAAAAGGCATAGCAGACACATCTCTTTATGAAATGGTCTAATCTTTAAGGTGTGTTTCATACCATATCATAAGGTAACATCAGTGCAATTTAAACCAAAATGTAAAAGTGAACACGACTGACCAGAGTGAATCACCAACAACAACACTATGAGCTCCAGGTAGCCAGAATCCGAGCCTCATGACTGCGCTAACTACTTAGAGTCAACCACTGAAATGGAGGAACACAAACTACAACTAAGATCATCCAGGAAAACCTACGGAAGAGGACCATGAAGAGGACAAGCTGTGGACCAACATCATACCCAGGTGACATGGAAGCATAACTTCCGTAGTTATATTGTTTTCTAAGAACCCAGAATAAAAACAAAAACAGTTTATTTTTTGTAAGGACTCATACAAATCATGTAAATCATAACTTAATAATATGTATACTTTCTGTAACAAGATAAGAGTAATCTGAAGATGGATACAGATATAATTAATTCAAAATTGAACCAAACTATTCTTAAAATAGTTTGCATAATGTCTAAGTACTTTTAAAATAAAAAAAAAATTAGAACCTGGATCCGTTGTATTCTATGTAATATACAGTTGTATTGTTTTGAGCTCATCATAGTAACAGTTTAAAGAAAATAAGAGCATAATATGCAGAATCTATCAGCATATTTCATTTAATAACAATAAGAATCATTAAAGGTATTATTTTGGAATCTTTATTTTGGAAGCTGTAATAAAGAGATGTTGTTGCTAAACAGAAGAGAGTGAGTAAATTTACGTAACCTTAGTCAAACTCCTGATCTTTACAAGTTCCCAATTTGTTGGTAAGTAATTAGTACTAACAATGGCAGCCGGTTTAATTGACAGAGGCCAATTAAACTGGTTCCCTGTGTTATAATGTCTTAACAGGAGGAGACGTTATAAAATGCACGACTCTGCTCCATTATAAGAAATTCTGCTTTAATATAAATTTGTGTACGTTGTGGCATATGTAAAATGCACCATTGCTGCTAAATAATAAACATTTAATTAACAAAAGGCGTAAATTTATTCACTCTGAATTTGTGAACTAGAACAAGATAAAAACAAAATAAATAAACCTTTATTAATAGAATAATAATAGTAGTATAAGGAAAGCAACGTAATAAGCAAGTCCCCGCTTGTAAAAATATTCCATTTTCAACCTGTCTGTATACTGACAGGCTGTTTCCTGTTGGAGTCGTGTTGTGGAATGTATGTTCTGACTCATGCGTTCTATTCACGGAAGTATATTCAATCAACTAAAGTGTAATAACAGTCTAGTAGTACATGGTAAACAAAATCTAAACCTATCGGAATTATAGTTTATTACCGTGAGAGTAGTAAAATTTAATAGAAGTTTAGTAAAACGCAAAATAATAATAAGCGCATATTTAAAGATTGCAAGCCCAGGTTCTCGCCTGTTTGATAAGTCATTCCCAAGCCTGTCACTAAAGGACAAGCTCGTGCAGGAAATAATCGTGTTTCAGATTGTAGGAAGTCACCCTCCCTTTGTTGAGAACACCTGCATATGTAAATAATAAGCCACCCTAACGCATTGAATCAACCTCCCTCTATTGTATTACAAAGTGTTTGACCCCTCTTGTTTGGTAACAGCTGATTGTTTAAAATAAAATAAATGTTCCTCTTCGTGAAATTCTGCTTGTCTCAGTAGCGAAAGCTCGCAAAAATTTCTACTTACGAGAAATTTTAACGTAATATTACATGTGTAAGATATTAGAATTAGGAATAATCTAAAGTTGAGTATGGGATCGACTTTAGATTATATTAAGTATAAATAAGAGAAATAGATGTAAGCACGTAATAAAGTTATGTTAATTACTCTGTTAAAAATATAAATACATAATTTGTATTACCACCTACCTGTAAAGTTTAACTGGGTCCAAGATTCTCGCACGGACGTAAGATGCCAACGTGATTTATAGGTTAATGGAATAATTTACGCTATTCATTTTGAAGAGAATTAATAAATTTTATTTTCAATTTTTTATGTATTAAGACTTTGTCAGATTTTATTCAAAACTACTCAAGGTGAAATAACATCATAATAATTTCTTATTTGGTGATCTGCTTCATGGTCACAATTACTAATTTTAACTTACGCTAGTATCTTACCTTAATTAACTATACAGACAGCCCAGTCTGCCAACATTCTCTCATTTACACCATTTTAAAACCATCCCAATCCCCTGATTATTTCTTTTAATTAACCCCTTAATACATTGTGAAATACCCCACTGCCGGCAACGTGGTGTTCACGCGAGCTCGCGATTTCGCATTCTGAATTTAATTATGTCCGAAATAGCTGTGGATGTTCTTTTGAATATCAAAGACTCACACCACTGTCACATCACTGTTCTGTTAACTCACTTTTTTACTTTAAAATTATAAATTTTGGAAGAGCCCCTTGGGGCTTCTGTAAGTAAACTGCGCAGGCACCGTCAGTAAGCGAACTGCTGAAAGCGTCTCTATGCTCACTGCCAACTAGATTGCTTCTCTCACAAGGTGGAAAACAACGCCTGCTATTTCTTCGCCACTGTTGTGTCCCATTTAACACACGTGGTGTTTTGTGTGTTGGTCGTGGATGATATTTGTTTAGCACTGGTTGACGTCACAAAAGAGGTGGGACTTGGACTCACATCCGTCGTTTTGATACCATGAAGCGAATAAAACTTTCGCCTCCTAGCCATTTTGAGTTTACTGCAGTAGCGTCGTCTGCGCACCTGCTTGTTGGTGCGTGCGGACGCGGACGTCACACAAATGTACAGTTCTTAGAAATGACGCTTTGTACATTCTTTTGTACAGATTGCACAACAGATCCTGCGTATTGCTCCTTTGTTAGCAATGCTTTTATTCAACACGTGGATTGATCACAGATGGAAAATGAATTTATGAATAATTTTTAATAAACCCCAAAAATTTAATAAAATAGAAAACCCTCCAATTCGGCCCGTTACAATACCCCCCAATGAGATATCTTCTGCCGAAACTGAAGAAATCTCATTGCTAAACCCCTAAGAGGACCGGTGAGGATGTGGTGCCAACAACCCCCTTTAGCTCTTCTACTGCATGGGTAAACAACCCCCCTGGCTCGGCGACTATGGCCGCATCTGGACGAGATCACTGGACTTCTCTGTGTGAGATCCCAACACCATAAAATCGAACAGATACGCACCACAGCGCACCTCACCTTCTATCATTCAACACCAAAATCCAAATCCCTGGCTCATATCATGCCAGATCCTCAACCGATATGTTCCCTCTTATCATGCACACTGGGCTGCCTTTAGCAGTTACTGGGCTCGCGCACACACTTATAACTACATCCTATCAAAATTGAAACATTCCTAGCTTCAAAATTTTATTTAAGTCAAAAATCAACAGTTATCTTCTTTAAAATCAAAATACAAATCTATCATCTAAATTGAATAATTCTCTTCATTATTTTTGATCATTAGAAAACAAATAAGTTGAACATTTATTAAAAATCATGAACACCCTTATTCTAACAAGTGATTATACATATATTCTAAACAATACAATTCAATAAAAACACTATTAATACACACAAACAATAATATAATCAGAGTTCAAAACATCATTTTGATGGCAGGCAAAATCAAAAATTTTTTTTTTCAAGAAAAATTTTAAATTCCAAAAAAATTTAAATTTATTAAAATATATTTTTTTTCAATATTGAAATTATTTAAAATTATTCAAATTAATTAAAAAACCAAAATCGGCATTACTTCATTGCCAAACGTGTCTAGTATAGAACATCATCCATCAGCTGATCAAACTGGGTCAAGTCAGCAACCTTGACCTACATAAGTTATACATAAGTTACTACAGAAAATACCTTGAACATCTGTAAAATTCCATTTTTAAACACAAAAACATAATAAAATAAGACATTTAAAAATAACATAGTATTATTATAATTAACAATCAAATTGATATTTAAATTACTCAAAATTACCTTTTACAACTTTACATTTTCAAATTCTATTAAAATTGTCACTGGTTTCCATCAACATTTTATATTTTTACTATGAATCTCTTTTCTTTTACTTAACCATCTCATCCTCCATTACTTTGGGTGATTTAATTATTCATACTAACTTGATTTACAACTTGACATGTATACATTTATAATCTCTCTCCATCTGACTCTAATACCACTAACAGCTTTAACTAAACATGACACCCATCTCTATCAAAACATCTATCAAAAAATCTCCAAACCCAACTTACTACTAAACTCAATTCGCATCATTCTCTCGATATAAAAAAAAATACTCTCTTAACCCTTTGTACTTAGGATATGTGTTTCCCCCCCCAAAAAAGCTCATTCCCTTAATCTGGTCCCTGGATTCTACCTAAGGCAACCCCTTCCCGCCAATCAGTCCCTTCCCGTCCCAACCACTTTTGTTGCAGACTCCTACACTACACTATCCCCTATTACAAAATTACCATCCCCAAATTAACACTCTTATTACCTCACTTCAACTACAAAATAACATCATCATTTATAAACATCAATATATCAACCAATACTATACATATATTCCCCATAACTACTGTGTCAACATCAATACTTCTCAAATTCTACATTACATTAATTCATAACAACATTATTCTCTCTAGTACCACTTTAACTTCAACTTGGATGGATCTACATGTCCCCACACACTATTAATCACCCAAAATTTACCTTTTACTATCTTTCACAAATCATTAAAATCTTAACTTTATCAAATTACTTTCCTTATCATTTAAAATAACATCTTTAACACATTAACATCATATTGAACCTTAAACACCTTGGAAATTAGTAAACAATTTATCAGTGACATTCTACTACTGATCAGCTGATTTTCTTAGCAAGGTGAATAACCTTACCACAAACACATTTCAAAATTATACAAATTATGTGAAATACCTATTTTTATCAATCCTTATCTCTAACACAATAAAATAATACATTTATAAAACAGAATAAACAGTATAATGACCATATGAACACCTATTTATCAAAGCTTAATACAAGCATTTAATTAGTGCAAAATTGAGTTATCATTTTTACGTTATGAAATTTAAATTCGTTGCTCACTTGAGCAACCCCCCAATCCACACACACTATTGTATTTTTCTGTTGGACTGTGGCGCCCATGTGCATTCACAAGGACTGCATAGTTGGAGGAATTAAACATCTCCTTGTCCTTGCTTCGGCGTTACATTTTAAAGATTTTAGATATCGACATATCTGCGTTTTATAGTTACAAGCCCTTAATGCGGGTCTACCACCTGGCTCTGCTGTCCCTACTCGGACAGAGTGGCAGCCGCTGTTCCATAGTTCCGGGATTTCCCCTAGTTTCACCCCCTATTAATTTCTAGTATAAACCAATTTCAAGCCAGCTATGGCCAAGGGACTTGATTATGGCCATAGCTGACCGCTAGCCAAAACCACGATTAGTGCTGGTAAGGCAGTAATCGCCCGAAAAGTCGGGGAAATCTAACTCTACCTTCATGCATGTTATACTCGTCATTACTCTGCACGGCCCGAAAGTCTATCATGGTACAAAAATGAAATTGTACAAAAAAAATGTGCCGTGCATTTTCGCCATTTCGGCCTCCGATGGAGGTAACACTCCCTGTTACCACCAACCCATTCCACTATCTACTGGGGCACATGCCACCCCAGCAATAGCACACTAATAGCTAACTTAAATCTTTATATAAAACATTATAATATGAAATTTTCATTAACTCTTTTATCCATCAACATTTAAATCATTCATCATTTTCTACAATTAGATTCCTTCAATTTTTCACATTTATTATTAACATTTAGTTTACATCACCTTTCAGTTATTATTATTTTTTAAATTATTATCTCAAGTTGTTTTCATTATTGAAGTTAAAATTCTTTCAATTGAGTTAAACACCTGTAAACATTTTATTATATCTGACTGTTATTATAACATTTATACTTACAGTCCATTATTCACATATTGACATACACAAAATATATACACCATACACACCACTACTCCCACGTAACCTCTGAAACATTTAACAAAAATGTTATTTCATATAAAACAATTTATCATTTATTTATTAATTAATTATCAAATTCACAAATCATAAAATCATTTAAATCCATTAGAAAATTCAATTATATAACCTTTGAATCAGTCAAAATATTTAAACATTTCAAATTATTTTAATTAAATTAATTATTGAAAATACAAGTTCCATTGCTATCCAAACAATTACAATTCGCCAATTACCGTCAACAAAATTAATTTTGTTATTTATTTAGATTGCAAAATATTAATATTATTATTCTCACAACAATTTCTACTACATACATACATTGTTTACATAATATTTTACAATACACACAATTAAATTCACTAAACCTTTATTTACAAATCTTCATCATTGATAACTCAGTTATATCACACTTCAATGTCCAAGGTTGCGAGGTCAAAACCGTAAAACAAAATCTTTAAAATTGTCCATTTATTGTTTTATGGTTTACCCTCCATCGTCAAATATTAATCTTTGTTTCAAATAACAATTTTCAATTTCAGTTACACACATCTTGCTATCTTGTGTGTCATAACCATAAAAATCAAATTCATTCGTTTTATCACAATAATCATGAACCAAGTCAACATAATGTATTTCTGTCAAGTCTCCCTTAGTAATTATAGTCAATATCGGGTCAGTTATTTTTTCATCATCAATTAAATTATTATTGTTCAAACACTCTTCTAACATGTTTTTCAACTCATCATAATCTCTCTTTAATTTATACAATTATGTCTCTCTCTCAACACACAACTCTCTATCTAAATCTCTCTCATCATAACACCATCTCGTATTTTCAACACAACTCCACACAGAGGGTACAAACTTGTACAAAAAAGAGACACTACTTAAAACTTCCATTAACACGGGACTCTTGCCCTTCAAAAACAACACTTGTGAACACACTGGATCATCATCAATATAGGGAAAATTTACCCTCTGCCCCCATTCTACCACTATACTATCTTTCCACTTTCTCTCTGACTCATAAACACACATTAACATTCCATCATTACATTCTACAACTTCATCAGTACTCTCACTATTTATTTTCACCGTATCACTCTCTGATACTACCTTTTCAGTTACATTACTATTCTCAATATTAATTTTATTATTTTCGACATCATCATTATCATTTGTTACCTTATTCTCTAGTACCACATTTTTATACATATCATTATAATTTTCATTTGTATTACTCTTGTTTGGATTCATCACATCTACTCCCATTCTCTCAATACTCTGTTCTAATTTATTCAAACTATTTTTTACTATTTCATTAGTATTTTCTAAACGTTTATTAATTTCATTCATATGGGTTTTCAACTCATCAATTTTATTATTTTGTACTTCTAATTTGGTGTCAAAATCATTGCTTAATTTAATTTGTTCATCTAATTTCTCACTGAAACTACTCTTAATTTCTTTGATTTCATTCTTCTGTTCATCTAACTTACCGTTAAAATCACTTTTAATTTCATTCAACGTTATCTCGTTACTGTCAAAACGTTTACTTAGAAGGTTAAACAAGTCATTCATGGACATCTCTTTTTCTTTTGTTTTAATTGTTACGGGAGTGGAAATCGCTTCCGGCGTACTAATTACAGATTCTTCTACATTATGGTCCTCTATTGATAGTGACTCTGCTTGAATACCTGAGTCGGTATTTATTTGACTCTCGGTCTGACTGTCAGAGAAGCTGACTTCGTTATTATCTGCCATCTCTTATTCTTTATAATTGATCTTTATAATACTTTAATTAATTTAATTTTTTATAATACACTTTCTATTTTATGCCAATTGTGCGTAAATGACACACTTTTACTTCGTTCTTTCAACCTTAAAACCACGCTTGCATCTTATTTGTAGGTGCGGTTTTTTCTTATAAAAACTGTCCCTGTTCAGAAGCCATTGTTATGTTAATAACTCTATTAAAAATATAAATACATAATTTGTATTACCACCTACCTGTAAAGTTTAACTGGGTCCAAGATTCTCGCACGAACGTAAGATGCCAACGTGATTTATAGGTTAATGGAATAATTTACGCTATTCATTTTGAAGAGAATTAATGAATTTTATTTTCAATTTTTTATGTATTAAGACTTTGTCAGATTTTATTCAAAACATCTCAAGGTGAAATAACATCATAATAATTTCTTATTTGGTGATCTGCTTCATGGTCACAATTACTAATTTTAACTTACGCTAGTATCTTACCTTAATTAACTATACAGACAGCCCAGTCTGCCAACATTCTCTCATTTACACCATTTTAAAACCATCCCAATCCCCTGATTATTTCTTTTAATTAACCCCTTAATACATTGTGAAATACCCCACTGCCAGCAACGTGGTGTTCTCGCGAGCTCGCGATTTCGCATTCTGAATTTAATTATGTCCGAAATAGCTGTGGATGTTCTTTTGAATATCAAAGACTCACGCCACTGTCACATCACTGTTCTGTTAACTCACTTTTTTACTTTAAAATTATAAATTTTGGAAGAGCCCCTTGGGGCTTGTACCTGCGCAGGCACCGTCAGTAAGCGAACTGCTGAAAGCGTCTCTATGCTCACTGCCAACTAGATTGCTTCTCTCTCAAGGTGGAAAACAACGCCTGCTATTTCTTCGCCACTGTTGTGTCCCATTTAACACACGTGGTTTTTTTGTGTGTTGGTCGTGGATGATATTTGTTCAGCACTGGTTGACGTCACAAAAAAGGTGGGACTTGGACTCACATCCGTCGTTTTGATACCATGAAGCGAATAAAACTTTCGCCTCCTAGCCATTTTGAGTTTACTGCAGTAGCGTCGTCTGCGCACCTGCTTGTTGGTGCGTGCGGACGCGGACGTCACACAAATGTACAGTTCTTAGAAATGACGCTTTGTACATTCTTTTGTACAGATTGCACAACAGATCCTGCGTATTTCTCCTTTGTTAGCAATGCTTTTATTCAACACGTGGATTGATCACAGATGGAAAATGAATTTATGAATAATTTTTAATAAACCCCAAAAATTTAATAAAATAGAAACCCTCCAATTCGGCCCGTTACAAAGTCACAATGGCACCGCACTGGAAAAGGTTAATGAAAGAGCAGAAAACTAACTACGTGAGTTAGAGTATGCTAACAAAATCAGTCAGGCCACGATATTGTGAAGTTAGGAGAACTAGGAGTAGTAAATAAAATTAAGTTAGCAGTTAAGAAACGAGAGAAAGGGAACTTCACGAAAGGAAACGAGTCATAAGGAAAATTTCACACACTAGAATTCAATAAGATTTTCTTATGCAATTACTAATTAGTTTCCATTAGGAATCCACTGGTGTAGTCGCACACCTGTGTCTTCTTTAAGTAGAGGAGGATGTGACAATTTAAAGACAATTTAAATAGCACAAAAAAAAAATATTTTTGTTTGAAATAAGTGAGAAAATAATTCACCTCCCCTTTGTACAAAATACCTGTACCTTCATGTCAACCGCGAGTACGGACATGCAAATCATAATGTTGTTGAGCTAATTAAAATAACCATCCTAATTATATAAAAAAGGACGTGATAATAATAAATAAAATATTGACTAAATAAAAAAGCTATAGTAGGATTAATGGTAGCTAAGTAGAGGTAAATAATAATAATAATAATAATAAAAGTACGAACTATTTCTTCTCGCGGCGGGAACTGCGCCAAAACTCCCTACTCGGCCACAAAACCTTAACGACAGTCTCCTCTGAATCACCGCCAAGCCAACAGCCTTGTCATGTGTTGTGAAGACGAATACTTCTATATTGCAAAACTAGGTATTCGTAAATAAGTGTTTCGTGGTTACACAAGCCCCACATATAGTTAAACGAAGTGAAATGTAAAAAACAAAAGTTAACATAGTTTAAATGTAAATAAAATAAAAAAAAAAGGCATAGCAGACACATCTCTTTATGAAATGGTCTAATCTTTAAGGTATGTTTTATACCATATCATAAGGTAACATCAGTGCAATTTAAACCAAAATGTAAAAGTGAACACGACTGACCAGAGTGAATCACCAACAACAACACTATGAGCTCCAGGTAGCCAGAATCCGAGCCTCATGACTGCTCTAACTACTTAGAGTCAACCACTGAAATGGAGGAACACAAACTACAACTAAGATCATCCAGGAAAACCTACGGAAGAGGACCGTGAAGAGGGCAAGCTGTGGATCAACATCATACCCAGGTGACATGGAAGCATAACTTCCGTGGTTATATTGTTTTCTAAGAACCCAGAATAAAAACAAAAACAGTTTATTTTTTGTAAAGACTCATACAAATCATGTAAATCATAACTTAATAATATGTATACTTTCTGTAACGAGATAAGAGTAATCTGAAGATGGATACAGATATAATTAATTCAAAATTGAACCAAACTATTTTTCAAATAGTTTGCATAATGTCTAAGTACTTTTAAAATAAAAAAAAATTAGAACCCGGATCCGTGGTATTCTATATAATATACAGTTGTATTGTTTTGAGCTCATCATAGTAACAGTTTAAAGAGAATAAGAGCATAAAATGCAGAATCTATCAGAATCTTTCATTTAATAACAATAAGAATCATTAAAGGTATTATTTTGGAATCTTTATTTTGGAAGCTGTAATAAAGAGATGTTGTTGCTAAACAGAAGAGAGTGAGTAAATTTACGTAACCTTAGTCAAACTCCTGATCTTTACAGGTTCCCAATTTGTTGGTAAGTAATTAGTACTAACAATGGCAGCCGGTTTAATTGACAGAGGCCAATTAAACTGGTTCCCTATGTTATAATGTCTTAACAGGAGGAGACGTTATACTAGAACCGCGCATCCTTTACTGCCTCGCGCGGCTCTGCTGTCTACTTGGCTGGTTCAACGATGACTACAGTTGTGGCCTCCTGAAGAAAACTAGCGTGTGGCAATTACGTGTTTCTCTGTAATTCACAGAGAGACTGAGTTGCCAGCGGTTACGTAATACGTCTAGCCGGGCAGGCTCCAGACATAAACAATTTTTAATAACATTTTATGTGTAGTTGGTTAAAACGGGGCACACCAAAAGTGAACACTGACTGCTTTGAATTAAGTCTGATTTGAATTATTTTTTAACACAATTCTGTACCGTTACAACCATCATTGAAAATCAATCTTATTTTCACATAACAATTTTCATTCTTAATTACATTCATTATATTATTATCATTAATATAATAACTCTTCCATTTCTCAAATTGTTCCATTACACCAGAATAATAACCCCCCTCCCCGTATTACTCCATATTATTCTGTCATAAAATCTGTCTATACGAGGTGCTATCAGAAAGTTCTCGGACTAGGTCTAATAAATTCTTTTTGCTTACCTAGGCCATTAATGCTTCCCATCTCCTTCAAAGTAGTCTCCCTGCGAATTGATACATCGAATCCAGCGTTGTTTCCATGCCTGGAAAGTGTCAAAAAAAGTCTTTTGCTGAAGGCTGTCAAGCACCTCCTGCGTTTTTTTCTTAATGTCTTCTACAGTGTCAAAACGGTGACCTTTCATGTGAATTTTTATTTTCGGGAACAGAGAAAAATCACAGGGGGCTAAATCTGGTGAATATGGAGGGTGTGGGACAGTGGCCATATTGTTTTTGGTCAAAAACTCTGTTGTTTTCAGTGAAGCGTGAGCAGGTGCATTGTTGTGATGCAACAGCCAGTTTTGGTCTTCCCACAATTTGGGTCTTTTTCGTCGCACATTTTGTCTCAGCCGCCTCAAAACGTCACAATAAAAATCTGAGTTCACTGTAACACCAGCTGGCACGAACTCGCGATGGACAATGCATTTGATGTCGAAAAACACAATGAGCATGGTTTTTGTTGCACTTCTGACCTGCCGTGCTTTTTTTGGTCTCGGTGATTGTGGACTTTTTCACTGTGACGACTGCTGTTTTGTTTCTGGATCATAACCATAAAACCAGCTTTCATCATCGGTTATGACCCTGGAGATGAAGGTAGGGTCATTTTCAGACGTTTCTCTGAGTTCACTGCACACATCAACACGGCGCTGTTTCTGATCCACAGACATAAGCCGAGGGACGAATTTCGCAGCAACACGACTCATGCCTAAATTTTCAGTTAGAATTTCTTGACAGCTTCCATAGCTTATTCCGGCACTTGTACACAACTCATGGATTGTTTGACGACGGTCTTCGTGTATGAGTTGTCGAATTTTTTCAACATTTTCATCCGTTTTGCTTGTGGAAGGTCGTCCTGAACGGTGATCATCTTCAAGTGACATTCTGCCGGCCTTGAAACGAGCGTACCACTCAAAAACCTGTATTCTGTGTAGGGAATGTTCTTCAAAAGCTTCTCGAAGCATTGCAAAAGTTTCAGTAGGCGATTTACCAAGTTTAAAACAAAACTTAATGCACGCGCGTTGCTCGAATTTATCAGTCGTCATAAAATTAGCAAATGAACGTTAACACACGATTACAAAACACAACGCGTAGACCGAACACAACCTCACAATGCAACGAAACTCGGCAGACTGACTCATTACGTATTACGGAATCGGACACTGGGCCGCCAGGTTGTACAGTCACGTCCAACAGCCGTGCCAAGTACAGTCCGGGAACTTTCCGATAGCACCTCGTATTAGTATGTTTGGTCAGGTCTTTGTTATTATTTGTCACAGTTAAATAGGTAATTAATTCATCACGACTCTCACCTGCTGCTACAACTGTTTCATCGCCAGGTAAGTGCTTATTATCTTCGATATTAAATTCATCTACTACTGCGGTACTCATTTCTACGCAAGGTAAGTTTTTCATATAATCTACTCCTTAAAATTTTAACCTCTTAACTAACCCTTCGTAACTTCTACTAACCTCAAACAACTCTATCTCCCTCTCTCTCTCAAAATCACTTTCACTACCCCATTTCACACTTTCTCTATCATTCCATGCAGAGGGTACTACTACATTAAAACACCTCCTGGCTCTTCCAGGAACACCACAAAAACTCAAAGGACAATTTGAAGACACATCGTCTTCCACTAAGGGACTCTCGCCCTTCAAAAACACCAGTGAACACCTTGGTTCACAATAAACTCGGGGAAAACTTACCCTCTGCCCCATATTTCTCTTTAAATACTCCTCATATTCTCTCTCCAACTTACAAACACTTATTTCTACCCCTTTACAACCCCCTACTCCCATTACTCTCTCACTTTCTCTTACTCTTTCAATATTCTCATCACCACTACTAATTTTCACTGTATCACCTTTAAATACCCCGTTTTCAACTATCTTACCACTACTACTTGTTAACTCATTTTTATAACTATCATCATTATTATTCGTAATTATCTGCTCGTTATAATTATCACGTGCTTTAAAATCATCACTTACCTTATTATCTGTACCTTCGTTATTTTTGTTTTCGTTACCCTTACCTGTTTTAATTCAACTTCTGTATTCTCTTTTAATCGACATCTATCTCCTTCCCACTTCTTGTGTCGTTTATTCATATTGTTACGACGGTCTACTCGATCGTCGTAGGTACAGTGGAAACAAAATAAGTACAAGACACCAATCAAGTCACTAATCACACCTTTAATTCTTTCAGTAAAACAGTTCGTAGTTAACAACACAGTCTCTACAACAAATCAAATGAAAATTGTTCACACGCAATAAAATGTCCACTAATATTAAAACTCTATTGTATTACAATTATACCGTCCGAATATAAAACGCAACACTTCAATAATAACTACTTGAACGTACACAGTAATAACTCGAACCGCGGTGGAAATATATCGCACTAATACTCTCGAACTGCACTATCCAATATCTCGCATGGAACTTAAAACTAAGGCCACTACCCGATGTATTTATAGTCACACTCACACACCAGAAGCTTCCAAACTGCGTCTTATCTCTCGTGAACTACGTAATACTACGGCCTTGACACAGTCCGAGCGCCCGAGCGAAGCCCGGCACAGTCGAGAAGATTCTCGCAAAATGCGTCTAGTAGCACGTACACCCCACGCTTACATCGAGATCCTTCTGGGACATTCGATAAACGCGTAGATTGTTCTGTGCTGTCGTAGCAATATCATTAATCATCTGTTTTTGTGAATCTATTAACTTATCCCGCTCTTCGTCATTTTTGTCAAAACGACTCTTTATTTCATTATTTAATTAATTAACATTACGAGATATTGTTCGTAAAATATCCATTATATCATCCTTATTATATCTATTACTTATATTAGCATCACTCACCTTATTATATGCTACCTGATCGTCTTCATTCTCGTATAATTGATCTGTCTCTCTACCATTTTCTACCACCACTACACTATCATCACTATCATTATTCACTGTCTTATTCTCTACAACTATCACTTCAACTATTTTACCTTTATTATTTGTAATATCACTACCGCTATTACCTTCACTCCCCTCCTTATCCCCTACCTGATTTATTTTACTTTCTTGTTTACACTCTTCCGTAATAGTATCATACTATGCTTTTTAATTTCAGCGAATATTCCCTCTTCTTGTTCTTCCATTTGTCTCAAATTATCATCCAGTTTACACCACTCATCGTCTGTCATTCTATCGACAATCCCTCTAAACTCGTCTTCCCATTCATCCCACGCAAAATCTATTTCAGTTACTTGTGCCTCAGCCATTTTAAACAAAAATTTTTATTATAATACCCTTTATATATTAAAAAAAAAAAAACTTACCCTTCTATTATTCCATAATTATATACATAAAATCAAAACACTTAACACAATCGTTATCCAAAAGTAAAAGTAAACACAACAACGCTACCAAAACATAACCTTATTCAACGTAAGTATATATAATAATTTCACAACTTACGCTGTTACCCAAATCCTATTTTCTGTGCATCAAAACAGGTCTAATTCATATAATATATACGAATATCCTGGCAGGCTCGCCAATTGTTAAGAAACAAACATTTATAAATTTAAAAAAAAATAATATACTCTGCCAGAATCTTACCTTACGATCTTTCTCTCGTAACTTACCTTATCCACCATGAGAAGTTCAGGGCCGCCACCAATATCTTTGAAGGTCAGATACGGAAACCTTTATACTTTACCTTAATTAAAAACACTGGATAATTTTGCTATTTGACTACCCACAATTCAGAAAATTCTCCGGAACGTTTAGACGAGTTTTTCAGCACAGAACACTAGGAAATGGTAACGGCGAAATAACTATGCTAACACATATTTAGGTTAGTAATAATCGTCTGATTTATTGTTATTCAAAAATGAACGTCTCTTTTCCTTATAACATATTATTTCATCTTATATCTATTATGTAAAATTTTCTTATACTAACTTCTTTTCGCTAACCAGTACTTGGATATTTTTCCCACTCACACACACTCTTACTCTATACAATTCCTTAATACCCCCATTTCATTAAAGAGGTCTTTATTATTTGAAATATACAAAACTGTTAATCAGACTGATTGTTTTTAGAATACCTGCACGTGTGATTCGCATATTCCCACCATCTTTCTCACTTCACTTTCACTTTTGTCCCCGCTCAACACTGTTCTAATTCTTTCCACTCGCCGATTTCATTTTATTTCACACTCACTAATTCGTTATTATTGTAATACGTTTCGGCAGGTCTAGGCTACTATTATCGCTTCGACCTACCAAAATTTCCGAGGCTGCTGTATTTACGGCTGTACTGTGTGATTATTTGTAGCGAACTGCTCTGTGACGATTCTGTGAACATCGTGTGCGCGGTTGCCTATTCACCAGGTATTAGGCGTCACCGTCACCTCGTACTGTGATTCGTTGTTTCCATCGCAAAAGGCGGCACACTCGCGCACTCGTACACATTCCCAGACGCTAATAGATGTTGTGCCTCGTATGGCTTGGTACGAGGTGTATTACAAGGTGTTCAAAAATGTCAAGCGTTTGTGATCAAAATGTTGTTCAGCTTGGGTTGCTACTGCTTTTTACAATTATTATGAAAAATAACATAAACCCCTGGGTTTTGCCCCGTTACACGGAAATTATGACAATCCTATTTAAATTCCCGAAAAATGCCTGGACACTACTATGGGGAAATAAAATATACTAACAATTTAACAATTTTAAATATTTTGGGAAAATCATCCCAAAATGTCTCAAAGAATCCTTTAAGATAAGGGAACTCAAATTAGCAAAGGCCTTTACTCTAACTCGGGAACTGTATGGATAGAAAAATCTTTCCAGAAGTGCGAAAGTCCACCATTGTAGCACTGTGATCAGGCCAGTGATCATGTATGGAGTGGAAATAATGTGCTTTAAAAATTTGGAACCTATTCTTAAAATTGAATGAAGAATTCTTCGGAAAATATGAAGAATGGGTCCTCAAGAAAACTGAAGATGGGTACAGACATAGACCCAAAGAAGAGCTGTACAGAGATCTGGAAGATGTGGAAACAGCTTTCCAAAGGAAAAGACTGAGATTCTTGGACATATGGTTCAGATGGATCAGTCCAGATTAAATAAACAAATTTTCAACTATATTTGGCAACTTTTCAGTCTGAATGAATACAACAAACAACTCAAGGAGGAGATGATGAAACTGGTCTCTATGAATGACTGTGTGGATAGAAATACATAAAGAAACAGAATTCAAAATCTTGAGGTTCTCTGCAGTGAGAAGAAGATGAGAAGGGGTGGACAGTAGAAAGGAAGGCGGGCGCACAGTGTGTGAATGAGGGCCATCTGGCAGGAGTAGAAAAGGAAATGATATTCGCGTGGTCCACGGCTGGTCTGTTCATATAAAAGAAAAAAAAAGAATTTCATATTTGTACTAAGAAAATGAGAGGGTTTAACCTTCAAGCTAGTCTCACCCCCTCCCGTAGCAGCTCCTAGTCACGCCACTGAGTGGAGGGTAATTCTTTCATTGGCTCCTTGCATTTCACTGCTCACACTTCTAAAATCTGTAGGTACGCAGTACCAAATTGTTAGTGTCCTGCATGGAACATGAGCAGTTGGCCCAATTTGTTTTTCTTAATTGGTGTAACCGATGCTTGAACCTTGGCCTCCTCAGCCAGTGTTGTTTGCCCATATTGGTCCTGTACAAGGAAGATGTTTATCATCAGCTGCTTGAGATCACTTATCACACTGGCTTTCTACCGATAGCTAGGCTGTCCTCTAGGTTGCACCCCACCAAGAGAACCTGTAACGGTACAATTCTGGTACCATAATAATTTTGGGAAAAAATGGTTCTACAACATAATTATTGTATTTTATTTTAGAATACCATATAAAAGATTGGTAAAGTTATTGAGAATTTTCAATAACGCAATATTGAATGAACAGGATTTGTGTTGAGGTCAGCGGAAAATGACAAAAGTAGCAAAAAACAGTTCGTCATAATAACGGGTAAACAAGCCTAGCCCATGATTACGTCAGCCTAAAGAATGCAAGACGCATTAATATACTTTTGTAAACAACTGGGGCTTGGCCGTACAAACAAAAACTGGTGACGTAGTTTTTGTCCCACCTCTGCAATGCTCAGTGGTGAAACGTGGTCATTTTCATTTCGACCATGAAGTGGGCCAGCCGGCAAATTCACACGGTCGGCAAATTCACCGAGTGTGTTTATTTAAATTTTACACTACCAAAAGTTTATTTAATATGCATTAACAGTTACAAATTGAAATCGTAAGATCACGATGGGACACTACAATCGAGAGTGTGAGATCAAGATGGGACATTACGAATCGAGAATGTGAGATCACGATGGGCACTACAATCGGGAGTGTGAGATCCCATCTTCAATGTGATCGGGAATGTGATATAGTACAGTTTCAATGCAGTGACAGCTAAGTACCACTAACTTATGCAGTACAAAAAACAATCAAATATAAATATTAAAATCCAATACTCAAAATTAACCAAATTCAGTAAAATGAGCTCATGACAAAATTGTACCAGAGAATGAGAGGGAGGGAGTGAAAGAGTGGATACTATTCAATATTAATAAGTGCTGGGTTGTGCCACTATATATATAGATATATATATGTTTATCATGTTTCTTAATATTATAATACATGTTTGTTTTTGGAGGGATAAAGTATTGTAAGGGTGCAATATTTGATAAACGCCACATGGCGTAACCTGTAGTCGATTTTCAATGTGTAGTCATTTTCAAAAAATTAAAGGTCAATGGTACGTTTTATTTTGAGTACAATTATTTCAGGTAATACATTCCATGAACCTGGTTCATGTAACCCGAATTCTGGCCTTTCAAGGTAAGTTTTGTATTTGTTGTGCAGTGTGCAACATGGCGCCCTATATTTTAATACACATCAAATTAAATGTAACCTATTAATTAAACACAATTAAAGTTTTATTACAAATGGCTTTTGCGAACAGGGACTCTACATAAGACATAATTTTATGTGGAGTATACGTACCGGAGAAACGGAATATTTACCTGAGATAATTGGGAAAGTACGTAAACACGTGCGAAAGGTAGGGTTAAGTTACAAGGTTATAGACATATACGTGTTAGAGATATAATAAGCAAAATGAGTACCAATGACAATAAAACTATAGAAATCAGTACAACTGATGTAGGTTTGACTAGTGAGATGGATGTTCCATTAACACAAATTAGTCGGATTGACGAGTCGAATACGAATGTATCTGTAGAGACAGTAACAGTAACCTTCATCTCAAGTAGTCAGGAAAATAAAACAGATGATACAGCTGCAATGATGCAGTTACTATTAAATACATTTGATGAGAAGTTTAATAAATTAGACAAGAAGTTAGATGAGCAAAAAAGTGATTCTAATGTTAAATATACTAACTTGAATGACAAATTTGATGAACAGAGTGTAAAGTTAGACAAAATAAAAAATGAACTTAAAAAACAATGGTAATTTTGATAAACTATGTGACGAAGTGAATAAAAGGTTAGACGAGAGGTTAATTCAAATAAAGAATAAGAAGGTAAGTAGCAGTGAAAATATGACGAAAAACAAAGTGCTAATTAACAAGGTGAGTAACAATGATAATTTGAATAATGAGTTTACAGGTAGTAACAATGATATAATTAAGAATATGGTATTAGAAAATGATGATGAGAATATTGGGAGTGATAATGAGATGTTTGTGTGTGTTGAGTCAGAGAGAGAGAGAGAGAGATGAGAGAAAGTATATTTGTAAAAGGGATGCAGGGGGTAGAATTTTCCTTTAAAGTAAAGTCTTCACGTATTTTTAGCAAGGACGTGAGTTCCTTAGATTTATATTTGGGAGACGATAGGTCTACAAATAGAGTTCCCTGGTTTTTTTGTGGACCTCATATGTGGTGTAGTAATTATGAGTTAATGACCCCTGCATATTTGGAGAGAGAGAGTGTAGCTTGGTGTTATGGTGAGAAATATATTGAGAGAGAGAGAAAGAGAGTAATAGAGATTTTTAAGATAAATAGAAAGTATAGAGAATTTGTAGAAAGGTTAGGAGTAGAGATGGTGGATAATTATAGTGAATACAAGCCTTGTAGTGAAATTGAGATAATAGTAGTAGATGATGATAATAATGATAACAATTACTTACCTTGGGAAGTAAAGGGTGTAGTAGTAGACTATAGTAATGACTATATGACTTACATGATTATGACAGATAATACTGAGGTAGACAGAACCATACCCGATCATGACATGGTATATGATAAATTAATATGGAATACACCTATTAATACGAACGAGATAGTGGGAAAATATAAAAATGGAGATAAATATTATATTGATACTAATATAAATATCATTTATTTACTAAAAAATAAGTTGTATAGACCTAAGATTCGACTGTTATTCAAAAATGGAGGATAGATTGTTTTATTGTGTATGAACATTAATATATGTGAACAGTGATTTTGAAATGGACTGCTTATGAACTGATTTTGATCAATGATAAAATAATGAGTTTGGATTGTATATTTTTAATTGTATTAATGTCAATGTATTTGTGTATTTTTGATGTTGTGTATTACAGGTAAATTTTATGTACACCATGTATATGTAACAGTAAATTGTTTTAATAATTAACAATTAACATGTTTTGTTTTGACTAAACAAGTGAAAGTAATAGTGAAATTCTAAGTAATTAAATAAAATAATTGAAGGTTAATTACTCAATTAATGTACAAAATAAAGTTTGTAATGTTGTTAAATGATTAAGCATATAATATATATTTGAATATCGAGATGTATTGTTATTAGTAGGTGAGGGATGAATTTTCTAATGCAATTGTCAATGATCACAGAAATGTAAAGTGTTTATAAGGGGATAGAGATTGGGTGATAATTATTAAAATAGAGGCATGTGAGTTAGTCAATTAAAGTTAGTGGGAGTTAGATAGCTAAGAATTTTGAAGAAAGTAGTACACCAAGAGAGTATTAGATATTTTAGGGACACAGTAGTAGTGATTATATGTAGAGAGGTGAGTCAAGTAAAGGGTAAACATATATTTGTTGATGATGATATTTTGTAGTGGGGGTGAGGTGATAAGGAGTGACCAACGTATAGCGTTGTGGCAGGTAATAGCGTAGTTTAAGGGAGTGTTTGCCGATATTTTGGAAGGGCAAAAAATTATGAATGTATATGGCCAGGTAGGGAACACACATCCGAGTACAAAGACGAGCGGTGTCAAAGGATTTAAATGGAATTAGTGAAGGTGTTTATAATTGAGAAATTGGTGTCATAATATGTAAATCTGGTTGTTAATAGTGGTTGTTAGTAGAAAGAAAGGTGAGTAAGATTATAAATGTTAGTGCCTATATAATAAGTCAAATCATAGTGAATACAGGAGTCACCCAGACTAATCAAGGATAAAAATGTGAAAGGTTAAGTAGGAAATTCATAGTAGGAAGGTAATAAGAAATGAAATAATATAATGTAATATGAATATTAATAATAAATTTGAAATTGTGAAGAATTAAATGATAAGTAAATGATGAATAATTGATGGCTAATTAATAAAAGTTTAATAATTAAAAAATTAATTAAGCAATTAATTAATTAAAAAGTAATGTTTATAATTTTATACGCAAATTTAAAGATGTAGGTTGTGTAAATTTTAATCAAGCTTAAATGTGAATTGGTTATTGTAATGTATTAACCGTATTACTGTATTAATATAATGATGAGTACATGTATTATGTATTAGTGTAAAAGAATGGCACTTCTATATAATTCTTGTTGAGTTGAAGCAAACCCAGTGCTTCTTAACACAAACCAGCACATAGCTAAGGGGAAACAGATCAGTTAGGGATATAGTATTATACCAAGCCACTATTTTGATTTATTGTTTCAGTGTTTGGTGATGTTGTGACGGCGGTCCTGAGCTGACCAGCGCGTCACAGCAGGAGCGTTATGCGCCTGATTGGCCTTATGGTGTTGGGATCTCATAGGAGAAGTCCAGTAAGGTCATGCAGGTACTGTCACCATCATCGGACCACGGGTGAGTTATTGTATTTCTTTTCACATAAATAGTAAGGGGGTTGTGGCGACATATCCTAGCTGATCCCTTTAGGAAGTACGAATGTGTCAATGAAAGTTTTTATGCTTCGGCATAAAATCTTTCATTGAGGGGGTTTTGTAACGGTACAATTCTGGTACCATAATAATTTTGGAAAAAATGGTTCTACAACATAATTATTGTATTTTATTTTAGAATACCATATAAAAGATTGGTAAATTTATTGAGAATTTTTAATAACGCAATATTGAGTGAACAGGATTTGTGTCGAGGTCAGCGGAAAATGACAAAAGTAGCAGAAAACAGTTCGTCATAATAACGGGTAAACAAGCCTAGCTCATGATTGCGTCAGCCTAAAGAATGCAAGACACATTAATATACTTTTGTAAACAACCGGGGCTTGGCCGTACAAACAAAAGAGTGGTGACATAGTTTTTGTCCCACCTCTGCAATGCTCAGTGGTGAAACGTGGTCATTTTCATCTCGACCGTGAAGTGGGCCAGCCGGCCAATTCACACGGCCGGCAAATTCACCGAGTGTGTTTATTTAAATTTTACACTAACTAAAGTTTATTTAATATGCATTAACAGTTGTTACAAATTGAAATCGTAAGATCACGATGGGACACTACAATCGAGAGTGTGAGATCAAGATGGGACATTACGAATCAAGAATGTGAGATCACGATGGGACACTACAATCGGGAGTGTGAGATCCATGATAGTACAGTTTCAATGCAGTGGCAGCTAAGTACCACTAACGTATGCAGTACAAAAAACAATCAAATATAAATATTAAAATCCAATACTCAAAATTAACCAAATTCAGTAAAATGAGCTCATGACGAAATTGTACCAGAGAATGAGAGGGAGGGAGTGAAAGAGTGGATACTATTCAATATTAATAAGTGCTGGGTTGTGCCACTATATATATAGATATAGGAATGTTAATTATCGACCGTATTATTATACTGTTAATGATTTCGAGGTTCGGTCATTAATTATGAAAACTCAGTTTTGCGACGTTTCGAGATTTATTCTTCTCATAATCATGCCTACAACATTAAAATATAGTCTTACTACAATTATATTATTTGTAAGTGTGTATAGGTGTGTGTAAAGTCATACATTACTATAACTATTTACTTACATTAACTGTGAGATGAGCTACAGCAACCACATTGCACTAAACACTTATCACTGTTCCATACTTATAAACATATAACACATTACAATTGTATAGTGTTAGCGTTATGTAGTTACCTGACAGACTGCCAGCGATATAAAATTTTAATAGTACCTAACTAGAAAGCTGTTCAGTATTCCTATACCTGTAAACTATTGTCCATGTTAAAAAGAGTGAATAAGATTAGAATAACACTTGCTAAGACTTTGTACGTCCGTTTTCTTGTTAACTGAAAGGTGTTTATTCTTCTCTATTGTTAACATTTCTAAGAATTGCCGTTTAAAATGATTACTTTCTGCATGAATTACTTTAGCTTTGTGAAACTGAAACGAGTGACCGTGTGTACGGGCGTGTTGTGTTAGGGTCGTGGGATCAGGTCTGTTAGTATTTACTTTCTGGCAGCTATATTTATGTTGATAAATACGTCTTTTAAAATACTGTTCAGAACAACCGTAATATTTTTTTCCACAGTTTTCTTCACACGGTATTGAAATGTACGTGTCTGAGGCAGTCTGTCAGATAACTACATAACGCTAACACTATACAATTGTAATGTGTTATATGTGTATAAGTATGGAACAGTGATAAGTGTTTAGTGTAATGTGGTTGCTGTAGCTCATCTCACAGTTAATGTAAGTAAATAGTTATAGTAATGTATGACTTTACACACACCTATACACACTTACAAATAATATAATTGTAGTAAGACTATATTTTAATGTTGTAGGCATGATTATGAGAAGAATAAATCTCGAAACGTCGCAAAACTGAGTTTTCATAATTAATGACCGAACCTTGAAATCATTAACAGTATATATATATATATATATATATATATGTTTATCATGTTTCTTAATATTATAATACATGTTTGTTTTTGGAGGGATAAAGTATTGTAAGGGTGTAATATTTGATAAACGCCACATGGCGTAACCTGTAGTCGATTTTCAATGTGTAGTCATTTTCAAAAAATTAAAGGTCAATGGTACGTTTTATTTTGAGTACAATTATTTCAGGTAATACATTCCATGAACCTGGTTCGTGTAACCCGAATTCTGGCCTTTCAAGGTAAGTTTTGTATTTGTTGTGCAGTATGCAACATGGCGCCCGATATTTTAATACACATCTAATTAAATGTAACCGATTAATTAAACACAATTAAAGTTTTATTACAACCCTTGTTCAGTTTTTTGACTGTCCTGTTATCCATTCTGAGGTTTCTGACCTAGCCCCTTCAGTCTTTTTATCTTAATGAAGCAGGTAATGCCGAGATCATCATGTAGTGCATACAATTCTCCACCGCCACATCCCATTTTCACATGTTGGACCTGTAATCCTCCTAAGCAGGTTTATATCAGATCTGTTCAGCATCTCCATTTCTGACCTATTAAGAGTCCAAATTTGACCACCATACACCATGACTGGTTTAATTAAGGCCTTATATAACGTGAAGTTCATATACTCATATTCCTCCCTCCACCGTGGGAAGATCTTGGACAGTCAACTGAGAGTATCCAATATCGAGTATTTTATTTGGTGTTCTGCCCCAAGGCAGGTCTTCAGATGGTAAAAGCTCTCCAAGCTGTCCTATCGCATGCCAGTCTTTTCGTTGCTTCATAACACCCTCTGATTTTAATGCTATCTATTAACTTCATTCTTCTACGCCCTCTTCTTTTATCTCCTTCTAGGACACCCTCCATGGCAGTTGTAAGCAAGCAGTCTCTTCTTAAACAATGACCTAACCAATTCCTTTTCCTATTTTCTATTACCTTCAGGATTCTTCTTTCTTCCCCTATTCTTTTTAAAACTTCATCATTCCTTACTTTATCGAGGAAATGGTTGAGTGCATCGAGGAAAGATACCAAAGGCAGTAGAGACATCGAGTATTAAATATAAAGTATTGAGTAACAGATAATGGTATCAATTATATTAATCCAATTAAGTGAACAGTTTGGTTTACTGGAATACACATATTTAGTAATTGGATTACACCCACGTAGTTATTTAGTTGTAAAGTTTTTAAGTGTTATTATTAAATAATATTAACAATCAATAATCTGTTTCTAGGTTACCTTTCTGGGAGTACAACATACCGGACAAATTGGCAGACTATTTGGAAGAAGCATACTATTGCCGCTGTGGCTCCGTTGTGCTCAATGATGCTGTCGGTGGAGTTGTTTTGCGCTGTTATATTGGGAGCAAACAACTTGCAAGAAATAATACTGGTTACAGTAATATTCCAATTGCCATTCGCTGTTGCTCATATACATGCTACAAACTAATGGAACGTTATATAAGATAAAATACTCTACAGTTGGCTATGGAGATGTTGTCATGGTTTTGGAGATGTCTAATTAGCTGTGTGGTAACATTGAAAGTTAAAGGCATCAAAATGCGCAAGCCATTTATACACAGAGGGGACTGCAGGGGGTGGAGGGAGTTGTTGCCAACATGTTCAGTGCAACCAACCTATGAGGCACTTATACACAGAGGAGACTGCTGATGTGGATGGAGTTATTGCCAACATGTTCAGTGTAGCCAACCTATGTGGCACTTATATCCAGAGGGGACAGCTGATGTGAACGTAATTGTTGCCGACATGTTCAGTGCTGAAGTATGTTCAGTATTTAGATTTTATGTAAATATTGATTTTACGTGTTAAGGTTGACCAAGGATGTCGTTTAGTGTACTCGGCAGAGAACAATAGGCAAACACAATTAACAAAATGCGTATTTATCAAGTAAAATACTGTATAACTATTTTATTTTTCTGAAAACATGAAACGTCATGAAAACATCTATTATGCCTTGAGGCGTGAAACAAGTCACAAGCAACTATTACATCAAAAATAGATTACGTATAGTTCGCAAACTCAGCACTTCTTATATATATATTCTTCACTCACTTCACTTCATTCAGTGTGTATACACTTTCATACTTTTACATTTTGTTGAGCTCAATTTATATTTTGTAAAATTGCCAGAATTTAATTATTATAGTAGGATTTACTTTCCTTTCATCATTCGTAGAGGTTCGCCATGTGACGTCTCCTCGTGCACGCACTGTTTAGATGTTTTCTCGTTCTCACTTTTTACATTTTTGGTCGAAACTGTCGCTCCAATTTTTATTGGTCACTACGTATTTACATTATTTATATGTTATTCAAATGCTGGTTTTGTTTAAAATTTCACATTTTATGGTTTGTGGGCGAGACGAAAACAGTACTCAGCCGGCGGGCGAGCGAACGGC
Source organism: Magicicada septendecula (assembly GCA_034769895.1). Taxonomy (NCBI): domain Eukaryota; kingdom Metazoa; phylum Arthropoda; class Insecta; order Hemiptera; family Cicadidae; genus Magicicada; species Magicicada septendecula. The sequence goes on from CM068375.1 coordinate 354,230,548, forward strand.
TCACGTCCGTATTAGTTAGATGTTCATGGCCGACTGACATTCAGCGTTAAATTTCCGTTTGGTGACATCTTTGAAACCAGTTCATTCAGTTCCCCGCCATACGTCTCGTCCTTGGTATTGAAAAGTTCCGTTGAGCTTTGTATCACCTTTTGAACTTGCCACAAACAGATTTCCGCCAACAGAATTCTTTCGGTGTTAGTCACTGGCTACAAATAAACTCTCGATTTGCTCCATAACCATATATGGTTATGAAGCTCTTACTGGCTAACGCCTCACCTTATGTGGGCCTCATCTTCCCATGTTAGGTTATTTATAAAATTATTATGTAAATTTTGCCCCGTTACAGTGCAGCCAACCTATGAGGCACTTATAAACAGAGGGGACTGCTGCGGGGGGAGGGGGAGGGAAATGTGGTAGAAGTTGTTGCCGACATGTTCAGTGCAACCAACCTATGTGGCACTTATACACAGAGGGGACTGCTGAAGTGACCGGATAAAATTATTATCTAAATTTTGCCCCGTTACAATACCCCCCCCCAATGAGAGGTTTTATGCTGAAGCATAAAAGCTCTCATTGACACTCTTATACTTCCTAAAGGGATCAGCATGGATATGTCGTCACAACCCCCTCTACGTTTTATTCAAAATCGTGGTTAACTTACCCCTGGTCCAGTGACTGTGACCGCACCTGAATGACCTTACTGGACTTCTCTCTCGAGATCCCAACACTGCAAGGCCAGACAGGTACTTGACGCTCCTGCTCTGGCGCGCAGGCCAGCACAGGACCGCCTCCACAGCATCACCAGACACTGAAACATGAAATCAAAATATCCAATAGTGCCCTTGTATACTACCATATCCCTAACTGACCTGGTTCCCCTTAGCTGTGCTGGTTTGCGTTAAGAAGTACTGGCGTTTTTTTTTTTTAACATACACATGGATGAATACTTAATCTAACATGATACATTATAAAATTTCCATGCCAACATTCTGTATACCCTTCTCTCGTTAACTCTTATCCGAAAATTTAAATAAACATTTCCCATTATAACGTATAAATACCCTCCATTATATATTTCATATTTCAAAATTAATAAACTCCTTATATAGAGTAAAACACATTAAATCAACTACATTAGAACAAATTATTTACTTAACAGTCGTTAAGCATCTTCATCATCATCATCATCATAGGTTCATCTGCTGTATAGCAGGTTTTCTTTATGAACTCCTCCACTGTTCTCTGTCTTCTGCCAGCCTTTTCGTGGTAATGTAGTTTTCTACCTTGGATGTTGTCCATCAACTGTTGTCTCTTTCTTCCTCTTTTTCTTTTTCCGCTAACCATGCCTTCTAGACTTGTTTTTATAATAGAATTTCTTCTTAAACAGTGTCCTATCCAGTTCTTTTTTCTTTTCCTTATTGTTTTTAATATTTCTCTTCTCTCCCACTCTTCTTAATACTTCCTCATTCCGTACTCTGTCTTCCCATTTAACTCCTTCCATTCTTCTCCACATCCACATTTCAAAAGCTTCAATCCTTTTCTCGTCCTCCTTCCTTAAAGTCCACGTCTCTACCCCATACAATGCCACACTCCATATATAACACTTTGCCAACCTTTTCCTTAGTTTTTTGTTTAATGGCCCATTTAACAAATTTTTCTTTTTATTGAATGCTTCTTCTGCTATTGCAATCCTAGTTTTTATTTCTTTCGTGCTTTTTATGTCATCTGTAACTATGCTTCCCAAGTATTTGAAACTGTTTACTTGTTTTATTTGTTCATTATTCAGTCTAATATTTATTCTTTCCCCTTTTCCACCAACTACCATACATTTTGTCTTTTTCTCATTAATCCTCATTCCGTACTGTTGACACTTACTGCTTAAGTCATCTAGCATCGTACATACTTCTTCCTCACTTTCACCTAATATTACCATACCGTCAGCAAATCTTATACATTCAATCCTCCTTCCTCCTAAGCAAACTCCTCTCGTTCCTTTAAAGCATTCGGCTATAATGTCCTCTATGTACATGTTAAACAAGGTTGGTGACAGGCAGCATCCCTGTCTCACTCCTCTCCCCATTTCTATATCTTCTGTTAATTCTTTCTTTATCCTTACTTTTTAATAAGGATAAATATTATTATGAAGGAGCATCTTCATAATACTCCTTAAATCAATACAACATCATTTAGTTATCTCATAAGATCAACTACATCATTGACATAACTCATTTTTATTCTCAATAATTCATTACTAGCAATTTAGTAACCTCCTTCCACTCTACATCAACTTATACTAATCCCCCCAACTTAAACTAATTTCCCTTAACCCCTGATACCCCGCGTTACACATTTGTCATACCTCAAGGTATTATCCCATTTTGATATGACACTATTACTTGGACAACGAGGGCTAGGTCCCCAAAGACGGAGTCGCACCCTCGCAGCATGTAACGTTGCCACCGGCCATCCATCTCTCTATGTCCCCCCATGGCTGGAATGTTGCGCCCAGTTGCTTCCACAAGGACTGAAGTGTTAAGGAGGAATTTTGTCATCTCCTGTCTTTGCTTCGGCATTACAATTAAAAATTCGGATTATCTGACCACTAGGGTTTACAGCATCTTACTAATTCAATATTTATGTGCCCTTAAGATGGGTTCTATCACCCTTTTTATGTTCCCACGTGAACGGGTGATAGCCGCTGTTCCATAGTTCCGGTTTGATTTCCCCTGAATCACCCCCCTGTTAATTTCTATGTCACACCAATTTTCAAAAAGGCAACCAACCATGGTCAGTTTACAATGTCTGCCCACAGCTGGTTGTCAGCCAAAAGCACCAGGTCAGTGCTGGTGAGGCAGCGACCGCCCGAAAGTGGGGAATCGCATTTAAAAAACATACAATTCATGTTTAAGATTCCTACACACTAACATAATAAACATAATAAAACAATCATAATTAACATTGCGATTATTACATAAAAAACAATTCACCTTTAAATTTGCATATAAAATTATAAACATTACACTTTAATTTCAATTGAACTTTTTACTAACCAACCATAAATTATTTATCATTTACTATACCATTAAATTCTCCAAAATTTTTTATTTTGTTAACATTCATCTTATACAATATTTCATTTATTATCTCATTTCAAATTAATTCAATTATTTTATCAAACACATTTCATTACTTTAACAAAATTCACAAAGTTGAGTATACCTCACCTTGCTACATCATTACATTTAATATCGACACAAAAGTATATACAACCCACATTATTATCTGTTGTCGTTTACCACAAATCATTTCATAATACAGTTCATTTCAAAACCACTACTCACATAGTTAAACGTTCATAAACACTAACTGTTTATCCCCCATCATTGAACAATAACCTGGTGTTACGTCTACATAATTCATTTTTCATTAAATACCTATTGTTATCTTGATTATAACAACCATCATCATTAATTTTATCTATTGTATCAATATAGTATTCATAGACATTATTGTATACTATTAATTCCAAAATCCTGTCGACATTTGGTATGGTCAATTCTCCTTTAGTATTATCTGTTACGATTAAATCTTTTCATTTTTTTGGTATAGTAACACTAACTGTTTATCCCCCATCATTGAACAATAACCTGGTGTTACGTCTACATAATTCATTTTTCATTAAATACCTATTGTTATCTTGATTATAACAACCATCATCATTAATTTTATCTATTGTATCAATATAGTATTCATAGACATTATTGTATACTATTAATTCCAAAATCCTGTCGACATTTGGTATGGTCAATTCTCCTTTAGTATTATCTGTTACGATTAAATCTTTTCATTTTTTTGGTATAGTAATCATCTACTACTAGTAGCCCCATCTTATATACAGGTAAGTCAACAACATTATTATCACCTCTGGCTGCACTAACCACATCGCCAGGTAAGAATTCAATATAATCATCAACTCTCTCAATCTTCACTCTTTAACTCTTTATATCTTCTACCAATCTCAAACAGCTCTATCTCCCTCTCAAAATACAACTCTCTCTTAAAACACCTCTCATCATAACACCATTTCACACTTGTTCTATCATTCCATGCAGAGGGTACTGCAACATAAAAACACCTCCTGGCTTTTCCAGGAACACCACAAAAACTCAAGGAACAATTATTTGTAGATCTTTCATCTACCAAATACACTCGTGAAGCCTTTTCTTCACCCCCAACAACACCACGAGAAAAATTTACCCTCTGCAATCCCTCTATCTGTAAACTCTCTTTCCACTCTTTCTCTAACTCATCAACACTGATTTCTACTCTCTCACTACCCCCTACTCCCATTATTCTCTCACTCTCTTACTATCTCTATATTCTCATCGTCACTATTAATTTTCACTGTATCATCCTTAAATGGCTCGTTTTCAGCTATCTTACCACTACTACTTGTTAACTCATTTTTATAACTATCACTTACCTCGTTAATTATTTCTTCATTATTATTCATATTGTACCATTTTCTACCCCCTCCTTTCTTTTTCTACTTTCGTTTACTTCGTCTTGTATTTTATTTATATTTATAGTCATCTCACCTTTCATTCCAGCAATAATCTCACTCTGTTTCTCTAGTTTATTATTTATTTCAACAGACTTCTCACTCGCTCCCTTAAAACTCTCATTTATATTTTCAAATTGGTTGTTCATACTTAAATTACTCATTTTTATTTCGCTTCTTATATTCACAAATTCGTTATTTATGTCTCTTAATTTCTCGTCTTGTTTGTTAAATCTCTTATTTATTTTATTTATCTCTGCTTTTATTTCGCTTTCCATCTCTACATTACTTGCATTTATATCTGACTTTAACTCTACGCTACTTGCATTTATCTCACGCATCATATTATTCATCATTTCCATAATCATTGATAACTGATTAAATATATTTACATCGTTACTTCTACTACTCTCAGCTTCGACCGTTTCATTTACATTTGATATTTCACCTACACTCTCATTGACATTTTCATTTGTGGTCACTACATCATCTTGTGTGGCATCCAACAGGGACCCCACATCTGCATTTTCATATAAATTTACATTTGTATTCTTCTCTGCCATTTTCGACTAAGTTGAAAATTTTTTAACTTTAATTTACAACGTCCCTGTTAACGGGCGCCAACTGAAGTATGTCCAGTATTTATATTTTATGTAAATATTGATTTTACGTGTTAAGGTTGACCAAGGATGTCGTTTAGTGTACTCGGCAGAGAACAATAGGCAAATACAATTAACAAAATGCGTATTTATCAAGTAAAATATAACAATATTTTATTTTTCTGAAAACATGAAACATGTCATGAAAACATCTATTCTGCCTTGAGGCGTAAAACAAGTCACAAGCAACTATTACATCAAAAATAGATTACGTATATTTCGCAAACTCAGCACTTCTTATATATATATATTCTTCACTCACACAATCATACACACTTTCATACTTTTACATTTTGTTGAGCTTAATTTATATTTTGTAAAATTGCCAGAATTTAATTATTATAGTAGGATTTACTTTCCTTTCATTATTCGTAGAGGTTCGCCATGGGACGTCTCCTCATGCACGCACTGTTTAGATGTTTTCTCGTTCTCACTTTTTATATTTTTGGCCGAAACTGTTACTCCAATTTTTATTGGTCACTACGTATTTACATTATTTATATGTTACTCAAATGCTGTTTTTTTTTTAATTTCACATTTTATAGTTTGCGGGCGAGACGAAAACGGTACTCAGCCGGCGGGCGAGTGAATGGCTCACGTCCGTATTAGTTAGATGTTCATGGCCGACTGACGTTCAGCGTTAAAATTTCCATTTGGTGACATCTTTGAAACCAGTTCATTCCGTTCCCCGCCATACGTCTCGTCCTTGGTATTGAAAAGTTCCGTTGAGCTTTGTATCACCTTTTGAACTTGCCACAAACAGATTTCCGTCAACAGAATTCTTTCAGTGTTAGTCACTGGCTACAAATAAACTCTCGATTTGCTCCATAACCATAAATGGTTATGAAGCACTCACTGGCTAACGCCTCACCTTATGTGGGCCTCATCTTCCCATGTTAGGTTATTTATAAAATTATTATGTAAATTTTGCCCCGTTACAGTGCAGACAACCTATGAGGCACTTATGAACAGAGGGGACTGCTGCGGGGGGAGGGGGAGGGAAATGTGGTAGAAGTTGTTGCCGACATGTTCAGTGCAACCAACCTATGTGGCACTTATACACAGAGGGGACTGCTGAAGTGAACGGAGTTGTTGCCAACATGTTCAGTGTAGCCAACCTATGTGGCACTTATATACAGAGGGGGCTGCTGATGTGGACGGAGTTATTGCCGACATGTTCAGTGTAGCCAACCTATGTGGCACTTTATACACAGAGGGGACTGCTGATGTGAACGGAGTTGTTGCCGACATGTTCAGTGTAGCCAACCTATGTGGCACTTATACACAGAGGGGACTGCTGATGTGGACGGAGTTATTGCCGACATGTTCAGTGTAGCCAACCTATATGGCACTTATACACAGAGGGGACTGCTGATGTGGACGGAGTTATTGCCGACATGTTCATTGTAGCCAACCTATGTGGCACTTATACCCAGAGGGGACTGCTGATGTGAACGGTATTGTTGCCGACATGTTCAGTGCAGCCAACCTATGAGGCTACCTTTGTTATTTCTGATAAAGTAGAACTAAATTAATTATAAGCATATGATATAAATATAATTATATGAGTGTGGTGTGAAATTTTACTAATAAGAGAACAGTAGTCTCCTCTGAAAGTATGAAGAATTAATAAAATAATATGTATTATTTAATTGTAAATATTACTTTTTAACAAAATAAATATAATTGGTATGCTTATCTGTTCACATTTGTGAACAAGAGTTAGATAAATCATCATCATCTTCACGGATTAAACCAAAGATTATTTGTTTTGGTCTCAAATAGTCAAAGATTAGAGCTGGTCACTCCAGCGCTTCCTCGGATGTCCCACACCTCTCTGTCCCATCGGCTTATAGTTTCAGAGTTGTTTGGGGATGCGGTAGTCATCCATTCGGCAAAGGTGTTCCCACCAATTCAGCCGATACTGGGTGATCCTGTCGAGTATAGTCATAATATTCAGTTCTTGCTATATATCTGTGTTTCATCTATGATCATAGAGAGTGTACCCTGCCATGTGCCTGAGAAATCTCATTTCAGCTGCTTTGGATGCAACTGGCCTGGCCTTTCATTAAAGTCCAATTCTCAGACCCATAAAGAAGTGTGTGAAGAGCCATCACCTTGTAGAATTTTACGTGTGTTCCTGTACGTGCTGACTTAAGAGTTTAGAGTGAGTTAACTAAAAGAATAAATTTTCTTAAAATATTACATGCATCCAAATTGGCTGCTCGTATAAACATTCTGTATTTGAAGCCTTCTTCTAGTATCGACCACATAACATTCTCTCTCTCTCTCTCTCTCTCTCTCTCTCTCTCTCTCTCTCTCTCTCTCTCTCTCTCTCTCTCTCTCTCTCTCTCTCTCTCTCTCTCTCTCTCTCTCATTTTTGTTGTTTCTTCCGGTGTCTGCTGGTGAGACATTATAACTATAGCCTTTGTACTCTGTGTTCATATGGCAATGAAACATGCAGACTGCGCACTTCCGTTCCTGATTGGCTACTCCTGATTTAATCTATAGTTTTTCGTGGAAATTTTTTTATCCTAGGCAACAGAAATCTGTTTCATTCTCTGTTGCCTACAAAACAGTTATTTAAATTTAATTAAATAAAATAAACATTTAAATTATTTATTTAAATAAACAAAATTTAAATAACCGTGCATTTAAATTAAGCGAAAAAGCTAGAGTTACAAAACATCTCTCTCTCTCTCCTATGGCGCTACAGCCCAAGTCGGGCCCTGGCCTCCACCAATCTCCGCCTCCAATCCACTCTATCCACTGCAACCCTCCTCCAGTTTCTTATCCCCATGTCTCTCGCATCCTCTGCAACGCCATCTTCCCACCTCTTCCTCGGTCTACCTCTAGGTCTCGTTCCCTCCCATGTACCCAGCAAAGCCCTCTTAGGGTTCCTGCCACCCTCCATTCTCATAACATGTCCGGCCCAACGTAATCTTTGAATTCTTATAAATTTTGAGACTGGTATCTCTTTATATATTTGATACAGTTCGTTGTTGTATCTCAGTCTCCATGAGCCATTTTCTTGTATTGGGCCTATAATGCGTCTGAGGATTTTCCTTTCAAAGGTGTCTACTCTGTCGACTGTTTTCTGTGTGATTGCCCATGCCCTCACACCCGTAGCATAGCACCGGTCTGATGACAGTCCTATATATTTTCATTTTTGTTTCCCTGTGCACATCCCCAGACCTAAATGATGGCAGCAATGCGAAGTACGCCTTGTTAGCCATGGTGATCCGTCTTTGGATCTCCGGCTCCTCTGATCCAGTCTTTGCTAGATTCACTCCGAGATACGTGAAATTGTCCACCACCTCAATTGTGTCCTCCTCTATCTCGATGTTGTTATGAACCTGGTCCCTTCTTGTTTGGATAAGCATTTTTGTTTTATCCATATTTATGGCTAGCCCAACTTCCTTGGCTTTGTTTTTAAGCTCTATAAATATTTCTTTAGCTGCCGTGATCCGTCTTGACATGATGTTAATGTCATCTGCATATGCGGCTATCTGTACAGTTTTATTTGTTAACAGATTGGAGCTATTTATTGATAAGCCTCTAATTACATATTCCAATGCAATATTAAATAGTGTTGGGGCCAACCCATCTCCCTGCTTTAGTCCCCGTGTAATATTTATGGGTTCAGTTAGTTGGCTATCCACCTTTACTTGGGCTTCAGTCTGCTGCATAGTAACTTGGGTTAATCTTACCAGCTTGCCTGGTATTCCAAATTCATGCATTATGATGTAGAGTTTGTCTCTATTAATAGAGTCATACGCTTGCCTGAAGTCCACAAAGATCTGGTACACATCAATATCACGTTCCCATCCGCATCTTAGTATCTGTTTTACCGAGAAGAGTTGGTCGATTGTAGACCTTCCAGGTCGGAATCCAGCTTGGTATTCCCGTATTATATTTTCTGTGAGGGGTCTCAGCCTTTGGTTCAAGATGTACGCAAAAACCTTGTAGGAGGTGCACAGCAACGAAATTCCTCTGTAATTTCTACATTGAAGTTTGTCGCCTTTTTTATAAATGGGGCATATAATGCACTTATTCCATTCCATGGGGATTCGTTCCGTTTGCCATATGTCCACGATTAAGGAGTGCAGTGCGACCGCCACATCAGCACCTCCAGCTTTAAGCAGTTCTGGAGGAATCAAGTCTGTACCTGGTGCCTTGTTGTTCCTGAGGGCACTAATAGCTTCTTCTATTTCCTGAATTGATGGTGGGTCAGATTCCATCCCCCCAATGTTTGCATTCCGCGGAGTGTGAGCAACAATTTCTCCTCCCTGTAGCATACCACCAAGGAGGCCATCGAAGTACTCTCGCCAGATAGTTTTAATTTTCTCTGGATCACTGACAATTCTATTCTCTCTGTCTCTACATAGTGTTGTAGATGGTTTATAACCTTCCCTGAGATGCTTAAGATATTTATAAGCATTCCTTATTCTTCCATCTGCAAAGTCCTGCTCCATTTTGAGAAGCAGCCCGTTTTCAAAAGTTCTTTTCTTTTTTCTACATACTTTATTTGCCAGTCTTCTATTCTCTTCATATTCTTGCTTCCTTTCTCTAGTTCTACACTGAGAATACTTCCTGTGAGCCTCATTCCTCCGTGCAACACTCTCCCTGCATTCCTCATCAAACCAGTCCTCCCGCCTCCGTCTCTTCTCTATTCCTAGTACCTCTCTGGCGGTTTCCAGGAGTGCGCACTTAAGGCTCTGCCATTTCTCTTCCACCGTTCCTGCGACTGACTCGTTCAATCTATTCCTCACTTTCCCAGCATATTCCTGTACCCTTTCCGGGTCCTTTAAACTCACTGTGTTAACCTTTTCCTGTCTTCTGAGTCTGTCCTTCCTATATACAGCCACCCTGCATCTAAACTTCATCTGCACCATATAATGATCAGAACCAACTGACGCTCCTCTCCGGGTTTTGACATCAATGATACTTGTGGCTGCTCTTTTATCTATGATCACATGATCTATCTGGTTGACTGTTTTCCCATCTGGGGCTACCCACGTTCCCTTATGGATATCCCGGTGTGGGAACTGAGTTGAGCTGATAACCATATTCCTGCTTGTAGCGAAGTCGATAAGCAGTTCCCCATTTCTGTTGGATTCATTGTGCAAACTGTGCCTACCTATGGTGCCAAGGTATGCATCTTCTTTCCCAATTTTCGCATTCATGTCCCATAAAGAAGTGTGTGAAGAGCCATCACCTTGTAGAATTTTAGGTGTGTTCCTGTACGTGCTGACTTAAGAGTTTAGAGTGAGTTAACTAAAAGAATAAATTTTCTTAAAATATTACATGCATCCAAATTGGCTGCTCGTATAAACATTCTGTATTTGAAGCCTTCTTCTAGTATCGACCACATAACATTCTCTCTCTCTCTCTCTCTCTCTCTCTCTCTCTCTCTCTCTCTCTCTCTCTCTCTCTCTCTCTCTCTCTCTCTCTCATTTTTGTTGTTTCTTCCGGTGTCTGCTGGTGAGACATTATAACTATAGCCTTTGTACTCTGTGTTCATATGGCAATGAAACATGCAGACTGCGCACTTCCGTTCCTGATTGGCTACTCCTGATTTAATCTATAGTTTTTCGTGGAAATTTTTTTACCCTAGGCAACAGAAATCTGTTTCATTCTCTGTTGCCTACAAAACAGTTATTTAAATTTAATTAAATAAAATAAACATTTAAATTATTTATTTAAATAAACAAAATTTAAATAACCGTGCATTTAAATTAAGCGAAAAAGCTAGAGTTACAAAACATAATATTCAATATTTTGACAATTTTGTTTTTCATTTCAGTACTTGCATCATTTTATTATTACTTCACATACACAATTTATGCATGCGTGCATGTTTGATGGAATACACATCATAAGAGAACTAATGTTTTACCATTACTTATGTAAAGTTGTTTTTTATGTTTAGTTACAGCTGTTTCTTTTTTAATTTTTAAATTTACACATATACAAAACACTCGTTTCGCATTAGTAGTCATTTTTTAATAGTAGTCTAATTGAACTGGTTTTATTGACAAACAAGAATTCCATGGGAACTAATTTGGCTTGAAAGTTGATTTTTTCTCTAATTGTGGGTGGGTATCAGTGAGCTGAGCATTGGACGCCTCTTTCCAGTAATGTGAAACTGATTAACAGTCTAATCCAGTGGTTCCCAAAGTGAGGTCTGCGGAACCCTGGGTGTCCGTAGACACTTTTAAGGAAAATTAGAATATACCGTAATTTAATTCGATTTTTATGCTCTAAAATATAAATTTTAGAATCTTAAAACAATTAGTAGAAGATTCCAGTATTTGGGGGGGGGGGGTTCAAACTAATTGTAATTCTAAAAGTAATTTCAAACTGATGGCTTTAATAATGTCCTTAAATCATGTGTAGCAGATCTGTTTGCCAGCCGAACTGACTAGACCTCTCTCTTACTCTACAAAAAGAAGATTTATTGGCAGAACTTTCAACTGACAGTTCATTAAAATTACAGTTTTCGCAATTACAACAAGCTGACTTCTGGTTATATGTAATGCCTGACTATCCTGAACTCACAATAAATGCTTTGAAGCGTTTAACTGTGTTTCCCTCTACTTATTTGTGTGAAACTGCATTCTCCCTCCTCACGTACTTGAAGTCAAACTTAAGAAATAAACTTGATGTCAAAAGTGACTTATTATTGAAATTATCAGACATTAAACCCAATATTGGAGAGCTAGTTGTTCAAAAGCAGCTTCATTGTTCACATTAAACTATGTTTGATATCATTAATATTATAATTTTGCAAGTTAAGAGAATTTTGATTCTAATACATTTCAATTGAAATATAAGAGTTTCTATCATATTTACTGCTTGTTTTATTTCAGAACTCAGACGGGGTCCATGAATTTTTAAATTATTTGGGGGGGGGGGGTGTCCACGGACTGAAAAGTTCGGGAACCATTGGTCTAAACGAATAACGTGGACTAACTTGGGTACTTTGTCTTTTTTAGGCTGTAACTTTTCCCTCTCCTATGTGATACACAATAACATGCGAGTTTATGTCTTAGTTAGCTCAAGTAACACATAGTTGGCACAAGAAAACTCTTTTAATTGTAATTTTTATTCCTGCAACTAACTCTTCTCTCCTGCCTATGAATACCACAACTGGTAGCTGGTGAAGCATTGTACTAGCCATGCAACCGTCCCACTAAACACAAAAGCTGTGCAGTATGCCTTGGTTCTTTACAGACTGTTATGGAGACGTTTATTTATATTTTTTTATTATTAATTCTTCCCTCATAAATTATAAAATATTAAAAAAAACATTTCTTGTGCTTGATTGTGAGTAATGTGTTAGTAATTTTTTGTGCTAATCTAGCATGAGAACTATCCATTTGAACAACAAAAGATGTATTAACGTAATAACATAAAGATGGATGATAATGTAAATAATTATGAAGACACATAATGATAGGGTTAAAGTAAAGATACAAGTAAATCAACTACAGAATTAATAACGATCAGAATGAATTACTCTAAAATAATGATATAATTAATAATAAGTAAAGATAATAATACAATGGACATCAATCACCAAGAACAGGGAAAAGTGGAGGCGGATGTTATGGAGGCTAAGGTTCGACTCCGAACTGTGATGCCATAGATGAAGAAGAAGAAGAAGAAGAGATAATAATATCAAAATTAAGACAAGAGTAACATTAACACTATATAATAACAGTGAAACTGATGTCTGACACATACATATAGTAACAACACCTTCACTTGACTAGTTTTGTATAACAGCTGATTCTACATTTCCCACCAGCCACTCAGAATTCCAAAGTGAACTTACCCATGCATAAACTGGTTTCTGTATACATGCCTATAATTTTAAATACTACTATCCATAATGTGTTCTTGTCTATAGACACTTTGACACCAGGACCTTAACCATTCTCCGTCCAGGAAGAGCTGTTTTGCATTTGTTTAAAATCTAAACCATTCAGTAAAAATGTGTATTACCTGTATTTCTAAAAAGAGCTATATGCCCTGTTTAAAGCGGTATGTACCGTTCATAAAATGTATGTAAAATCACTAGATTCATATGATATATGTATTACATGTAAAATAAAAGCTTTGTAATAAAACTTGTTGCTACAATGGTCACAGATTGTTGGTACAGTGGAAATAAAATAACTGACACTAGATGAAATCAATAATTACAACTTTAATTGTAGATAACAATAAAACAAAGACACTCATATCAAGTCTTCAAGCTAAATATTGTTGAACACACAGTAATTCAACAAACGATAAATGTGACCTTAATAACACCTTCACAACTTGCACCACTCGATCTTTTATAACACATATGCAGGGTCTAAAGACTACAAAAACTAAACACGATAAAATATCTAGCAGAATCCAACGGATACGACAGAACAATAGTCAATAAACTCTTACACAAAAAACAAAACAAACAACAGACAAAGACAGAAAACAACAAATTCATAACACTAACATACATCAACAAACAAACTGAAAAAATAGCCCACAAATTCAAAAAAGCAGGATACAGAATCGCTTACAAAACTACTAACAAAACGGAACACACACACAAAGCACAAAACAAATTCGATCTACCTGGTGTTTACAAACTAAATTGCTCAGATTGCAACACGTTCTACATAGGCCAGACAGGATGTAGCTTCAAACAAAGATACAGGGAACACACAAAGGCACTCCACACCACTACAGAATCCACCTTTGCAAACCACCTCATTGAAGCAAACCACACATACAAAAACATCGACAATAACATGAACATTCTACACGTACACACAAAAGGCCAAAAACTAGACACTCGAACAATTGGAAATATACAAAAACAAAAACGACATCCTAAATGAACAGATGCAATTCAAATCACGCATTATTCGAACATATCACACCCAACACACACAACATCGATCTTTCGAAAATCGATTTCATCGCCAACAACAAGATGAACAGTGTTACCAGCGGCAACCTCTGAAGAAGCTTTCTAAAAGTGAAAACCGGTTCAGGTTGTTCCACTGAACCAGCATTCAGTAATTTCCAGTCCAAATAATTTTAATTTATTTTTTTTTTATCACTCTAAAATACCAATAGCGTAGATGACAGTAATAATGGTAATAAAGGAATATGGCTACTGTATTTTATAGAAACTAATACAGAGGTCGGGTTTGAAGAAACACACTACACTTTAGAACTATGCTTGCTAGATAAAATATGAAATAACACACGCTGCACAAAGAATCAATAAAACTATGCTTGGGTGAAAAAACATGAAATAATCATAACAAAATGAAAAGAGCACCGAGTATTGGCAATACTTGCCAGTAGTAAATAATTGTTTTTTTTTTAATATTTAAGCGTTAACAATAATTCAATAAACGTAATAATAAAGAGCGTAATAATTAATAAAAATCTTGCTTTCCAACGTGCTGGATTCAGAATGAAAGATGCTATCCGGGCTGGACGGACCAAAAATGTGGGGTTCTTTTTTTATTAGCAGTGGACTGTATATTGTAAAACTAAAATAGTTAAAAGGATTTATTCTCATTTAATCAACAATGCATAAATATTAAACGTTCACTGACCTTGTCCTCGTGCGTTGTAAAATGTCCCGTTGTAAGCAACACTTCGCTGATTTTTTAGGCAGTCCTAAACTTCACAATAATATTCTAATAAACGTTAAACACATGAAATAAGCGGAGTTTTAAATTATAAGTGAAGTAAAATAACAATAGCGGTGAATAGACTTTCTATTCTTGCGGTATGCGTGTATAAACAAAAAAAAAAAAAAAAAACTGCACGATATGCCTTACACTACAGGAAAGAAAACGCTCTAATTATGACTGTTGATTACTATGTGAATTGTACTTTGAAACAGTTAATGGGAGTGCACTCTATTAGAGAACTAATGAAGTAGAGATAGGGTGAGTTTAATTATTGTTATGAAAAAATATCTGACATTATATAATAACAACATATAACATTATAGTTACTATTAATTGTGCAGAATTGAATGATTATCAGTGGATACAAAATCTCATACTTCAATCTTCAATAGAGATTATTGACATATTTAAATATTTGTCAGAAATTCCTTAACATATATAAATCATCATTCTTCAATCTTCAATAGAGATTATGTAACACATTAACTCATTTATCAGATTCTTTAACACATTTATAACATTATGCTAACTTCTTAATATCTTGAATCTCCCCTTCTCCATCCATACTTTACTTGATCAAAGACATGACTTAATATCACAAATTATATATATTTACTTGTCATTCAATTCAATCTCATCACGACTTATTACCTAACAAATTAAATATATTTAATTCTTATCCAATTCTATGTCGTAACATATAAATGCATCTTTAGGATCTGAATGTTCTCACGGGTTCTTTGAGAATGAAACGGGTTGAATTTATGGTAGATGGTTATTACTACATCAAGATTATGTGATTTAGACAATATACTTTGATGGCGTTACTTGTAAATGGTTATCCATTCTGCTGGCTCCTTTTACTTTATACATAACATACCACTTCACTTCCTATTACTCTGCTTTACTTTGCACACGATCTCGATGACTAATTAACGCCATGCACTTAGCAATGCAGACTTACTTATTCTTCTGCGCACATTACAAAGAAATACTGCTTTGCATCTCTGCCTGCGCACCAATTCAATAATACTAATTCTTCACATTTAGGTCACTGAGTTCTCATATTTCACGTGCTTGCTTTAGTTCATTCTAATTAAGTAGTTATTACGGTACTTCATAATTCTGACTAACAAATACTATAATTGACCGACCGCTATCATTACCGAACTTCGTACTGCTTCTCCTTGACTTAACTGTTTTCTCACTTTTTACTGACTGGCCACTTATTGACCTTTACTGTTCTCTTACTGACTTTGAACCATCGTTACTGATTTTGCGAGTTCGATAGAAAGACTGATTTAGATAGAATCCGCCTAACTTAGATCGAAAAAGACTGAGTGTTAGATAGAAAGACTGAGAGCCGTTCTTCTTCGAGAGTTACATTTGTAGTCTCTCCAAAACTTCCCTTTCCGCTGTCACTCTTCCAATAACCCCGATTGGTCACATTTTGAAAGTGTCGCCGGTAAATTTGAAAATATCCAGTCATCACTTCCAAAATTCTCGCGCGCAGCAATGACGCTATTTCTTATTGGCTACTGCTTTCGGCACTGAGATTTTCCCGCACATCCGTTAATTCGTAAAAAGAGAAATCTACTTTCTAAAACACACACCCCGTTTCAGTATGTTAGCTATTGTATTTTTGAAGGCCGATACACCCTCCTTCTAGTGATATATCGCATTTTTTGCTGGTTTGTGCAAACAAAGCATTTTATATTTTTATGACATAGAATGTTTGGATGTACAATACCTTTCTAACATGCCAGGCGACTGTGTCAGCATCCACGCCTTAACTATCCGCTTACATACTAGTATAGTGTACAAAATCTCTTATACTTTCTTACTACTAATATTACAATTTGATATTAACTTTAATAATTTATCGTGCCGTACTACAGATATTTATAAATTATTAATTAACTATTCGTAACTCCTCGATTTACGTTACGGTACATTGTCCCCCAAAATGATTTGTCCATAATTATTGCTATGATTTGGCTAAATCATTTTGTATGCCTCTAAGCCTACATGCACTTTCTGTAAACATAGTTTGTTTACATTGCTTTGAATAACCCACTTCCCATTTCGACAACTACCGGTTTCACCCTACTGTCGCACTTTCATTTTTTACCTGCTAGTTCGTCAACAACAGTTGGTCATACACACCCCATAACATCTGTTCACACTTTGCTTAGTTCTATTTGTTGCTTCCGCTTTTACCAACATATATTTCCTTTAACTAAATTCTTATAACTATTACATAGGGTTCTTAATCTATGACACCATTACATTTTGTTATTAAGGAAATTTAAATTTATTTTAAATCCCCATTGATCATTTTCCCAAACAAATAATATTTATATATAGAATATTTTTTTTTTTTATTTTTTTTTAAAAACATCTTGACACTCACATATTAGACTCCTTTTAGCATTTACAAATCCCCATTTCTCATTCTCCCATTTACCCATGGTGGTATTGTTTTAACTGCCTAACATTGAAGATACCCCTTACTGCTTCAGGCTTGTTGACTTCTGATACCTCATAAGTTGCTTCTCCTTTGATGTTTGTCACTTCGTATGGGCCTTCGTACAGTTCGCAGAATTTTGCTGTCACCTTATTTAACGCATCTGAGATTGGGTTTGTTCTTATTAAAATTAAGTCTCCCACCTTAAACTTCAATTTGTTGCTTTCTTCGTTCTTCTTCCTTGCTTGTTGTTCACCCTTTCTTTTTATTTTTTGGTATAACTCGCTATGGTGATTCTTCATCTCTTCTTTCATCAACTCCCGGTCCGCGTATGACTCCCATGCTCTTTTCAGTTTTCAATCCCACTGAGCTTGATATGGCGTCATTTCAGTTGTTTCAAGGTAAGTTTCATTGATGCACCACTCAACAATCTTAAC
The DNA here is from genome assembly GCA_034769895.1 of Magicicada septendecula. NCBI lineage: Eukaryota > Metazoa > Arthropoda > Insecta > Hemiptera > Cicadidae > Magicicada > Magicicada septendecula. The sequence goes on from CM068375.1 coordinate 354,248,382, forward strand.
ATATTTCGCCCATTTCGTATGGTGTCCTCCTATCATTACCCTAAATATATTGCCTAATTGCCGATTTATTCTTTCAGCCAAATTTGCACATGGGTTCCGGATGGCTGTATATTTAGGTTTGATCCTAGCCTCTCCAAATTCCTTACCCAAACTTTGCTGGTAAATTGGGTACCATTATTAGTTATTATTGATTTTGGCTTACCCACTTCTTGTATATACAATTTTAATTTATTCAATGTGATGGCTGTTGTCGCCTTCTTGATGGTGTATAATTTAACGTACTTGGTAAAATTATCAACTACTACTAATATATATTTTACCCCGCTTGTTGAGGTTAACAGAGGTCCGTAGTAGTCCATACTGACCAGTTCTCCCTTTTCTCTCGGTAATATTGGTTTTGTTTGTCCAATACCCCTTTTGTAATGGTCTTTAAACCTTTGGCATATTTCACATATCTTGATCATTTGTTTTGTAAATTTGTAGAAATGATCTGTGAAATGTTCTTTAAATAGTTCGTAAGTTCTTACTCCATAGTGTCCATACACTTCGTGGATTTCCTTGATCAACCCTTCGCCGATCTCCTTCGTTAGCATTATTCTCCATCTCTTCTTCTCCTTCCGATATAACTTATTATTGTGCCACTTGTATATTTTATGTGTTGGTTATTTGTATCGTTTTATAAGTTGTCTATAATATCCTTTAAGTTTTGATCCTTTTGCTGGCTTTGAGATATGTTCTTCAAGTGGTTCTTTAATTGTTTGCTTAGTCTGATATCTACCGCACACATCTCTAGTTCTTCGTTACCGTCCTTTTGCATCTCTTCTTGAAAATCTTCTGGGTATCGACTAAGTATGTTAGCCACTATGTTTTCGCTTCCTTTGCAGTGCATTATTTTGAAATCATATTCTTGAATAGCAAGTATCCACCTCGTGATTCTCGAACATGTTAATTGACATTTCTGTATAAACATCAGAGCTTTAGGAGAGAGACAAACAGGTTAAAGTGGACTGAAGAGAGGAAAAAGAGACACAGTGAGAAGATGAAAGAATATTGGGAAAAAAGGAAAGAACAAAGAGTAAAGAATTGAAATTGGCATGTAGTCCTTAGGTGGCCGGTACATAAAAAGAAAATTATGTATCTACATCCGTGTTTTGTTTATAGTCAAACAGAGGTTACTTTCCGAATAGCCTTTGTATAAGAGAAACATGTAATGTAACTGATATTAATCCTTGGATTGCGGAAAGAAGAAGGACATGGAATGAACACATGTCAAGAATGGATGACACAAGGCCAGTGAAAAAGGCAAGAGATAGCCAACCAAACACCAAGAGGAGCATTGGTCGGCCAAGGAAGGAGTGACAACATGTAAGATCATTGTTCTGGAACAGGACAGAGTCCTAACAAGGAAGGTAAAGAAGAAGAAGACTAATGTCTTTTTCCAGAGTTTAGCAGGTCATGTGTTTTGTTTTCAAAACTGGACACTTAACAGTTTCTTTGTTCTGGAATTTTTCACAGTCTTACAGGACATAAATCAGTGAATCTGATATATAGGTGTATAGAATGTCCTCTGCACAAGTTCTGAGAGACGGGAGGTTGTGTGGCAACTACACAAGTAACTTATTGTTACTGTTGATGTCACCATACTTGGTCATCTACATATATAAAACTCAAAAGTCTCATGATTTATCGGTACTGAATACAAATCCACACCATTACACCGATTGCACAGCAAATTTTGCACAGGTAAAAAAACACTGTCCAACTTGAAATTTGATATTTTGTCCCATTCGCATGATTAAGGCCCTTTTAATTATGCCTCTTCGGTGACGCGTATAACGATGTCAACAACACCATGGAGACTAGAAGTAATTACCATAGTAACAAGTACATAAACAAATGGTATTTAGTGGCATCGGAACTGTACCTTTATCTGTTCCTGCAGTTTTTAATATTTTTAGTATGCGATTGTATCTATATATTTTTTAATTTTGTATACAGATACGTCTATATATTTTGTAATTGCTTTAACGATTATAAAATTTATGTTTATATATATTTCTGATGATGCAATGAATAAGTAATGAAATATATTAAATATTAGGCTACTACTGAAGATGTCAGCAACACCATGGAGACCAGAATTAATTACCATAATAACAAATAAATAAACAAAAGCTATTTAGCAGCATTAGAAATGTACATTTATCCATTCCTGCAGTACATTTTCGATGTTTTATGTAATATGCGATTGTATCGATATATTACGATGTGGAAAAGAAAAGTGTACTAATTGTAAATTGTCCTATTACTTAATGCAAAGTGAAATTACGTGTTGTTTTCATTTGTGAGGTTAGGTGACAACGGTTTTTGGTCTTTAGTTTACTGTTGAAATAAATAAAAGCCATGGTTGAGGAAAACATAACGTTTAATGTGTTATACAATGCTTCTAACACAGTAACACTTAAAGAATTTAGCGTTTTTGAATTAACAGGTACTTTACTAATATCTCCAAAGGCTTTATAAATGGTACTTTTAAATCTCCAAAGGCTGTTGCACCAACATAATTATTTAGTACAAGTGTTGAAAACAGCTTTCGAGAGAATTTGACTAGTGAGTACAAAATTGTTATGAGGGCTGACAGAACGTCATATAGACATAGACAATAAAAATTATATTAAAATACTTGTTAAAAGACAAATATTTGCTGCGAAGCCGCAGGTAACAGCTAGTTCATAGAGGTGGGCCGATATACCTGTAACAGGTATTTTGGAACGATATTTTTGTGGAACGGATATAACAGTGACTGAAAAGTTGAAATACCTGTTATTCGCGGCCTCGCTGTTCCGAGTCGAAGCACGCCCCCTACACAACTATACACAATATAAAAATATCACCGATACACAAGGAGTATCAGAGGAACAGTAGTATTTTAGGAACAACTAGTATCAAGCGTATTTCGAGTACGAAACCACTTTTTGGTCCTGAATACGTCATTCTGCGCAAAGAGACGAAGCTGTTTTTAATAAATAAAAAAAATTCATCCTGATGTTACATTTATTCTCGTATTATATGCAGATATATAATACAGATTATATGCTAATAAATTATATATTATACTAGTCACCAGCTTGGTAAATTTTGAAATAACGAATTATATTGTGTTATAACCTATATAGTGGCTGATGTTGATAGGTTATATTATACTTTTTATTAATGTGATTTTAACTTCACTACACATCTCACGTGAATGAATCTGAAGATTAACCAGGTATGTAATGCATTTAATTTACTTTTGTTGTTGCTTATTATTTATAAGTTTTTATTTATTTATTTATATTTACTTTATTACAGTTGTTGATCCCAGTTGTTTTTATTATTTTTATTTGTAAAATTTTGTTTATTCTCATTCACTCTTGTGGCTTACTGTTATTTTTTATTATATGTTTCTGATGTTTTTTCACATTATTTGTTGTGGTATTACGTGTACTCTAAATTATTTAATTGCCCCGAGTTTCGCAACTGATTTGTCTAACCAATGTTAGTTTGTTTACTCCTAGTGAAAACTTAAATTGGTATTCCCAAAGAGAGATAGGCCTATAAATTCTCTTGTTTCTTATTTTCTTTTAAACAGTAATAGTTTAATAAAGTTACAGTGTAAAGTAACACTGTTAATACTTTTAGTTTCAATTTATTTCTTCTAACAAATTGTATAGTATAGGTTATATAATATCTTCAAATAAATACACTGCAAGTAGGTTTATTAATATATTAATAGGTTTACCTAGGTGAAAATAAACCTACTTGCAGTGTATTTATTTGAAGATATTATATAGGAGACCTGCAGGAAACTCAAAACGAGTTACTTACAAAGGATAATATAGACAACATTGCAGTCATTATCAGACAACGCACACAACTAGGCAACAACATTGCAGTAAAAAACAACACAGACCTAGTAACAAAAATAAAAGACATACACATCCCCCATAATGCCACATTAGCTTCCTTTGACATTAAAAACCTGTACACAAACATCCCCATCTCTGAAACAATCACCATCCTACAAAACAAACTCAAACAGAACAACACACCAGACGAACTTATCAACAAAATAACAAAAACTCTGAACATTATCACAAAACAAAACTACTTTACTTATAACAATAAATATTGCACACAGAATGATGGTCTACCCATGGGCTCCCCCATATCCAGCATTCTAGCAGAAGTCTTCCTCCAACACGTAGAAAAAACAAAAATACTCACAAACAATGACAGACACTCACATAAAATACTATATTGGCACAGATACGTTGATGACATTCTAATACTATACAGGGGAAACAAAAGACAATGTGAACAGTTACTGACGCACATAAACAAAATACATAAAAATATAACCTTTACTGCTGAATACGAACACAACAATACCATAAACGTCTTAGACCTCTCCATCACAAAACTTGAACACAGGCACAAATTCAGTATATACAGAAAACCAACTACACCTGACACACTAATACACAACTCCTCCAATCACCCAATACAACACAAGCTAGCTGCCTTCAGAACCATGATACATAGACTTAACAACATCCCCTTAGATGAAAAAGACTACAAAGACGAACTAAACACGATAAAATATCTAGCAGAATCTAACGGATATGACAGAACAATAGTCAGTAAACTCCTACACAAAACACAAAACAAACAACAGACAAAGACAGAAAACAACAAATTCATAACACTAACATACATCAACAAACAAACTGAAAAAATAGCCCACAAATTCAAAAAAGCAGGGTACAGAATCTCATACAAAACTACTACAAAACAGAACACACACTATCAAAACACACACACAAAGCACAAAACAAATTCGATCTACCTGGTGTTAACAGACTAAACTGCTCAGATTGTAACAAATTCTACATAGGGCAGACAGGACGTAGCTTCAAACAGAGATACACTGAACACACAAAGGCACTCCACTCCACTACAGAATCCACCTTTGAAAACCACCTCATCGAGGCAAACCACACATACAAAAACATCGACAATAACATGAACATTCTACACATACACACAACAGGCCGAAAACTAGACACTCTAGAACAATTGGAAATATATAAACACACGAAAACAAATAAAAACGACATCCTAAACGAACAGACAATTCAAATCGCACGCATTATTCGAACACATCTCACCCCACACACACAAAATTGATCTTTCGAAATTCGATTCCATCGCCCACAACAGGACGGACAGCGCTACCAGCGGCAACCTCTGAAGAAGCCTTTTAAAGGTGAAAACCGGTTCAGGTTGTAAGGTAAAACTTTATGTTTTTACTTATAAAAAACTTTGTGTTCCGAGTCGTGAATATAATAGTTGTTTTTGGATAATATAGGTTATGTATAATAAGTATGTAATAACAGATATTTGTGCCTGTTATTTTTTTGGAACGGTATTTTCATACCTGTTATTTTAAAATACTAGTTTAGCCCACCTCTAGCTAGTTGTATTCTATAATTTATTTCTTGATGTTACAGGGGCTTGTATATTGCTGACAACAGTCTGACAGTTTTACCAATGTGGATGTACCATAAGCAAAGTTTCAATGAACTCTACTTAAATGGAAACGATTTTTATAGAAGCACACACAACAATTGGACACGGCCGAAACCTGAAGATTTTGAAATTTTCACAGTACCAACACTGTTTGGCACTGTTGCCAACTTTATAGTTTCTGAAAGGTATGTAAACAATTTTAAACTTTGTATATATTTTGTTTCTGAACTAGGTATATATGCACATATGTGTGGTGTTTTGAATAATCTTTTTATAAAAAAAAAGAACAAAACTATTTTAAAATGTGGTCTAATCAACACTATACTTGTACGCTTATATTGACAGTAGTAAAAACTGAATAATTAAATACGAGGTGTGATGAAAAAATAACAAGAATTACTTAATTTCATGTGCTAAATGTATCCAATTTACAATATTTTTTTTCCAACATTGGTACCGCTATTCGTAACATGTGTCAGTTGTTGGGAATAATATATGCTGAGTTTGTGTTTAAGAAGCAAACATTGATGATAAATTTTAGTACAGTCATGATTTTTGTATTTTTGAATTGATGGAACAAAGAATTTGTATTAAAATCTGTGAAAAAAGTAATATCAAGTGCAATGAAGTACTGCAAATTTTGCCGAATCACTGTAAGATAAACTGATGCAGGGAGTTGGTATATTGTTCAGGTCATGCAAGGTAGTTTTGCAGTTTTTAGACGTTGTCCAAGGTAACATTTTGGACATGAAACGAGTAGCATCCAATATACTTCGTAGACTTACACGGCCGGAGTCAGTGTTGTTAAAATTCTTTCCCGGGCTGTTTGGCCGTGGTCCATTGTTTTCAACAATACCAGATGTTTCAACAATGCCATCGACTGCTATCACTCTAAAATTGAGATTCGCTATCGTAAGGTGGTAGATGTTAGTGACCACAGTACTGTGGTTAAGGCTGGAGAAGTCCCGTGAACACCACTTCTACTTATAAATTCTCTAAGTGCCATGATACAGTCATAAATCAACCAACAGCCAATCAGAAAGAAGAAAGTGTATTAGAGGCTCGCAACACAGAGTACACAGACAGGCAGACAGCACTTAATGACAGGCTTTCACCCTGCCAATTCATAGTGATCGCAGCATGATTCTGAATCTGGACAGACTCCATATGAAGGCAAGGGAAATACGCACTCACCGCTGACAAAAGCTACATCTCATCGAAGAGGATCCGATGGTCAGCATTGACGAGCGTGAGCTCCGCCACGGCAGACTTCTCCAGCTGCCTCAGTTGACAGTAGCGGCTGTGTTCACCCACACGATTGCAGACACTACGCTTCGTGGTTCCAATATAAAGCTGTCTGCATGAGCAGGAACTCCACATGACGACAGTGGGTCTCTGGCGTCCTTTGACGGCCTCAAGAACTGATGGATTTTACTTGTCAGCTTGAATATCGGTCTTATGCTGTGCCAGCTAAGCAGCCTACCAATGCAGTCTGTCACTCCATGGACATAAGGCAACACCGCAAAGCCAACACTCTCCTGTGACACCAACTCCACAGGCCTGGCTCTTCTTCTCAGCCGGGCCGCTCGTCTCACTTTCCCGACAAAATAGCTATTGGCCTGCAGCGCTCTTTCAAGGTGGCGCAGTCCTCGTTGAAGTACCGGGGCTCACAGATCCTCCTAGCCCAGTACACCAAGGTTTTCAAGACTGCTGTCTACTGACTAGGATGGTGTTTGGACAGTTTGTGAAGATGGCGGTTGGTATGTGTTGGCTTCCTGTACATTTTATCCCCCAGGCTGCCATCGGTCCTTCTAAGGATTAGAACGTCAAGAAAAGCCAGCTGATCATTTGCTTCCCTCTCGACAGTGAATTGTATCCATGGGTGAACACGATTGAGGTGTACCAGGAACTTGCCGAGCTCTTCTTCACAATGGCTCTACACTACGAAGGTGTCATCCACATATTGGAGCCAGCATCTCAGTTTCACCGGGGAAGATGTAATGGCCTGCTGCTCGAACTTTTCCATATAGAAGTTCGCCACTACCAGTCTAAGTGGACTACCCATGATCACACCATCAATCATTTTGTAGAACTTGCCGGCATACTGGAAGTACGTTGTCTTGAGGACATGCCGGAGGAGGGCTGTTATGTCTGCCAGGAACAAGTCTGCTAAGTGGCTGAGGACTTCATCTATGGGCACCATCGTAAACAGCGAGACCATATTGAAACTAACCATAATTTTTTCCAAAACTATTAAATTTTCACCAAAAGCAGCACCGCGAAAACGTTTCTGAGCAAATGCTGGTTGAAATCGTTGTTGACCCAGATTTACTGAAACATGTCATAACAGGATATGAAATGTGTATGTGTGGCTATGACATTGAAACAAAGGCTCGGTCATCAGGCCCAGTGGAAGCTTCCTGTAGAGCTTAGTGAAGTTGAATGTGGAGGTTCTTACTGTTTACTTTGATTACAGTCTATTATGAATTTTTTTAATCAGGCTGTACTGTCAGACTAAAGGAAAGAGTATTTCTTTAAAGTCTTATATCGATTACTTGACAGAAATGGAAAAAACAACCAGAACTGTGGGAAAACCATGATAATGCACCGGCTCACACTTCACTATTAATTTGCACATTTTTGGCAAAAATAACACCGTTGTAATGGTGCAGCTATTCTATTCACCAGATGTGACCGGATGAAACTTTTTCTTGTTCCCAAAAATTAAGAGCACAATGAAAAGACTTTTGTAACTATAAATGAAATAAAGGCAAGCTTGCTGAGTGAACTGAAGGCTATACAAAAACGAGAATTTTATAAACGTTTTATTGTCTGGTAGGAACGTTGACACAAGTGCATTGTATCTGATGGAGACTACTTTGAAGCGGTCAGTGTTAATTTTGAAGAATAAATAATTTTATAAAAAAAATTCACAATATTTTGTTATCACACCTCATATAAGAGTGAAAATATTGTCTCTTGAAAAACTACGTATACTCAAAATTATTAAAATCACTTCATACCGGCCTGTTGTGCTGTGGTCGATTGCTTAAATTTCTGTCAAACTAAATGTTTCAGTCATACCTCTGGAAGGCACCTTCAGAAGAAGCAAGAAAAGAAAACGTTCGGCTTGTCATCCTTACGAACGTTTTCTCTGGTGAAGATTGCCTCCAGACGTGTGACTGAAACATTTAGTGATAGAAATTTAAGCAATCGTCCATGGCCCAATGCAGTGATTTTATTTAATAATGTTGACTCTGGCTATGATAGCCTTTGTAATATGTTTTGATACTCAACTTTACGCGTCTATAAAATTTTATTTAAATAATGTCATTAATTTATGGTGCATGTTTAAAAATTGAGATTGAAATTTGAAATTTATAGAGCATACACAAACATAAGTAGTTGCAGTTTTGTATTTAATGACCAGGTGAATTTAAAACCAAGTCCCAACTTCCAAACTCCAGTTTCAACAGGTCCCACAAAACCCTAATTTGCGACCCCCAGATGAAAAAGAAATCTGGGAAACAATCCAGTCCTGTTGCAACAATAAAGCGTCCTGTGAAGATGGTATCACCGCAGAACTTTGGAAGAACATCAGCAAAGAGTTCCTTTCCGGAGTCACAGCCTTATTTCAGAAAATATGGGAAGGAGAAACAATCCTTCCAGAGTGGAAGTCCGCCCTCACACACCCTCTCCACAAAAAGGGAAGTGAAATAGATGTGAATAACTACCGGGAGATTTCACTTCTCCCCGTAACTTATAAAATCTTCTCTAAGCTCCTCCTCAATAGACTCAATCTCAGCTCAATCCCCACGATTTGGTGGAAATCAAAGTGGCTTCAGAAAAGGCAGATCGTGCCTGGAACAGATGCTGAGTTTGAAGTTGATCCATTAGATATTTCCTTCAAAGAAATATCCCCCTCTTATAACCTTCATTGATTTTCAGAAGGCCCATGATTCAGTGGATCGAGAGGGCCTCTTCCAGTGCTGTAGGAATGCGGTGTCGATCCCAAAACTCTAAATTTATTTAAATTAACTTTGACCAACATAGTTTCCAAAATTAAATTCCTAGGAGAACTTAGTGACCCCTTCCCAATTCACACTGGCGAATATCAAGGGGATGGAGTATCCCCTCTTTAACTGTGTCCTAGATAAAGTCATGAAACCTTCCATAAAGTCAGTTCCACTAGGGTTAGACTAGGTAACAAATCCAAAGGTGTAGAATTAAGCTGTTTAACTTTCGCGGATGTTCTTGCCATCTTCGACCACTCAGAAGAAGAAACAAGAAAGCAAGTGAAGATCTCAAAGAAATAGCAGAGAAAAGTGGCCTCCAAATCTCATTTGCTAAAACGGAAATTATGACAACCCTATTTAAATTCCCGAAAACATGCCTGGACACTGCATATGGAGAAATAAAATATACTAACAATTTTAAATATTTTGGGGAAATCATCCCGAAATGCCTCAGACAAAGAATCGTTTAAGATAAGGGAACTCAAATTATAAAAGGTCTTCACTCTAACTCGGGAATTGTATGGATAGACAAACCTTTCCAGAAGTGCGAAAGTCCACCATTGTAGCACTGTGATCAGGCCAGTGATCATGTATGGAGTGAAATCAATGTGCTTTCAAAATTTGGAACCTATTCTTAAAATTGAATGAAGAATTCTTCGGAAAATATATGGCCTTAAGAAAACTGAAGATGGGTACAAACATAGACCCAAAGAAGAGCTGTACAGAGATCTGGAAGATGTGGTAACGGCTTTCCAAAGGAAAAGACTGAGATTCTTGGACATACGGTTCAGAGGGATCAGTCCAGATTAAATAAACAAATGTTCAACTCTATTTGGCAACTTTTCAGTCTGAACGGATACAACAAACAACTCAAGGAGGAAATGATGAAACTGGTCTCTATGAACGACTGTGTGGATAGAAATACGTACAGAAACAAAATTCAAAATCTTGAGGTTCTCTGCAGTGAGAAGAAGATGAGAAAGGGGTGGACAGTAGAAAGGAAGGCGGGCGCACAGTGTGCGAATGAGGGCCTTCTGGCAGGAGTAGAAAAGGAAATGATATTCGCGTGGTCCACGGCTGGCCTGTTCATGTAAAAGAAAAAAAATAAGAATTTCATATTTGTACTAAGAAAATGAGAGGGTTTAACCTTGAAGCTAGTCTCACCCCCTCCCGTAGCAGCTCCTAGTCACACCACTGAGTGGAGGGTAATTATTTCATTGGCTCCTTGCATTTCACTGCTCACACTTCTAAAATCTGTAGGTACGCAGTACCAAATTGTTAGTGTCTACATGGAACATGAGCAGTTGGCTCAATTTGTTTTTCTTGATTGGTGTAACCGATGCTAGAACCTTGGCCTGCTCAGCCAGTGTTGTTTTCCCATATTGTACAAGGAAGATGTTTATCCTCAGCTGCTTGAGATCATTTATCACACTGGTTTTCTACCGATAGCTAGGCTGTCCTCTAGGTTGCACCCCACCAAGAGAACCCTTGTACAGTTTTTTGACTGTCCTGTCTTCCATTCTGAGGTTTCTGACCTAGCCTCTTCAGTCTTTTTATCTTAATGAAGGAGGTAATGCAGAGATCATCACGTAGTACACACAATTCTCCATTCTTTCTCCACCGCCACATCCCACTTTCACATGTTGGACCTGTAATCCTCCTAAGCAGGTTTATATCAGATCTGTTAAGCATCTCCATTTCTGACCTATTAAGAGTCCAAGTTTGACCACCATACACAATGACTGGTTTAATTAAGGTCTTAAATAATGTGAACTAGTCCTTATATAATACTTATAGTCCTCCCTTCACCATGGGAAGATCTTGGATAGTCAGCTGAGAGTATCCAAATATCGAGTATCAAGTATTAAATATAAATTATTGAGTAACAGATAATGGTAACAATTATATTAATCCAATTAAGTGAATAGGTTGGTTTACTGCAATACACATACAAGGGCTATTTTTTTTCAACCTCCGTTAAAGTAGGAATAAAAAACGAGAATAATTATAAAAACTGTATTATATACAAAATATTTGTACACCTCTCAGCTACTTTTCTACATAATAGCCATTTCTATATAGGCACTTATCATAACGTGGCACGAGTTTTCCTATGCCCTCATCAAAGAAAGCTGCCGCCTGGTCACTTAGCCAACCGTTCAAATTGGCCTTCAGTTCATCGTCACTCATAAACCACCACCCTGCTAACCACAGATTCATTTGGGTGAACAGATGAAAGTCGCTCGGCGCTAAATCCGGGCTATACGGCAGATGTTTAAACACCTCCCATTTGAACTTCCGGAGGAGATCCTGTGTCTGTGCTGCGTGAAGAAAGACAATACCCGTTTACAACATTCCTCTTCTCTTGTTCTGTATTGCTCTTGTAGTCGCTGAAGAGTGTCACAGTACGAGGCTGAAGTGACGGTCGTCACCCGTTCATTAAATTCAGTCAATAATACGCCTGTTCGGTCCCAAAACACAGTAGCCATAAGTTTTTTGTTGCAAAACGTTCGCTTGAACTTTACCGGTCTGTCTGGGGACTCACTATGCTTCCAGTGTTTGGACTGCTCTTTCGTCTCGACATTTTCATATTGCACCCATGTCTCATCTCCCGTCACAATCTTGTCCAGAAAACCCTGCCCTTTCTTGTGAGAGTGTGCGCTCATTCGCTGAGTCTTATGGTTGTCAGTGAGCATTTTCGGTACCCACCGTGCACAAATTTTTCTGTAGCCAAGCTTCACGCTTACAATGTCATACAGAACTGACCTCGAGATTTCAGGAAATTCGACAGACAGCTCAGAAATTGTGAATCTGCGCCTTTCGCAAACCACTTGATTCAATTTTTCAACAATTTCTTCCGTCGCTACAGATTTCCTCCCTCGCCCGGCCTCATCATGGATGTCAGTTCATCCTTCTTTAAACTTTCTGCACCATTCCGAACTCTGCCATCACTCATAAAATTATCGCCATAAACATTACTCATTCGACAATGAATTTTGGCTGCATTACGCCCTTCGGCGAGAAGAAAGTTAATTACGGCGCGCACTTCACAGTTGGTGGGCGATTCGATTACATTAGACATGTTATCATGCTTGTTACTCAACAATGACTGAAGGGAGGGAGTGCACCTATTGGTGTATGGTAGGGAATAGTCCAATGCGCATGCGCTGCGTATCCCCATTCCAATATCTCATGTGGGTCTCATTGGGTGGCATCTCGGAGGTTGAAAAAAAAATATCCCTCGTATTTAGTAATTGGATTACACCCACGTAGTTATTTAGTTGTAAAGTTGTTAAGTGTTATTATTAAATAATATTAACAATCAATAACTTGTTTCTAGGTTACCTTTCTGGGAGTACAACATACCGGACAAATTGACAGACTATTTGGAAGAAGCATACTACTGCCGCTGTGGCTCCGTTGTGCTCCCTGATATTGTCGGTGGAGTTGTTTTGCGGTGTTATATTGCAACCGGACAACTTGCAAGAATCTATTGTGGTTACAAGAACACTCCAATTGCCATTCGCTGTTGCTCATATAAATGTTACAAACTAATGGAACGTTATATAAGATAAAATACTCTACAGTTTGATATGGAGATGTTGTCATGGATTTAGAGACGTATAATATTAGCTGTGTGGTAATATTGAAAGCTAAAGGCATCAAAATGCGCAAGGCACATATACACAGAGGGGACTGCTGAAGAGGGGGGGAGGATGTGGAGGGAATTGTTGCCGACATGTTCAGTGCAGCGAACCTATGAGCCACTGATACTCAGAGGGGACTGCTGATGTGGACGGAGTTATTGCCGACATGTTCAGTGCAGTCAACCTATGAACCACTTATTCACAGAGGGGACTGCTGATGTGGACGTAGTTGTTGCCAACATGTTCAGTGCATCCAACTTATGAATAAACGTGTTATAATAAATAAAACTTGTGTACTGTTAAGGTTTGTTATAAAATCTCTCACTCTACCCTCTCTCTCTAAACATACTCCCACAGAAGCTAGCTGAACAAATGATAGATTTATTATTTCAGATAAAATAAATAGTAACAAGTATTATTAAAATTCAAAGAATAGTAATTAACTAAATTATTTATAAGGATACGATATAAATATAAATTATATATGGGTGTGGTTTGAAATTTTACTAATAAGAGAACAGTAGTCTCCTCTGAAAGTATGAAGATCTAAGAAAATAATATGCATTATTTAATTGTAAACATTACACTTATCTTTGTTTGAAGCTACGTTTGTTTATGTGGGTTAGTAACTGTAAATGTTAGAAACTAAATTGCTCAGATTACAACAAATTCTACATAGGCCAGACAGGACGTAGCTTCAAACAAAGATACATTGAACAACACTCCACTATAGAATCCACCTTTGCAAACCACCTCATTGAAGCAAACCACACATACAAAAACATCGACAATAACATGGACATTCTACACGTACACACAAAAGGACGAAAACTAGACACTCTAGAACAATTGGAAATATACAAACACACGAAAACACATAAAAACGACATCCTAAACGAACAAACACAATTCAAATCACATGCATTCGAACATATCAAACCCCACACACATAATATCGATCTTTCAAAAGTCGATACCGTCGCCAACAACAAGACGGATAGTGCTCCCAGCGGCAGCCTCTGAAGAAGCTTTTAAAAGTGAAAACTGGTTCAGGCTATAAGGTAAAACTTGTACGTTTTTACCCATAAAAAACTTTGTGTTCCGAGTCGGTAGTGAATTAATTATATTTAGTTAAGTAACGGACATGTCATGGACAACGAAATCCAAGAATTTATTATTACTTCACATGCACAATTTGTGTGTGTGTGTGTGTGTGTGTGTGTGTGTGTGTGTGTGTGTGTGTGTGTGTGTGTGTGTGTGTGTGTGTGTGTGTGAATACACATCATAATAGAACTAATGTTTTACCATTACTTACGTAAAGTTGTTTTTTTTACATTTTGTTACAGCTGTTTTTTAATTTTTAATTATACTCATATACAAATCACACTCATGTAACATTAGTAGTAATTTTCCAATGGTAATCCTAATTGAACTGGTTTTATTGACACTTAGACCTACCTTATCCAAACAAGAATTCCATGGGAACTAATTTGGCTTTAAAGATTATTTTTATCTCTACTTGTGGGTATCAGTGAGCTGAGCATAGGATGGCTCTTTCCAGTAATGTGAAACTCATTAGCAGTCTAAACGAATAACATGGACTAACTTTGTACTTTGTCTTTTTTAGGCTGCAATTTTTCCCTCATTGTAATTTTTATTCCTGCAACTAATTCTTCTCTCCTGGCGGTATGAATACCGCAACTACTAGCTGGCAAAGCATTGTACTAGCCATGCAACCGTTCCACTAAACACAAAAGCCATACAATGTGCCTTGCACTGCAGCCATGCAGTTCTTTACGGACTGTTAAGCAGAGGTTTTTTTATAATTTTTTATTATTAATTCTTCTCTCATAAATTATAAATAGTAAAAAACATTTCTCGCGCTTGATTATGGGTAACGTGTGAGTAATTTTCTTTGTCAAGCCAGCATGAGAACTATCCATTTTAACAACAAAAGATGTAATAACGTAAAGATGGATGATAATGGAAATAATTATGAGGACACTTAATTATAGGGTTAAAGTAAAGATACAAGTAAATCAACTACAGAATTAAATAACGATCAAAATGAATTACTCTAAAATAATGATATAATTAATAATAAATAGAGATAATAGTACAATGGACATAATCACCAAGAACGGGGAGAAGTGGAGGCGGATGATTATGGAGGCTAAGGTTTGGCTCTGAACAGTGATCTCATAGAAGAAGAAGAAGAAGAAGACATAATAATAGCAAAATTAAGACAGAATTAACATTAACACTGTAAAATAACAGTGAAACTGAAGTCTTGACATGTACATATATTAGCAACACTGTCACTTGACTAGTTTAGTATAACAGCTGATTGTACATTTCCCACCAGCCACTCAGAATTCCAAAGTGAACTTGCCCATGCACAGTGGCGGAGCGTCAGGGGAGACAGGGTAGACATTGTCTCCCCAAATAATTTGTTCATAAAGTAGTTAACTTTTATTTATGAATTAAGTTGCGTAAGATACTCAGAAAGGGTATAAAACTAATTTAAAATGTTAAGTATTACGCGACATGATGCGACCGCGTGATCCTTGGAACCTTGCTGTGCTATGCAACTGTACCCGGAGTATCAGGGTAGACGTTACTTGGAATGTCTTTTCAACAATGCTGGAGGTGAGGAGGGCTTTGGTGGACAACAACAGGACCTGCGCGCACAGCATAATCATATGTCCAGTACATCACGTCAAAAAACACGTCTCCCCTGACTGAATAGTACAGAATTTTCGCCTGGCCGCCTGTGTTTGTTTCATTATGTGCGCGTAGTGAATATTTGTTTTTGTTGAGTTTACAAATTACTTTTAATTTTGTATATAGTGTTATAGACTAAGACGTGTGTGTGATCATTTACGTACTAATTATTTATTAATAAATATTTTTAAGTGTTGTCTTTTAAGTGCAGTTAGTACCAGTTCTGTCGCAGAAGTATTTGATATGAACTCTGACAACTTCGATTCACTAGAATTTTTGTTAAAATACAAAATCAGTACGTTACCTTTAGAGCAAAAGGTATTGCTAAAGTCGAAAATATCTCGGCTGCCTTCAGATTTGTCGCAGAAGGATGGAAAAATTGTCAGAAAATTTCAGAAAGTTTGGTAGAGGAAATATAGATGGCTCTCTGGTTGTAAGCGAAACAAAACTCTGCACTGCTATTATTGTTTAATATTTAATGGAGAGGAACCATGGAGCAAAGTTGGAGTAGGCACTATAAAAAATTTTGAATCTAAAGCCGCTAAACATGCTGGCAGCAAAACTCATATAAAAAATTCTGAGATGTTTCACATGCTAGGACGTAACAGCATAGAACATTGCTTATCTGAATCAGCTAGAATTCAAGCAGTGCAGCACAATGAAAATGTGGCTCAAAATCGAAGGATAGTAGGCCGTTTGATAGATACTGTATGTTATTTAGGGAGGCAAGAGTTAGCTTTTATGGGCCATAAGGAAAATGAGCAGTCTCTTAATAAGGGCAATTATTTAGAAACTTTAAATTTACCGGCAATGGAAGAGTCTTTCATGAAGGAACATATAGTAACCAGCACTGTATTTAAAGGCACATCTTCTGAAATTCAGAATGATTTAATCGAGTTTGTTTCCATTGCTATTAATGAAACAATTCGTAATGAAATAAACAAGGTTGATTTTGTTTCCGTTCAAGCTGACGAAACAACCGACGTATCTGTTAAAGCACAACTGAGTATAATTGTGCGATATGTTCGTGGTGTGAAAACTGAGGAATGCTTTTTAGGCTTTTTTGATGTTTCTTCTAACAAAAGCGCAGAAGGGTTGGCTAAGAAAATCATTTCAGTTTTGAAAGAATATAACATTGAAAATAAATTAGTAAGCCAAACATATGACGGTGCTTCTGTGATGGCTGGTCGTCACGGTGGAGTACAAACCCTTGTTCGTCAAGTGTCCACAGGCAATATTTGTGCATTGCTATGCTCACCAACTTAATTTGGTCTTGTTATACAGTGCAAAAAATATTAAATTAAAGTTAAATTGTTTATTTGTAATTTAACTGCATTTCATAGTTACTTCAGTAGATCTGCTGCTAGATCTGATTTACTCCGAGAACAAGGGTTTAAACGTCCTCACCCAAGATCAACTCTGGAATTACCGTTCGCGGGCAGTTTCAACAATCAAAGAACTATATCATGCGGTTTCTCACATTATCGAGTGTGATGATTGGGATCCTGAGTCTGTGAGTGCTGCAATTGGTCTCCTAAATATTTTAAAGTCGAGATCTTTCATGTTTTACTTGTGCGTATATGATCGAATTTTTGTATTTACTCAACATCTGTTGAATGTGCTCCAGGCAAAATCTAGCAGTGATGTAAATCTCTGCACTAATGAAATTAGGAAAGTGAAAGAAAATATCGCAGTACTGCTTGCAAATAAAGTGCTGCAAAACTGTATGGACGAATGTAGGCGCATGATAGCTGACCATAATAATGTATTGCTGGAATCTGTAAGTGAAGTGCATAAACGCGTTGCTTATGAAATTCTTGATTCTGTAACAGTGCAACTAGACACCTGATTCTGCGAATTTGAAAATATATTTTTTGTAGAACTTCTAAACGAGAAAAAGTTTGTTGAATTTCGGATGAATTTTCCTCAACTCCAGTTTGACAAGCTGAAATGTTTGTTCTTCGTATTGTTTAAATTAGCAGCCATCCTTACTATTTGTTTTATGAATTTGCTATCTGCTATAATTTTTTTTTATTGTTCAACAATGGTTGTTTAAGACCTGAAGATGTCAGTAATGACGAAAAGCTTAGTCGAACAATAAAAAAAATTATAGCAGATAGCAAATTCATAAAACAAATAGTGAAATGTTTGTTCCCAAAATTCTTTGACTGGGTAACATTGCGCAATTAATTATTGAACATCTACAACAGTGATGATAAAATGCTTCCGTGTGTTAAACTGCTAGAATATATTGTGGAGAATCAACTCGATAGTGTGTATGAACAAACATTAAAGTTACTGAAATTAGTACTGAGCATTCCAGTTACATCGGCATCGAATAAGCGTTCAATGAGTGAGTACACTGAATAGGATCAAAACGTACCTTCGTAATGCCATGAAAAATAAAAGATTATCACAATTGGCCACTTTGTCCATTGAAAAAGAATTGACATCTATGTGCACAAAGGACCCAACTTTCAAGGAAAGGGTAATAAATATTTTTGCAAACTTCAAGACGCGGCGTGTGGAACTCATTTACAAGAAAATATGAACGATTGTGTAATGCCTACAATATCCGGATTTGTCATCATTAAAAAAATGTGAATAAAATTTATATTTTTTTGAACAATATTTTCTAATTAAGATTCATAAACGACACTAATAACAATAATATAGTTTTTTTCTTTATATTTAGGCCTAATTATACGTATAATGAAATAAGAGTTACTTAGCTATTATCTGATAAAGGTAGAGGTATCTCTATTTACCATAGTTTTAGTGGTTCATTCAAAATGTCGACAATCTTAGTAGGAGGGTGCTGTTGACTGGTACTTTTATGTCTACCCAAATTATTTTGTCACGCTTCGCCACTGCCCATGCATAAACTGGTTTCTGTTCACATGCCTTTAACATTAAACACTACTCTACTATCTATAACGTGTTCATGTCTACCATTTAACACTTTGACACCAGGATCTTAAAATAGCTGTTCTACATCCAGGCAGAGCTTTTTTGCATTTGTTTAAAACCTAAACCATTCAGTAAAAATGTGCATTACCTAGATTTCTAAAAAAAGCTATATGCCCTGTTTAAAGTGGTGTGTACTGTTTATAAAATGATGTATATAAAATCATGAGATCCATATGATATATGTATTACATGTCAAATAAAGCTTTGTAATAAAACATAGTGCTACAATGATCACTTAGATTGGTTGTACAGTGGAAACAAAGTAACTGACACTAGATGAAATCAATAATTACAGCATTAATTGTAGATAACAATAAAACAAAGACACTCATATACAAGTCTTCAAGCTAAATATTGTTGAACACACAGTAATTCAACAAACAATAAATGTGACCTTAATAACACCTTCACAACTTGCATCATTCGATCTTTTATAACACATATGCAGGGTGTCTCGTGAGGAATGGGACATACTTCAAGAATGAATCCCAAAGGCTGAAATAAAGAACAAATTTAATATAAATGTAGGTCCGGAAACGTTTTGTTTTTGATGTATAGTGCAACGATACAACTGCAAATATAAATTTATTTGTGTTTGCGGAGCCCCACGATCTGGGACGCCATTTCTTTTGCAATGATACAATATACATAAAAATAGGCGTGTCAGGCCTCACGTTCAAGGGCGACAAATTATGTAATAATATAACATTTAATTTGGGTTTCAGGTGTATCTGTAATAAGAACTCTATGTAACTTGTAACGGTATTTCAAATTTATTTGATATTAATAAAATTGTGCACATGGCACTTACTTCGACTTAAAACATTCGTTATTATACCGTAAGGCTTATGCTATATACATCCTTACTGACTAAATATTCTATTCTACTAATTATTGTATTAACGAAAAATCTCATTTCCAGACTACTCAGTCAATTAATGTGTTTCAAAATATCAATATTTAAATATTTTCTTATATATTGCAATGTAACTGAAAAATATCAATAGTTACTGAATTTATCTTTTGTTTCTCAGTACTGATTTATATCAAACGCTAATTTTTACTTAAATGCTTTGTATTCTTTTCATTTCAGTACTAATTTGAGCTATTGTTTACGTTAATCTTATTTCAATAGCATCTATGATTTTAATTCAAATTTTACAATAAACATTGACTCTTACTTTTAAATAGTACAAGAATGTCCTTAATTGTCTTTACGTTAATTGTTCGATTAAGAGATAAATAAGTTGTTTATCACCTTATCGTCGTCAATCATACTCAATCATTGGATCCCTCTGTAATCGTCCTCGTCTCGAACTTCAGCATCACTCGCTCATCTCCTCTTGTCCAGCATCGCCTCTCTCTTCTCCCCTTGTCCAGCGTCGCCTCTCTCTTCTCCTCTTGTCCAGCGTCGACTCTCTCTCTCTCTTGTCCAGTGTCGACTCTCTCTCTCTTGTCCAGCATCGCCTCTCTCTTTTCCTCTTGTCCAGCGTCGACTCTCTCTCTTGTCCACCGTCGTATCGCTCTCTGGAACTTCTCCTCGTGCTGTTTCGGACGTCAGTTGATCTTCTTATGTAATTTTGTTACTACTTAAAAATAGTTTGTTTTACAATCCAGTTACATAACTGTATGTAACTGGAAGGATGAAACTATTTACAAAAATTTAAATAGTCTGTGCGGACGGGCAGAAGCTCCCGCTGCACCGTGGATGATTTAAGAAAGAGAACCACTGTAGCTTGTGTGTCCTATTTATACCCATGTCTTGATCAACACCTGCAGTGGTATGAAATCGACATGTCAGAAACTGTCTCTGGGTTCAGTTCCCCCACTCTGTCAATTTCGCTATTTCTTATATTTCTGCGAATTGCAGAGTCCTGTAAGTATACTCTTATACTTATAACTATTTTTACAACACATGTTCACTGTAATTTTGGACATTGCAACTTAACCCTTTCGATTTGTACACAGTTGTTTCACTATTACACTCGTACGGTGCGGCACTTTCACATGGTTTTTGTACACAGTATTTAGTAAATTTTCTTACATTTTATTGTGTTTTTGGATTTTACTTCTTAATTATAGTTTATGAATAATTACGGAAAAACTGCAATTATGCAATTATTCATCTTGGGGTGGTAAACTCGCCTGCATAGACCTGCGTTCACACACACTAGCAAAATACTGGTGTACACACTTTCAGTTACATTTGTGTGTGTGTGCACGTCGATTCAGGTCGAAACACCTGTTCATATTTTTGTCTGAGCCAAGCTTCCAATCCCTGACATACTTATTTCTAATACATTATTAATTATTTACAGTTTATTAGGTATATTTAAATTTTTATATTCAATGCTCAGTACATCACTTATTTGTACTGTCGCATTATCCCTCTGCTTGGTAACAAAAAAAATTTAATAAATTTATTTATTAAACATTTTTTTTTTATTATTATTACACTTGTAAAAAAAATGTAACAAATAATAAAGAATAATATTGGTCATTTCACCCTTAATTGGAGTGTATACAAATGTCTTACCTCCCCTCTTTATACGCTCACTGCTCGTGACCTTGTAGTAGGGTGGCTTCAACAAACAGCTGATCTGACTGGTTTCATTGACCTCGTTGTTTTCATGTGTAGAACTTCCTAAATGACGTTGCGTGGAATTTACCAATTTCTTTCTTCTGTATCTCATCATATACGATGAAAGTGTGTTGTCCTACTCGCTGTCTTAACGTATACGGTCCATTATAAAGTCTGAAGAATTTCTTCGCCGTATTATCACTCCGTTTTTCCACTGGATTAGCTTTGAGTAGTACACTTTCTCCCACGTTGAATTGTTGTAGCTTGTGAGTTAGATTAAATCTTTCTACTCTCTTGTTACCTCTTTCTCTTATCTGTTGCTTTGCGTGTTCAATTTTCACACTTATTGGTACAGGTACATTCTGGTTATTACATTTGTTTATATACTTAGTCCAAAATCTGTTTGGCTTCTTATCTTCTTCTAATTCCATTGAAGTATATCCTGTTGCTTCACTATAATTTTCGTTGATGGCTTTTTCAAGAAATGGTAAACATTCTGCCCATTTATTGTGTTGATCATGGCAGTATATTCGTAAATATTTACCTAATTCTTTGTTAACTCTCTCAGCAAGGTTTCCTTGAGGATGTCTTATGGATGTGAGTACTGGTTGTATTCCATTTTCCCTTAACGTCCTCTCCCATTTTTCACTCTGGAATTGTACACCTTGATCACTGAGTACCTTCTTCATTTTTCCATATGACGGAATATATTTCTGCAGTAGTATCTTTCGAACAACTTTGGTTGTGGGTCGCATAATTGGGTACGGTCGGACTGCCTTGGAAAACACATCGATACATACCAATATGTGCTTCACACCTCGACTTGATCGTGGTAGTGGTCCCAGAAAATCCACTGCAATTAGCTCTCCCTTGTTTCCCTTTTGGATGCTCTGCATTTCTACGTATGTGTGTAAATTCGGTCCTTTCGCCATTTGACACTCATAACACTTCTTTACCTCCTTCTTTATCTTTTGATACATATTATTAATCGTAAAATCTTCTCGTAGACTCAGATAACATTTCAGAGCGGCAGCATGTGCTAAACTCTCATGTGCTGGTTGAATTAATTTTTGTAACATGTCATTCGTTAGTACTATCTTCCAGTCTTGTCTTACTAACCTGAAAAGAATTCCATTAAGTATCTTATAATGATTTGGTAGTTGTTCTTGGTCCTTCATCTCCCTTATTGTCACGTCCAAATCTTGTTGTTGTGCTACATTTTTCAGCATTTGTTTTACTTCATCCTCTTTGAATTTAATTGATAACAATCGTACTTCTTTCTTTTCGCTCTCATAAACTTCTTCACATCCTTCTTTGATGTATCGGCTTAGTGTATCAGCTATAATATTGTCTTTACCTTTACAATATTTAATGGTGAATGAGTATTCGTTAATGGCTAAAATCCATCTTAATAATCGGGCATTTGTTACTTTGCATTTCAATAGAAATGATAATGGTTGGTGGTCAGTATGTATCTCAAAATGAGTACCATAAACATAATATCTGAATTGCTTAAGAGCGTATACTATAGCAAGTATTTCTTTTTCTGATGTGGAGTAGTGTTTTTCAGTTCCTTTGAAGACTCTACTGGCGTAGGCAATAACTCGGTGCTCTCCCATAGTATCTTGTTGATACAGTACACTTCCTACTGCGTAGTCACTAGCATCGGAGTATATTACGAATTTTCCTTCTCGTTGAGGATGATGTAACATAATATTTTTGATGAACAACTCTTTCACTTGGTTAAAGGCATCTTGATGTTTCTTCTCCCATTTCCATTTTTTTTCTTTCTTCGTCAGCTCTAGAAGCGGTTGCGTATACCTTGCATATAACGGTGAGAATCTTCTGTAGTATCCTGTGAGTCCTAAGAATGCTCTTAACTCTTTGAGATTTCCGGGTATAGGGAAATTAGTTATGCTGGAAATTTTGATAGGATCGGGTTGAATACCAGAGGATGAAGTAATGTGACCTAGGAATTGGATAGAGGATTTGATAAATTCACATTTGTCTAGGTTAAGGGATATGTTCGCTTGCCTAAACTTGTGGAATATCGTGCTTAGATGTTTTATATGTTCGTCTAACGTTTTAGATACAACTAAGGTATCATCTACAAATATCATGGCGTAGGGTTCCACTTCAGGTCCTAGGGCTCTTTCTAGACACTTTACGATGGTTGCTAAACTCGTGCTTAATCCAAAGGGTACTACCCTGTGTTGGTAGCATTTATTTTTATACAGGAAAGCAGTGTACTTTCTATTCTCTTCACGAATTGGAATCTGCCAGAAACTTGAGCATAAATCTAGCTTCGTCAGATACCTTGCTCCTTCACACTTAGTAAATAATTCATCCGCAGTTGGTGCACAGTCATACTCCTTTAATACAATGCTGTTCAGCTCCCTCATGTCAAGGCATAGACGTATTTCACCATTTTTCTTCTTCACTACCACTAGAGGATTCAGGAAGTTGCTGTTCGATCGCTCTATGACTCCACCTTCGATCATACGCCGAATTTCCAGTTCAACCTCTTCCTCATAACGCATTGGGATAGGGTATGTCTTCCTAATGACTTTCGTAGGGTCTGACACAACTATAGAGTGCTCGTATACTGTCGTCTGCGTCGGTACTTTACTAAATACATCACTGTATTCTTCTATTAATTCGTGCAGTTTCTCTTCTTCCTGTGTCGTCATCCCTTCATCTACCGCATTCACATGTAGAGTTGGACCATACTGTATCTGTGGCTTGTACAAAGTAATAGGTGTTTCACTTACCTTGCACTCTTCTTCCTCGCTGTTCATAATTAATTCATATTGGACATTTTTATAATTACACACAATTGTATTATCATTAACATTAATTTTAGCATTTATTGCATTTAGTATATCGATACCTAAAATTCCATCATAAATCAACTTATGCATAATTATCATGGGGTGTTCTAATTCTAGATTTTTATATGTTAGAGTTACATATGCTTGTTGTTTAACTCTTTCTTTTTTATTGGTAGCTGTTGTAATATTTAAATTATTTACGGGCAAAATTGCAGTATTTTTAAAATATTTCTTATTGCGTTGGACCCATGCAGCGTTAAGAACTGATAGTTGGCTGCCAGTGTCAATTAGCATCCGTATTTTACACCTGTTTATACTCACTGTCACAATAGGGCATTGTGTTTGCTGCGCGTCTCGCCTTATATCCTGTTCATTGTTTAATAATTCCTCCCTAATATCGCGGGGGTATATGTTGTTTATTTTATAATTTTGCTTCCGTTTATTCAGTCATTGTGACGCCTTTGATGTAGACGGTCGGCTGTGGAATGTTACTGTCTCCATCTCATTCATTTCTCGTCCATTTCTCTTAAATTTTTTCTCATCGTACCCTCGTACTGCGGCAACGCGTTTGTCAGCTGGTTTTGAAAACTGTTTACGATTGGACGACCATACAACGTCTCCTTGTCGTTTAGCTGTATTTATTTGTTCAGTCTCTTTAGCTGTGCGTGTTGTATTGTTGTACATTGTTGGCGAATAATTTATTTTATAATTATCACGGTGCGGTGTAGTGTTTTGTATTGCTTTCTTGTCATCTCTGTGATAATTATGGTGGTGATTTGCGTGTTTTTGTTCCCAGTATTGTGTGTTCTTACCTTCATTGATATTCTCTGACTGTGTTACAAGGATTAAAAATTCTTCTATGGTTTTAATTCCTTGCGTATAAACTGCTAACTGGATATCTCGCTGAAAATGGTAAGATAATTTTGAAACAATTTCGTATTCTGAGAATTTAGGTTTAAGATGCTTTACACGTTCTATTTGCGTAATTGTGTATTGTTCAATACTCTGCTGTCCTTGTGCATTGAACTTTCCATATTCGAGTTGATCCCGTACTTGTCGTTGGGTATGTAGATTCCAGTATCGGTTCTCGAATGCCTCACGAAACTGCTGATATGTACTGACGTTATCTCTAATAATAGAGTACCATTGGCTGGCTGAATCTCTAAGATATCGCGTGACGAAGTCTATCTTCTCGTCGTCATTTATTGCACTCCCAATTTTTTCTATTTCCTTCTCTACTCTAGCTAGGAATTCCATACTGTTCTCCCCTTTACCACCTGAGAACTTAAGTCTGCTCCTTTCTTCCGTTGGTGTAGGAAATATGGTCATTTTGTTCTGTCGTCTTCTTAACTCACTTCGTAGCTGGTTCATTTCCTCTTGAATTTGTTCTTTCATATGTGATACGTCTCCCGAACGGTCCTTCATAGTTTCTTCAATTTTATTCTCAATAACTACAGTACGTGTTTCTATTACTCTAAGTTTACTGGTATTTGTTTGCGATACATTATTAATAGTTTGAATTTTATCATCCTGTTCTCGTGTTATAGTAGTTAAAGTATCATTTATTTGTTTATGTGTTTCTTTTAAATCTTTTCTCCACTCGAGACGTAATTCTTTTTGTTTATTTTCAATCCGTACAACTTGCTCATGTAAGGCTTGTTTAAAATTATTCTCTAACGTATCAATATGTATGTTGGTGTCACTAATTTTTTTGATTAACTGTGCATTACTGTCGATTATACTTTGTTTTATTTCTATGTTGTCTTGTTTCAACTGGAGATTATCAATTTTTAACTCTTCTAGACTCTGCGATTTTTATGGTGTCTTGTCTAAAATTTTCAGTTTGTTCTTCTAATTGTTTCTTATTAGATTCTTTTAATTCGTCTATTTTAGCATTGATATTTTCCGTTTGTTTTGTGCTTATTTCATCGATCCAGGCACGCATCATCGTCTGGAATACTTCTACGTCTAAATTTCCTGGAGTCGTTATGTTGAAGTATTATTGTTGAAGTATTATTAAAATATTTATTTAGTAGTAATTCTTTAACAATTATTATTGATAACCGTCCCCTACTTATTTATTTATTTCTTTATTTTTATTAATAGTTATTATTAATGCTCATTACAGTTACACCTGTTACACAGACAAACAATATTATTCGTGGGCACCAGCTGTGTGATTACACAACAATTAACAATACATTCAGTTACTGTTTAATATAAATAATTATTACATATTATACATTTTTCATTTAACACACTCTTTATATTTTAGAGCAACCATTTAGCTACATAAAAAATTTTAATAGTTAAATGGTGGGGATCGGGCCATACGTTCATGGGCTACAATTTATGTAACACATTTCTGTACATAAATTTAGGCATGTCGTGCCCCACGTCCAGGGCGACATTTCTTATGCTACGATACGATATACATAAAAATAGGCGTGTCAGGCCTCACGTTCAAGGGCGACAAATTATGTAATAATATAACATTTAAATTATTCCTTAGGCTTTCACGGCCGGTGTCATTTGAATTATGAAAGATATCCGGGCTGTTTGGCCGTGGTCCCTGGTTTAAAACAAAACCAAACGTTTCGGCAGCTCCACTGGCTGCCATCATCAGTGGTATAAAATTTTCTGCACTTTGGGTGTCTACGTGCAGGCCCACAGTACTGTGGTATAGACTAAAGCTGTCCTGCCATGCTACCTGTACATATAAATTCAGCAAAGTCCCACGTACAGGTAAAAATGACACCATCAACCAATCACAATAGAGATGGTGTATGATTGGCTCGCACCAAGCTATGCCATTATGTACTCACTTGTTTTCCAAGAAATACTGTGGGGAAGGCTTTTGATCTCCCGCGATGCTACCCGTGCTAATTGTTTACTAATTGCAACCCCCGCACAGGTAAGTACAGCATCACCGGCCAATCAGAAACAAGAAGGTGTGTGAGAGGCTCGCATCGCGCCATGCCATAATGTACTTAATGAGATGCTTTCGCCCTGCCGATTCATAGCGATCGCAGCGTGCTTCTGAATCAAGACGGACTCCATATGAAGACGAGGGAAGTAATCACTCACCGCCGACAAGAGTTTCGTCTCATCGAAACGGATCCGATGGTCGGCATTGGCGAGCGCGTGTTCGGCCACGGCAGACTTCTCCGGCTGTCCCAGTCTACAGTAACGGCTATGTTCACCCACGCGTGTGCGGACGCTGCGCTTCGTGGTACCAATGTACACCTGGCCGCATGAGCAGGGAACTCCGTGCACACCGCACGATGACAGCGGGTCTCGGACATCCTTCGTCGGCCGCAAGAACTGGTGTACCTTCTTTGTCGGCTTGAATACTGGCCTCACACCGTGCCGACTGAGCAGCCTACCAATGCGGTCCGTCACCCCATGAATGTAGGGCAACGCCGCGAAACCGACGGTCTCCCGTGAATCCAATTCCGGCCTGGCTGTTCTTCTCGGCCGGACCGCACGTCTCACCTCCCCGACGGAATACCCATTGGCCTGCAGATTAATACTCATTGAATTTGAATTTGAATTTATATGTACAGGTAGCATGGCAGGACAGCTTTAGTCTATACCACAGTACTGTGGGCCTGCACGTAGACACCCAAAGTGCAGAAAATTTTATACCACTGATGATGGCAGCCAGTGGAGCTGCTGAAACGTTTGGTTTTGTTTTAAACCAGGGACCACGGCCAAACAGCCCGGATATCTTTCATAATTCAAATGACACCGGCCGTGAAAGCCTAAGGAATAATTTAAGACGCCTCTACGGGGAGGAAGTTTCAAAAAATATTAGACGATTTGAGGGGCTGGGAAAGAAGAAGGTACACCTGCTCTGTTCACTGTCTTTTCTGTCAAGATGCCGGGATACTGGTGTTATTCCCCGGTTTCTTAAATTGAAGAATTCCATTTTTACACCACAAGCCAGTCGCATTTATCGACGTGCAGAGCAGGCGATGCTACGCGAACGTATCCACCAGACCAGGAAAGATCTTGCCGACAACAATATGAGGTTGTTCCGCCTACACCTGGAATTAAGCACTGTGTTGTCACCTGGCCACAGGGATCTGGTGGATAGCCTAAGTTCCAGCGCTTCCGAGGCCGTTCGCGATAGTGTTCGATCGCGCCATGAGAGTAAGTACTGGAGAGATAGCCCCGAGGAGAACAACCAGGGACAACAGCGAAGCAGCTTAGAGACGGACCGGACAGTAGTGAACTTGTCGGACCGCCAGCTTACCACCACCGAAACTGCTGTCTTGGCGAGGGGGGAGAAGTTTGCAGTGGCCCCTAAGAAGATTCCAGTGGAGGACATCATTGCCAACGTTGAAGCTGGAGTGCGGCGGCTGCCGCGTGAACAGGCAGATGAAGTCAGGATCGAAGCATCGAGGAGCGAAACCGCCGCGATGCAACATACCAGTGAGTGAGCTGCGGGCACTAAGGACATTAAGGCGGGATGAGTCTGTCATCATATTACCGGCGGATAAGGGGAGTGCTACTGTTGTTATGAACACCGAAGACTACCAACGGAAGATCGGGGAACTGCTGGACCCAGAAAACCACAAAAAACTGCGAAGAGATCCGACCGCAGTGGTCCTAAAAAGGACCGATTTTCTGGTTAAGCGGTCTTCCTTGGAGCCTGATGTGAAGGCAACCGTCCGGTGTTCGGAAGCCCTTCCACCTAGGCTTTATGGGCTCCCCAAAATCCACAAGCCGGACGTCCCGCTCAGACCCATCGTCAGCGCCATAGGATCTCCAACCTACCATCTGGCTAAACACTTGACCGAGCTTCTCCGGCCACATATAGGTGGTACGGAGTCATATGTGAGGGATTCAACACACTTTCTTGAAAGGCTCGGTGGGTTGTCGTTGCAGCCTGGAGACATAATGGTCAGCTTTGACGTGGTTTCGTTGTTCACCTTGGTGCCCGTAGATGATGTCCTTGGCCACTTAGCGAACTTTTTTCCGGCAGACATTACAGCGCTTTTCCGGCATGTTCTGAAAACTACATATTTTCAGTACGGCGGTGAGTTCTTCGAAATGATTGATGGTGTGGCCATGGGGAGTCCACTCAGTCCTGTGGTGGCGAACTTTTATATGGAAAGGTTCGAACAGCGGGCAATTACATCTTTTCCGCTGAAGCCGAGGTGCTGGTTTCGGTATGTTGATGACACATTTGTTATCTGGAGCCATGGTGAGGAAGAACTCGGCAGGTTCCTGGCATATCTCAATCAGGTTCACCCACGGATACAGTTTACCGTTGAGAGGGAGACCGACAATCAGCTGGCTTTTTCTGGACATGTTGGTCCTTAGAAGGACCGATGGCAGCCTTGGACATAAAGTTTATAGAAAACCGACGCACACTAACCGCTATCTCCATAAACAGTCGAACCACCATCCCAGCCAGAAGAGGGCGGTGTTGAAGACCTTGGTGGACCGGGCTAGGAGGATATGCGAGCCCCGGTACCTCGATGATGAGCTGCGCCACCTCGAACTAGCGCTGCAGGCCAATGGGTATTCCGTCGGGGAGGTGAGACGTGCGGTCCGGCCGAGAAGAACAGCCAGGCCGGAATTGGATTCACGGGAGACCGTCGGTTTCGCGGCGTTGCCCTACATTCATGGGGTGACGGACCGCATTGGTAGGCTGCTCAGTCGGCACGGTGTGAGGCCAGTATTCAAGCCGACAAAGAAGATACACCAGTTCTTGTGGCCGACGAAGGATGTCCGAGACCCGCTGTCATCGTGCGGTGTGTACGGATTTCCCTGCTCATGCGGCCAGGTGTACATTGGTACCACGAAGCGCAGCGTCCGCACACGCGTGGGTGAACATAGCCTTTACTGTAGACTGGGACAGCCGGAGAAGTCTGCCGTGGCCGAACACGCGCTCGCCAATACCGACCATCGGATCCGTTTCGATGAGACGAAACTCTTGTCGGCGGTGAGTGATTACTTCCCTCGTCTTCATATGGAGTCCGTCTTGATTCAGAAGCATGCTGCGATCGCTATGAATCGGCGCAGGGTCAGTGGCTGTGCGGGACGAAGGGCTTGCCCGTCGCCCGCTCGTGTACTACGTCCCGAGCTTCAGAAGAGCTCTTGCCGTAGGGACTACTGATGTTCTGGATTTAGGGTGTGGCCTGCTACCGGCCGTGGGTTTTCAATTAATTATTTAATTGGGGGTGAGTGTTCGCCGAGGCCGGGTCCAAGATTCTCCTGGCACAGATTGGTAGCGACCGAGGGCGCTAATGAGATGGTTGCCCTGGAATCGGGCGGAGCGACGATAGAATTTGCGGGACAGTGTCCGTATAGTGGCGTCCAGGGAACGGACACGCAGGGATTCACGGATGGTTTTGTTAGATGTCAGATAATGGGCTTTGCATGCCCAGCGCAATCCTCTGTCGGGGAGAGACTGAAGCTTTCGCTTATGGGTCTTGGCCAAGTAGCCCCAAACGGGCATCGCGTAGGTAACCATCGGCGCCACATAAGTGGAGACGATAAGCTTCCCTAGGCGGCGGGTCATGGCGTTGCTACATAGTATGGGTCGGAGTTGATAAAGACGATGGGCGGTCTTTCGGGCTACTTGCGCAGAGTGTGTCCGCCAGGTGAGACGTCGGTCGAGGTGAACCCCGAGGTACCTGACCTCTCGAGACCAGGGCAGAAGTGTATCGCCTACGTAGAGTCTGTCGGGGAGCCTAAAGCGTCTGGAGAAGACTACTGCTGTGCTCTTGGCTGCGTTGATGGCAACTCTCCATTTCTCTGCCCACTCAACGTATTCGTCCAATTGTTCCTGGAGCCAGATAACGGCCGTCTCAGCACGACGATCGACAGCATACACTGCCGTGTCGTCGGCGAACATGGCCAACCTGGTGCCAGGCAACTTGGGCACGTCGTTGACGTACACAGAGAAAAGCAGGGGGCCCAAGACGCTTCCCTGAGGGACACCAGCAGTAATAGCCCTTTCCGAGGAAAGGGTGTTATCAACTCTCACGCGAAAAGTTCTGTTCCGAAGAAAGCTAGCAATCAGATGAAGGTAGCAATCCGGAAGCAGAATCTCCGTGAGTTTGTAAAGTAGGCCTGGATGCCAAACACGATCGAAAGCCTTCTCGACATCAAGGAAAACGGCGACGGTCTGCTCTCGCGAGCAACCGGCCTCGGCCACGGTCTCCACGAAGCGCATCAGTTGATGCGTCGAGGAGTGCCCAGCACGAAAACCGAATTGCTCGGGGACCAGAATATCGAACCGTTGAAGGTGATCCGTTAGCCGCCGCTGGACTAGTCGTTCGAAGACTTTCGAAGTGGACGACAGCAGGCTGATAGGCCGGAGGTTCTCGGCGAACTTGTGGTCTTTTCCCGGCTTCGGGATCATCGTGACCGTAGCCGAACGCCATTTCTTAGGAAAGTAGGCGAATCGGAAGCAGGCATTGAACAAATCGACCAGGAAGCGAACTTCCCGGTCCGAAAGTCTCTGTAGGGCGGTGTTAGTAACACCGTCCGGTCCAGGGCTCTTCCGGGGCCGAAGCGCTAAAAGCCTGTCCGTTACCTCTTCCACCGAAGTGGGTTCAGGTTCGGATGTGATCAGGCTGCCGAGAGAAGCCTCAACTTCGGCTTCTATCTCCTCGTCGGAGTCTGGGTCCCCGGACGGGTTGGGAGCAAATTGAAGCTCCAGGTACCCGGCCAGGAACTCTGATTTCTCGTCCGGCTTGGCAAGGGGATGTCCACCAGGCCCGTTGACGGCCGGGAGTGGAGGACGGCGCCTCTTCCCGGTCATCGCGGTAGGTATCCTGTAAACGGAGGAGTCCCCCTCCGGTGCATCATCTCCCATTTTGGCGACCGTAAATTCCCAGCAGCTTCGTCGGAAGGCCTGCAAGTCACGACGTAACTTGCCGGCCGCCCGATTGAAGCTGGCCTTGTCGTCCGGATCTCGCGTCCGCTGCCACCGTCTCCGAAGTCTGTTCTTCTCTAAAGCGAGAAGACGGACTTCTTCTGGGATCCGGTGATAATCGGGCGTGAGATTAGGCTTCATCCGTGAGCACACGCCGACGGAAGAGACCACGGCTTCATCGAACAAGGCGACCGCCTCGTCGATGTGCTGAGTGGTATCAAGCGGAACCTCCTCGGGAAGCCTGCGACAAAAGGCAGGCCCGAAGCGGTCCCACTCGACCACTCGTCGCGCTGCTCTCCCAATCGTGTGACGGGTAGGTACGTGCACCTCGATGGGACAATGGTCAGAGAACAGTTCCGTTAACACGGATACCTCAATCTGGTTGACAACTCCCTTGACAACTGCAATGTCTAGTATGTCAGGTCGGGCTCCAGGTCGGAGGGGATAGTACGTCGGTATTCCAGGTCCTTAGGCTCGTAGTCGGTGGTCGTGAAGGTACCTGCTAAGCGCCCTCCCGGATGGCGTAGTCAGTCGACTACCCCAGTCGGGGTGTTTGCAGTTCAGGTCACCTGCAAGAATTACCTTCCTATGCGCACTGAAAATTGCGGACAGGTCGGCGTCTAGAACTGGTTTGGTCGGCGGTTTGTAAGCCGAAACCAGGAGGACACCTCCGAGAACTCCGGAGAGTTCAACGGCTGTGGCCTCGATATTTTGGCGAGGAGGCAAAACCACGCGGTGATGTGCAGTGCAACGTTTCACCGCTATGGCCGTACCACCCCCCGCGTTCCGCCCAGGTCTATCGTCCCTGTAAAACGCATAGTTGGGCAATCTCACGTTGTTATTGGCCCTAAGCCAGGTCTCAGAGAGGAGAAGCACGTCGGGCTTGCGACGGGCTAGGATCTCTCTAAGTTCCTCGAGTTTGGGCAGAAGGCTGTTGGCGCTCCCCGCTATAATGGAAAGGTCGCGCTTAATGGAGGTAATTCTGTTAGCGTGGAGCATTACAGAAGACCTATGGAGGCTGCAGCTTCCGCGAGGAGGAGGAACTTTTCAGTCGGGGTCGCCGTACGAAGACGCTCCCGGATTGATCGATAAAGACGGGCCACTTCCTCGAGGTCATATTCCTCGAGGAAAGACTTTACCTCGGCTAGAGCTGAGGGGGATGTGGACGACGATGAAGCAGATGGGGCAGGGTCGCTGCGGGCGGCGGCAGCATAGCTGCGGGCTGAATTCACCCGAGATGTGTTCCTGGGTGGGCGCTCGGTCCTTTCAGCTGCAGGACGGGGCTCTACTCTGGACTGCCGAGCAACCCCAGCGCCGGAGCGCTGCGTTGGTCTGGTTTGCGGTTTCTGGGCAGGGGGAGCGGGAGCAGCGTTTTTCTGTTTCTTCTGCTTCTTCTTCTTCCTAGACTTGGGTTTGTAGCGAGCCGCGGGTTGGGGAGATTCAGACCTCTCAGGGACTGGCTCGACTACTTCCGGGGCAGGTTCCTCGTCCATTGGAACGGGCTGATCTAGGGCCGATGCTGGCGTAGCATGCTCTTCTCGAGCAGGTGGGGACGATGCACGTGGCTGAGCACGTGGGCGAGGTCGGGCGGGAGGTTGCGGCACAGATGAGCTGACCTTCTCCGGGAGACGGGGAAAGGCAGCACGATCCGGGACGACTGGAAGCTGCTGGCGGGCAGGAGGGTTGTTCCTGTCCGCGGCCTGCCTCAGATGCTGCTGGAAAACCCAGCATCCTCGGTAATTTACCGAGTGAGGTTCGCCGCAATTAATACAAAAGCGGCGCCCCGCATCTGACGCATCTTCCCTTGGTCGGATGCGGCTTTCCGCATCTGACGCAGACCTCTGCGTTGTGGCAGCTGTCCGAGCCGTGCCCGAACCGTTGGCAACGATGGCACTGCGGGACGTGGCCAGCTTCGCGGCTCCTTTCGACTTTTATTCTGAGCCCGCAAATACTGGTCGGGCCCAGCAGTCTGTCTGCCTGGTCCCCCTTCAGGAGTATCACCCGGAAGAGGGGTAGCTTACGCCTGGGTCCATATGTGGTGTAGAGCCTAGTGCTCTCCTTAATCGGGAAGCCGAGTTGGCGGAGCTCGTCCGCCACCTCGTCCGGATCGGTTTCCTCGTCCAGGCCGCGAATTATCAGCCGGACGTGAGCCGCCTTCTCATTGGTGAATGTGTGAAATTGGAGGCCATTTGCCTGTAAGAACAGATAGACGGCACGGTACTCTTCGTCCGTCGCACAGCTAACGTGCAGACAGTCCCGTCCACGAAGAGACATCTGCACGTCCGCCGAGAGACGAACGCCGAGCCGGAGGCGTCTGGAGAAGTCAACGACGTTCTTGACGCCGTTGACGAACAAGGATGTAGGGCGGCTTCTGCGGGAAGGAGCATCCAGATCTAGCTCCGGTTCATCGGGGAGCGGAGTTTCCTCCGCTTTCCGCTTTTCTTAGATGTCACTACGGTAAATGACGACCCAGGCGTGGGCTGGGACGCAGTACACGTCGGGGCAGGAGTACCCCCAGAGACAACGTTGGACACGGCCGAGACCGATTGGTGGCCCTGAGAAGGACCACTGCACGATCCGACCGAGTCAGGGACAGGGCCGGGGCCTACTGTAGAAGCATTGGATTGGTCCTTAGCAGGACCATTCCGCTGCCCGGCCGCAACGCGACGGTCGCCCATCGCGTTTTGGCAGAGGTATTCCTGGCCGAAGCCCTCCAACTGGGATTGTTAACCCGCTTAGCGCCGGTATTGGAGGCCGCACCACGACTAGGCGAAGCGACCGACCGCTACCGGCAGGGACCTAACTTAGCCTACGCCAAGCTAAGCGGGCGATGCCACCAAAAGCCGCGGGAAAAAAACAGTAAATAGGGCTTACCTGAAGCGATCCCTCGAAGTAATCCCAACAGGTCCACTGGTCCGGAGCTTCGCGAATGCCACAAACACCACACAGCACTGACACTGGTCCACTGCACTTTGCCGCCTTTGGCACCTTTGCCGGGAGGCACACTACACTCGGTACACACCAGCCGACACCAGACCGCGAACGGCTACTGCCGCCAAGAGACTCGCACACGCGCACACGAAAACTACCACGAACACAAGCCGAAGCAACCGATTTACCCGGACTAGTTGAGTCTGCTGCCACGCGGCCCTAACAAGGGACGCTGAAGGCGGTCGCACAACCCACTAATACGTGGCCGCAGCTAGCTTGGCTTCGCTCTTGTCGTTACTGGACCGGCACTGCAGGTGATCCTGGAGTTTTCAACACCTTCAGTCGTGAAGACCTTCCTGCCGGCGCAAGCTAGGGCGGGAGTACCAACCGCCAGCAACGTTCTTCGTTAGAAGTCCGCAGTCCACGTCAATCTCGGAAGAGAGCTCCTCGATGTGAAGAAGTCAGCAGCTAGACGAAGAATCTTGGTCGGTCTCATGAATCGGCGGGGCGAAAGCATCTCATTAAGTACATTATGGCATGGCGCGATGCGAGCCTCTCACACACCTTGTTTCTGATTGGCCGGTGATGCTGTACTTACCTGTGCGGGGGTTGCAATTAGTAAACAATTAGCACGGGTAGCATCGCGGGAGATCAAAAGCCTTCCCCACAGTATTTCTTGGAAAACAAGTGAGTACATAATGGCATAGCTTGGTGCGAGCCAATCATACACCATCTCTATTGTGATTGGTTGATGGTGTCATTTTTACCTGTACGTGGGACTTTGCTGAATTTATATGTACAGGTAGCATGGCAGGACAGCTTTAGTCTATACCACAGTACTGTGGGCCTGCACGTAGACACCCAAAGTGCAGAAAATTTTATACCACTGATGATGGCAGCCAGTGGAGCTGCTGAAACGTTTGGTTTTGTTTTAAACCAGGGACCACGGCCAAACAGCCCGGATATCTTTCATAATTCAAAAAAAAAAAAATATAACATTTAATTTGGGTTTCAGGTGTATCTGTAATAAGAACTCTATGTAACTTGTAACGGTATTTCAAATTTATTTGATATTAATAAAATTGTGCACATGGCACTTACTTCGACTTAAAACATTCGTTATTATTTCGTTATTATGCCGTAAGGCTTATGCTATATACATCCTTACTGACTAAATATTCTATTCTACTAATTATTGTATTAACGAAAAATCTCATTTCCAGACTACTCAGTCAATTAGTGTGTTTCAAAATATCAATATTTAAATATTTTCTTATATATTGCAATGTAACTGAAAAATATCAATAGTTACTGAATTTATCTTTTGTTTCTCAGTACTGATTTATATCAAACGCTAATTTTTACTTAAATGCTTTGTATTCTTTTCATTTCAGTACTAATTTGAGCTATTGTTTACGTTAATCTTATTTCAATAGCATCTATGATTTTAATTCAAATTTTACAATAAACATTGACTCTT
This sequence comes from Magicicada septendecula, assembly GCA_034769895.1. Lineage (NCBI taxonomy): Eukaryota > Metazoa > Arthropoda > Insecta > Hemiptera > Cicadidae > Magicicada > Magicicada septendecula. The sequence continues at coordinate 354,285,030 of CM068375.1, forward strand.
ACTTTTAAATAGAACAAGAATGTCCTTAATTGTCTTTACGTTAATTGTTCGATTAAGAGATAAATAAGTTGTTTATCACCTTATCGTCGTCAATCATACTCAATCATTGGATCCCTCTGTAATCGTCCTCGTCTCGAACTTCAGCATCACTCGCTCATCTCCTCTTGTCCAGCGTCGCCTCTCTCTTCTCCTCTTGTCCAGCGTCGCCTCTCTCTTCTCCTCTTGTCCAGCGTCGACTCTCTCTCTCTTGTCCAGCGTCGACTCTCTCTCTCTTGTACAGCGTCGTCTCTCTCTTCTCCTCTTGTCCAGCGTCGACTCTCTCTCTTGTCCAGCGTCGTATCGCTCTTTGGAACTTCTCCTCATGCTGTTTCGGACGTCAGTTGATCTTCTTATGTAATTTTGTTACTACTTAAAAATTGTTTGTTTTATAATCCAGTTACATAACTGTATGTAACTGGAAGGATGAAACTATTTACAAAAATTTAAATATTCTGTGCGGACGGGCAGAAGCTCCCGCTGCACCGTGGATGATTTAAGAAAGAGAACCACTGTAGCTTGTGTGTCCTATTTATACCCATGTCTTGATCAACACCTGCAGAGGTACGAAATCAACATGTCAGAAACTGTCTCTGGGTTCAGTTCCCCCACTCTTTGTCAATTTCGCTATTTCTTATTTTCTGCGAATTGCAGAGTCCTGTAAGTATACTCTTATACTTATCTTATAACTATTTTTACAACACATGTTCACTGTAATTTTGGACATTGCAACTTAACCCTTTCGATTTGTACACAGTTATTTCACTATTACACTCGTACGGTGTGGCACTTTCACATGGTTTTTGTACACAGTATTTAGTAAATTTTCTTACATTTTATTGTGTTTTTGGATTTTACTTCTTAATTATAGTTTATGAATAATTATGGAAAAACAGCAATTATGCAATTATTCATCTTGGGGTGGTAAACTCGCCTGCATAGACCTGCGTTCACACACACTAGCAAAATACTGGTGTACACACTTTCAGTTACATTTGTGTGTGTGTGCACGTCGATTCAGGTCGAAACACCTGTTCATATTTTTGTCTGAGCCAAGCTTCCAATCCCTGACATACTTATTTCTAATACATTATTAATTATTTACAGTTTGTTAGGTATATTTAAATTTTTATATTCAATGCTCAGTACATCACTTATTTGTACTGTCGCATTATCCCTCTGCTTGGTAACAAACAAAAATTTAATAAATTTATTTATTAAATTTTTTTTTTATTATTATTATTACACTTGTAAAAAAAATGTAACAAATAATAAAGAATAATATTCGTCATTTCCCCCTTAATTGGAGTGTATACAAATGTCTTACCTCCCCTCTTTATACGCTCACTGCTCGTGACCTTGTAGTAGGGTGGCTTCAACAAACAGCTGATCTGACTGGTTTCATTGACCTCGTTGTTTTCATGTGTAGAACTTCCTAAATGACGTTGCGTGGAATTTACCAATTTCTTTCTTCTGTATCTCATCATATACGATGAAAGTGTGTTGTCCTACTCGCTGTCTTAACGTATACGGTCCATTATAAAGTCTGAAGAATTTCTTCGCCGTATTATCACTCCGTTTTCCACTGGATTAGCTTTGAGTAGTACACTTTCTCCCACGTTGATTTGTTGTAGCTTGTGAGTTATATTTAAATTTTTATATTCAATGCTCAGTACATCACTTATTTGTACTGTCGCAATAGCTTGCGGAAAATTTCACCTTGATTTCTGCTTCAAGGCTACAGTTCATTAACCCCTAATGAAATCAATGGAACTTGGAATTAAAGGATAGATTTGAAAAATTCATAGGGTTTTTTAACCCCAGTTGGAAAAAGAGGCACCCAGAACTGTGTCGTGGGTAGTTTTATAGAAAAGGTTCATAAATCTCAAAAATTGGTGTTGAAAAACACACACTTAGGTTTGATGTGAATTTACTTGTTTAAATTGAAATAAATAAATGTAAATTTATAATAATATTTCTAAAGAATTTAATTATGAGAAAATTCATGTATGTATGTAAAGCTAACAAAAAACAAATAAAAAAACAAATATTATAAAAAATTTAATTAGATTTATGAGCTGTCTAACTTCACATGAGTAATGACGCGGTGGTGCACCACCATGTTGAAAGAACTTTTGCAACCTTAGTTTCAAGATGTATGTATTTTAATAGGATTGGCAGCTATATTATACCAATTACACCACACCATATGTAGATTCATCAGTGGATAAACACAATTAACGGTATTTCAGTTTTCTTGTACCCTTTGGCAAAAATTTAATCTTAACTAACAGTCACCTGGTTGAAGATATTGAACAGTTTGCAAATGATAAGGATGAAAATTCTCTTCCTTTAGTGTTGCTGGAGACTTTAGTATGAGGTATGCCTGTTAGATGCGAAATTCTTGTAGTCCTGAGTTGAGGATTGTGCTGTATGAGGGGTAACCCAAAAATTAGGTTTCCATATTTTTGAAAAAATAAAAATAATTTATTTTCAAAACTTTTTACATGTTTGTGAAGGATAACAACACTAATTTTCAACATAATCGCCATTATGTTCGATGCATTTTTTGAGCCACTGTGGCAGTTTTAGTATGCCAGTGTCATAGAAGCTCGCAGGTAATTCATTGAGATAGCGTTTTACCTCTTCTTTCACCTTGTCATCATCATCCATTCCACCCATATGTTCTTTCAAATGTGTAAACAAATGATAGTCACTGGGAGCCAAGTCCAGACTACAGGGATGGTGGGTGATAATGGTCCCATCCTAATTGGTTCAGAAGATTGATGGTTGCACAGGCGACATGAGGACGAGCATTGTCGTGAAGAATGGATACGCCCTTGGTGAGCATTCCTCTCCTCCGGTTCTGAATCATCCGTTTGAATTTTTTGAGTGTCATCAATATGTGTCTGCATTTATTGTGGTCCCAGTAGGCATGAAATTGATCAACAATACCCCCTTCCAATCCAAAAACACAGTCGCCATGATTTTGCTGGTAGATTGTGTTTGTTTGAATTTTCGCGGCCTTTACGAAGTTGAATGCCACTCAAGTGATTGTAATTTGGATTCAGGTGTAAAGTGGGAACCCACGACAATTGATTTCATCACCTGTGACAATGGAATTCAAAAAGTCGTCTCTTTCGTCCACATAGTGCTAAAGAAATTTGTGGGCAACTTTGACGTGTTGCCGTTTGTGGTCTGTTGTGAGCATTCGCGGGAGCCACCTTGCGCACACCTTCCGATATCCCAATTTTTCAGACAAAATCCTCTGAATGGTGGATTTTGAAACTTCAAGAAGCAAACAAGAGAGCTCATGGATAGTGATCCTGTGATCTTCACGCTTGACTTCTTCAACTTTTTCTGATTGCCTTGTCTGACACTTCCGACTTTTCTGATGGTCTCCTGCTTCTTTCTTCATCATGAATTTCTGTACGACCAGCTTTAAACTCTCCACGCCAATTGCGGACGTTTTTGTCATCCATACACCCCACCCCACACACTTTAATCAACTGTCTATGAGTTTCAATAGGTTGAACACCTTTTGCGTTGAGAAATCGAATGACTTCGTGAAGTCCGCACTTGGTGGGAACTGTGATCGGGAGCTCCATTGGTAACAGCTGCCAAGCCAAGACTAATCGACCTAGCGAACTCGGCACCTGCTTGTTTGAAAGAGGAGGGATGGCCAAATACAGCAGTGGTGCCATTTGCCACCCAAAAAATTTCCCTACAGCTTTAGCGCTTTGGAGACCGTAATTTTGGGCTACCCCTTGTATCATTTGAATGATATTTTCTTATTCAGCTGCAGACTATTGTGATAGATCAAGCAGCCATTAGATCGAAAATTATCAGAGACCAAGGTAAGTGTTTTGTGATGAGGTACTCTTCTGTTTGGAAATATTCATTGCTATTCACGTTTTGCAGCCCGGGGCTCCTACGTCTGACCTATACTGTGATGGTATAAAGTCAGAGTAAATACAGGAAGAAATGAAACTACGCAGGCTATTCTGAAATTAAGCTCCGTTTGCATGCAAGGAAAACAGAAGTATGGAAAAATATTGTTACGATGGTCTAATTGATCATCGTAGGTACAGTGGAAAACCAAATACAAAAGACGCCAATTAAGTCACTATTCGTCATCTTTAATTTTCACAGTAAACAGTTCGTAATTAACAACAGAGTCTCTTACAACAAATCAAATAAAAATTGTTCACACGCAATAAAATGTCAACTAATATTAAAACACAATTGTATTACAATTATACCGCCGATTATAAAACACAACACTTCACCAATAATCACTTGAACGCACAGAGTAATATCGCCCGATAATAACTCGAATCACACTGTAATATATCGCAACTATAACTGAAACTGAACGTCGTTGAGCACTGGTATTTATACCCCCTCCCCCCGAAAGACTAGATTATTCCAAACTGCGGGTTTGCTCTTACCTACGACGTAATTAATTGCGGCCTTGACACAATCCTCGCGGATTCTGGTACAGTCTAGCTAATGTGTCGAGAATCACGTATGCCACACGCATTACATTCTGGATCCCTCTGGAACATTCGATAAACACGTAGATTGTTCTGTAATGTCTTAACACTGCCCCCTCCTTAAGCCTGTTCATCCCGAGCTGGCAAACCTTCTTTTAAGTAATACTTGACCAGGAGATCTAGGTGGACGTCCTTGCGAAAGATAATTCTCCGGTTCTTCGAATTCAGTCTCGTGTGATCCGAACATCACGTTCGCAGGTATGCAAGTTGTCCGCTCAACCACTAGTTTTGCTGGAATCACTTCCATTGCATCATGTACTGATGACCTAAACACCACTGGCTGATCCAAGTCTGTTTGGTTCTCGTCAACAACCTCTAGCATAACCTCATCATCAGCAACTTTTCCTTCGGGTGCTTCTATCAGCTCAGGAACAAGCAAGAGTTTTGTCTCGACACCCATAGTTGGCTTTCCAATCACTTCTTTTCTTGTTAAACTTATTTGTATTTCCTCTGCTAGTTCTTCCTCCATTTCCGCTTGCAATAGGGAGGGTTCCTCTTGACCAGACCTGTTGACTTTTCCTTCAGCCAACACCACTTGCGTAATCGAATGGTTGGTAGACCCTGTCATTTTATCCATGCAAAGCTTTATCTTCTCTTGGCCGACTCTCAGGACATTCTCTCTTAAGTCCACAATGAATCCGTAGGCATTAATAATGTCCGTGCCAAGAATCACTTAATCGACAATGTCTGCAACGAGCATTTGGTGGTTAAACTCGAGAAGACCCAGGCGTACACGTACATCTACCTTTCCTAGCACCTTGACGGGGCTTCCAGTCACAGTCCGTATTTCACAAGAGTTAATTACAGGCTGGCGGTTGCTGACTAAGTCGGGGCACAATGACACTGTTGCGCTTGTGTCAACTCTAAATGATGGTTTACCTTCCGCAAATCCATTAACAATCAAGTTTCCACTGGGCTTATGTAGCGTGGAAACTGTGTGCTGTTCTGGGGCTTTACTTCTCCAATTAGTGTGATCACTCTCTCCTTTCGGTATTTTCTTGTCCCAACAGTCTACCTGTAGATGATCACATTCCCCACAGTTGTAACTTTTCGGTCTTCTGTATTTTTCCCATCGTGCAAATCGTTGTGACTCTCTTGAACTTCTGAATTGTTTGTCCGACAACATTGTTTTTCTGCACCCATCATAACGGCAATGTGGTACAAGGATCTTCTGACTGCAATGTGATGACACAAATCCATTAATGTAGCGGGATGGTGACTTGGCAGCTTCAAACTCTAGGGCGTGAACAAGAGCTTCCGAGCTATTTCGGTGTCTTGCCATTCGTAACACTTGCTGAAGTTCACAATCTCAGATGCCATCAATAAATGTCTGCAACACAAACCTCATTCGAAAATCTTCTGGTGCTTCAGGATAGGCCAATCTAATCAGTCTGTCGATACTTGCTTCAAACTCTTGAAGACTCTCCCCGGAGCGTTGTCGTCTTGTTCTTGAGCGTAGTACTACACATTTGTGTAGTGTGTACAAAAACAACAAAACGCAAAATACCATCAATACACAACACAATAAATACATCACACTCACATACCACAACTCCTACACACACAAAATCGCCAACACATTCAGAAAACACAAATACAAAATAGCATACAGAACAACCAATATCATCAAAAAACACATCAATAATACAACACAGACATAGACAAATATAACAAAACAGATGTTTACAAATTAAATTGTAATGACTGCAATAGTTTCTACATAGGCCAGACGGGAAGATCTTTTTCATTCCGTTATTCTGAACACTTAAAAGCTTTAACCAACAACAATATACACTCCGCATTTGCCACACACATACACACAGAAAACCACAGTTACACCAACATAGACACTAATCTTGAAATTTTACATTACTTACCCAAAGGTCGAAAACTCAACACAACTGAACAATACGAAATATATAAACACCACACAACACAACCAAACAACATACTTAACGATCAATTACAATATAAATCACATAACACTTTTTGACACAATTATACAAAAAACAAACTTTAAGTTGAATCCCCGCGCCAATCCCCTTCCTCCACGCACCACCCCCACTACACCTTCCACACAACAACCGTTACTAAATGATGGCAGTCTGTCTCAAAGCTGAAGAAGGCGAATACGTACGCCAAAACGCGTTCAACGAGAAGAGAATAAACAGTACGTTTCACAAGAAAAAGTTTAATTTTTAGATAAGTGTTAGTGCTGTGAAAGAAGAGATGAATAATCAAGACAACTAAACATCATCTGTTTAGTAAAGCCCGTAAAGTGCACATAATTGCAGTTAACATTAAAAAGAATGTATAAAAGCTTTTTGGCTGTATATTGCCTTTATTGGCCTTTGTATAACATGGCTTATGGGTATACATTTGTTAAATCGAATCTGGATTGCAAATATCCACACTCAACACCAAGGTGATGGCTTTTTGTGGAACTGATCCTATACGGACAAAAATTGTTATAGATGGTACTGTCCTGGAACAAGTTAGCAATTTTGAATACCTGGGCTACAGCGTGTCTTATAATGCAAGCAACGGCGTTGTGTATAAGTTGCATAAGTTCAACCTTATGTACAGGACCATTAGGTGAACCCTTAAGTCAGGAAGTAAAGGAACATGCCTAAAATTCTACTAGGTGATAGCCCTTCCTACACTTTTTTATGGGTCTATGAATTGGGCTTTAATGAAAGGCAAGGCCAATCACATCCAAGCGGCTGAAATGAGATTTCTCAGGCACGTGGCAGGGTATACTCTCCATGATCATAGAAGAAACACATATATAATTCAGGAACTGAATATTTTGAGTATACTTGACAGGGGTGCCCAGTATCTGCTGAATTGGTGGGAACATCTTTGCCGAATGGATGACTGCCGCATCCCCAAACAACTATGGAACTATAAGCCGAGGGGACGGAGAAGCGTGGGACGTCCGAGGAAGCGCTGGAGTGACCAGCTCTAATCTTTACCTGTTTGAGACCAGAACAAACCATCCTTTGTTTAATCCTTGAAGAAGATGATGATGATAACATGGTTTAACACAGGCACGTTATAGTTATCAAAACACTTACACACTAGCCTGTGGTTTACATGTGTGTGTGGTTTACTAGCACTGAAAATTTACATGTGTTATTTATACACACATCAGCCAACTGTTCAGTTTGCTGTATAATTAATTGTGATCAGCTTCAATAAGGATTAAGCCCAAAATTGTTTGTTTCTGTTCCCAAGAAGATAGACTCGAGCTCGTCATTACTTCTTTGAATGTTCCACACATCTCTGTCCTTGGCTTATAATTGTAATTCATATCAATGAATTTTAATTCATTAGTAGTTTTGAGAATGCTGCAATCATCCATGTGGTTAAGGTGTTTCAACCATTTTAGCTGATTATTGGACAGTCGTATCGCGTACATTCATAATATTCAGTTCCTGCCGTATATCTGATTTCTTCTATCATCTTGGAGAATATATTTTGTGATGTGCCTGAGAACCCCTATTTTGGTCACTTGAATACGATGGGCCTGAGATTTAGTTAAAAGTCCAATTCTCAGACCTACAGAGAAGTGCAGGAGGACTGCAACCTTGTAGAACTTCAATCATGTTACTTTACAGTTCATTTTAGAATTCTGATTGTCCTGCAACCATGAACCATGATTTCCAATGAACCATGAAATGGACCAACTGATTCAGGATTCCAACATAGTCTGGTTTATTAAGAGTAGGAGGCTTGAGCGGCTGGGCCATGTAAGGCGAATGGATTGCAGAAGAATTGCTAAGATAATTGCAGATTGGAGACCGGTAGGAAGAAGAATTAGAGGCAGATCTAGAAAGAGATGGTTGGATGACGTGGAGGATGATTTGAAATGTATGAATGTGAGGCGATGGAGACGGATGTGTATGAGAGGGCGGAATGGAAGAAAGTCATTGAGCAGGCCAAAACTCACACTGGGTTATAACACTAGGAAAAGGAAAGGATGGTCCCACAAATATTGTTGAATTTAAGTACCTTATTCACCATGCCATTGTTTGTAATATAAGACAGACGAAATAGCCCAGATATTCAACATTACTAACCTGCTTCTGAACAGTACCAGCTACAACAATTTTTGTTAGTTTGATCAGTACCATGAAGTGCCATCACTTTGGTCTTCAATGTGGAGATCTGTAATCTAAAATCCTTGCAGATTCGACTCAATGAGTTGTGTAATTAATGTAGTGCTAAATCTGTGGGTGATTTATAGGTTACTGTCTTTTACCTCAAAAATCTATTCATGTTTATGCTTAATAATTTTATTACATTTTTTAGTTTTTGCATATATTAATTTTTTATCAACTGTTTATTTTTTACATTTTGTTCACTTGCACTTTAATAAGCTATCTTTTAGAGAATATAACTTACCAGGAGGCCCAAAAACTTGGAGTAGTGAAAAATGTAATCTTGCTCACAAAACGTTTGTGGTTTTTGTTATAAGAACAAGACCGTTTACCAGTTCAATACATGCATTTTTATTACTTTTAATACCACACATTTCACCCTTAGTATGCTGAGGCATCCTCAGTGGCTTGACCTAGACAGAGCACAAAGTCTTGATCCACTGTGTGTTTATACATTAATCTCCGTCCAGTGTTACAAACAAGCCCATGATTTACAACAAAACTTCAGCATCCAATGATCCAAAAAAAGATACAATAAATTATTGTTTTATAAATTAAAACGTAATGCACAATAAGAATATTTAATCCCAATAATATTTTACAAATTTTGCGACATAAACGTTGCGTTTATTTATTACGATGATACTGTCACCTTATTTAAAATGAGTTTCCAAACTCTTGGGAACTTACAGCCGCTTCAGGTTTTGTCAAGTTGTTGTGACAAGTTTTATTTTTGTAAAAAAGGTGATAGAAATTGTGGTATTTATTCTTTATCTCTCCTAGTACAATTCCTCTTACTTTTTTCTAAGGCTTTGTCTGTCAATTTTCATCATAGATATTGAATAGTGTAGATACTGAATAGTGTTGGTGACGAACAGCATCCTTGTCTAACGCCTCTTCCGTTTCATTCTTACCCATCTTGCTACTACTTTCTGTTTTGTGTACTGGTTATTTAATAGTCTCTTACCCTTCCTGTCTGTACCAGTATTTTTGAAAAAGGTCTATAGAAAATTAGAGTCACTGATCTTCCAGTCAGTAAAATAAACATATATGAACCATATACCGTCCATATTCACTTCTAATATTCTTTCTCCCAACATCCGCAGCCGCATCTCTTGTGCCTTTACCAAATTGTTCTTACTTCACATTGTCTTCAGTTCTTCTTTCACTTCTCCTTAGCATCAATCTTGTGACAAATAAAACTAATTGTCCTATAGTCTTTATATTTTTTGGCATTGCACTTCTTCGGTAAGGGGACTAGAATCGTTTTCAGTAAATATCCAGGGCAAATACATGTACAGAGATTATATGTACAAAGTGTATTTATTCATAGGGCTGGTTCTAGATGTTTATTTGAATTATTATGTTTTAAATTGTCTATAGGCAGAGGACCCAAGGCCAATGGAGAGCATCCAGTTATAACCTGCCATGAAACAGTTTTACTAAAGAAGACACACTAAAATATATTTATTATTTTGCCAAACATTATGCCACTGACTTGTTATAATATAATTATATACATACTGTACCACCAAAATCAGTGAAATTCCATTTTTTAAAATAATGAATAAGGCCTTTTCGAAATATTAAAATTTCATCATCAGTTCATACACTGTAATGTTCCTGTTATGATGTTTTTCTTTAAATGTATAACTGTTGTTAACCGTGTCTACTACCTCTTACTGTACTTCATTTTGAACTTTCCACTGCCATCATTATTGGGCGAACATTGCAGTGTATGAACTGATGATGAAATTTTAATATTTCGAAAAGGCCTTATTCATTATTTTAAAAAATGGAATTTTGCTGATTTTGGTGGTACAGTATGTATATAATAATAAAATATATTTAATGCAAATTTTCAAAAATGTGCCATTTCATCTAGACTCCAAGTTTTAACACGTTAATGTCATTTGATTTCTCCAACTAGAATTTAAAAATTTTACTTTTAAAACTTTTAAATGTTATTTCAGTATTTTACAGTTCAACACCATTCAAAGAAATAAGTTAGTTTTGTAATCTATTATAACTTGATTTGTGAATGTCATTATGGGTAACTAATACTTAGATTAATCCAGTTGGTAGAGTTATATGTGATTATAACGTAAATCATAGAACCAAGTACTTTTTTAAAATCGTACATGCAAGAATTTTTATTTTATTTCCATGCTCCATAATTTAACAAAGGTTTAAAGTTCGTTGGATAGGCCTATTATTTTTTCTGTAAATTTCAATTTATTTCCGTCAAGTGCATCATCCACTTTGTCCAGGACGCAATTGTATTTTTAGAGCAAATTTCTTTGCTCCATACTTTTTTCATAATTGATATATTATATAATGCAAATAAAATCGTAATTCATTTTTGGTACGGTCTCCAAGTTGTGTAATTTAATAAATTATATAGATTGGTAATTACCTTTATCTAATTCCTTCTTTGCAACTTAATTATTTGCGTAACAACATGTTTCAGGATCACAGTCCCATCATAAAGTTATAAATTAAATCATGCACTAGTCACTCGTCGTTAAGTTTTTAAAATTATAAAACCACTGCACAACATTCGTATTCCCGTAAACACATAGCTATGTGTACTCACTCACTTACGCTTCGTCATAAAGTTAAAAGTCGACTGATTTGTTATCACAAACTTACACAGGCAGTCGTCTGCTTTCTTCTTGTTGTGTGCATATTATTGAGTCAAAGAAGACGTTGGATTTAAATGACAACATATCATTCAATAACTCATCACGCTGGAATTTACTTGCTTTGTAGATTATAAATTCTTCCATTGCATCCATGAAACGTCCTTTCTTACAGTAATGTAGAGGTTTTAACTTTTGTACAAAACTGGTATAATTGTGGTTGTATTCCATTAAATGCTGCGCGTAACTGGACTTTATATTATTGACATTCTTCTTGGGCAGATGCTCTATATATCTATCTTTAAAACCTCTTCGTTATTGTCCAATATAGAATATCTCGCAGTCATCACATACAATTTTATATATGCCGCAACATGTTTCAGGATTTTTGTTTCTTTTTGCGCGTAATACGTTTCGAATATTATTGTTTGTTTTAAAAATTACTGTAACGTTATATTTTTTAATTGATTTTTAATGATTTGTGGTATCAAGTTAGTGTACTCAACGGATATAAATTTATTGTCATGTCTCAGTTTGTTTGTTCCTAGATTCTTTTTGCGTCTGTGTTTATCGATTAACTTGTCGACAATCGTGCTGCTATATCCGTTGGCGATTGCTATGCTTTTATTGTGTCAATTTCTTTGATACAATCCTCCTTCTCTAGGGATACTTTAAGGAGTCTGTGGACAAACGCGTTTTAAGCAGCCATTTTTTGTGACCATGGATGGTATGAGTCTGCATGTATGGTAATATTGGTTGTTGTAGGCTTTCTATAGATCTTAAACTTAAAGCAATCTTTCTGTTTAATTAAAGTTAAATCTAAGAAATTCAAACAATTATTATCTTCAATTTCTAGAGTAAATTTGATTTGGGTGTTTATACTGTTTAAGTATTTACTCATGTTTTCAAGTTCTCTTAATGAACCGTTAAAAACACAAAATGTGTCATCAACATATCGATGATAGGCTATAATATTCTTATAATGCATATTGTTGTTCGATAATAGATACTTATTTTTAAAATGGTTGAGATACCACTTCTGCTAATATACCACTTAGGGAAGAACCCATAGCGAGCACCTCACCTTGTGAATAAAACTGACCACTGAAGGTGAAATAGTTCTGTTGTAGGATTTTTTGAACCAATATAATGAGTTCATTTATTTCTTGAATGTTCATTAAATTAATGAGCAAATTAATGTTTCTTTTCTTATTAAATTTTCTTTTAGAATTTCAATAGTCCGTGACTGGCACATTTGTGTATAAGTTTACTATGTCAAAAGAGGTAGCAATTTTGTTACCTTTATTTTATTTATGAAATCAATATTATTTTTAATAGTACGATCATTTTCAAGTGTAATGTTATTTTTTATAATTTGTTGTAGTAACTTAGCTATCTTGTAACTTGGGGCTGTTGTGTAATTAATAAGCGGCCATATAGGGATATTTTGTTTATGTAATTTGGGTAAAAACGACATCCTGAACGAACAAACACAATTAAAATCACTCGCATTATTCGAACATATCACACCCCACACACACAATATCGATCTTTGAAAAGTCGATACTGTCGCCAACAACAAGACAGACAGTGCTCCCAGCGGCAGCCTCTGAAGAAGCTTTTAAAAGTGAAAACTGGTTCAGGCTATAAGGTAAAACTTTTACGTTTTTACCCATAGAAAACTTTGTGTTCCGAGTCGGTAGTGAATTAATTATATTTAGTTAAGTAACGGACATGTCATGGACAACAAAATTCAAGAATTTATTATTACTTCACATGCACAATTTATGTGTGTGTGTGTGTGTTTGATGGAATACACATCATAATAGAACTTATGTTTTACCATTACTTACGTAAAGTTGTTTTTTTACATTTAGTTACAGCTGTTTTTTAATTTTTAATTATACTCATATACAAAACACACTCATGTAACATTAGTAGTAATTTTTCAATGGTAATCCTAAATGAACTTTTTTTATTGACACGTAGACCTACCTTATCCAAACAAGAATTCCATGGGAACTAATTTGGCTTTAAAGATTATTTTTGTCTCTACTTGTGGGTATCAGTGAGCTGAGCATAGGATGGCTCTTTCCAGTAATGTGAAACTCATTAGCAGTCTAAACGAATAACATGGACTAACTTTGTACTTTGTCTTTTTTAGGCTGCAATTTTTCCCTCATTGTAATTTTTATTCCTGCAACTAATTCTTCTCTCCTGGCTATGAATACCACAACTAGTAGCTGACGAAGCATTGTACTAGCCATGCAACCATCCCACTAAACACAAAAGCCATGCAATGTGCCTTGCACTGCAGCCATGCAGTTCTTGACGGACTGTTAAGCAGAGGTTTTTTATAATTTTTTATTATTAATTTTTCTCTCATAAATTATAAAAAACATTTCTCGCGCTTGATTATGGGTAACGTGTGAGTAATTTTCTTTGTCAAGCCAGCATGAGAACTATCCATTTTAACAACAAAAGATGTAATAACGTAAAGATGGATGATAATGGAAATAATTAGGAGGACACTTAATTATAGGGTTAAAGTAACGATACAAGTAAATCGACTACAGAATTAAATAACGATCAAAATGAATTACTCTAAAATAATGATATAATTAATAATAAGTAGAGATAATAATACAATGGACATAATCATCAAGAACAGGGAGAAGTGGAGACGGATGATTATGGAGACTAAGGTTTGACTCTGAACTGTGATCTCATAGAAGAAGAAGAAGAAGAAGAAGAAGAAGAAGAAGAAGAAGAAGAAGAAGAAGAAGAAGAAGAAGAAGAAGAAGAAGAAGACATAATAATAGCAAAATTAAGACAGGAGTAACATTAACACTGTAAAATAACAGTGAAACTGAAGTCTTGACATGTACATACTGTCTGGCCGCGATTCGATGATTGAGCATTGTGTAAGGTGGGAGAAGCATGGCCGGGTACTACGGTAGGCTAAGTGGGGGTAAACCAAACGGCTAATACACATATTTCACCCTACCTCGCTTATAAGCGGCCACGTGGTGGGGGAGAGCAGCCTCGATCATCTAGTCATGGCCAGACAGTATATTAGCAACACTGTCACTTGACTAGTTTAGTATAACAGCTGATTCTACATTTCCCACCAGCCACTCAGAATTCCAAAGTGAACTTATCCATGCATAAACTGGTTTCTGTTCACATGCCTTTAACATTAAACACTACTATCTATAAAGTGTTCATGTCTATAGGCGATTTAACACTTTGACACCAGGGTCTTAAAATAGCTGTTCTCCGTCCAGGAAGAGCTTTTTTGCATTTGTTTAAAACCTAAACCATTCAGTAAAAATGTGTATTACCTAGATTTCTAAAAAGAGCTATATGCCCCGTTTAAAGTGGTGTGTACTGTTCATAAAATGATGTATATAAAATCACTAGATCCATATGATATATGTATTACATGTCAAATAAAGCTTTGTAATAAAACGTAGTGCTACAATGATCACATAGATTGGTTGTACAGTGGAAACAAAGTAACTGATACTAGATGAAATCAATAATTACAACTTTAATTGTAGATAACAATAAAACAAAGAGACTCATATACAAGTCTTCTAGTTAAATATTGCTGAACACACAGTAATTCAACAAACAATAAATGTGACCTTAATAACACCTTCACAACTTGCACCACTCGATCTTTTATAACACATATGCAGGGTGTCTCATGAGGAATGGGACATACTTCAGGAATGAATTCCAAAGGCTGAAATAAAGAAGAAATTTAATACAGTATAAATATATATTTCTGCTTCAAGGCTACAGTTCATTAACCCTAATGAAATCATTGGAACTTGGAATTAAAGGATAGATTTGAAAGTTTCATAGGTTTTTTTAACCCCAATTGGAAAAAGAGGCACCCAGAACTGTGTCTTGGGTAGCTGTATAGAAAAGGTTCATAAATCTCAAAAATTGGTTTTGAAAAACAAACGTTTTTAGGTTTGATGTGAATTTACTTGTTTAAATGGAAATAAATAAATGTAAATTTATAATAAAATTTCTAAAGAATTTAATTATGAGAAAATTCATGTATGTATTAAAGGTAACAAAAAACAAATGAATATTATAAAAAAATTTAATTAGATTTATTAGCTGTTTAACTTCACATGAGTTCTTGGATTTCGTTGTCCATGACGTGTCCGTTATTTAACTAAATATCACTATTACATTAACGACTAGGAACACTAGGTTTTTTTATAAGTAAAAGCATAAAGTTTTACCTTACAGCCTGTAAGGTTGTAGATACCTGGTTGAAGATATTGAACAATTTGCAAATGATAAGGATGAAAATTCTCTTCCTTTAATGTTGCTGGAGACTTTAGGTATGAGGTATGCCTGTTAGATGCGAAATTCTTGTAGTCCTGAGTTGAGGATCGTGCTGTACGAGGGGTAACCCAAAAATTAGGTTTCCATATTTTTGAAAAAATAAAAATAATTTATTTTCAAAACTTTTTACATGGTTGTGAAGGATAACAACACGCTATTTTTCAACGTAATCGCCATTATGTTCAATACATTTTTTGAGCCACTGTGGCAGTTTTAGAATGCCAGTGTCATAGAATCTTGCAGGTAATTCATTGAGATAGCGTTT
The DNA here is from genome assembly GCA_034769895.1 of Magicicada septendecula. Lineage (NCBI taxonomy): Eukaryota > Metazoa > Arthropoda > Insecta > Hemiptera > Cicadidae > Magicicada > Magicicada septendecula. Next base: position 354,301,063 of record CM068375.1, read on the forward strand.
TAGCTCTTCTTTCACCTTGTCATCATCATCCATTCCACCCATATGTTCTTTCAAATATGTAAACAAATGATAGTCACTGAGAGGCAATTCCAGACTACAGGGATGGTGGGTGATAATGGTCCCATCTTAATTGGTTCAGAAGATTGATGGTTGCACAGGCGACATGAGTGCGAGCATTGTCGTGAAGAATGGACACACCCTTGGTGAGCATTCTTCTTCTTCTCCGGTTCTGAATCACCCGTTTGAATTTCTTGAGTGTCATACAATATGTGTCTGCATTTATTGTGGTCCCAGTAGGCATGAAATTGATCAACAATACCCCCTTCCAATCCAAAAACACAGTCGCCATGATCTTGCTGGTAGATTGTGTTTGTTTGAATTTTCGCGGCCTTTACGAAGTTGAATGCCACTCAAGTGATTGTCATTTGGATTCAGGTGTAAAGTGGTGAACCCACGACAATTGATTTCATCACCTGTGACAATGGAATTCAAAAAGTCATCTCTTTCGTCCGCATAGTGCTAAAGAAATTTTCGGGCAGCTTTGACGCGTTGCCGTTTGTGGCCTGCTGTGAGAATTCGCGGGACCCACCTTGCTCACACCTTCCGATATCCCAATTTTTCAGACAAAATCCTCTGAATGGTGGATTTTGAAACTTCAGGAAGCAAACAAGAGAGCTCATGGATAGTGATCCTGTGATCTTCACGCTCGACTTCTTCAAATTTTCTGATTGCCTTGTCTGACACTTCCGACTTTTCTGATGGTCTCCCGCTTCTTTCTTCATCATGAATTTCTGTACGACCAGCTTTAAACTCTCCACGCCAATTGCGGACGTTTTTGTCATCCATACACCCCACCCCACACACTTCAATCAACTGTCTATGAGTTTCAATAGGTTGAACACCTTTTGTGTTGAGAACTCGAATGACTTCGTGAAGTCCGCATTTGGTGAAGTCCGCATTTGGTGGGAACTGTGATCGGGAGCTCCATTGGTAACAGCTGCCAAGCCAAGACTAATCGACCTAGCGAACTCGGCACCTGCTTGTTTGAAAGAGGAGGGATGGCCAAATACAGCAGTGGTGCCAATTGCCACCAAAAAAATTTCCCTACAGCTCTAGCGCTTTGGAGACCGTAATTTTGGGTTACTCCTTGTATCATTTGAATGATATTTTCTTATTTAGCTGCAGACTATTGTGATAGATCAAGCAGCCATTAGATAGTAAATTATCAGAGACCAAGGTAAGTGTTTTGTGATGAAGTACTCTTCTGTTTGGAAATATTCATTGCTTTTCACATTTTGCAGCCCGGGTCTCCTACGTCTGACCTATACTGTGATGGTATAAAGTCAGAGTAAATACAGGAAGAAATGCAAAGCTGCCACCATTAATTATTGAGTAAATCGGTGCTCACTCTTTCAGAATCATACAACTACGCAGGCTATTCTGAAATTAAACTCCGATTTGCATGTAAGGAAAACAAAAGTATGGGAAAATATTGTTATGATGGTCTACTTGATCGTCGTAGGTACAGTGGAAAACAAAATACTAGACACCAATTAAGTCACTAATCGTCATCTTTAATTTTCACAGTAAACAGTTCGTAATTAACAACACGGTCTCTTACAACAAATCAAATAAACATTGTTCACACGCAATAAAATGTCAACTAATATTAAAACACAATTATTGTATTACCATTATACAGCCGATTATAAAACACAACACTTCACTAATAACCACTTGAACGCACAGAGTAATATCGCCTGATAATAACTCGAACCACACTGTAATATATCGCAACTATAACTGAAACTGAACGTCGTTGAGCACTGGTATTTATACCCCCTCCCCCCGAAAGACAATTTTTGATAGTTTGATCAGTACCATGAAGTGCCATCACTTTGGTCTTCAATGTGGAGATCTGTAATCTGAAATCCTTGCAGATCCGACTCAATGAGTTGGGTAACTAATGTAGTGCTAAATCTGTGGGTGATTTAGGCTATAGGTTACTGTCTGTTAATTTCCTCAAAAATCTATTCATGTTTAAGCTTAATTTATTAAATTTTTTATTTTCTGAATATATCTATTTCTTATCAACAGTTTATTTACTTTGTGTCTGATAACAGTCACATGGATTCTGAAAGAATTTAGAAAAATGAAAAGATCTAGCCTATTATTATTCTAATGGTCACACGAGATTCCTTCCTAATATGTCAGGTGGGACATCATTTGAGGATTATCATGGTGGTGATAAATTCCTGAAATTTCATCCATTCGACCAAAACTCAGTTAATACCAAACTTACTTTTTAATTAAATTGTATTTGTGGTTAGTACACCATACCACCACCATACCATCATACTATAATTAATTGTAGAATGTAGAGTCCTCAATTCCAATAATTCTAGAAATGAAGGAATGATGAAATGTCTACATCCGGCATCACAGAGTATACTTAAGCCGGAAATCTATGCATTAATATATTTGACAAGACATTATAAAAATTTGTTATGACAAATTAATTTAGCAGTAACTTCAATTGATGAAGTAATCAATTAATTACTTCAATCGATGTCTGGGTTTTGCTGTCTGCAATAAAATAATTTAGACCAAAGAAGATTATTATTATTAACAGGAGCATATCATGGACATCACTGCATAAAGGTTTATTATAAAAAAATTATAATTCTTCTATTGAAAGTAAAAAATAACGAAGATGAAAACAATGATGCTGAAGAAGCTGTCAGCATCTCCAGTATAACATATTTTCATTCCCGTAAATGGATTATATTTTGTCTTATACATTATTATTTATATCTATTTGACTACTGATGAAATAGCATACTGGACATCTTTAAACTTGTGTATTGGTAGAACCTTGCATTGTAGTAGCATAAATCTTAACCAAAATAAAATTTTAATTTTTTTTTACATTTGGTTCACTTGCACTTTAATAAGCTATCTTTTAGAGAATATAACTTACCAGCAGGCCCCAAAACTTGGAGTAGTGAAAAATGTAATCTTGCTCACAAAACGTTTGTGGTTTTTGTTATAAGAACAAGACCGTTTACCAGTTCAATACATGCATTTTTATTACTTTTAATACCACACATTTCACCCTTAGTATGCTGAGGCATCCTCAGTGGCTTGACCTAGACAGAGCACAAAGTCTTGATCCACTGTGTGTTTATACATTAATCTCCGTCCAGTGTTACAAACAAGCCCATGATTTACAACAAAAACTTCAGCATCCAATGATCCAAAAAAAGATACAATAAATTATTGTTTTATAAATTAAAACATAATGCACAATAAGAATATTTAATCCCAATAATATTTTACAAATTTTGCGACATAAACGTTGCGTTTATTTATTACGATGATACTGTCACCTTATTTAAAACGAGTTTCCAAACTCTTGGGAACTTACAGCCGCTTCAGGTTTTGTCAAGTTGTTGTGACAAGTTTTATTTTTGTAAAAAAGGTGATAGAAATTGTGGTATTTATTCTTTATCTCTCCTAGTACAATTCCTCTTACTTTTTTCTAAGGCTTTGTCTGTCAATTTTCATCATAGATATTGAATAGTGTAGATACTGAATAGTGTTGGTGACGAACAGCATCCTTGTCTAACGCCTCTTCCGTTTCATTCTCACCCATCTTGCTGCTAATTTCTGTTTTTTGTACTGGTCATTTAATAGGCTCTTACCCTTCCTGTCTGTACCAGTATTTTTGAAAAAGGTCTATAGAAAATTAGAGTCACTGATCTTCCAGTCAGTAAAATAAACATATATGAACCATATACCGTCCATATTCACTTCTAATATTCTTTCTCCCAACATCCGCAGCCGCATCTCTTGTGCCTTTACCAAATTGTTCTTACTTCACATTGTCTTCAGTTCTTCTTTCACTTCTCCTTATCTTCAATCTTGTGACAAATAAAACTAATTGTCCTATAGTCTTTATATTCTTTGGCATTGCACTTCTTCGGTAAGGGGACTAGAATCGTTTTCAGTAAATCTCCAGGGCAAATACATGTACAGAGATTACATGTACAAAGTGTATTTATTCATAGGGCTGGTTCTAGATGTTTATTTGAATTATTATGTTTTAAATTGTCTATAGGCAGAGGACCCAAGGCCAATGGAAAGCATCCAGTTATAACCTGCCATGAAACAGTTTTACTAAAGAAGACGCACTAAAATATATTTAATGCAAATTTTCAAAAATCTGCCATTTCATCTAGACTCCAAGTTTTAACACGTTAATGTCATTTGATTTCCCCAACTAGAATTAAAAAATGTTACTTTTAAAACTTTTAAATGTTATATCAGTATTTTACAGGTCAACACCGTTCAAAGAAATAAGTTAGTTTTGTAATCTATTATAACTTGATTTGTGAATGTCATTATGGGTAACTAATACTTAGATTAATCCAGTTGGTAGAGTTATATGTGATTATAACGTAAATCATAGAACCAAGTACGTTTTTAAAATCGTACATGCGAGAATTTTTATTTTATTTCCGTGCTCCATAATTTAACAAAGGTTTAAAGTTCGTTGGATAGGCCTATTATTTTTTCTGTAAATTTCAATTTATTTCCGTCAAGTGCATCATCTACTTTGTCCAAGGACGCAAATGTATTTTTAGAGCAAATTTCCTTGCTCTATACTTTTTTGATATATTGATATATTATATAATGCAAATAAAATCATAATACTGTATATACCAAATCATAGTATACTTAGTTCCTATAACTACCACTAGATGGCAGGAGAGGATAATTTCATGATACAATGCTGAGTTACGCCATGGATTAGGAATTTCATTGAAATAATAAAAAAAAAGAATGAAATTTGAATGTAATTTCTTAATTTAATCTGTGTAGTATAAAATAAAGGTTAACACAACACCTCAATTATACAATTTTGTTTAATTTAAAAAAAAATATTGCCGTACTCGTTTTTTATTTCCTATTTGGAGCACAAACTATCTTATCCAAAATAAAGCCAAAATCGTTTCATTTATATATTCTTTTAGTTATGATTTTTAACTGTAAAATATTTTGTAAGACATTCATGAACATTTGTGTTTTGTTTTGTACTGTTTTGTACATGAAATTGTGAAGAAAATAATCGTTTTCTGCAGAAACTAGATCTTGAATTGTTGTTGACTATTGAAAAGTAACAGAAGCAAAATAGCATTGCTCAGCAGTGACTTATAAATTGTTATTGTTTTACAGAGAACAAGTGCGCTAGCAGAAATAATGTATTACACAACGCAAAGTGCTTTGTATGATCATGGTGTAGTGCTTTGATAAGCTTTTAAAACTTGCTACTAGATGGCAGGAGTGGTCAGATTGCACACTGCGTTGCTCCAAGTGAAAGTGACAGTAATAGAGCAAGTAAAGTGAAAATAATAGATATCTGAAACTATTCTGTTGGAATATTGTTGAACAGAATCGTAATAGATTCGTGGCAAGCTGAGAAGGCACCAAAGCCCAGTCATAAAAATGTACGTCATTACAGAATGTAAATTTTCAAGTAATGTTTTCTAAAACGTATAATTTTATAGGTATACTGTACATGAAAGTCATCTTCTTCTTCGGCACACAGCCCAAGGTGAGCCCTGGCTTCCAACATACATCTTCTCCAGTCTTCTATCCATTGTTTTCGCTGTTCTGGTTGAAGCTGGCAAGTCGACGATCATCTTTATTAATAAAAGTAATAATAAAGTGCCTTTCAATAGTGATGGAATATTAGTGCGTCTTTTTAAGTAATTCACGCATTGAAGGTGCGATTATCTGATGATGAAACTTTCGTTTCGAAACGCGTAATATGCATAAGTCACAAGACGAATAAAGGTATTTATTTACAATTATTACTACGTTGTAGTCAAAAGACGCCAGTAAAACATCATAACAGAAAGTATGAAGAATTAATTTTAGAAAAAGGATTTAAAACATCAGTAACACCACAATCTTTTCTCCTCTTCAGCATTACAGCCCAACGTGAGCCTTGCCTTCCAACAACAATCTTCTCCGAAGTCTTCTGTCCATTGCCATCTCAGTGTAACCCTCACATCCTTTCTTCTGAGGTCTTCTAGCACAGTGTTCCGCAACATTTTTTTACTCACGGCACACCCCAGACGGGCCTAGACTCAACACGGCACACAAAAATGTCTGTCCCCTCAAAATCATATGAATCTTAATATAATTACGAAATATTACGTCGTTATGTAATCAATTTTTATTATTATTATTATTATCAGTATCGTTATTATTATTATTATTATTATCAGTATCGTTATTATTATTATTGTTATAAAACAGGAATAGACTCATGCATTTATTAACAATCTATTAACTTTAATTCACTGTAGAAAATACGAATTTTAAAGTAAATAACTCTACTCATACCTTCAATGTGATACTTAGCTGCACACAGACGGCTGATTCGTGGCGGAATCGTTGACAAAGCAAGCCTCATTTCTGCATCGATGGATTTGAGTCTCTCTCTCTTTGATGTTTTAATTTCAGTCAACGTCGAGAAGCCCAGTTCACACAAATATGTAGTTGAAAATGGTAATAACACATTAACTGCCATCTCGGAGATAGCCGGGTATTCACTACTTATTGACAACCAAAATGTTTCCAAAGGCACTTCGAAAAATTTTAATTTCAATGTTCTGTCTGCTTTCAAATCTGCCAGTTCCTCTTGTAAGCCTAAATTATTCGGAAGATGTTTCGAATCCATAATGAATGGATCACGAACCCAGTCAAAATCTTCAACACTCTCTCCAAAATATTTTTTGAAATTCTGCTGTAAGAGTACTAAATGTTCTTTAATTAAGTGCATCAACACCTTATTATCGTCAGCAATACAGTTGGGAACATCTCACACGATCCATTTTCAATTGTCTGTATCCACAAATTTAACTGATTAATAAATCCTTGAATCTTATCCATACTAGTCAGAATATTTTCGTTTCTACCTTGCATTTCTGTTTAGTTCATTCAAGTGTACGAAAATATCGGAAAGATATGCCAACTTAGATACCCATTCATCATCTGCAAATAAATCCGCATACTCATGCCCCTCAATAGTCAAGAATGCAAGTACCTCCTCTTTAAGTTCAAACATTCGCGTTAACACTTTACCTCGAGATAACCATCGTACTTCTGTATGTAGCAGAAGTGTAGTGTCCTCTGATCCCATTTCTTGACACAAAACGTTAAAAAGCCGCATATTTAGGGGCCGCGATTTGATGAAGTTCACGACTTTTACTACTTCTTCCATCACAATTTTCAGAGGAGATGGCAAAGACTTAGCAACAATGGCTTCGCGGTGAATAAGACAATGGTCGGTTCGTAAGTTAGGATTTACTTCGCGTACTTTACCCATGAATCCTTTCACTCCGCCTGTCATAGAAGCGGCTCCGTCTGTACAAACACTAACGCAATCCTCCCATGTTAATTCATTACGGACCACATATTCATTAGTCGTACGAAATATTTCTTCACCGGTTGCTCGCTCGGGTAGTTCTTTGCAAACAAAGAAATTAGTTGCAATTACATCCCCATCAACATACCTTTTGTAGGAAAGAAGTTGTGCGTGACCGCCAATATCGGTGGACTCGTCGATCTGAAGTGAGAACTTTCGAATGCTCTTTATTATCTCCTTCATAATGTCTTCGATGTCACTGGACATGTCACTAACTCGGCGGCTGATTGTGTCAGCAGAGAGAGGAATTTTTGAAATTTCCGTACCAGCTTCTAAACCCAGGACTATTTTTACCATTTCTTTACACGCGGGCATTAACAACGTTTCTGCTATTGTGTGTGGTTTTTTGGCCTTTACGATAAGTTCGGCTACCTTATAGCTAGCTTCCTGTACTTTTTGCGAAACACGTACCGACGTAGTCATGAGCGTCACTTGTTTTTTATTTTGTTCCAACAACCGACGGAAATAATTCACATCTTTACTTAACAGAGAGGAATGTTTTGTTGACAAATGTCGTTTCAATTTACTGGGAACCATAGCAGCATTACTGAGTTTTTCACTACACACAACACACTCGGAGATTGGGCATGTTTTGTCACCACACCAAAAAAACCCGTAAGATAAATAATCATCACTATATTGCCGGTGAACTACTTTCTGTTTCTTTTTTTCGGGCTCGATGGTTTCATTACTTGCACTCGAGGACGGAGCACTCCGTACAAGGAACTTATCCATATCGAAAAAAAAATAGTTTAATAACACTGTAATAGAAAATAGTAAGACTGGTGTAGCAATCACAATATTCGCACTACTACAGAGCACAGCTGTGATAGAACTGAACTGAAATAGTGTAATTGTTGTCTGACAATGTGTGGGTCCTTCGGCGAAGGAAAAGAGCAATAAAGTTTAAGAAGCGCCGACAAACAGGCACAAATATCAAAACAAGGCAATAAAATAATAAAAGAGAGGGAAATTTTTGCTAATCCCCGCAATTTTAGTTAAAAGCACGTACAGCCAGCGGTACACAAAAGACGCGGTGTTACAAAGAACCCTCTTGAATAGAGTTTAGAACGTTTAGAGTTTTAAACGTAAACTCTATTGTATGATTGGTGCGGGCCGCTAAAAGGCTTGCTAAAAGTCTTACGCGGCTTTCTTTGCGGTGAACACAAAGCTTGCCGCCTGTAACCCATCAAACCGGCCCAATATTTCAGGCGAGATTACAAATAACTTAAGATAAGCTAAGCAAACTGTAACAACAATATTGAGTAAATAAATTACATTTAATTTCTATGAAAATATAACAGTTATCAACATGTATTAAAGAATAAACAAGCACCTTCTTACTTAAAATTGACAATTAATTTATTACAATAATAGGTAAAAGTTCACGTCACACCTTTCACCTTGTGACGGCACACTATTGTGCCGCGGCACACCGGTTGCGGAACACTGTTCTAGCACATCATTCAACCAGTGGCGGCTGGTAGTTTAAAATTTTGGTGGTTGCAGTAGTTGGTTGATGGATGGGAGAGGAATTAAAAGACATTAAACTATCATAATCACAGTTATACAAAGTTATTACTACGATTTTATAACCTCTTGGATTTCGTTATCCATGACGTGTCCGTTACTTAACTAAATATCACTATTATTTTAACGACTCGGAACACTAGGTTTTTTATAAGTAAAATCAAAAAGTTTTACCTTACAGCCTTAACCGGTTTTCACCTTTAAAAGGCTTAAAAATAAAAACGACATCCTAAACGAACAGACACAATTCAAATTGCACGCATTATTCGAACATATCTCACCCACACACACAGCATCGATCTTTCGAAATTCGATTTCGTCACCCACAACAAGACGGACAGCGCTACCTGCGGCAGCCTCTGAAGAAGCCTTTTAAAGGTGAAAACCGGTTAAGGCTGTAAGGTAAAACTTTTTGCTTTTACTTATAAAAAACCTAGTGTTCCCAGTCGTTAAAGTAATAGTGATTTTATAACCTCAAACAACGGATAACGTTTACTTTAAACTAACGTAAACACTAAACCTGACACAACTTATAAATTAAGAAGGCTGTGCTGATTTCATGACTCAACTAAGTTGCGCTACAACGCTACTAGCGGAGCGTTGCAGAAACTTTGCAACCAGCAAGCTTACATTGGAAACATACGGCAATTGTTGAGAGTAGCGCATGTCCTCCCATATGTTTGTGTAGTCTGCCATTTACTGTTCAAGTTGCAAGCGGGCTACAACCACGAGCCTGCGCACCACATTTGAATTGCACGCGAACATTGCCGTGTAGAATCTAATACGCTCTCCGTTGAAATTTATGACGCTTTTAGCTGCTTAATGTTTTCGTATATTATTTTATAGTTTAGTTATTCTATATTGGTGGTTGTGCAAGGCTGCAACCATAACACCAGTCGCCACTGCATTCAACCATGTTGTCCTATGTCAGCCCCTCTTTCTGCTTTTATAGACTTCCGCCCTAAGATTTACCTTGGCATACGCTGATCATCTATCCGCTCTAAGTGACCTAGCCACTGTATTCGTTGAGCCTCTATTAATCTTACAATGTCCTCATGCTTCAATACTATCTACTGGTTATTTCTTATTATCCTTCTTTAATTGGGCCATAAAAATGTCTTACGATCTTTCTTTCAAACCTTCTTAGTGTTACTTGTTCCTTTTTTGTCAGTGTCCATATCTCATTTCCATAAGTAACAACTGGTCTGATAAGTGTATCATATATTTTTAGTTTTTGTGTTGTGACTAATGAGTTTGTTTCTCAACAGTCTGCTATTGGTACAATGTACCCTGTTTCCTGACTGTCATACTTCCCTTAAATAAAGCTAAATAGTTTCAAAATTAAAGTTTTTTTTAGTTGTGATTTTAAAATGTAAATCATATTTTGTAAAATACTCATGAATATTTATTTTGCGATTTTATTTGTACGTTTTACTTCATCGGATTGGAATGACCAGCTCTAGTCTATCTGGTTGGGACCGGAACAAACCATTTTTGGTTTAATTCTCATTGAAGATGATGATAATGATTGTCAATGGAAAACCTTCCCGCACGGAAACAGGGAAGCCATTTTGTTCTTCTACTTTGTCCATCGTACTTTCTATTCGATTTTTCAGAATTCGTCCATCGAGTAGAACTCGTCACATTGAGTGCACGGTAATTATTGCATAACCAATTAAATATTTATCTATATCACACAATAGAAATTTTTCAGGACTCGTGTATATAATTTAAAATGCAGTACAATGTAGTACGGTCCCTTATACGCAAACTAAGTAGCTTGAAATTGTATTCGCTGAATAAAAATACGGAAAGCAAATGTAAAAATAGTAAAAAAAAAGCCGGGGAGTGCTGTGCAAAAAGCGACGGCGGAAGCCATATCAATTTATGCACATTACGTTTGCACTTTGCCGAGTTCCTGAATATTCAAATGGCAGTGACTACATTATTGTTGAAGCGTACATTACGTAACACCAGACAGTAAGGCTGTGGCTATTCCCGCTCTTACACCTACACACAAGGAACAAATGAATTGTATTTTTACGTTAAGCTTTAGATTTTTATACAGTTTAATACTCTATAAAATTTAGTTGTGTTTTATTCTGTCTCTATGAGACTAGCGAAGGATCATGTGTTTCTTCTTCTTCTTCTTCTTCTTCTTCTTCTTCTTCTTCTTCTTCTTCTTCTTCTTCTTCTTCTTCTTCTTCTTCTTCTTCTTCTTCTTCAGCCCAACCTGAACCCTGGCTTCCAACATGAATTTTCTCCAAAGTATTCTGTCCATTGCCATTTCAGTGTAATCCCTCACATCCATTCTTCTTCTAGCACATCATCCAACCATCTTATCCTAGTTCGGCCCCTCTTTGCTTTTCCAGACCTACGCCCTCAGGATTTCCTTTGGCATACGGTGGTTGTCCATCCACTCTAGGTGACTTAGCCATTGTATTCGTTGAGACTTTATGTCTTGCGGTCTTTCTTTCAAAACTTCTTAGTGTTACTTGTTTCTTTCTTGTCAATGCCCATGTTTCGCCTCTATAAGTAACAACTGGTATGATAAGTGTCTTATATATTTTTATTTTTGTGTTGCGACTAATGAGTTTGTTTTTCTCAATGAATCTCATTAGTTATATACCCTCTTTCCTATTTGTATCCTGTCATATATTGTCATGTTTATGGAGATTACATTATCTCTCATGTTTCCCAGGTATCTGAACTTATTAACTGCATCAAATGAAATTTCCTCTATGGATAAATTATATAGATTTCTTTTATCCATTATGATACAGAAATCAGCATGTATTTAGTTTTGCTGATACTTACATTGAGTCCTATTCCAGCGGCTTTTTGATTTAGCTCCTTGTATACCTCACCTAGTCATTACTAGTCATATACCGTATCATTTCATTACTGGAAGCACCAAATTGAAACCCTTCAAGACACTGGCCTTTATGGAGAATAAACGTAGACTATCTGGGCAGAAGTCCGCAAAACAATACGTGCTTTCGAGATGTGAGCATACGGGAGGATGTTGCGAGGATCGTGGTTGGAATAAATTATCCAATGTCTTAATCGTAAAAGAACTTAACGTAAATAGTAGATTATCCAACTATGCTACAGTTCTTTCGACATATTGTTCGATGACAGGGAGACAATCTGTAAACGGTCATCATTAACACGCTTGCTAACCAACTTCTGGTGACAGATTATAACATACAATCAGCACCTTCCACACAGTTTTATTGTCAAAATCTGACAATTGTTTCAGCCTGTTGGGCTTGTCTTAAAGAGTTAGATAAATAACATGATGTAAACTTTATATGCTGTCCGTACAGCAGTTTTCTTACTTAGTATCACAGAATACCCAGACTAATTTTTGTAGTAATGTAATAAAATTCCATATTTTAAGTGGATATAGATGTTATTACTCCTATTATATGTTGCTGAAATTCAGCATATTAAGCAAACAACTAAACCTAACTATATATAGAATAAGTATTATTTCACCAATAGTGGATGCGAATCTGGGACATTAATTATTACAGATGAACACGGGGTTAGAATATTTTAGCGTAATGTCTTGCGAAAGATCTTTTGCTAACTAAAGACAGGTCCTACAGAATACGAAAGAAATATAAACTGGATAACCAATTATTACATAGTCCGGTTCATCAAGAGCAGAAGAATAGAATGGCTGGGTCATATAAGACAAATGGATAACAGCAAAACGACCGAATGAATCGCAGATTAGAAACCAGTAGAGGAATTAGAGGAAGACCTAGGAATGTGGACAGATGACGTAGAGGGTGATTTGAGAGGTACGAATGTGAGAGACTGGAGAAGGTTGTACGGTGAGAGGACGGAATGCAAGAAAATCATTGATCAGGCTAAGACTACGCACAATTCTGATGTCTGTGGAAGAATAAACTTTGCATGCTGGTAGTTTTCTTTTTTGGCTGCTCGTTAGCATGATCAATCACTTGTCTTAATCAGACCAGCGACTTCTGTGGAGATCTCAAATGGTTATTTACTTACCTCTTTGAGAGTATCCTAATAGGCTGAAACAATTGCCGGATTTTTTCGTCAATAAAAACTGTGTGAGACTACCGACGTGTGCGTTTAATCTCTTGTTAAGTTAATGTATTTCACCAAGCAACAAACGAGACTTTAATTAATAGTGAAACTTTCTGTTTGTGGTGTAGGAAAAAATGACGCAAATCACCATGGCGACTGCAACAATGACATCCATTACCAGCTCGATTGTTGTATTGCCACGACAATTACGTAACGCTCTCGAAAGGACGAGAGCGTCGTTCTACACTAGTCCAGCGTGCGCTATCCATTGCGTCAAGGCCGTCCACTCACGCAACACTCTAGACTGTTCGAGTACTTGTAACTACGAAAATTATGCCGGTCCGCCGCCAAAAGAATGGAAAATTATTCTGGTACTTTGCGGGGTACATATAAGCAAATCTGTGTACGGCCGGCTTGGTTATTAGTTACACCTGGAGTTAATGTAGAGTGCGGGTCAAATGATTGTTGCCGATTAGTGGAAAGTGATTACTGTGTTATAATTAGTGCGGAACTTTAATAGTTGACAATTATTATTGTGTATGAACAAATTTAACTTGAATTATTATTTGAGAGTACCTTATTGTTATCTAATTGATACTTGTAACTCATTAAAGCTGGTAATTAATGACTTCATTGGTGTCTGTATTTTGTTTCGACTGTACAATACGACGATCTTGAGACCGTCGTAACAGTACAGTTTTAATGGTACTTTCCCAATAACTGTAACTGCACTATATTTTCGATGTTTTGAGTACGCGATAGAATCGATACGTCACGCTGTAAAGAAATGCTTCAATTATAATTGTACTGCTGAATGTATTGCGAAAATACGCAATACCTAAGGTTACGGAAGAATGTTTTGGTTTCTTGGCTTATTGTTAATAAAACAAATAAATAAATAAATTAAAATAAATAAAGAAATAAAACTCCTATTTTGGTCGAATAGGAGACCAATTATATTGGTCGAATAGAGAGGGTTCGAAAATTTAAGTATCTAGGAAAAATAATTTAAGAGAATGGTTCAGAAAAATCTGCTATAGAAAAATGGATTCATAAGATGGAAAGGCCACATGGTATAACTAAAAATATTTACAATAAAAAGTGCATATCTAAAAATACGAAAATGAGGCATTACAGTAAGCCAGAATGACTATATGCAAGCGAATGTCTAGCACTGAATTATAATTTAGACGGAGTCCAGGGTAGGAGAGAGAAAAACATAGGTTAAAAGTGGACTGAAGACAGGAAGAAGAGTCACAGTGATAATATGAAAGAATATTGGAGAAAAAGAAAAGAACAAAGAATAAAGAATTGAAATTAGCATGTGATCCTTAGATGGCCGATACAAAAAAAAAAAAAAAACTCATGGTTTGGTAAAATACAATGATTGTAACAGAGTAACATTTGGTGACAATCCCAACACGCGTGTAAGTAAAGCGCAACTTAAAGCAAAGAGAACTAAGCATTGTTATGACGTTCCAATTATTTCTTCTTCTTCGTTCATAAACTTGTTGAACTTACACTTAAAATGTTCATAATGGATGTATTTTACGACTACGGAATTGTATTTAAATATTACCTAACGAACCTAACATTGCATACGTGCGCATGAAAATGTTACACATTTTTTTACGCAAACTTGCTACTGTTAAGGCATAAGACATATGTTTACAGATTGTTGGGAATTATACATTGCTCGGTATACATAAACATACCGGAAATACTGAAAACGCAGTGCGGGACCAGAAGGAAGAAGAGAGAACCATTAAATGGGCTGTCTCATTTTAACGATTAACCTTGGAAGTGTTACTAGTCAGTTGTTTTGCAGTATTTATCCAGTTTCTTTGATATACGTATATAAAATATGTACTATGTAATTATAATATAAATACTTATTATTTATGAAATTAATAATTTTGAAATAATTTCTGTTAATTTGGATTTAATCCTCTATTAAATTATTATGTTTTTTTATATACTTCTAATTTTCCCAAAACTTGCGAATAGCTAAGTTTGGTTCTTTCCCAAAAACCGTATCCACATTCATTTTCGATTATGCGATTATTGGCCATTTTGCTGTTACAGGCCTATCTGTAACAGGTTTAACCTATAATATTAACAGAGACAGTTCGTATAAATGTTACGTACGAATGAAAAACGATAACAAACGTAAAGAAACAATTTGATAGCTTAAAACTATCGATTATCTCTCTTTTAATAATTTTACTAGAATTATAAGCGATAATCACTACACATATCGATACCGACTATCGTATAATCGAAATTTCTAAAATTATTGTGGGTACGGTTATTAGGAACGTATCGTTTTAATATAAGTTCATGTAATGCCTGGGTTTTATTAGTATTTAATTTTCAATTAAAACTATCCAAGTTTTTTGGGCCGCTTTGTAGACTACTGTATATGATGCGACATAATATTTTATAATACAACTTAATAGAATATATTAAACACGCGTAACGGCGTTTCGTTGAGTATAATTAAATTTTTTGTAATTATCTGGACCAAACGGTCAGGGCTATAGAGTAGTAGGCTGGGAAGGGAAAGGTCACAGGCGAGGGACACGCGTAGCAACCGAACCGTGCAAAACTGCAGAGCTGGCCGTTCGTGTCCTGCACTCGTTTGCAGTTTGCTCAACACGACCACCTAGATCTCTCCACCGTATACTGTACGCGGCGAACGTTTTATACTTGCATGATTTTAACGATTAACCTTGGAACTGTTACTGGTCAGATGTTTAGCCGTATTTTTCAAATTTCTTTAATATATAATATTTAATGTACGTTTAATACGTATATAAAATGTGGTATATAAATGAATAAGTAAATATAATATACATATTTAGTATTTATTATATTTGATATTATAATTTTGTTCAATATAGTTTCTTCTGCAAGTAGTGTATTACGTTATTGTCGTTTCGATACCTGGCGCACATTTCACTGAAACACATCAGCACGTGGCCTGTTTATCAGAAGGCCGGAACATTAAACGTAGCAACACTGGAGCCAGCTGATATTTGAGGTCGACTAGACGCTCTCTTAATTTATGTATTTCAATAATCAAATCGCGTTAATTTAGTTGCCGGTTAACAGCAGTTTTATAATTCTTCTTTTTTTATAAACTAAAAGTGTATTATTTAAAATACTGTTATGTTATTTAAATATCGGTATGGAGAACCATACATGACTTCCATGTTCTAAGATTTATATTTAAAATCATATTCGAAATGAAATATTTCCATAGAAACTACGTCTTTCTACTTATTGCTTCAGCATTAACCACAGTACTGTGGTAACTAACGTATACCACCTCACGTTTTCGCACTCGATTTTCACCGATGATGGCAGTCGATGGCACTGCCGAAAAGTCTGGTTTTGCAGAAAACATTGGACTACGGCTAAAGAACCCGGGAAGCAATTTTAACAAAAAACTACTTCTTTGTTGCCGATAAAGTAGTACACATATAAAAAATTCTCCCCTCCACCTTCATCTATAATTTTAAATAATAGAAAATTACCCCCTCACATGACCTCTTCATTTATAGATATTTCATCTACGTTTCTACAGTGGATTACTATGAGCTTCTTATCAGGATACTTTATTTATAAAAATTAAGTACTTTTCTCTTGTTAAATCATAAAATGTTTCAGGTAAACTACTCCTTTCTCTTAACCGATCTTCTCCAAAATCAACAGACCTTCCGTCCTCTACAATTCAGGGAAGCATGCAAAAAAATATTTGATTCTGTTTGAATGTGCGGCAGTTATCGTTCGTCATGGAAACATTTCTCTTGTTACAACATAAAATGTTGCAGGTAAACTACCCCTTTCCCTTAACTGATCTTCACCAAAATCAATAGACCTTGAGCTCTCTGCAACTCAGGAAAGGGTGCAAAAAATTATTTGATTCTCATTGAATTTTCGGCAGTTATCGTTCGTCATAAAAAAATTACCCTTTTTAAAACATAAACGTTGCTGATAAACTACCCCTTCCCTTAACCGATCTTCAACAAAATCAACAGACCTTGAGTTCTCTTTAGTCCAAAAAGGTATGCAAAAACCTAGTTGATTCTGTTTGAATTTACGGCAGTTATCGTTCGTCATTATAAAAAATTACTCTTGATAAAACATAAAATGTTGTTGGTAAACAACCCTATTCCCTTAACCGATCTTCACCAAAACCAGCAGGTCTTGAGAACTCTACAATACAGGGCTGTATGCAAAACATCATTTGATTCTGTTTGAATTTGCGGCTGTTATCGTTTACTATAGAAAAATATCGGTATGGAGAACCATACATGACTTCCATATTCTAAGATTTATATTTAAAATCATTTTCCAAATGAAATATTACCATAGAAACTACTTCTTTCTACTTACTGCTTCAGCCTTAACCACAGTACTGTGGTCACTAACGTATACCACCTCACGTTATCGCACTCGATTTTCACTGATGATGGAAGTCGATGGCATTGCCGAAACGTCTGGTTTTGTAGAAAACATTGGACTACGGCCAAATATCCCGGGAAGGAATTTTAACAAAAACTACTTCTTTGTTGCCGATAACATTGTACACATATATATAACAAGTAGTGGTTAAAATGTAACCAATATAAACAATGTATTATAAGATTAAAGCAGAATAAAAATTATGGCCTAGGTGTGCCAATAACTAAATATGTCATTCAAACAAATACACAAAAAAGGGTATTAATTAAGTCAAACAATGATAACCAGAAGTTGAAGGGAGACTTTAAGAATAAGTGTGAAATGTAACTAACTCTTAAAATACTTTCAATGAATAATATGATCTAAATCTTAACCATAATGCTATCTGTACAGCAGGGTTATACTCAATTTTAGAGTTGTAACATATAACCGATTTATAATCTAAATAAAGGTCAGAAAGAGACTAAATAGACTAGTTACATCTATTAACCATATGTTCTTAATCTAAAACAATAAATCTCGGCTGAAAATGTTCGACATTTTTAGGTTACCATGTTACGAAAAAGTAACATCTTTAACCTATGCTTATATTTTTTTAATTTACAATTTAACAATAATAGTGATTATTTGAATAATGGGTAATGTCTTGGTGATGGTGTAATTATTGACAAATGTGTAATTATTTCAAACTGCTTTGCTGGAATTTATACTAACATAAATAATTAATATTGAACTATACTTGCCTTAAATTCACTGAATTGCTAATTATTATACACCTTGCAATTTTATGATACTATTAACCCTGGAATAAACTTTTAATTAATGAAGAATTTGATCGGCAGTTCTAACAACCTTATCCGTTCAGAACTTTGAAAAAAGTCAGTTATTTTAACGGTAACAGATTTACGGCGTACCTCGTGTTTGGAAATCTGGGGGTAAGATTATTCAAATATAGATGCGTGATTGGCTGAAATATGGACACCTGAATACGTTTCACAAAGTCGATTAGTCGATACAATATTTTGATAAACTTATGTCTTATAACTAATTACTGATTGAATGATTGTTATTTACATTAACTAGGATACGTATAAAGTTCTTTTATAACAATACTTAACATAATAAACATCTTAAATTGACAAAAATACAATGTTTAGTTCTAGGCTTCAGTTGGATTATCACATCCTAAGTTACATTTACCAGTACTTATCATAAAACGTTGCAGGTAAACTACACCTTTCTCTTACCCGATCTTCACCAAAATCAATAGGCCTAAAGTCCTCTACAATTCAGGGACGCATGCAAAACATTATTTGATTAGTTATCGTTCATCATACAAATCGATTAGTCGATACAATATTTTGATCAACTTATGTCTTATAACTAATTACTAATTGAATGATTGTTATTTACATTAACTAGGATACGTATAAAGTTCTTTTATAACAATGCTTAACATAATAAACATCTTAAATTGACAAAATACAATGTTTAGTTGTAGGCTTCAGTTGGCCTATTACATTTACCAGTACTTATCATAAAACGTTGCAGGTAAACTACACCTTTCTCTTACCCGATCGTCACCAAAATCAATAGGCCTAAAGTCCTCTACAATTCAGGGATGCATGCAAAAGATTATTTGATTCTGCTTGAATGTGCGGCAGTTATAGTTCATCATAAAAATAAAAGTAAAATTACCCTTGTTAAAACATAAAATGTCGCCGGTAAACGACCTCTTTCCCTTAACCGATCTTCACCAAAAACAATAGGTCTTGAGAACTCTACAATTCAGGGCTGTATGAAAAAATTATTTGTTTCTATTTGAATTTGCGGCTGTTATCGTTTGCCATAGAAAATACCCTTGGTAAAACGAAAAACGTTGCTGGTAAACTACCCCTTCCCCTTAACACATCTTCACCAAAATCAACAGGCCATCAGTCTTTCACAATTGATGAACGTATGCAAAACAATATTTGATTCTGTTTGAATGTGCGGCAGTTATAGTTCGTCATAGAAAAAATTACCATTGTTAAACATAAAATGTTGCAGGTAAACTACCCCTTTCCCTTAACCGATCTTCACCAAATTAATAGGTCTTGAGAACTCCACAATTTAGGGCTGTATGCAAATAATCATTTGATTCTGTTTGAATTTGCGGTTGTTATAGTTTGCCATAGAAAATACCCTTGTTAAAACATAAAACGTTGCAGGTAAACTACCCCTTTCCCTTAACCGATCTTCACCAAAACCAACAGATCTTAAGAACTCTACAATTCAGGGCTCTATGCAAAAGAGTAGTTGATTCTGTTTGAATTTGCGGCTGTTATCGTTTGCCATAGAAAATACCCTTGTTAAAACATAAAACGTTTCAGGTAAACTATCCCTTTCCCTTAACCGATCTTCACCAAAATCAATAGGTCTTGAGAACTCCACAATTCAGGGTTGTATGCAAATAATCATTTGATTCTGTTTGAATTTTCGACTCTTATCGTTTGCCATAGGAAATACCCATTTAAAACATAAAACGTAGGAGGTAAACTACCCCTTTCCCTTATCCGGTCTTCACCAAAATCAATAGGTCTTGAGAACTCTACAATTCAGGGCTGTATGCAAATAATAATTTGCTTGTGTTTGAATTTACGGCTGCTATCGTTTGCCATATAAAATACCCTTGTTAAAACATAAAACGTTGCAGGTAAACTACCCCTTTCCCTTAACCGATCTTTACCAAAATCAACAGATCGTGAGAACTCTACAATTCAGGGCTGTATGCGAAACATTATTTGATTCTGTTTGAATTTGCGGCTGTTATCGTTTTCCAAACAAACAAAATTACCCTTGATAAAAAAAAACCGTTGCAGGTAAACTACCCCTTTCCCTCAACCGATCTTCACCAAAAAGAACAGGTCGCGAGTACTCTGTAAATCAGGGCTGTATTCAAAAAATTATTTGATTCTGTTCGAATTTGCGACTGTTATCGTTTTCCATAGAAAAAAATCTACAGACAGACACACAGACACTTTTCGAAAAATGACTTTTTTCATGTTTTTAGTGTAGTACAATCATATTCTGCAATAATCTCGAACACGATTTTTTTTGCCATCACCATACTTCCATTTCCTTAAGGAACATGGAAGTAAAAATTACCTTTGATAAAAAACCGTTGTTGGTAAACTACCCCTTTCCCTTAACCGATCTTCACCAAAAACGACAGATCTTGGATACTCAACAAAACAGGGCTGTGTGCAAAAACGTATTTGATTCTGTTTGAATTTGCGGCTCCTATCGTTTGCCATAAAGAAATACCCTTTTAAAACATAAAATGTTGCAGGTAAACTACTCCTTTCCCTTAACCGATCTTCACTAACACCAATAGGTATTGAGAACTCTACAATACAGGGCTGTATGCAAAACATCATTTGATTCTGTTTGAATTTGCGGCTGTTATCGTTTACCATAGAAAATAAAAATTACCCTTGATAAACAACCGTTGCAGGCAAACTACCCCTTTCCCTTAACCGATCTTCACCAAAAATGACAGGTCTTGAGAACTCTGCAATTCAGGTCTGTATGCAAAATATTATATGATTTTGTTTGAATTTGCGGCTGTTATCGTTTGCCATACAAAATACCCCTGATAAAACAAAAAACGTGGCTGGTAAACTATCCCTTTCCCTTAAACGATCTTCACCAAAAACAATAGATCTTTAATACTCAAGAATTCAGGGCTGTATGCAAAAACGTATTTGATTATGATTGAATTTGCGGCTGTTATCGTTTGCCATAGAAAATACCCTTGTTAAAACATAAAACGTTTCTGGTAAACTACCCCTTTCCCTTAACCGATCTTCACCAAAATCAATAGGTCTTGAGAACTCCACAATTCAGGGTTGTATGCAAATAATCATTTGATTCTGTTTGAATTTCCGACTCTTATCGTTTGCCATAGGAAATACCCATTTAAAACATAAAACGTAGCAGGTAAACTACCCCTTTCCCTTAACCGATCTTCACCAAAATCAATAGGTCTTGAGAACTCTACAATTTAGGGCTGTATGCAAATAATAATTTTCTTGTGTTTGAATTTGCGGCTGCTATCGTTTGCCATATAAAATACCCTTGTTAAAACATAAAACGTTGCAGGTAAACTACCCCTTTCCCTTAACCGATCTTTACCAAAATCAACAGATCGTGAGAACTCTACAATTCAGGGCTGTATGCGAAACATTATTTGATTCTGTTTGAATTTGCGGCTGTTATCGTTTGCCATAGAAAAAAATCTATAGACAGATAGACAGACAGACACACAGACACACACACAGACACTTTTCGAAAAATGACTTTTTTTCATGTTTTGAGTGTAGTACAATCATATTCTGCAATAATCTCGAACACGATTTTTTTGCCATCACCATACTTCCATTTCCTTAAGGAACATGGAAGTAATATCGGTATGGAGAACCATACATGACTTCCATATTCTAAGATTTATATTTAAAATCATTTTCGAAATGAAATATTACCATAGAAACTACTTCTTTCTACTTACTGCTTCAGCCTTAACCACAGTACTGTGGTCACTAACGTATACCACCTCACGTTATCGCACTCGATTTTCACTGATGATGGAAGTCGATGGCATTGCCGAAATGTCTGGTTTTGTAGAAAACATTGGACTACGGCCAAATATCCCGGGAAGGAATTTTAACAAAAACTACTTCTTTGTTGCCGATAACGTTGTACACATATATATCAGTGGCGAAGTTACATGGAGGCAATTGAGGCAATGCCTACCCTAACAAATTCTGTAGAATAAAAATTATAAATACGTATGAACTACATAACGTAAAGATTATACATTGTTACTGTGACTGTCAAATTTATTAAACCGAAACGTGCTTTATTGAGCGACCGCTAGATGGTGACAGGTGAGATTCGGCATAGTTCGTTTAAAGCGAATGAGGCAACCTGAACTTGCCTCAGCGTTTTTTGTATACATCGTATGTAAGCAATGTAGTGGTGTGATAGGGAAGTGTAGGGAGGGGGGATTGTCCCGCGCTGTACACATAGAGCGTTGAGGCATGCCTCACTTCTGTGGTCCAAACAGTTAAGTTAAAGCGCCTGTGTTGTTTCTAAGTGTTTATTTTATGCGGTTATTAAAAGTGTCACTGTTATTCCGCTGAACTAACAGATGATCAAGATTGTTATTTGAATTATTTGTAACATTAAACATATATATAGAAACTAACCAAGTTTAAAAATTTGAAGTTCAATCAGTTGTATTATTGTGTATGACTAACACAAGGATTGTTCAATAGACACACGTATAGAGCTGTAAAGCATTTTTTATTCAACGATTTTAAAAGAAGTCTCCAATAACATTAAGACATGAGTTCCACTGTTGCGCTAACCTGTAGATTCCCTGCTAGTAAAATTCTTACGGCTGTTTTTGGAACCATTCGGTTACAGCAAACTCTACCTCAGCGTCCGATTTGACCCACCGTCCTTTTAGTGATTCCTTAAAAAAAATTTAAGATAAGATTTTTGCCTACCCATTCATTAACTACTAGCTTCGCCAGTAAGCAAATTGATGTCCATTTTTTCGGCTTGCACGCGTTATGTTAGTGTGGGTTTCGGCACTTTCCATTTAAAAAGCGTGCAAACGTAAGAAAATAAACATGAGTGAGGCCAGAAATAACGTGAATTGTGTGTTTGTGTCTTACCTGCCTTTTTATTGCCGTATTAAATGAAAAATATTATATTACATTAAAATTAAAAAATTTTAATTTTATTTCCTGGCAACAAAATTATTTTATTTTTAACAATTACCATTGTTTCAAAAAGTTTAAATAAATTTGCAAGTACTTTACTCTTGTTACAACGTAAAAGGTTGCAGGTAAACTACCCCTTCCCCTTAACCGATCTTCACCAAAATCGAAAGTCCTTGAGACCTCTACAATTCAGGGATGTATGCAAAAAA
The DNA here is from genome assembly GCA_034769895.1 of Magicicada septendecula. Classification (NCBI taxonomy): domain Eukaryota; kingdom Metazoa; phylum Arthropoda; class Insecta; order Hemiptera; family Cicadidae; genus Magicicada; species Magicicada septendecula. The sequence goes on from CM068375.1 coordinate 354,324,609, forward strand.
TTATTTGATTCTGTTTGAATTTGCGGCTGTTATCGTTTGCCATAGAAAATACGCTTGATAAAAAAACGGTGCAGGTAAACTACCCTTTCCCCTTAACCGATCTTCACCAAAAACAATAGGTCTTGAGTACTCTACAAATCAGGGCTGTATGCAAAACATTATTTGATTCTGTTTGAATTTGCGGCTGTTATCGTTTGCCATAAGAAATACCCTTGTTAAAACATAAAACGTTACAGGTAAACTACCCCTTTCCCTCAACCGATCTTCACCAAAAACAAAAGGTCTTGAGAACTCTACAATTTAGGGCTGTATGCAAATAATCGTTTGATTCTGTTTGAATTTGCGGCTGTTATCGTTTGCCATAGGAAATACCCTTGTTAAAACATAAAACGTTACAGGTAAACTACCCCTTTCCCTTAACCGATCTTCACCAAAAACAATAGGTCTTGAAAACTCTACAATTCAGGGCTGTATACGAAACATTATTTAAGTCTGTTTGAATTTGCGGCTGTTATCGTTTGCCAAAAAAAAAATTTCCCTTGATAAAAAAAACCGTTGCAGGTAAACTACCCCTTCCCCTCAACCTATCTTCACCAAAAACAATAGGTCGCGAGTACTCTACAAATCAGGACTGTATGCAAAAAATTATTTGATTCTGTTTGAATTTGCGGCAGTTATCGTTTGCCATAGAAAATACGCTTGATGAAAAACGTTGCAGGTAAACTACCCCTTACCCTCAACCGATCTTCACCAAAAACAGTAGGTCTTGAGTACTCTACAAATCAGGGCTGTATACAGAAAATTATTTGATTCTGTTTGAATTTGCGGCTGTTATCGTTTGCCATAAAAAATACCCTTGAAAAAAAACGTTGTAGGTAAACTACCCCTTTCCCTTAACCGATCTTCACCAAAACCAATAGATCTTTAGAACTCTGCAAGTTAGGGCTGTATGCAAATAATCTTTTGATTCTGTTTGAATTTGCGGCTGTTATCGTTTGCCATAGGAAATACCCTTGTTAAAACATAAAACGTTACAAGTAAACTACCCCTTTCCCTTAACCGATGTTCACCAAAAACTAAAGGTCTTGAGAACTCTACAATTCAGGGCTGTATACGAAACATTATTTGATTATGTTTGAATTTGCGGCTGTTATCGTTTGCCATAGAAAATACCCTTGTTAAAACATAAAACGTTTCTGGTAAACTACCCCTTTCCCTTAACCGATCTTCACCAAAATCAATAGGTCTTGAGAACTCCACAATTCAGGGTTGTATGCAGTTATCGTTTGCCATAGAAAAAAAATCTACAGACACACACACAGACAGACACACAGACACACACACAGACACTTTTCGGAAAACGACTTTTTTTCATGTTTTGAGTGTAGTAGAATCAGAATCTGCAATAATCTCGAACACGATTTTTTTTGCCATCACCATACTTCCATTCCTTAAGGAAATATGGAAGTAAAAATCGGTATGGAGAACCATACATGACTTCCATATTGTAAGATTTATATTTAAAATCATTTTCAGCCAAACAGCCAGGGAAGGAATTTTAACAAAAAAATACTTCTTTGTTGCCAATAACGTAGTACACATATAAAAAAAAATTATCCCCTCCCCCTTCAACTATAATTTTGATTTATAGAAAATTACCCCCTACTACCCCTTTCCCTTAACCGATCTTCACCAAAAACAATAGGTCTTGAGAACTCTACAATTTAGGGCTGTATGCAAATAATCTTTTGATTCTGTTTGAATTTGCGGCTGTTATCGTTTGCCATAGGAAATACCCTTGTTAAAACATAAAACGTTACCGGTAAACTACCCCTTTCCCTTAACCGATCTTCACCAAAAACAATAGATCTTGAGAACTCTACAATTCAGGGCTGTATGCGAAACATTATTTGATTCTGTTTGAATTTGCGGCTGTTATCGTTTGCCAAAAAAAAAAAATTCCCCTTGATAAAAAAAAACCGTTGCCGGTAAACTACCCCTTTACCTCAACCGATCTTCACCAAAAACAATAGGTCGCGAGTCCTCTACAAAAAAGGGCTGTATGCAAAAAATTATTTGATTCTGTTTGAATTTGCGGCAGTTATCGTTTGCCATAGAAAAAAAATCTACAGACAGACAGACACACAGACACACAGACAGACAGACACACACACAGACACTTTTCGGAAAACGACTTTTTTTCTTGTTTTGAGTGTAGTAGAATCAGAATCTGCAATAATCTCGAACACGATTTTTTTTGCCATCACCATACTTCCATTCCTTAAGGAATATGGAAGTAAAAAATATACTAATTAACTAATACATATGATACGAATTCCATAAGTCGAACAAATTTAATTCATTAGGCTTAACACTAATTCACTAATTTCTTCAACTTAAACGTATAGTACCTAAGTGCGCACAGACCTATAATTTAGATTTAGCTATGCCTATAAATAGGCCTACTCATGATTTTAGAAATGCTATAAAATTTAGTCAAAATATAACATGATTACTTTAGCTACTTTATTACACTATGATTATACTGTCAAATTATTTTACTCAAATTATGCTTATACTCATACGCAATGTTGCCACCTTTAATATTCTGGCCTTCTACTAGAGCCGGCCATGATCAACGTCATCAGAGGCTTGTAAATGAACCAACAACAATAATCAAAATAATTCTACGTTAATACAGAAACTAACAAATAATCGAATTTGTTTCGATTTCAATGTAAAATAATAAAGAATCCATTTAATTCGATTAATTAACGATTGTTTTAATGTTGATTTAATGTTTATATTTTTTTATTTTAAAAAATTTAAAAATTTTATATAGATTATCTTGTTTTGTTTTTATTTAAGTTTGTTCTTTAATTAATAAATGTTGGTATTGTCTTTTTAAATATTAAGATTTTGCAAAATTTTCATTTTTTGTATGTTTTCAATTAACTTTATATTTTTAATGCCTGGAAATTGGTGGTTGTTATTTAGACAATTTATAAATATCTGGTTTTAAAAATGCATTGTGGTGTTGAAGGAATCTACCGAGTAATTTTTTCTTTTGTCTGGCATACGTAAAATTTATTCCAATCTGGAAATTCTATTTTGTATATTCCAATTTTATTGTAAATATTGGATTTAATTTTAGTTTTTTTTTTGGTTAAAAACTATATTCTCTGTATTATAAGATATTTTTAAATTGCATCTTTAAATATTTTACTTAGTTTTTTAGTTATATTTTCATAGTAAGTAAAGGTTGTTGTATATTTTATATTACCATTAATAGGTGGATTTTTATTAAATTATTAAGTTAGAATATTTATGTTAATTTGGATTTAACCGTCTATTAAGTTATAATTTTTTTATATACTTCTCACTTTTTCAAAAGTTTTTGTTTTTATCTTTTAATATATATGTTTCAATAAAGCAACCTTATTTATATGTTGCATCATTTTGTTATTTTTCATTAAGCGAATAGCTAAGTTTGATTGGTTCTTTACCAATACCCGTACTCACACTCATTTTCGATATTTCGATTATGCGATTATTGGCATCGATATGTCGTGAATATCACATATAATTTTCGTTACATAACAGAAAACCTTAAAAACGTTATTTGTGTATGCTAATAAGAGCTCGTTGACGATTGCAATCGTTTCTCATTGTTATATTTTTTACGAGTAATGTTTCTATCAATAGTATAGTTCTGGTTTTTGCCTGTGATGCCGAAAGTTGACGTTGTTAGGTTAACATGAAAACTAAAGTAAAAATGGAAACCAATATGCCCTTAAAGTAATACTCGCTTTTTGTGAAAACCACTTAAAAAAAACCAACTAGAAGTAAGGCAGGGTGCTATAAATATCTCCTCCCTTTTTTGTGTTTCGCACCGAATTCGCGTCTAGAGAAGTTTTCAAAATTTTATTGAAGAACATAAAGGCTTCCTAATAAATAAAAAATCTTATTTTCACTTGTTAATACGTTGTTTTTTGTTTTAATCTTAGTATATTTAGTTGTAATAATTGTATTTTGCACTTCAACGTTTTTGCTGTTGTTTTCTTAAAAACGGTGTGTCCTATATTTTAAATATTACTCTGTTATAAGTATTGTAATACACCTTAAAAATTATATTATAACGGTATATTTTTCCTGTTTATTTCTTTAAACAACAAACTAAAAACAAAAAAAAATTATAACCTTATTTCACAATTGAAAAATTACGTATTTTCACATTATGAAATAGAATATTTACATTTAGTAGATCTACACTTCTTTTCCACGTCGTCGTATATCGATACTATCACATTTTCAGAATATTGAAAATGTAGTGTGGGTACGAATATTGGGAAAGTACTGTTTGATTTATAAATTTCTGGTTTTAAAAATAAGTTCCGGTGTTGAATAATCTATCTTTTAAATGTCTAATATATTCACGTCATCTAAAGTTATGAATTGTAACCCTATTAGGTGTTTTAAGCTTGATTCTGTCGATCACTATTATTACTAGTAAATAATATTTTTGTTTATGAATTAATTAAAAATTTTATAATCTACAGTTCTCAAATACTAATTTTACTTTATTGAAACAAGTATCTAAAGGTCAAAAATCGACCTTTGGGAAAATGTGGAAATATATGAACAAAATAAGTAATAGACTACTAGAGGAACAAATACAAATTATCACCAGAAACGATAGCATTTAAAAAATTGTTAATTTAATAAAATAATAAATATTTTTAATTATATACTTATTTATTTAAATATTTTTATATAAATATAAAAGAGCTGTTATTAAACAATTGATTTACATTTCTTAAGCTGACACAAAAAAAGACTGTCGAAGCTACAATAAAACTGAAAATATATTCTTATAAGAAATAAAAAATATTATTTATTAATAATAAGTAAAAATGTTGCTACGACAATTACGTAACGCTCTCGAAAAATCTAGGGGACCCTTTCTACACTGGACTGCCGTGTCAAGGTCGTTCACAAACGTAACACTCCGGACTGTTTGAGAGCACTTGTAACTATGTAAATTATGCGGCCAGCAGTATGGAAAATTATTCTGGAAAGTCTGCGGGATCTATATAATCGTCTACGGCCGGCTTAAAAATTACTTACATCTGGCGATATTGTAGAGCGCGGATCAAGTGATTGTTGCGGATTAGTGGAAAGTGATTACTGTGTTATAATTAGTGCGGAACTCTTGTAGGTGACATTGTTATTGCGTGTGGACAATTTTAACGTGAATTATTGTATGAGAGTACCTTGTAGATAACAAATTGTTATTATTGACTAATTAAAGTTTGTAATTAGTGACTTCATTAGTGTTTGTATTTTGATTCCACTATACAATACGAGGATCCGTGAGACTGTCGCAACAATATATAATTGTAATATGAAGTTTTGGTGAACATATTTATTTTATTTTATTTATCTGTTTTCGAGATTAATTTTTAACTTTAAAATTTAAATTTTCACTACTGGTAGCTCCGTTACCTTAGCGCCTAAGCAGTCTAGGAATTTGGCAGGATTGGCTGCGGCTTATATTATGTAAGCTGTTGGGCATATAGAAGGAAGGCAGTGTGACCAGCACTACGCCACAGCCGCCCTTTGTTACCTTAGGATACTAACTCAGGTACTCACTTCTGTAGGCCGAGTCTTACCTCACTTTGTTTACTTCAAGGCGGACTGAGAGGTAGCCCCACCACTTCTTCTCCTTCTTCTTCAGCATTACAGCCCAACGTGAAATCTGGCTTCGAACACCAATCTTCTCTAAATTCTTCTATCCATTGCCGTTTCAATGTAACACCTAACATCCATTCTTCTGAGATCTTCTAGCACATCATCCAACCACCTTATCCTCTAGGTCGGCCCTTCTTTCTGCTTTTATAGACTAGCGCCCTCAAGATTTTCTTTGGCTTACGCTGTTCATCCATCCCCTCTATCTAGGTCACCTAACCATTGAATTCATTGAGCCTTTATGAATTCTACAATATTCTCACGACTCAATAGCGTATCTATCTCCTGGTTATTTCTTATTGTCCATTCGTCAACTTATTTAGCCGGGCCATAAACACAACTTACGATCTTTCTTTCAAACCTTCTTAGGGTTTACATTTGTGAAAATTTGTTAAATCGAATCTGGATTACAAATATCGACACCTAAGACCAAGGTGACGGCTTTTCGTGGAACTGATCCTATACGGGGAAAAATTGTTATAGATGGTACTGTCCTGGAACAAGTCAGCAACTTTGAATACCTGGGCTACATTGTGTCTTTTAATACTATAAGCAACGACGTTGTGAATACGTTGCATCAGTTGAACCTTATGTGCGGGACCATTAGGCGAACTCTTAAGTTACAACTAAAGAAACACGCCTATAATTCGCATCCAAGCGGCTGAAATGAGATTTTTCAGGCATGTGGCAGGGTATACTCTCTATGATAGTAGAAGAAACACAGACATACGCCAGGACCTGAATATTATGAGTATACTCGACAGGATTGCCCAGTATCGGTTGAATTGATTTCAGCATCTTTGCCGAATGAATGACTGCCCCATCCCCAAACAACTATGGAACTATAAGTCGAAGGGTCGGAGAGCTGTGGGACGTCCGAGGAAGCGCTGGAGTGAGCAGCTCTAGACACTTTGATTGTTTGAGACCGGAAAAAACCACCCTTGGTTTAATCCTTGCAGATGATGATGATCTTCTTGGTGTTACTTGTTCCTTTTTTTCAGTGTCAATGTCCATGTCTCAAACTCCACTACTAGTATGACAAATATTGAATTCTGCTACGATGATGACAACTGCAAACCCTTTTGTGATAGAGGACTATCTATCCTCTTAAGAGCGACTTAAGGTTAATATTCCTCTTAAGCACTGATAACATATTTACTAATTGGCTTAAAATGTGTGTTGTTGATTATCAGTGGTTGAACAATACCTCTCTCATTACCATACATTTTGTCGTCTCCGCGAGCACTATAATTGGCCATAAACCTCAGTGCGATGCACAGTGGCTAAATATGGCACATTTTTTCTCGTTCGTTCGGCAGACACTATAAACCAGACGACCCAGCAGTAGGGCATTAACAGTAATTATAAAAGGATTAGACTATACCCGTTCGATTTTGTGCGCTAATCCCGCAGCAAATTAATTAATTTAACATCAGCGTCTGTCGCTGTTGCCTCGTCCTCGTCCGTTACACAAGTACGGTCCGCCACAATAACTTACAACATTTGCCGCATATAATACTGACTATATACCACCTTCACATAAATGTTTAGGTCCAGTATTCCTTTGTAAGTAACTCGTTGAGTTTCTTGCAGGTCTCCTATGTAATATCTTCAAATAATACACTGAATTACTTAGACCAAACCACAAACAGAACCGAATGTAATTTTGAATACTCAATGTACAGAAAACCATCTCAAACTAATTTAGTAATTCCAAATAAGTCTAATCATCCTCCCCAACATAAAATAGCATCATTCAATTCATTAATATATCGTATGTATAGAATCCCATTAAATGAACAAGAAAGGAACAATGAAGGAAATATTATCAAACAAATAGCAATAGACAATGGATACAAAATAAAAACTATCAATAAATTAGGAAATTAAATAAAACATAAACACACTAAACAAACACCGTACAAACCTTCACGTAAAAAACCTTCCCCTAATGATAATATAAAATATATCAACTTTACTTCTCACGAAAACATAACTCGCAAACCAAGCAAACTATTTAAAGATACAAATTTTAAAATATCCTATAACACAGATAATATTGTTTTAATAATATAAAACCTAAAACTAAATTCATCATTTATAATAAAATTGGAGTTTACAAAGTAGAATGTCTAGATTGCAATAAATTTTACGTAGGCCTGACGAAGAAAAAACTCTCCGAGAGATATATTCAAGATCGCAATGCATTTCTAAAACCTAATATTTACAAATCTAGTTTAGCCACACACTGTATAAACAGTAAACATAAATTTCCATACATTCAAAATGTCAAATTAATTAAAAACGTACAAAAAAGTAGCAAATTGAATATCTGGGAATATCTCAATATTTACAAACACAGAAAATGTTTATTTTCTACTAAAGAAAAAATTAAAAAAAAACGATTTATTTAAAATCATTCATTTATTAGAATAATAAAATAAACATTGAATATATAATAAATAGCTACTAGATAAACATTAAAACAATCGAAAATATAATTAAGTAAATTTAATTAACTATATTGTAAGCGAAACATTCAATTACAATTCAAACAAACCTCTGAAGACGCAGAATAATTTCTGTGAAACGTGCGTCAGGTGAAAATAAACCTACTTGCACTGTATTTATTTGAAGATATTAAATGTATAGGTATACACTAGAGGTGGGCCTATATATCTATAATAGGTATTTTGAAACGATTATTTTTGTGGAACGGATACAACAGTGACTGAAAAGTTGAAATCCTGTTCAGATTCAATGATAACTGAAAAGTCGAAATACCTGTTCCGATTACTTGCAGCCTCGTGGTCCTACGCAACTAACGAATAAGCGAGTACTACGAGTACAAAGTCATCACAGTTATTGGTGCTGAATACTTGATTCTGCGCATATGCCGATTGCCATACAAGTACGAAACGAAGCAAAACAGCGAGGTTTATAATATCTCTACGCCAAAGAGACGAAGCTGTTTTTAATAAATGAAAAACGTTCATACTGATGTTACATTTATTATCGTGTGTTCTACAGATATATAATACGGATTATAATAACAAATTATATATTATACTAGTCACCAACTTGGTAAATTTTTAAAAAGCGAACTATACAGCTTCGGAGTGGCTGAAAGGCCATATAATGCTTTTTGTTAATGTGATTTCGGAGATGATTTTAACGTTACTGCACATCTCACGTAACTTTTTTTAACATTATTTGTTGAGCTATTAGGTGCGCTCTAAAAATTTCATTATCTGAGTTTTACAACTGATTTGTCTAACCAAAATAGAATCAATAATTTAATATTAAATCTGTTTCAGTTTGTTTACTTCTAGTGAAAACTAAAATTAGTATTCCCAAATGGAGATAGGCCTATAAAATTTGTTGTTTCTTATTTTCTTTTAAACAGCTTCGTAAAGCCACAGTGTAAAGTAACACTGTCAATACTTTTAGTTTCAATTTATTTCTTATAGCTGATAATATAATACAGAGGCAAATGTATAATAGGTAAACAATAACAGGTATTTGTACGAGAGTTATTTTTTTGGAACGGTTTTGTTCGTACCGGTTATTTTCAAATACTAGTTCAGCACACCTCTAGTATACACAGTTTTACAGACGACAAACACAGCGGTCATTGAAACATATCTACGCTTTATGCTTCATCAGATTTGCAAACAATACAATATGAATCACTCCTAAGGCTTACACGGCCCGAGTCAATGTTGTTAAATTCTGATCCTGGGCTGTTTGGTCGCGGTCCAGTTCCGTGTACTCGCTAGCAGACGTTTCGCCCGTGCCATTGACGGCCAACATCAGTGCAAATTTGACCTACCGCTAACGTAAGGTGTCACACGTTAGTGATTACAATACTGGTAATGGCTTAAGCTTATGTGGTCACTAATGTGTGACACCTTGCGTTAGCGATAGCTCAAATTTGCACTGATGATGGTCGAAACGTCTGCTTGCGAGTATAGCACTGGACCACGGCCCAACAGCACCCGGAATCAGAATTTAACAACAATAAAATATGAAAATCTCCACTGTGAAAACAAAGCTAATGGCATTTCGAGGCAAGGAACCAATAAAACAAAAGTAATGATTAATGGTCGAATTTTAGAAAAGGTCAGCAATTTAATTATTTGGGAAATGATCTTGGGTATGATAGGAATTATGATAGTGATGTTAAATTAGGTAAGTTCCAGGCGATCTGTCACAATCAACCGTACTTTTAGAAACGTCAAGATGGAAAATTAAAGTTCTTTAAAGTTATAGCAGCCCCTGTACTGTCAGAGAGAGAATAAAATTATTGCTATTATATAGGCCTATTACAATTAAAATTCGTTTAAAATAAAATATAAATTTGTTAATATAAAAAATCGGCATAAACTTCACTTCACTTCAGATATACACAAAGTAATATCTGAAAGTAATTTAATGATTTGGAGGCCAAAGGAAAAACTTTTGAGCGAGCAAGGAGGGGTTTGTGCCATTGGCCTTGGGGGAGGGGAGATCAGTACCTCTGAACAATTATGTCCGTGGCACCCCTATTGTTTATGGACAACAACCAAGAAACAAGAAAGAAACAAGACATTAAAATACAAGCCTCGGAAGTGGGGTTCTTAAGGGGAGTTAAAAGGTGTTATAAACTTGACCATATAAAGAATAAGGCCATAAGAGAAGAGTTAGAAGTTTTTAACTTGAATGAAAAATTAAAATATCACAAACAACGGTGGAAATAACACTTAGAATGAATGTCAGGTTGGAGACTGGCCCAATAAGTCTAGAAATACAAACCTATGGGACACAGGTGTGCGGGTAGAACCAGGAAGAGATAATTGGAGGAAATGTGAAGGGGGAATAGGCAGCACCTTGCCTGTGCCATGTTGTGAAGATGATGGTGATCTACGCTTTATAATTCAAATTAAAACAACGCAAATTTAAAGGTTTTCAGTGGGTTTCTTCTTATTTTTGCTAATAAACGTAGGCTAATTGAGTTTATCAATTTAGCTCTTCTATATGTTTTGGAGTATGTAGGATAAGTATTTTTCATGAGAGTTAACTTATATATTAAAAGAGGAGTGCGACAATTTTTTTTTGTACTCCCTAGAATAATATCTTCAGTGTATTATAAGAACGTCGTGTATTGGTGTAGTATAATAATAATTTTATTATTGCAAATAAGGACGGAACTGGGGGTCGACCCATTGTTGGAACAGCCAAGGAACAACAAAAGAAGGTGGTGTGAGCATTTGGGAAGAATGGTGGGTGACAGAATTCCAGTGCTAGCAAGGGATATAAATCGGTGAGGAAGAGATGTAGGACGGCCGAGAGCGAAGTGGGTCCCGGAACAGGTTCAGGACGAGCCGAATCCTTAAGGGTGATGATGATTATGACGATGATGATGCATATTATTTGTCATTATATATATATATAATTATTACATAATTACGTCTTTATTGTGTTTTATAATATCTGAAGATTACAGGACAAAGAACTGTCGAAACACTGTCGTAAAACACAAATAAATATAATAAAACGTACGCTTTAAAAAAATATTATTTACGAGTAGGCTAATACTACTTCAATAACAATATAATTACTTTTGTGATAGCTGAAATACTAGCAAAACAAAATTGGGAGTTTAATTTTAATAAGACTGTAACCATTAAAGTGTCTTCTAATTTTAAACTTTGTCAGACTTTCAAAGCGTGTGCTACTAATTGGGTGAAGTTTGTACTGTGACAAGATTATGTTTCAATTATTTCCCTTTACAGTGATAACAAACATTATTGTCAAAACAACAAGTTTTAATTAGGGCCCGTAGAAATTTTGTCTTTGTGAAAAATGTCTACAACGCTTGTGCTTCTCCACGGAAACAGTGACAGTGACAGTTTACGCGTTTCTTGTTCGTTTTCGCCGAGCAGAGATTATTAAAGTGTCTGCGAACTTTTTGCAGCGTTGAAAACTTTGCATTACCGACAATTGTGTACTGCAAGTTGTCTCGTGTGGGGCATCTGTCCTGCGGACCTATTTCAGTGTAATCTGAACAATGTTTCTGTTAGTCGTGTTTGCCCGACAATCAATTTGGACCTTCGATATTTATTGAGAAATAGTAGTTCTCTTTTTATAGAGGGGGAACACGCTTTATGCACTGTCAGAGGAGGCTTGTGCTTCCTCTGGTGTGTGGGACTCTCACCCACTAAAAAATCCACCTCTAATTCAGGCATTCATATCCATCCTAAAACCACTTAACGTATTACTTCATGATGAAGCCTATTGCGCCCTTATTGGGCTCCTTCTAGTTGTTCCACATCTTCTATTGTCCGTTGTGTGCAAGTTGGGCCTGTCATTTTTTTCTAGTAGGACTCACTGAATAAATGCATTGATGCGGTCCCATTTCGCCTTACCACGAAGCAAAAGCGCAACTACGCTCTTGGGCGTTAACTCCCCGAGCTCCATTTTCAGTACCATCCTCTGTCTTGCGAATCTGCAGCACTTGAAAACGTGTGCGATCCTTCTTCATGGGGAGAGTCTCCGTATTGGCATTCTATACGGATGGAGAGTATCCAACTTTCTCATTCTATGGAGGTAAGGATTAAAATTGCCAATGAAAAAAAATAATAATAACATATTATGTGTCTATACTAAAATGTATTGGAGTCTCATAAAACCGGTTGTAACTTTTAGTAGTGGAAAGTGTGCGTAAAACAGACGAGTATGGGTTAAGAAAGTTCGAACGGAAAACAATTATTGTGGCGTTTCATTCTAGGATTTAGGCATGTTAGGCTGCCTTACGGGAGTACTTTAAGGCATACAGGCCAGCGTTACGTCTTTAGTCGCCTAATTATTAGTGCCTCAGAATGTTATCCTACGTATTAACTTTAAAAAGTTGAATTTTCTACATTGAAATGCATGGTCGGAGTTTTTTCCGAAATACTAGATATTACGTCGTAGAACACTCTGTATTAGACTGAAGCATACATAGCTTCCACGGTTCCCTAACTAAAATAAACAACTTAATAAGGATTAGCTGAGTATTAACAGCTGTAATGTTTTCCTGTTCAAAATTTTGACATAAGCAGTGTATTTTTATAAATTGTACGCTTTTTAGTGATAGGTGCTTAATTGAACGCGTTTTTTGTATAAATAAAAATATATTTTTAATTTTTGTTTTTTGCGGACGATCAGGCTATTCTATTGGACTCTGAAAACGGATTGCAGGTGGATATAAATTTGTTAAATGGAATCTGCAAAGACTCTGGATTGCAGATATCCACAATTAAAACCAAGGTGATGGCTTTTTGTGGGACTGATCCCGTACGGGCAAAAATTGTTGTAGAGGGTACTGTCCTGGAACAAGTTAGCAGTTTTGAAACCGGGGCTACAGTGTGTCCTAGAATGCAAAAACCTGGGCTACAGTGTGTCATATAATGCAAGCAACGACGTATTGAACAAGTTGCAGAAGTTCAACCTTATGTGTGGGACCATCAGGCGAATCCTTAAGTCAGCAAGTAAGGGAACACGCCTAAAATTCTACAAGGTGATGGCCCTTCCCACACTTCTTTATGGGTCTGAGAATTGGACTTTAATGAAAGGCCAGGCCAGTCGCATCCAAGCGGCTGTAATGAGATTTCACGCACGTGGCAGGGTATACTCTCCATGATCATAGAAGAAACACAGATATACGGCAGGAACTGAATATTATGAGTATACTCGAGAGGATCGCCCAGTATCGGCTGAATTGGTGGGAACATCTTTGCCGAATGGATGACTGCCACATCCCGAAACAACTATGGAACTATAAGCCGAGGGGACGGAGAGGTGTGGGACGTCCGAGGAAGCGCTGGAGTGACCAGCTGTAATATTTGCCTATTTGAGACTGGAACAAACCATTCGTGGTTTAAACCTTAAGGATGATGATGATGATGATGATGATTTTTGTTTTTGCATTTTAATCTTCTTTTCAATGTTTTATAAAATCTTTGAAATCAGAGAGGCTTTGAAAAATAAAATTTGATTGAACGTCTAAAAGTTGGAAACTCAAAAACTGAGCACGTTCATTCCTCAGTTTAATTGCATCATTTCATAAATTTAGTTAGCTCATGGAATTTATAAGTGAGAAAAATTTTACTATTATATATTTAAAATAAAACTCGTTTATAATAAAATACCAATGTATTAAAATAAAAAAAGAACAGCATGATCTAAACTATACAGACCTGTATATACATGCAAACTATCAAGCGTACTGAAATACCGTAAGCATTTTGGTCGCTAGCTGTTGGTCTGTTTACAGTTATCAAACGACCGCGCGCAAATATTGTATGAATGTGTGTGCAACAAGTGCCAGCGTCATTTGCGAGTTTACGTTTATTCATCTCAAGCAAAACTTTCACATTCATCGCGTGTGGAAATTCATACGGGAATTGCGGACAAAATTCTATTCAAGTTTTTTTAGCAGAGGATCGTTTTACATTTCCCGCAAAGGGAAGACGCCAACCGAGCCTTACTCCTGTACACGAATCTCGACTCTAACAACAATAATATTAATTCGTTTTCGTTGAATATTCAGAAGAATTTCACTGCGGCCTCAAATTCGATTCATTCTGAAGTAAAACGTTTAGAATTAATTTCGCGCGACGCAGAACGACAGAAATATTTTTTAAAAATAATTTTCAATTGTTGTGCTCCTAAACAGGGGCGTATTTACGGGGGGGGGGGGGGGAGACGAACGGGACGGACACCCCTCAGAACGTCGAAAAGTTTGGCGAATTCTGTTAGTCTCTTAATATTTAGCTGTTGTTTTATTTCATTTTTTTCAGGTGTACGCTAATACAGTAGTAGTTCTTTTTTAAATATACAAACAAGTTTATTTATGACACAGAATTAGGGTACATGTTTAAAATATGAAATATAGGAAAATCAATTCAGTCAATAAGTATCTTGTAAGTAAATTTCAACAACGCGTATTTTTATTGTGTTATTACGGTTTATTTTAATGGGACTGATTTTCAGGATATTATCACGTGTTTTTCAGCCACTTAAAAGGTAGTAATGTTGATTAATTTTAACTCGTTTTTTCTTTTGTAGAAATCCGACCCAACAACCCCATACCTCCTCCCCCAAAGGCAAATTCTAGATACACCACTGCTCCTGAAAGGGGCTATTCAGAGAGGGAAGAACGGTTGAAGAATCAATATGAGCTCTTTAAGTTTTCACTTTAGTAATTAGTGTAACTGGACGTATTGAAGCTTTAACTTCGGTTACTCGATCCAGTAAATATTTGGCGTTGTTAGTTTTCTAACTCAAACATTATTATTGTAAAGGAACGCTTTTAGTCTTAATTATTTTGCATAATGAACAAGAAGTAAAACGTATTAAGGGCTATTTTAAGCGATTCAGACTGAGCAAAATTTTCGTAATTTTTAGCGTTGTGTTCTTTCACTGTTTGGAATTTTTGGAATTTTTAATTGAGAGTCTAGTGTACGCTAATTTTATTTTTTATAAGTACAGATAATGCAATTTTATTTTACTTGTTTTTTTTTTGTTATTCAAACTTTCATCTTTGAACAGTTTTCAGTCACACCTCAATGTAAATAAACACCACATACTAGGTTAAAAGTCTGTTACATACTCTGTCACTAATATTTTCACTATTAACTAAACATTTAAAAAAAAAGATTGTAGGCAGGTTTTTGTAGATTTCCAATAAACCAAGACAGGTTAATTCGGTCCCATCGAGTTTGCATTAACGCCATTTTACTAAATATTATTATTAATAAATTTGGTTACAGCACTTAGTTACAGAAAAAATGAGCCGTTTTAAATATCTCGGATGTGTTGTAAGCTATGCATCTGAATATGATATAAAAGAGAAGGTATATAGAGTTAGAAATGTGTGTAGTACGATTCAAAGAAATCATAGAAATAAAACAAGACACAGCACAAATATTAATTTTTTTAAGACAAATTGTAATACCCAATATCCGCATTGATATATGCGCGTGAGGCGTGGGTCATGACAAAAAAAGGAATGCGGCAAGATTCAGAGTGCTGAAATGCAGTTTCTTCGAAATAGCCTACTTTAAGCTATACATTGGAAGATAGAATAAGCAATGAAGATATCAGAGCAGAACTCGAAGTAGAGGACATAAATGAAATTATTTCAGTTTACAGAAGACAATGGTTGGATCATCTGGAAAGGACGATAGAGAATCGATTGCCGAAAGCGGCACAGAAATACATATAAAGCCATTGATATAAAAGACGTGGGTCGTCCGAGGACATGATACATGCTGGATCAGGTTTATATAACCTAATCCTTGAAGTGAAGAAGAAGAAGAAGAAGAAGAAGAAGAAGAAGAAGAAGAAGAAGAAGAGAAGAAGAAGAAGAAGAGGAAGAAGAAGAAGAAGAAGAAGAAGAAGAAGAAGAAGAAGAAGAAGAAGAAGAAGAAGAAGAAGAAGAAGAAGAAGAAGAAAATTTGCGTTATAATTCATTTTTAATTATTTTGCCGCGTTTTAAATAACATAAAGTCAACAAATAACAGCAAAAAGCAGACAAAGGAAATCAATAAGAAGCGTATGGATTGAGCGATAACCTACTTTTGCTTGCGGCGTTCAATACTCGTCGTACCTTAGAGCTTATGAATTAAATCATACAGAAATAGTACGCCGCACACACACACACACACAGCGTGCATAAAGTAAAGTCGTAACGACTGGAGGGAGTAGTTTATTGGAGATGGAAATGCAGCGGCAGAGCGTTATTGGCGTCCGTAGTAGTGAACCGGTTCAATTAGGCGGAACAATGAGCCGTATCGATCAGCAGTTCAGTGAAGTGTTTTACCTCTACGGTGATAGTTCACAGGAAGATGACACTTACTGACTGAGTGCAAACACATTTTCAATGCAAACAATAGGATCATGTGAACGATCATGTGACCTTTGTCAGTTGCGTCATGTTATTTAACACGTCTATTCTGGAATTTTCTGGAATTTCATACCAAGAATAGTAGATGGTAGACGTTTGGAAGTTTCTCGATTGTACTGTTCTTAACAGTTTTGGATCCGTTTCTGCAATACAAACTGTATAGCAGGGACTTCCAGGGCCGTATTCACAGCGGCACAAATATCACAATATCATAATACTTTCTCTCTCTTTCTCCTATGGCACTACATCCCTTGTTGGGCCCTGGCCTCCTTCAATTTTTCCCCCATTCTCTTCTGTCGGTAGCCATCCTCCTCCAGGGACGCACTTTCAGTATTTCTTTCGCATCCTCATTCACCGCGTCCTCCCATCTTCTCCTCGGTCTTCTCACTGGTCTTTTTCGTGGATTCTGGTATTCAATAGTTTTCGTGGTATTCTTTTTTCCCCCATCCTGGCTACATGACCAGCCCAGCTTAGACGCTGTGGTTTTATGTATTGTAGTTATGTAGTTGTATACATAATTCTTAAGAACTTAGAAACAATTAACCAAAATTTTGAGTCAGCAGAGTATTATGATATAATAGAGAAAATGCGAAGTGAGATCTCTACCATTGCTTCCACAAAAAAGAAAGTTATGTACAAAAAACTGAACGATTTAATAAACAATAAGAAAGAAGATTACAAGAAGAAAGTTAAACCAATTCATACATTCTATCCTCGAATTATTAATGAAACAGCAATGAAATTATCAAAGACAGAAGAAAAACTTTTAGATAAAGGCACTAAGTTTAATTTATTACCAGACACTACATCCATTAAATATTCCGAAGATTTAGTAATTGACTCTGAAATAAACTTGCTAAAAGTAAACTGAAATCTTCAAGAGAGAGTGCGACATGAACTCGCTAATAATATTGAGTCCATTCTGAAAAAATGTAACAACCGGAAATACAAAAAGAGGCACATAATTCATAAAAAACACAAAAGAACATTAAAATCACTTAAGAAAAAATTAATTAAAAACAACTGTGTCATTATACCTGCAGATAAATCAATGGCTGTCGTAATTATACAGAAGATTGAAGTCGATCAAAAAGTCAAAAAGTCACCTTTTTAGGAAAGAATAAAGTAGAAAAACTAAATAAGGACCATGCGCCCCAATACAAAAAAGAAATAAGGGAAGCGATTGAAAATTCCAACATAATAAACCCAAAAAAGAAAAAATGGTTAACAAAACACAAAATATCTGCACCTAAATTCAACCCAATTCTGAAGACACATAAAGCTGAAAAACCAGTGCGCCCTTTAATTGATAGTAGAACAGCACCTTCATACAGAGTGACCAAATTTCTACAACATCTAATCCAAGATAATATCACGTTATCATCGAAGTCTCAAATCAAGAGTAGTTTTGAATTTACTAGTAAAGTGAAAGATTTAAATGTACCTGGCAATAGTAAATTTATATCATTTGATGTTTCTGATATGTACACCAGTATACCGAGGGACGACTTATTGTTAGTGTCAAAAAAGAATTTAGAAAAAACCAATAAATTACAGAAAGATGAAATTGAAAATTTGGTCAAATTAGTAAAAATGATAAACCAAAATTATTTCGTATATGAAAATCACCACTATGAGAACAAAAATGGTCTTGCAATGGTGGCTCCACTTTCATCAATCTTGAGTGAAATGTACCTACAGCACCTAGAAGAAAATTTTATACTCACAACCAAAAATCCATTTATACAACACATCAAATATTGGTACAGGTATGTGGATGACGTCATCTGTTTATTTGTAGGTACTGCTAGACAAATCGGCCAACTTCTAGCATACATCAACTCTATCAATTCTGACATTAAATTTACAAAAGAAATAGAGAATAAAGGCGAAATATACTTCCTAGACCTTACCATAAAACGCCACGCAAGCAAACATCATTTCTGTATATACAGAAAAGATACTCAAACAGATATTACCATTCACGCAGAGAGCAACCATCCCTACTCATACAAAATTTCTGCATACAACAGCATGGTATATCGAGTCCTCACATATCCTCTATGCAAGAAACAATGTGAAAAAGAGATACACATCATAAAGCAAATAGCTCAAAGCAATGAATATCAGCCTCAAATGATCGATAGAATTATTGAAAAACAAAAAATAAATAAATCAAAAACAAATAACATCAATCAAAAGGAAGAAAACCTATATACCTGCACATTACATTGACGACAACTCTCAAAAATTAGCCAGAACATTTGCAAAATACGACTATCAATTAGCGTTCAGAACAAGCAATGACATCTACAACAATCTGAAAATAAGCAGTACAAAAAAGAATAGCATTTATGAAATAGCTGGAGTCTACCAATATTAATGTCAGCCTGCGAACTCGACAGAATGTAATGTACGGTGCAACAAGAAATACGTAGGACTCACTTCAAGATCGTTTAAACACAGATATATTGAACATACCAAACATTCTCAACACTCAAATCCGAACTCAACGGTAGTCGAACAGTCTTGTGAATATGGTCCAATACAGCAACATTTAACCGTATTGAAAACATGCAGTGATGAAATAAGATCGAATATATATGAACAATACCGAATATACAAACATGTAAAAGAAGAGGGCCATGAACATCTATTGAACATCATGACGGACTTCAAAAATCATATCACATTTGAAATATTGCGGCAAAATGAAAATCAACACTCACTAATCAACTGATATAATATATAGAACGGAATGTAAACATAAACACTCTGTAACAAAATCAGTTCTCGGGAAACTTTGGACAACGACGTACGTATCACGTTCATTAATCAATGACATCAAGTGTGCTGTATATGATCTGTCGATGATCTGTGACCGAAATCGATCGTTTTTAAGAATGTGAGTAATAAAAATTTTAGACTGAATGGTACATTTAGACTATGAAAAATAAATACAATACAATAGAAAATTGAAGCCAAGAAGTGTTAACTACGAAGCGCTAGCTTGATGTAATGCGGAAGCGGTTCTGAGGCAGATGAATTACATGTCTGGATGGAGTGAGAGTCTCACATAGCAGGGGAGACGATCTGTACCCCTGACGGTACGTAATGTACTTTGACACTTTAATACTTACGTTATCTGTCAACTTTAAACTTCTCACTAACTGGAGCTTTGCTGTGTAAGCCCTATGTTTCAATTATTTATTTTTTAAAATGAGATTTCAAAATAATGACTTCTTGTCAAAACAAGTTTTAATTGAGCAGAACAAAATTTCGATAATAAACTCTCATTCTGTAAAGAGTAGATACAATGTTTGTTACAGAAGCTGTATCAGTGTTTATAACTTTCCGACTCGTTAAGGTTAAGGAGAGAACTTGTTACATGTCTAGAACTGTTTGCAGTTGTTAGACCCTTTGCACTATCTACATTTGTATACTGTAAATCGTCTCGTTTGGGGCACCAGTGTCACGACCGTAAAGAACAAAGTGAACAATTCCTGGATTTTATATACACAAAACCAACAGTATATACAAAAAACTCAATAATACTACAAAAATAGCTTGCAAATTTAAAAAGCAGGATACATAATCGCATAAGAACTATAAATAAAACAGAATACACACAAACAACAAAGTAAATTTTCTTGGATTTCGTTGTCCGTGGTGTGTCCGTTACTTAACTAAATATAATTAATTCACTACTGACTCGGAACACAAAGTTTCTTACGGTTACTAAAAAAGGTGACCGTATAGCCTGAACCGGTTTTTCGATTTTAGAAAGCTTCTTCAGAGGCTCATGCTTCTGAGCCCCTGAAGAAGCTTTTTAAAAGCGAAAACCGGTTCAGGCGGTAAGGTAAAACTTTTACATTTTTACCCGTAAAAAACTTTGTGTTCCGAGTTGGTAGTGAATTAATTATATTTAGTAAAGTACTTTTTTTACCTGGTATTTACTAATTACACTGCTCAGGATGTAACAAATTCTTCATAGGCCAGACAGGACGTAGCTTCAAACAGAGATACATTGGACACATAGAAGCATTACAGTCCACCACCGAATCCACCTTTGTAAACCACCTCATTGAGGCAGACTAAACATACACAAACATAAACTATAACATGGATATCCTACACGTACACAAAAAAGCCGAAAACAAGACACTCTTGAACAACTAGAAATATTCCAACACACAAAAACACAAAGAAACAACATCTTAAACGAATAGACACAATTTAAATCACACATACTATTTGAATGCATCACACACACACACACACACACACACACACACACACACACACACACACACACACACACACACACACACACACACACACACACACACACACACACACACACACACACACACACACACACACACACACACACACACACACACACCAGCGATCTTTTGAATGACAGCGCCGTCACTAAAAGCAGGACGGACATCGCTCCTAGCAGCAGCCTCTGACGAAGGTCTAACTGAGTGAAAACTAGTTTAGGCCATAAGGTAAAAATTTATTGTTTTTAGCAATAATAGTTTCTGATCCGACTCGGTAGTCTTATTTGTAGTTAATTAACTGGACAATGTTTATGTTAATATTTGTTTGCTCGGCCGTCGTTTCGTATCCTGAGATATATAATACGAAAAAATATGATAACAATTATTATAACATCAATAAGTAATTATTATAAGAATATCATAATAATAAAAATAAAAAGAAGAATATTATTATTATTATTAAACAGAGATCGTGGTAATCACAAAGAGAGGCATCTCTTCAACATCTTGGCAATGCAGGTCGGAGAAGAAACTGTGTACACAAAGCTTACGTTTTGGCAAAAAAAAAAAAAAAACGGGTGGCTGATAAGACTACAACTGTGACCGCGGCACTGAGTAGAATTATGGCGAACACCAGTGGGCCGAAACCTTCGAAGCGACGGTTACTTATGTCGATTACGCATTCAGTACTGCTTTATGGTGCGGAGATCTGGGCTGATGCACTTAAACTCGTAAAACACAGACGACGCATGTCAACAGTGGAGCGAAGTGCGGTTCTTACCGCACTGTTTCGGAGTCCGCGGTTCCTGTCGTCGCGGGAATAATCCCAATCGATCTGCTGGCACAGGAACGGAAACTGGTTAACAAGAGGAAGGCCCAAGTAGATACTGTACAAGCTCACAAGGAGGCCAGGGCCCGTACTATGGCTCAGTGGCAGAAAAGATGGAGAAGTGACACGAAGGAAAGATGGACCGCTAGGCTCATAAAACAGTTAACTGAGTGGACTGACCGCAAACATGGCGAGATGAATTATTTCTTAACGCAGTTTTTAACTGCCCACGGCGTGTTCCGGGATTACCTATGTAGGATGGGGAAAGTAGACAGACCAAACTGCATTTTCTGTAAACAGGAATTGGACGATGTGAATCACGTTTTTACCTGTGACAGATAGAGAGAGGAGAAGTAAATCCTAGAAAATGTAGTGGGTCAGATCTCGCCCAAAAATATCATCGGAATAATGCTGGAGAGCGAACTCCACTGCGAGCAGTATACATAGGGAAGGTACTAAGGCAAAAAAGGAAGCCGAAGATGATTTTGCTAGGGCCGCTGACAGAATAGCAGAAAACAGGTAACGTGGACCCACTGAAGGTTTGAAACAGACGAACGTCCACAGGATGAAGTACAAATGGCACCACCTTGAAGTACTGTGAAAGCTGAGACCCAAGGTGGATCCATCACGTGGCCAATAAGGTTTGTGGTTTTGGTGGGTGCGAGTCCCACACACCGTAAGAGTGCGGACCCTTCTGCGGCGAACATTAGTTTTCCAGTCTCCCTCGAAAAATATTATTATTATTATATAATAAAAAAAATTATGATTATATTATATAAATTATATTATTATTATATTATATAATTTACATAATTATTATATTATTACTGAATATAATGTTATTATTTTTATTATTGTATAATGTTATTATATAATACCAATTTGTATTATTATTATTATATTATTGTTACTATCAGCAGCTAACAGATGTAAATATTGTTTGAAAGTGTCACGGTCATTTACATGTGTGAATGAGCGTGTGTTTGTGCCTTCATTTGCAAATTTACGATTGTATTTAGTTACAAGTTGTTCAGCTCAAGTAAAGCCTCCCCCATACATCGCCTACTGGAAATTCATAAGGGAATTGTTGACAAAAGTTGGCGCTAAATTTTTGGCAGAGAATCATCGTTTTACGTTTCTCGCACGTAGAAAATACGCCAACCAAACCTTGCTTATATAAAATCTCAACTGTAGCAAAAATAATAATTTATTTTTGTTGAATATTCAGAATAATTTCACAGCCGCCACAAATTCGAATCATTCTAAAATACGAAGTACAGAATTGATTTAATGCGACGCGGTACGTCGTCGGTGAGTTTTTTTTTAAAGCAAGGGATTAATTATCTATTGTTGTGCAGCTAAAGGGATCATCTCTTTCGAGCGGAAAATCGTCTTACGGAAGACTAAGACATCTTTAACTTTCCAGTTTAGCGATTAGTTTAACTAAAGATATTATAAGGTTTAACTTCTTTTCCATATTTTAGCATATTTAAAATTAATCCGGTGCCACATAACTCGTATTTTTAGAAAATAATAAAATTATAAAACACTTTCATAATCTAAACTATTTGACGCAATTTAAAGTAAAAGTATGTTACATTTATACTGCCTGAATAAAATTAACTGAATAAAAGTAGTTGCCTTATGATCAATCTTAAGAGATTTTTGAAGGACACTTCGTTCGAGTTTTGAGATTTTAGACAACAATGTTGGCCTTGTAACTTGTAATAGGCCTATTATTAAAGATCCCTGCATATATAATTAGATAATAAAAAATGCAGAACTAGCTCATTTGAATGGATACGTTTATTATTAGATAAATTTCAATATTAGAAAATTCTTCAATTATCACGAAAGCTAAAAAACTTCAATAACTGTGTATGTTTTAGTAAGATAGCAATTGCAATAGCATCTCCTTGCCAAATGTAAACTCCTACCTTCACGTAGTGCAGCATGTTCTCACAGAGGGAGCTCTGACGACCGAGTGACTCCCGGTATAAGGAGTCCAATACTACCAAGTGCCAACGGCTTCTTCGGAAGGAGGATGAGCAGGTAAGGGTAGGGCACTCTCTTGTCGTTGGAGTTAGAAATGACCCCAAAAGGCGGATGAACCAGTAGTTGGTTAACGTGTGACGGTTTAATTGAAACTGTAATCTTAAATAAATAAAAATTAAATTTGCGAGGGATTAAGTATTTTTAAATCGCACTATTAAACCTAAAGCCCCTGTACTAAATCAGAATGAGAATGAGAATGAGAAGTGAATGAAAATCAACAGAAGCACTAATAAAAAGTCGAATTGTAAAAAAACTTATTAATATCACAATTAACCCTTTGCTAGTCATCATGCGGTGACCTGTTAGTTCCGGACTCAACGTGTTTATCGAGTCGTCTGTAATTTAGGAAGATATAAAAATCATAATGTTTGTAATTAGAAATTTGAAGGCACGAGTAGTAGTTAAAATAATTCACTTAAATTATATATGTATAATTAATGTATTGTTTTTGGTAATAAGAATGTCAATTTAAATAAAAATAGGAACTATATTGTCGCGGAGTACTTGCCCCTCTCCGTTGTTATGTGCCAGTCGAATCTAGTAGAGAGTCACTATGCTGCCGTCAGACCGTACAGACGTATGAGCGAGAGCTCCACGAAAATGCATTTGTTTTTTTAATTTCATTTTAAAATGTTAGCTAAACGTGGCGAGCGTTGTGTAATGTGTGAATGATATAAAGATGTGTTAAGAAGAAAAATGTAATAAGTAAAACAAAAACTTAACTAGTAGTAAACAAGATGACGTCTCCCCTCAAGAGGTAAATACAAGTACAACCTTATACATGAAGATGTGATCTGCATAAACTTCATAAATACACGTATACGATGCATAAGACGCTGACGAGGACCTCCGTGGATCTACACCTACTTTCACAAAAGAAACTCCAATCTCCGCAGTGAACATCCTATCTAGTACTTGCCGAAGACACGACCCAGATGATGATGCCGAATTCAAGAATTCCAGAGAGAGACACCCCAGGACGAGGTTACTACGACCAATTGTAAAGGTGACTCGATAGCTTGCCTACCGAGAGTTAATCATATTAGATACACAACTCACATTAAAAAAGAGACTTTTCAAAGACTATAAATTTTGTTTAAAATTAAAATGAGACAAGCTAAGAGTTTACTGTAAGATTCAATATCGTACGTTGTAACGCCTTAAATGTAAATGTAATTTATAATCACTTTAAGTAATAATACCATTCTTCAAATGTTAAAAGAAGTCTTGCAAGCGTCTAGATGAACTCAAAATACTTAGAAGTCTTTGCTATAAATATACTTAAAGTAAACTCGGATCCGAGGTAAAAGAATACATAATCAGTTTGATCCCTAAGTTTTTATGAAAAGCATTTAAATATTTTAATCTAATTAATGATGTCATGGGATCTTTGAGTAACAGTTGTTAATAAAGAGAAGTCATCTTATTACACATGAAAATGAGTGCATAAATCAATGAAATACCTTCCCTTGTTTCCTTATAATTATCTTATGTAATTTGTTCAGTTAATTTGAGTTTAATAACAGTTCGTTACAACGTAGGCAGCCCATGTAATTGGCAAGTGTCAGTTAAGATGGGTTCCCTGGATTTGTAACGTGGCAATACGTTACAAACGGCATAGGATGCAGAAGGCAACTGGAAACCACTGCATTAAGGGTCTTCGGACATCCTTATTATCAGTAGTATTCATGAGCCGATCTTTAGTAAGATATTGCTGAGTAGGCCCACAATCGGATCTCCGGATAGGTGCGTCTAAGGAGAGATTGCCTAAACCAATGAGAACGTGCTGAACAGAATAGGCAATAAGAGGTGTTTGTTGAAAAGCATAATTAGACGAAGGGTAGAACTTATTGGACATACACTGCGGCAAGAAGGACTACTAAAACTGGTGATGAAAGGAACAACAGAAGCTAAGGGCAACACTGCAGTATATACAGCAAATTATGGATGATGTAAATTGTGAAACTTATGAGGAAATGAAGAGGAAAGAACAAGATCGATTACAGTGAAAGACTGCTGCAAACCAATTTTAGAATTGAAGACATAAGAAGAAGAACAACGCCAATTGTAAAACAGTCATATAGTAAATGCTATAATTCCTCAAAATACTAAATTAATTTTTTAGTTAAATTTAAAACCGCATTATCCAAATGAGTAATTTAGTCCTGGGTTTGGGTTGACAATCTTCTTAAAATTTTTACTTTCACCTTCTGCCTGTAAAGTTAAAAACATTTTAGGAAAGTTAAAAAGTACATTCTGAGTTGTGTTCTATAAATAGCATACATTTTTAAAATAAAAAATTTTTTCTTTTCTTTTTTGGATCTTGGTGTTTTAAAATTTTGAAAATTTTCAAACGTAAAACTATATTCCGATCTTATTTAGAATTTTCTTTATTTGATACCCCAAACGGATATCTTTTGCGATTTTATCGAAATTTTGATACATATTTTGGGGCCCTGGATTTCAAAAGTTACCTTGGCACTACGTTCTCACAATGTGATCAGAAGGCCTAAAAAATCTCACAAACTTTGGCTTATTACTTGATTGTTCGGATTGACCATCAGAGTTATCGTAAAGGGCATGAAATTTTTGATTTCTTATTCTTTTCCTGGTAATAATTATTGGAAATGTCTCACAAAGTCACCTCTTTTTCTGTTTCCATAGGGAAGATTTTCGTATCAATATTTCCTTCGTTAATTGGGGAAATTTCGTCTCTTTCTTGTTCCTGCCCCTTGGGAATATCTCACAAACTAAGCCAATTTCCTGTTTTGTTAAAAAAGACTCTTGAGTAAAGCAACACCTGGAGTGAGGCAACACCTGGCTACTTTGGGGAAGGGGACGAGTGGGAGGAAGCTCTCGGCTGTTCTACGCGGTTCGATACGGTTCTCGATACAATGATGAGCCAGCTGGCATTTGGTTTAAGTTGAACCAAATTGTCTTAATAAGCACGGCTTACGCCGACTCATGTCTAAGTGCTAGACAGAATACATCACTACTAGTAGCTGGCTGAGACCGAGGGGGAAATGTAGAAACGGGTGGAGGATTTGCGCGTCAACAATTACATACAGGTACCCCGACTGGTTTCAGCCACCGGCTGAACTCGTAAGGGGAATGTAAATATGGAACATTCAATAGGGCATAAGACCACCACGCAAGTTAACAAAGAAGAGGCAAAAATCGAAGTGTGTCTCTCAAAGTGTGTCTCGAAGTATATCTCTCAAAACGACTCTCATTTATTGCACATTGTAAAAGCAGTCGTTTTTGTGTTCCGCCGTGACACTGTAGTCACGAAAGGAAAATGCTGACGCAAATTTTTACTGAATATTTTCAAGTTTCCACCCCATTTAGTACTTAATTATCTTATATTTTACGACGTCGGCCGCGGCGGCACACAAATTATCTCGTTTTTTACAGCGGTAATATTTTGTTAGGCTCAAGACGCAAATGGGTAATAAAAATGTGAGTTTATTGGCGCCGTTATAAAGTTTTACTAGTCTTCAGCGAGGCTGAGCTGAAACAATAGTGTACATTTAAACAATTTTTAAAAACTAATGCACATACTAGCTACATACCAGTATATACATTATGTACTATATACAGAGGGTCTGATAATGAACTGTGGAGGTTTGTCTAATCCAACTTGTCAATATATTTGGGTTGGATCATGATATACCAGATAAAGGGATAACTGCGAAATTCCTTTCATCATTTAAAAGCGTAAGGAGACACAGAACTACAGGGACTTTTGTCTGCTGAGTACTGCGTACAAATTATGTAACAAAATAATGAATGTAAAGATTCAGTCTATTTGTAATGTTGTATTACTTTAGGAACAAGCTGGGTTACGTAAAGGACGCTTACGTATTGACAGTGTTTAAAAAGACAATAGAGAAACGTAGAGAATTTAATTCAGAAACACAATTGGTCTTCGTAAAGGGTGTAGCAACGAGAACACAGCAATTTCAAACTATCACAACAGGTACTATAATTCTACTTAAACTATTGACTTAGTTTAATATTTTTAAGTCAGATATAGTATTGTCACAAAAGTAATAAGATGCCATTTTACTTAGTTATGTTCATCGTTTGAAAACAACATCCCTGAAATGACACCCATTGACTCGCTTATATTCTTCAAGTTGACATGAAAAAGCTATCCATGACTATCTGCAGCATGGTTTGATCGCCTGAATTTCTTTGAAGTTTCGCTGCTAGTGATGATTTAAATCACGTGATCATGACTGGAAATCCTCAAACTTCAGATAGCTCTGCAAAAAAAAAAATCACTCGCAGACAGATCTGGAGATCGCTCTGGCTAGGGTATTGCACAATCTCTTGAGATCAACCAATCTTCGAAAACAGGCTTCAACAAATCCATTGTGTTTTGTGAAGTGTGTGCGGTAGATCCATCCTGCTGGGACCAAACCGAATCAGTATTATAAATTCTTAGATCATTTAATAAAGGAAGAAAAATGTTGTTCAGGATTTGCACATATCGGTCTGAGTTCACACTGACTGAATTTCCATTATCGTCTTCAAAGAAATACGGCCCATAACACAAACGGAGTAAATTCCACAGCAAATTCATGAAGGCATAAAGTTCTTGAGGATTACTGTCACTCTAATAGCGCATGTTTTGTTTATTGACATGCCCGGAAAGGTGGAAATGTGCTTTGTCTGACATAATCAAGTGTTCATGAAAGTTTTGTTCTTTATTTTTTAATTCCAATATTTCATTACAAAAATCAACTCTTTTTAGTTTACTCACGTTCAAACAGTTTTTGAGCCACTTGAATTTTGGATAGAAATTGAGATCTTGGTGCAAAATCCTCCGCAGATACCTACAGGAAATCTGCAGTGCCATATCATGCTTCCCAGCAGACCTTTTTGGACTACGCGTGACAGCAGTTACTACCATTTCCGCATTTTCTGGCGCGCGGGCTGTCTTTATGCTTCTTCCAATTATTTTCTGTGTCGAGGCTGTGGTTTTAAATGTTCTTACCCAGTTCGATATTGTTCGATGTTGTATGGATATTGTCCCAGTATATGGAAATTTTCCATGCCCTTTAACGTTGAAATGATTTTTGAATAGCCTTTGTGTTGTTGTATAGGAATAATTATTTTTAAAAGGTGTTTCAACAGCATACCCACAATGTACAATTTGCCATTAAGCTATGTTTACTGAAATGGCATATTTTAATTAAGGTTATAAAACCATCTGTTTATTTGTTGTTGCCGTAGTAACCAACCACGAGCTCAGTAACCAAATTGTTGCGTTCTCATTGCCCCATCCTTTAGATTGTGACAACACCTTTGATCGTATTCGTAGAAACGAACTTTACTCTATAATGAGAGAAAGAGGATATCTCAGAAATTAAATGCGGGTCGGATTATGATATTCCAGATGACAGGATAACTACTAAATCGTTTCTTTATTTAAGACCGTAAGGAGACACAGAACAACAGAGGCATTTATCTGCTGAGTACTGCGCATAAATTGTGTGGCAAAGTGATGAATGCACCGAAAATGGTTTGCAAAGAGCGCTACATAATTTACAACGGTGTTCGATTCAGTATAAAGTAAGAATTTCTACAAGCAAAAGGAAGGTAATGGCTTTCCTGGGAAGCAATCCTGTAAGAGCCAAAATAATAATAGTCAAACAACTAATTGAATAAGTCTCTTACTTTAGCAGCCTATGGTATCATATATCATATGAGAACAATTGAGACACAGACAATAATCTATCTAAGTTTCAAATGATGTGAGGCACCATAAAAAGAACATTAAAAAAACAAGACGCGGAAAGATCCTCATCTCAAGTTTTACAAAGTAATGGCTGTCCCTGTGCTTCTTTATGTATGTGAGTCACGGATAATGAAAAAGAGAGATAAAAACCGCATACAAGCAGCGGAGATGAAATTTCTAAGATTGGTCAAAGGTTGTTCTAAACAAGATGGATTCAGAAATGAAGAGATTAGAAAAGAGTTGGAAATATACAACTTAAATGAGAAAATAGAGTTACACAGAAGAAATTAGAAGGGCCATCTGGAGCGTATGGATGATTGAAGACTACCAAAAGCAGCAAGTTGACACAAACCAGCTGGAAGAAGAAGCGTAGAGAAGCCAAAGAAAAGATGGGAATAAATCCTATGAAGCTGGAACATGTCACCAAGGCCTACTCCTTGTTGGGGAAGAAGAAGAAGAAGAAGAAGAAGAAGAAGAAGAAGAAGAAGAAGAAGAAGAAGAATGACGAATGCAAAGATTTAATCTACTTGTGATGTTATATTACCTGAGGAACAGACAATACAGAAACGTGAAGAATTTAATTTAGAAAGACAGTTGGTTTTAGTAGATTATGACAATGGATTTGGTCGTATTCGTAGAGGCGAACATTGGTCTATAATGAGAAAAACAGTATATGTCAGACGTATATTTATGTTTTAATCAAAACAGTAGAATTCGTTTGCAGTAACACCACAATTGTGATTGGTTTTAACTTCGGAAATTGAAACCAATCAAGGCGTAAGACAGGCATGTGCTTTATCGCCGACACTATTTCATATTTATATATAGGTAACCTTGTAATAGAATGGAAGAAAGTTACTACCGCGTTTACAACTTGGCACGGGTTTTTAAGTACTATGCTGTTTGCTGATTATCGGTTTATAATCCAGGACAGTGAAGACAAATTGCGATTGGCTATCCGCAGGTTGTGTGACAATGTTTAAAGATATCAAAGGAAAAATTCAAGACCACGACTCACAGTGGGGCCGAATGCAAAAAAAGCTGGCCAAAATATGAAGGCATTTATAAATCGATCTAGAATTTGGTACTTATAGGTTTTCGGGGTCGCTGATTAAGAATCTGAAGTCCAAATAAAAAAAAAAAAAAGGCGGATCCAATATTCCCATCCACCTATGATTTGTGAGTGCCTAAAACTAGAGGCGGGTTCTTCCTACGTTAGCAAATCCCTCGTTTTAAGCCAGTCGAGACGTTCTATCTCTTTCGCACTTACATACAGTAAACGATGTGCTTCACGACAGATTACTTTTTCAAGCAGATTGCAGAATATGAATTTAATTTTATAAGTGCTGTTGGTGTTGCTAAAAGATAACATAAATATTTTATTGCAAAAACTTTTATATTTCAAAAGCTTAACAAGTGAAAGTGAGTTTCACGGGAGCCTTCTCATCTTGTTGGTGCCACGTGACTAACATAGCGTCAAACAAATAAATATGTATTGAGCTACTCGTTTTTAGTTTTGTTCGTTAGTAAATAGTATAAGCTTTACACTAAAATGGTTTCCTATCCAACTTTGCTTGATTAGGCCTTCATTACCTTTTTTTTGTATCGGCCATCTAAGGACCACATGTCAATTTAAATTCTTTACTCTTTGTTCTTTCCTTTTTCCAATATTCTTCCATCTTCTCACTGTGTCTCTTTTTCCTGTCTTCAGTCCATTTTAAACCTGCGTTTTTCTCTCTCCTACCCTGGACTCACTCCATTTTCAACACTTTTGCCCGAAAAACGTCTCCTTCAATTGCTTCTTCTGCATGTATATTATTTTTTTCTAAATCTTTTTGGACTTCTTTAATCCAACTTGATGTTGACTTCTTCTTCCCCCACAGATATTTGAAGATTTGCTTTGTCAACCTATTGTCGTCCATTCTATATAGATGTCCAAAAATAATAGTCTTATTTTTCACGGACAAAAATCAGAATTAGAGTACCTGTTGTGATAGTTTGAAATTGCTGTGTTCTCGTTGCTACACCCTTTACGAAGACCAATTGTGTTTCTGAATTAAATTCTCTACGTTTCTCTATTGTCTTTTTAAACACTGTCAATACGTAAGCGTCCTTTACGTAACCCAGCTTGTTCCTAAAGTAATACAACATTACAAATAGACTGAATCTTTACATTCATTATTTTGTTACATAATTTGTACGCAGTACTCAGCAGACAAAAGTCCCTGTAGTTCTGTGTCTCCTTACGCTTTTAAATGATGAAAGGAATTTCGCAGTTATCCCTTTATCTGGTATATCATGATCCAACCCAAATATATTGACAAGTTGGATTAGACAAACCTCCACAGTTCATTATCAGACCCTCTGTATATAGTACATAATGTATATACTGGTATGTAGCTAGTATGTGCATTAGTTTTTAAAAATTGTTTAAATGTACACTATTGTTTCAGCTCAGCCTCGCTGAAGACTAGTAAAACTTTATAACGGCGCCAATAAACTCACATTTTTATTACCCATTTGCGTCTTGAGCCTAACAAAATATTACCGCTGTAAAAAACGAGATAATTTGTGTGCCGCCGCGGCCGACGTCGTAAAATATAAGATAATTAAGTACTAAATGGGGTGGAAACTTGAAAATATTCAGTAAAAATTTGCGTCAGCATTTTCCTTTCGTGACTACAGTGTCACGGCGGAACACAAAAACGACTGCTTTTACAATGTGCAATAAATGAGAGTCGTTTTGAGAGATATACTTCGAGACACACTTTGAGAGACACACTTCGATTTTTGCCTCTTCTTTGTTAACTTGCGTGGTGGTCTTATGCCCTATTGAATGTTCCATATTTACATTCCCCTTACGAGTTCAGCCGGTGGCTGAAACCAGTCGGGGTACCTGTATGTAATTGTTGACGCGCAAATCCTCCACCCGTTTCTACATTTCCCCCTCGGTCTCAGCCAGCTACTAGTAGTGATGTATTCTGTCTAGCACTTAGACATGAGTCGGCGTAAGCCGTGCTTATTAAGACAATTTGGTTCAACTTAAACCAAATGCCAGCTGGCTCATCATTGTATCGAGAACCGTATCGAACCGCGTAGAACAGCCGAGAGCTTCCTCCCACTCGTCCCCTTCCCCAAAGTAGCCAGGTGTTGCCTCACTCCAGGTGTTGCTTTACTCAAGAGTCTTTTTTAACAAAACAGGAAATTGGCTTAGTTTGTGAGACATTCCCAAGGGGCAGGAACAAGAAAGAGACGAAATTTCCCCAATTAACGAAGGAAATATTGATACGAAAATCTTCCCTATGGAAACAGAAAAAGAGGTGACTTTGTGAGACATTTCCAATAATTATTACCAGGAAAAGAATAAGAAATCAAAAATTTCATGCCCTTTACGATAACTCTGATGGTCAATCCGAACAATCAAGTAATAAGCCAAAGTTTGTGAGATTTTTTAGGCCTTCTGATCACATTGTGAGAACGTAGTGCCAAGGTAACTTTTGAAATCCAGGGCCCCAAAATATGTATCAAAATTTCGATAAAATCGCAAAAGATATCCGTTTGGGGTATCAAATAAAGAAAATTCTAAATAAGATCGGAATATAGTATATTGTTACAACACATAATATTACATTGTTACAACACATTTATTTACATTATGTTCAAATAATAATGTACTTACCCAACTCTTTGTTCACTCTCTCGGCTAAATTTCCCTATGGATGTCTGATGGATATGAGTATGGGTTGTATTCCATTTTCTCTTTATATTCTATTCCATACATCACTTTGAAATTGCACTCCTTGGTTACTAAGAATCCTCTTCATTTTACCATGTGTTGGAATATACTTCTGTATAAGTATACTTCTGTATACTTCTCTATTATAAGTATGTTTAGAATCTAAGATTGTTAGCTGTAAGTAATACAACAAGTCTTTTATATGTATAACAAACAAATGAAGAAAGAGAAATTAACAATGAACGAACGTAAAAGTAAATAGTTAAATAAATGTGGAACAGAATTTTTAGGACAGCTTTCGTTGTGGGTCGCATAATTGGATACAGATGAACTGCCTTAAAAAACACGTCTATACAGACTATAGTACGGGACACAGCATTGTAAGCTTCGAGGTGATGCAATAGTAACTGCGGTATTGCCATGTCGCTTCACTCACACTCACGGGCGCGTTACACTACGAAGCCAAACAAACAACGTCAGCGCATTCACGTACAATAGAGATAACACACACACACACACACACACACACACACACACACACACACACACACACACACACACACACACACCTCACGCTTCTACATCGGTGAGCTACTACGATCAAAGAGAATACGTCAGCGCATTATCGTACAATAAAGATAACACACACACACACACACACACACACACACCACAAGTCCTCTTCTTTCCACAGTTTTTTTCTTTCTTTATATAATTTTTGTGTTGTTTTCAATTTTGTAAGTAATTATTTTCTTTATTCTTTATTAATATGACAATTCTCCTTACATTTTAGTTGTTTTTAAAACAGTCGTTACATTATATGTTATTTAATGAAAAACTTCATTTTTTAAAATTTAGTAAAGAAAAATTATACACATTATAATAAAAAATATACACAAAAATTTAAGCATTATAATTATTTTTAAATTCTTTCAATCAGAACTGGATTCGCTATCTTCTGAACTTTCTTCCGTCACTGCAATCACCATACGTTCTATAGCCAAATCTCTAGGTCATTCTTTCTGGTAATCGTCCTTTTGAAGCTCTTCGGAATGTCGGACGCATTTTCTCCAGTCTTCAACCGTTACTTTAGCTATCGCTTCGTCCATCAGTCTTTCAAGGTCGACCATTTTAAAAGTATTATTTCGATCGGCCACATATCCTTTCACCTGTGCCCACACCAACTTAAGTGGAAGGCGTGCAACCTCATGACCCATTTCGTAGGCTATTTGATCAATTTCATATATTTTCAGCGCATTTTTTATTTCGTTTTTGTTTAGCAATTGAGCCCTCGTATCTTGCATAGAAAATTCAATTTTATGATTTCTCAACCATTCTTGAATTTCCAATTTTCTCCAGTTTGATTTAGGAGCTTTCTCAGCAAGTGCGGAATGATAACTCGCGTTATCCATTACTATGACAGAACTTTCTTCCAGTAAATAGAGGAAGTTGACGAACCACTCTTTAAAAAGTTTCGAATTCATTTCGTTGTGGTAATCTGTATATAATGAAAATTTTTGTGCGTGGAAAATTAATTTGCATTCCTTCACGAACCCTGTTTCAGCTGACCCCGCATGAAGTACAATTAATCTCCCACCTTTTCCGACTGGCACTTTTAAACCACCCCTTTCCTCTGGGTCCTGCCAAATCATTGATTTGCTGTGATTTTGGTTCACCCATGTCTCGTCCAAATAAAATATGGGCCTTTTTAAAATGCCATTCCGAATTTGATGCATTTTTCTCAGAAAAGTAGCGCGAGCACAAGCAATATCTACTCTTTCCATTAAAAATTTTCGGCCGTCATTACACTTTTTATATTTAAATCCAATCTGTTTCAAAATTCGCTGCACTGATTTCTTGGAGCCCCTAAAATTTATTTGTTCAGCCAACTGCTGTTGGATTTTTCCAGATGTTGGGTATTCTCCACGTTCATAAAAACTAAAAACACATCTTCGCACAACATCTTTGTCGAAGTTGTCAAAATTTGTTATTGTCGGCTTCTTTTTAAAATGCTTCCGCGGCGTACCAAACTTAGGTTCATTTCCTTCACACTTATCTGCGTCTCGCTTTACGCCTTGAACTGTCGATCGACTTACTCCACAAGCTTCGGCAGTCAACTCTTGAACCCTTTTAAAATTCAACATTTCAACCTTTTTTGGATCGTCCGCGAGACTCTGTAAAAAGTTGTAAACATTGGCAATGATGTGTTTTCCTTGCTTTCTTAAGTCCTTTTTACCAGATCTTCTTCTGTTTGATGACATTGTAGGAGTTTGAGGAGCCTCAACAATTTGTAAATTATTATTATCATTCATCGTGAATAAGCCTTATATAATTATTAAATAACGGCAATAATACAACATAACAAAAATAATTAATAAAAAGTTTAAACGCGTAATCCTAGAGCTACTGAATGTAATATGTACGTGGGTAATGTTGAGAAGACGGAGATGTTTATCCTGTAGCAAGTGGAATAACAAGTCAATGGAATGTGAAGTGTTTGCAACAGACCTCCTCTCCCCACCGTTACCTACGCATACCATGTGTAACGCGCGACAACGCTGTTGGGCGAGGGGCGGGGAAGAGCTGTTACTATTGCGTCACCTCGAAGCTTACAATGATGTGTCCCGTACTATAGTATGTGTTTATCACCCCGATTTGATCGTGGTAAAGGCCCTAAGAAATCCACTGCAATTAATTCTCCCTTCGCTTCTTTCTGTATACTTTGCATTTCCACATATGTGTGAAGATTAGGTTGCTTAGCAGTCTGGCAATCATAACAGTTCTTCAATTATTTTTTTATTTTTCTCCACATGTTGTTGATAGTAAAATCTTCTCTAAGGGATAAATAACATGTTAATGCCGATACATGAGCTAAGCTCTCATGAGTTGGTGTTATTAATTTATATAACATTTCGTTTGTCAATACAACTTTCAAATCGTATCTTATTAATTATTTGAAAAAAATATTGTTATGTATCTTATATTGAGCTGGTAGGTGAGACTGATTTTTTAGATTTCGTAATGCAAGATCTAGATTTTGTTCTTCTGCTACATTTTGTAGCATTCTTTTTCCTTCGATACTAGTTTCAAATTAAATAGGTAATAGACGTATTTCATTATCTTCTTTATCGTAGATCTCTTCACATTCTTCTGAAACATAACGACTTAAAATATCTGCAACGCTATTATCTCCCCCTTGCAGTACTTGATGGTGAATGAGTACTCCCCGATGGCTAAAATCCATCTTAATAAATGAGAGTTGGTGACTTTACATTTAAGTAGAAATGACAATGTTTGATGGTCAGTATATATTTCAAAATGAGTACCATAAATATAATATCGAAACTGCTTAAGAGCGTAGACAATTGCAAGTATTTTCTTCTCTAATGTTGGGCAGTGCCGCTCTGCTCCTTTGAAAACTCTGCTCGCGTAGGCGATGACCCTTAAGTTTTCTTCGGAGTCCTTTTGATATAGTACACTTCCCACAGCGTAATCACTAGCATCAGAATAAATCACAAATTTTCCTTCTCTTTGAGGATGATGTAGCAGGATGTTCTCTTCGAATAACGTCTTCACTTGGTCGAAGGCTTCTTGATGCTTCTCCTCCCATTTCCATTTCCGTCCTTTCTTTGTTAATTCTAACACAGGTTGAGTCCTTTCAGCATACAATGTTGTGAACCTCCTGTAGTATCCAGTTAACCACAAAAATGCACGTAAACCTTTAAGGTTTCTGGGTATAGGAAAATTGGTTATACTGGTTATCTTGGTAGGATCTGATTGTATACCTGAGGATGAAATGATGTGTCCTAGGAATTGGATGGAAGTTTTTATGAATTCATATTTGTCTAGGTTAAAGGACATGTTTGCTTGCCTAAACATATGGAAATTGTGCGTAGATTTCTTATGTGTTCATAAAATCTCTTGGATACTACTAAAATATCATCTACGAAGGTCATCGTATAAGGTTCTACTTCGGGTCCTAATGTTCTTTCTAAACATTTCACAATAGCTGCCTAACTCGTGTTTAATCCGAACGGTACTACTTTATGATGGTAACACTTGTTACCAAAAACTTGAACGTAGATCGAGTTTAGTCAAGTAGCGTGCTCCTTCACATTTTGTAAACAGCTCGTCCGCATTAGGCGCACGGTCATACTCCTTCATTATAATACTGTTCAACCCCCGCATGTTCAGGCATAGACGAATATCCTCGCTTTTCTTTACTACTACTAGAGGATTTAAGAAGTTGCTGTTGGACCGTTCTATTACGTTATTATCCAGCATGCGACGTATTTCCGTTTCTACTTCTTCCTCGTAGCGCATTGGAATAGGGTATGTCCTCCTGACGAATTTTGTTGGGTCAGTTACATTATGGTATGTTTGTAGACTGTCGTCTGCGTCGGTGTTTCACTGAATACATCTTCATATTCCTTTATTACCTCTTGAAGCCGCTTCTCTTCTGTCTAGAGATCTTGTCGGTTGTCTGACTTGTACTTCGAGTTGGTGCATATTGAACCTTTGGTTTAGTTAAGATAATAGGTGTCTCACTTACCTTATAGTGTCTCTCTTCTTCATTCATATTTATATTATGTTGAAAACCTTTATAATTACACATTATCATATTATTGCTGATATCAATCTTAGCATCTAGCACATTTAATAAATCAATTCCTATAATACCATCATAATAATCATTATCCATAATAATCATTGGACATTCTATTGCTAATTTTTCATATGTCATGGTTACATATGCTTGTTTCTTTACCTTTTCTCGCTTATTAGTAGCGGTTGTAATATTCATACTATTTACAGGTAACATCGCTGTATATTTAAAATAATTTTTATTTCGTTGAACCCAAGTAGCGTTTAGAACTGACAGCTGCTACCGGTGTCCACTAACATTTTAATAAGACAATTGTTGAAACATTCATTAACAATAGGACATTGGGTGTGGCGTTCATTTTGATTTACACCGTCGTCTGCGCTAAGCAATTTGTCTCTTATGTCGACCGGATATATAGTATTTATCGTAAAATCCGCAGTCATGTTTAGAAGTCGAGGGTGTGTTCGCCGCTTCCTCTGTGCATTCCTTCTTTGATGTATTCTGCATTTTCACCGTGTTCACCCCTCTTTCATATGGCTTCGGAAATCGTTTCTTTAAACCGGGCCAAATGGAACCCCCTTTCTCGCCTCTATTGTCCTGCTGCTTACGGCGTTCCACCTGTTCACTGCATTCTGCTTGTTGTGTTGTTGGTTGGCGCGCGTAGTTCACAGCTGACTTATTTACCATGTGCTGCGTTGATGGTCTATTTACTGTGTGTGATGTTGTTGATTTGTAATCATCACGTCTGTAATTACGGTTATAATTACTCTGTGGTTGATAATTGTGTTGTGTGTTTTCTCCGCGAGTGATGCTCTCCGATTGTGTCACAAGTATTAAAAATTCTTCAATTGTTTTACTATCTTGCGTGTACACAGCAAGTTGGATATTTTTCTGAAAATGGTAAGACAGTTTAGATATTATCTCATATTCCGAAAACCTAGGTTCAAGGTGTTTCATTCGTTCATTTTGTGTTATTGTATATTGTTACATATTCTGACGACCATGAATATTATGTTTACCATATTCTAGTTGATCACGTATTTGACGTTGTGTATTCCAATATCTATTTTCGAACGAGTCTCGGAATTGTTGATAATTTGCAATATTATCACGTATTATTGTATACAATTGTCCTGTTGAACCTTTAAAATGTCGAGTAACAAAATTTATTTTTTCGTTATCGTCAATTGTACTACCTATCCTTTCCATCTCCTTCTCGCAGTTGGAGAAGAACTTCATACTGTTCTCCTATTTATTTCCTGCAAAAGTTAATTTAACTGTATCTTCTATTGGTGCTGGATACATCATCATCGGTGCTGCACGTTTACGTAATTCCTACCGAAGTTGATCCATTTCATTCTTCACGTGATCCTTCATATTGGACATCTCTCCAGAACAATCTTTCGCAGTCTTGGATGTTTCTTCTAACTTGTTCTCAATTACAATTGTGCGTGCTTCTATTTCATTTGTTTTACTAGTGGTTACTTGAAGCAGATCATGAACATCCTGTATTTTACTGTCCTGATCATGCTTTATCACATTCATTTGTTCATTTACCCCGTCATTTATTTGTTTATGAATGTCCTGTAAGTCTTTTTTCCAATCTATACGTAACTCTTTATGCTTATTCCCTAACCTAATAGACTGTTCACACAATAGGTTGTATGATTAGCTGTCGATGACGTATTTTGGAGTCGCGATAATTGTTGTTTCAACTCCTGGATACGTAGATCTTGTTCTGCCACCAACTCACTTACCGTGGAAGCATGTTGCACAACCTTTTCCTCGATGTCGGTAATCTTTGCCTCGCATTCGCTGATACGTGAATTATTTATTTCGAGTGCAGTTTCAATGTCGGCGCGGATTACCTCCACCTTCTCGCCAAGCCGTTTTTCCGTGGCTTCCAGCAGTTGCTTGTTCTGTTTGGCCTAGTCGTGCACCGCGGTATAGATTTATTTTCCTCGCGAAGTGCTTTGTTCTGTTTACTCGCGTCATCTTTAGCCGACTGCATATTAGCCTTATTTTCCTCGCGCATCGTTTGCATATTAGCCTTATTTTCCTCCCGCATCGTTTGCATATTAGCCATAATCGCGGACAATGTTGTTTGTATATCCATTGCTGGAGTTTGAGATTCGGTCATTTTGACAATTTATATTATCAATCTTACAAATATTTCCTTATTTATCGGAACGTCAACTATTATTATCACTGGATTATTGTTACTAATGTTCAGATTATACGGTTTAAAGTATGCAGTCCAATATCATCAAATGTAAACAAACTTATTCTAACATAAACAAATAATAATTCAACCTCCAATACACTACTGATAAACTGTTCATATAACATATACCCGAGAATACGCAAACATAAGATATATATTCTCTGATAAAGAAATGAACAACACACAAATAAAAATTAACAAAATTAGTCTATATAAATTTAGAAATATTATTTAAATTAATAAATTAACCATCCCCCTAGTTGGCTAGCGCCATTTAATACTATGCGACAACACAATTGAATTAATTATCGCGCATAGGATTAAAGTGTGTGTTTTATAAATCAACAAGTCTATATTATAGGTATTATAATTATTTATTGCACACCAATTGAATAATAGTTC
Source organism: Magicicada septendecula (assembly GCA_034769895.1). Classification (NCBI taxonomy): domain Eukaryota; kingdom Metazoa; phylum Arthropoda; class Insecta; order Hemiptera; family Cicadidae; genus Magicicada; species Magicicada septendecula. The sequence continues at coordinate 354,365,171 of CM068375.1, forward strand.
ATACGATATATTTTTAAACATACACAATAGCTATGAATTTTGAAATATTGTTTGAAACAGTTTATATAAAGTTCAGATCTGAAATTGTTACTTGAATGAAGATGTTCCAATTTGATGCGGCGAGATGGCTGAAGGCGATGCATATATCACGCGTGTCCTTCCCTCGTGGATTCTGCTGGGCTGGTGTCCTGATGATAAACACGCTGAACTTGCTCGTCGAGCTGCAACACTGCCTCGCTGCGACAACACTGATTATTGATTGTTAAAGGTTTTAAAAAATTTTTTAATATTGTTTTACTTATTTACGTATCTCAAGGTGTAACGTGGGTGTTAATGAAAAGCGGTGTATAGGCGCACACCTTCCGGCTGGTCTTCAAGTGTCCTCGCGTCAACAGTTCTACCGGGGTCGGTAGAACTCCCTATGAGGATATCTTGACTAACACGGATACTTTAAAATTCACAATTATATTATTTCAACTGAATTACTTGGGTCTGCAGAATAACTCACACAGAGTTCCAAGTTTTCGTACACCTTTCGCACAGTTTACGTGTTCACGCAAGAGAAACTTCTTGAACGCGGACCGCACGTTTACTAGACGAATGCTTAAGATGAACTGACTTTGATCTGCACATGGCAACCGACAATTTTCAATGATTTTATTGCGTTCTAATAGGCCAATTACCGGTCACATGATACTATGCACACGGCCCGAATATTTCTTCATGCAACACTTTGCATGGAATTGGCATTTCCTGCAAAGATAATTATCTGGCATTTTATTACTTCACGCTTGAGTGAGTTTCATATAAAGATTTCATATAACACAAATTCACATTTAACAGTTATTTGAAGATCACAGAAAATAGGGAAATTGTAGCTAATATTAAACTTTATGTCTTGTTCAAGTCTCATGTCAATCGGATAATTATAACGGACACTATAGAAAAACGTTAATAACTCGCGCATCCGCGCACACTTTCACAAACACATTCCATAGAAAAATGACGAATAAAACTTTTAAGAGTTTGACCTATTCTAAATTCTTATCGGTAATAGAATACAAAAACTATAGCTAAAAAACCAATTTGAACAAGAGACAAATTTAAACAGGACAATGTCCGTCATCCATGCATAAGACATAGTTCATTGCTTATTATGATCCTGTGGTCTATCGCAATATATATATATATATATATATATATATATATTGTACTGCTGTAAAAATGAACAACACTACATAAGAATAAAATAATAATTTCAGAAAAATCAAAGGTATAAATTTAATAATGTTTTGAACATATGGTAGAATTATAAACAAAAACTGATTAATTATTCATGACAAACATAGAGGTAAACTCAAGTATTGGAACTGTATGATATAGAACAGCATGAAGAAATTATATGTTGACAATTATTATAATAAAATTAAAATAAACATTAAAATAAAACTAAAGGGTAATAAGATTATAATATAATAGATACAAATTAGAATGAAAAATGTAAAAATCAGATAAATGTATTTAATAATAATTAGTAAAATTATACATGTTTTTTTAAGAGTAATATGATGAAAATATGTGACAAATTTAGTGAAGTATCAAGATGGCAAATGTAAATTGTTATAATTGAATTGTGTTGGAATGAAAGAAAATTTGTTTATTCTAAATTTCTATTTAATAGATTACACTTCAAAAAGAAAAATTCCTGTAAAAAAGTTTAATTTTGTATTTTAATAGAACACACATCAGACAGGAAGATTCTGTAAATAAGTCTAATTCAATTTTTCATCTTATACACATCTCTGTGACAGTTAAAGTAACTCAATTGGTATAAATAATAAAAAGAAAAGAATTAATATTGTAATCTATTTTGGATCAATAAGCCAAAGAAAAATAATTTACTTTGAATTTGTAACGAAGTGTATAAAATATTGGAATTAAAAGAAGTTTAATAAAGAATAAAAATAACAGAAGATTTCACTAGTAAACATAGGAAGTAATTTTATAAACAAAATAATCCTATTAAGAGCGACATCTATGCTGGTGATAAATGGTAAAGAAACTACAAGAGTACAAGACTTGCAAACCCGTTGCAGTTTTGAAAAGCTGAGATTTGAACAATTCGCATGTCCACGGTATATTATCTTAATATTATTTCTTCAAATTTTGTTAACAAGAGTAATTTGGTACTGACTAAAGAAAGTATTTAATCATTCCCAATATTCAATAATATAAATCGAAATATTAGTTGTCTATCCTGAGATAGAGTTTTTCATGATCATATGTTTAACATAAACAACATTTCAAAAATTATTCAAATACTAAAATAATATAGACAACGCGTACTGATCGCCCAAATAAAGGGGCAATTACTATCGCAGACAGAAACAAATATAACTAAGAAAATATATCAGTACATTAAATGGCGCCCACACGTGAAAGCAAAAATTTCCTTTAAGCCAGCACCAAATAACATAGGTTGAGTAATAGGCAATAGTGCCAAACTAAACTAATTATATTACAGTAATGTAACTTTGCTAAATTTAATTAGATTAAAGATTTATTTGTAATTAAATTAATTTAAATATTGTAACATGGCTAACAAACAGGAGAAAAGATATGAATTAAGAAGTAATAGTGCTGAAGAGGAGGAAGATGAAATGGAACAGCCCCCTAGGGAAATTGAACAACTAGATTTGAGGGCAATTATGGATGCAATAAGAACTAGTTCTAACCAGATAAAGTCTGAAATGACCAGTAAATTAGACCAACAAAATGCTAATTCTAACCATTTAAAGGCGGAAATAACCGGTAAATTAGACCAACAAAATGCTAAATTTGACCAAACCAGGACTGAGTTTACCGATAGTTCTAACCAGTTAAAGGCTATTTCCGAGCAAGAAAATGCTATCAGAACTGAGGTTATTGATAAATTAGACTAGCAGAAGGCTGAAGTCAAGTTAATATTGCAAAATTATGAGGAAAGGAATGTCAGTCAATTCGCAGAAGTGAAATTGAATATAGAAACAATGGAAAACAGGTTAGACAGAATGGAAATGGGACAACAGTCACTGAATGAAGCAGTGGAAGAGAAATTAGGAGAAAATAAACAGGAAGTTATGGAACAGATGACGAGAGAATTGACAAAACACAAACAGGAGGTAACCAGTAACCAATAATGCATTCAACTCCCAGAGCAGGAGAAACCAGAAAGCTCCACACCCAAGAAAATCCCTCGATTTTAAACTTGAATGAAACTACCCGGGAAATGGGCAGAATTTCCTGGGATGCCGTCCAGCACACTACGGAAGACTTTTCTGACCGTTTAATCAAACCCTGTCGCTCAAGGTCCTCGCACACTTTAGATGAAATGATGGATCTTGCTGATCCAGAGTCAACTAATGCTCTGAGTTGACTCTTTTTCAACTCCAACAGCAAGAAGGGGCATACGGAAGTGGGTCTAGAGATGGTTTGGAGGACCTTGCTACCCAAAGACTTGGGACCTACAACTGGCCTGGAGGCGCGTACCTTAGAAGACCCGCGACAGGTAGGGGAAGACCTCCGACATATCTTCCCCTCATTGAGCCTTTTCTGAATGACCTTGGGCGCCCTGGGGAGGGACGTTGGACTCGACCCAACCCCGGTACAAAATCGTCTGACGTGGCCCAACCTACCACACTTAAAACAAGTCACATTAGGCGAACGACGGCGCCTCTCGCTACAAGAATTTGCAATACTATTTTCATTACCGCATGAGGGTGGAACAATTCGCCCCCCATGCCTCTCGTGTCTTAACTCATCATGGGTCACGTGCTCACGAGACTCGTCAATCACCTGGATCGTTTTAGAAAACGCACATAGCCGTGCGAGGTCCGCAAAACAACGTGGACGGTCCGCGAACACCAAACGGGATCTCTCTTGGGGCGTCACCCCTTCTAAAATTCTTCCAACGACATCCTTCTCGGGCAACCCTAACCTCAAAACCCGAGCACATTTACGGATATCCTGCACAAAATCACCCAACGCCTCTCCGTTGGCCTGTGCACGATAGAACCGGCTAAGTTCCAAACGCCAACGTCGCCGACGGGGTATGAAAGAGTCCAACACCTCCCCATGGAGAGAGTCGATACTGCCACCACGACGCAGAGTGCGGATGACCAGCTCAGCCAATAAACCCCGGCAGTACGGATATATAACGGACAAGAGGACCTCATCGGACAGCCCCGGAAAATCCGCCAACTCCAGGACGATGTCCAGAAAAACCAACAATTTGCCCTCATCTTCTCCATCCACTACCGGAAGTCTCTGGAGGATGCCGGAAATAGGATTGGGTAGTCCTTGATACGCTACCCCCGCCAGAATCACACAACACACTGAACACAAAACATAATCCACAAAAGCATATTTACAAGAAACGGAAAAACTCAAGTACTGTCCTTCCTTTGAGTAGACCCCCGGGTTCTCTAGCGCTGCGGAAACCTGGCCTATTCAGAACCATGCACTCCACGATGGAAGGAAACAAGAGACAAGCAAGAATACAACACACACATAACAGCAAACCGACACACACGTCGTACCAACACATAAATCACAACAACCCACTAACAATCAAGTACAAGTCCTAATTCGGGAATACAGAATCATTCAACATCAACCGGACGCAAATCGGTTCCGGTACCGATCTCCGATCGGGCCATACCGCATCCCGTCAATATACTACGCTCAACACCGACCCCAATGAACATTCCATATTCCAGGCCCCATTTAAGACTCCCCGGCAATACAAGCTATCAAAATTTTTTAACACTATTAACCGCCTCAGTGGTGCGACCCGACTCACAAATGTAAACAACTTACAATTAGCCTACACTGGCATATATCAACTATTTTACAACAATCATTAATTTACAGCTGCATTAATATTTCCGAGTCCGCAAGCCCCGTCACACACCAGGACCCAAGGGTTCAAGCCCAGAATGAACCACGCTCTGCTACCATTTGTAACCTCTCTATGCTTTTGGGTATTTATCTTATTTCTTTTTAAATTTCTATCGCCTTGCTTATGGGCTTTCAAAGAGAGGTTACAAGTTATATAGAACTAGGCAGGAGCCTAGAGAAGCAAAATTATGCTGGGTCCAGTATGACGGGACTTGCAATGAACTCAGCCATAATATAACAATAACAGATTTATTATGTCTCTGGAATTCATACATGTGTACAAGATAAATATGTATCTATATAAAAACTACCAAAAGGTACATCATGGCAAGCATGTATAATTAAGTGTACATCAACATAAGTGTGCACAAAGTAAATGTGTATACATATATATATTAGAAAAAATTTGAATCACAACTAGCATCTATAATTCCAGTTTACCTAAGAACAAGTGTATATAACAGCATATAAGTTAAATGTACATACATAAATAAAATATAGAATGCACAAACACATGTAAAATTCTCCCCGTCGTGTGGCTAGCTAGACACATAAAACACACATACAGAACACAAGGTACACAACTCACAGTCATTTACCTTCAACACGCATGCCCCTGTAACGCACCCACCCACTGGGTAAAGCAACTATCATCTTATGCCCCGGCAGTGATAAAATATACGCTCGTCAGCAACCCGTTCAGTAGGACAACCCAAACTCCAACCCCTTTAAAGACGAATAATTCATGAAGCATAAATGAAATTGGACCACCCATTTGTCTAGCATTCCGTTTATTAATGACCCATGATGAGTGTGTGAACCTTTGTTCCGTTCACAGCACCAGGTAATGTTAACAAACTCCTCACCTACTTCCAGACAGTGTTTATAAAATTCTAAACAGTATTGACTTCACAAAATCTCAAAAAGGAATTAAATCCTTATGTACATTATTAACAGAAATTAATTGATTGAGGCTTTACAATATCAGAAGATTTGGACAATATGTATATCTATTTAATTTACCCAAAAGGAAAAGGATGAAAACCAGTTTTATATTCAAAATTAAACAGCAACTTCTCTACGTGTGAAGTCAACCCATGTATGTGTTTGCCAGTTAAGAAAACAATCAGCTTAGCCCTTGTGCAAGGGGCAAAATTGGCTAAAATATTTCAAGAACATTAATAAATCATTTCGATTAGCCTCAGATAACTGTATAAAATAATTAGAAAAAGAGTACAATAAGGTGGTTGTGCTCTGGCATCTGTGGGAGCGCGCCCACATGTAGTGGACAAAAGTTGACAGGCAATCAACCTGTCTGAAGTTGTACCAGCGTGTCAGAAAACTAAGTCCCATATTGTAAACCCAGAAAAGTCCCCAAGAAAAACCCCCAGAAAGTCCCCAGCCCTTAAATATGAAATCCCTAGTCAAATTAAAAAATTTATACGCAGCTGTTCCAGCCGGAACAGAACTACTGGGCAATAATTAAATTTTGAAAGAGTAATTCAGATGCAACAATAAAAATGGTACAAGATTAAAATCTCTCTATGGCGCGCTCTCGCAGTGCAGCACGCACTTACAGACATAGCATTTAGTGTTACTTAACTGAGTTATAAAAAGTTATATGAAATTTTAAGTTAAAGTGTTCAGAGTCATGATCACAGTTCACTTCCCAAATAGAGTCTGGACACGTGGTCCCCGGGCATCTAAGTTATTCTCATAAAACAGGCACACTGCCGCTTCGGCCCCCAAAAAAGAAAAAGCATAAATGTCACCTCATAAGTGCTGGTGAGTGCAACGTGGTGATCCCGTCTCCATCTCCCTCTTCGTAGGCGGTCTTGATATGGTTCACAGCTTGAACAGGTGATCGGCTCACAGCCAGCCAGGAACCCGACTTAGGGCGAGAACCCTAAGGAATCAAGTAAATTAGAGAACAGTCTATAAGAATGTACACCCGAGTTAAGGTAATTAACCTCTTAACGGGCCGCCAGCTAACTCTCACCAAAGGCACAAAAATAATTAATTAAAGTTTTTTACAACCTGCTTAAATAGTCTACATTCAGCTATGGAATAAGTGAATTTGCATTATGAACAGAACTTATTACATTGTGGCATCATATAAAGTGAACTGTACTCAGTCAACATGCTTCGACAAACTTTTGCAGGTTAAACCGGCCACGTGCAGAGCAGTAATCATAATTTAGTCAGAAAAATTTTAACAGCAAGTCACTCACAGCTTTGAGAATGTTTTACCTTCAATTAAGTTTCATACACAGAAGCTCTCACACTTCATTCTCTATTTGTGAACATAATTAACAAAGACGGGGACAGTATGCTACATGCACCACACAGTTCACTACTTGACTGCACACCAAGTTTTGTAATTAAATTTTTCTTTATGTAAAGCACTTTTACCATGAGAATGACTCTTGAAACTTCTCGCATTATAACAGAAAATACTAAGGCATGGCAATACAAAGGGCGTAGCGTACAACAGAAAAAAAATTATGTCTTACATAATTTTGTCAGGTCGCACACACACATAAATACGTACTTCACAAGATAGCGTAAATCTTGTTATTAAATATCCACACAACTAATAAAATAATTAAATCTTACCGGGGTGTCGTATATTCTCTACTCAATCATGTAGAAGATACCAAACTGCGCAGAAACGAATCGAAGAGCAGAGACGAAGGGGGAAGAACTCTGTGAGCAAGGACGAGCGTTGACTGAATCCGGCAGAGAACAATTTCCACCTCACTGGCCGAGCTGCGCGCGCAACCGCACACCGCACCGCTCCCCTCATACCGTCGACCAAAGTCCGCGAGTGTATCACGTTAATTTACCGTAAACTGACTTGTTTTAGAATATGTTGTAAAAGCCGGCTCCGCGCCTCACTCACGCATATTACAACCATGAAAACCTTCTAGAATTCATATTTTGCAATCGCCGGCTTCGAACCGGCACATCCTGTCGAGTATACTCATAACATTCCGTTCCTGCCGTATATCTGGGTTTCTTCTATGATCATGGAGAGTACACCCTGCCACATGCCTGGGAAATTTCATTTCAGTCGCTTCGATTCGACTGGCTTGGCCTTTTTCAGCAACTTTTGATCCGTCCGGGTAGACCTTATTTGAGGTAATTTAGTAATGAATATGTCCCTGGATATGTTACCAGCATATCGCAAGGTCGCAGGGTATCCAAAGGTACAAACTAAATCTGTGAAACATAAGACAAGATAAAAAGTCTCAGAAGGAATCAAATCAATAATTACTATGACAATATTGTTACGACGGTCTCCTTGATCGTCGTATGGTTCAGTGGAAAACAAAATACGAGACACCAATGAACTCACTAAAAACAAGCTTTAATTATCAAGATTAACAGTTTGTTGAAATGAACAATTTATTCAACAAAATTATACTCGTACAATAATTCAAGTTAATCTGTCTGCACAAATAATGTCAACTATATAGAATTCCGCACTATAATCACTAATACACCACTTGAGACTCACTGTGTATTGTCACCCGACAATAACTCCGAACGTCACTGGAATAAACCACCACTGAAACTGAACTAAGCAGCAGCCGTCGTTGTTAAAGTAAAGAGTACAAGTGTTCCAGAATAATCAATAATACGCGTCAACAGTACTAGAAAATACTAGAGCGTAGTTACTTGCCGCCTTGAACACAGTGCGCGCGGACCGGTAAAGTCTGGAACAGCCTCGCATGTTAAGTGTCACGTAATTGTCCTTCATCTCAAAGTAGCAGTAGTACGCACGCACACGCACGCCCACACACACACACACACACACACACACACACACACACACACACACACACACACACACACACACACACACACACACACACACACACACACACACACACACACACACACACACACACACACACACACACACACACACACACACACACACACACACACACACACACACACACACACACACACACACACACACACACACACACACACACACACACGCACGCACGCACACACACGCACGCACGCACGCACGCACGCACGCACGCACGCACGCACACACACACACACACACACACACACACATTACAGCCGGACTCCGCTGGGATAGCCGAGAAACACGCAGAATGTTGTGTAATGGTGTGACAATATTATAACATAAGAATAAACATACAATGTATACTTAAACGATAATAAATATATTACATTGAAATATGTTTTTTGAATGTGTGTGTTTGAATACACATTTCATTTTGTTATAGTCTTATATTTTTCTGCACATATTTATTTTATTTTATTAGTTTGTGTACATTCATTCAAGTTTTTTGTTGAATCTAACTATACTACGCAGAACAATCAGAATAATATTGTATCAACAATTACGGAACCTTCTCGAAAAGCCGAAAGAAAAATGAAGAGATTAGAGAAGAGTTGGAAATATACAACTTAAATGAGCGAATAGAGTACCATAGAAGAAATTGGAAGGACAATTTGGAGCGTATAGATGATCGAAGACTACCAAAAGCAGCAAGTAGATCCAAACCAGCTGGAAGAAGAAGCGGAGGGAGGCCAAATAATGATGGGAATAAATCCTATGAAGTCGAAACAGGTGTGTGTGTGTGTGTGTGTACGTGTGTCTACTTAGTACTATAATAACATAAATCATGATGTGTTTTACTTAATAGGCATTAAGCAGTATGTTTATCATTAGGCATGTTCGGTTTCTGTCCGGTGAAGTATCTACGTGTTGGTTGGTCGATGCTGTTGATTACTGTCGGCATTTAGTTGGTTTTTGTTGATTGGGGCTCATTAGTCTTATTGTAACAGGATATATAAGCCTTTTCAATGAGTATATCCAATGTTTACTTCGTTCAAAATTGAGTGTGCGTTGTATTGATCCGCATTTGGTCAGGTATTTGTTTTATGTTTATTGTAATATAACTCGAGATCCTGACGTTTAAAAGCCACACGTTGTTGGCGTCATTTTGTATCCTAATTGAGTCGTACCTGTTTTAAATTAGTTTATTTAAATTATTTAATTTATATATTTATTTAATATTTTGTTGTGGTTTTAGCTATTATTAAAGGTCGTTGTTTTAAAGCGTTCACGATTAATTTTTCTGGTTTAGCCGGCTCATCGTTCGTCGAATGTTGAATATCGGACAGAGTTGGTTTCCTCTTCTCTCGTAGAAATTTCGGTGGCGTTGGTACCGACTGTAATTAAGACATTTTTTTATCAAGTTACTTACTTGGTGTGATGTTCTCAGGAGCAGGTACAGTGTGTCAGCTTCCTTAAAAGAAACAACATCAATTCAAATAATTCGTGGCGCCGTTTGCGTTGCCAACTGTCGCACGTCGTCTGCCAAGTCTGTAAATACCTATCTATTTGAAATAATCGGGCCAACTCTAATTATTCTTTTGAACATAATTTATTTATTATGGGTGTTTGATCATTTATCTCATTAACCTTTAACAGTATAAGATTAAATCTTTACAATTACCTTTCATTAGTTATTAGACTCTTTTTAAAATGCCTCAGGGTGGTTATTCTGCGTACGTGTATTCCATACTTTACAATGTTTATTTACTATTAAAACAATCAATACGGGGTTCTTGGAGCATACAATATACGAAAACGTTAATACAACAAAACAATTATTATTATTTAATAGGAGAGTGGTCACCTTTGATCACTGTAATCTCAATTCATTACTTTCATAAAAATGTAAACAGACGTCATGCGTCAACTTATAAGTTAGATCTGGCGTGTCTAATATAATGCCAGTTACATTCGTTAAACATTAAGTGGTCAATTGACAAATAAATACAGTTTACTAAAGTTATGATCTCTTCAGTAGATCCAACTATCATTGGGATAATAACATGGATATCCTTTATCAGGTAAATTACTTATTAAATACAGGCATGTACACGGTTTATCAAATGGTGGTACATCGACTTAACCTATTTTGGTTCAGTTGAAACCTGCTGTCTTCACACTATTAATAAACATTCATTTATAATTAGGTACAATAAATTTCATTAATGTTTATTTGACTTTATGAGGTTCAACGCCTCTTGAAAGTTCCTTTATTTATTCTTAATTCTTGTTAGTGTCAAGTTATGTTCACTTCTTAGTCTAAAAGAATAATATTATCACCATACTCCCTTTTATTTATATAATACCGCGATTTCCTGGGATTATACACTGACAAACTTGTACGCACTGCACATTTTTATCCTTATTTCACTTAATTCACTTTATAAATGTCTTTTAGACATTTGATTCGTAATTGTACTGAATCATACGTTACTCTCCGCACAGGTTAGGTAAAAATTTACTTTTATTTCGTCGAGAACTCTCGTCGTGTTTCCTCCGTTGATCATACAATAAGAATGACGCTTAACTTGGCGTCCCCTTGCTCGTCAAGCCTCGCTACAGGTAATTTGATTGGTTCTAATTCCGATGACACCTCACTGACAATTTCCTGTCGCGTGAGTCTTCGGGTCGGAGAGTACGAAAATATTCCCATTAATTTACACAAATATTTAAAAAGGCATTTAACTTTCTTATGGTACTTGGGAGTTCTAATTGACTAATCTCAATCGTTTTTAATTGTTCTCTAGATCAATTAGATACCCCTCAAGCCATAATTCTGTTAATGTTTGACACTTTTTATCTGGCCTATCTGACAATTTCACCACTTAGGCCTATTACATTTTTCAATTTAAACTATCTTACGTTCTATTATTAACAATTCAATTTCACAATTTAGGTTTATTGATGATTATTCAGTCTCTTTCTGTCCTTTAATCATATTATAAACCAGTCATCTGTATAACAACTCTAAAATCCGGCATAAACCTTGCTGTACAGGTAGCATTATGGTTTGGATTTACCTTATATTATTTATTGAAGGTATTTTAAGAATCAGTTACACTTCACTTCTGTTCTTAAAGGTCCCCTCCAACTTCTGGCTATCATGGGCTGACTTAATCAATACCCCTTCTTGTAATATTTGGTTACTGATATACTCAGTGTTTGGTACCTAGGCCTTAAATTTTATACTGTTCTAATCGTACAATACATTGTTTAAAACTGGTTACACTTCAGTCATTTGTTGGTGTCTTTGTCTAATTTATTATTTTACTATTATTGGTTTAGTCTGATACCCTGTATAACTTAACATTTAGTATCAGACTCTAAGCTCCTTTAGGCCTATTGCCACACAAGTTGGCTTTAACAGTGGTCTGTTCATTTCTATTTGATTACATTTGAATGTTGCTATTGGTTTATATAATTATCTTGTTGATTCATCCTCTTCGTTCACTTTATAAATATTATTATATATATAAACTTTCACAATTGAACTTACTTTCATTTATCTTTCCCAAACGTCCCTCCCACCATCAACCCCCACCACACACACCAGTCCATAACCGTTATACTGTTAAAATGACATTCAGTATTTAATCCCACTGAGGAAGAGGAACATCACCTCGAAACGTTTGGGAAAGATAAATGAAAGTGGTTTATATAGATTAACTGTAACAACCTTTAGTTGTTACCTTGGGTGGTTTTGACATAATTATTCTCTGAATTATACTCCTTTGGTACACCTATAGTTAAAACACTATATGGTTTTACAATTGTTCTTTTAACTCTTATTTATTTTTTAAATTGAGTGACCCTTCTCCTTTACAAGATAGTGATAGTAATTATGAAGGTATTACCATCATTTGATTGGTAATAGTATGTCACCTTGCTTTGTTAATACAATTAAACATCTTGCATCTGGTGTCAAGATACCAGTATGTCTAGTTTCTATTATCTTGTGATAAATTTAATCTATTTATAATTGGTTTACCTTATATAAGTGAAATAGAACCTTGCTGGTTCTATTGACACTAATTTCTCCTCTCCTTTATCTCATATTGTTACAGTTTTAGTAAGATTTGTTAGATAACATCAAAAAGTCTAACTTATTGTTTGTACTTATACTAATTGCAATACAATTCTACTGGTTCTACACTGATTCTGTGTTGGTACCACCTCTTTAACATTTAGGTTCATTACCCTCTAACAGAAATTATATTATTAGGCATTTAGTTACTTAACTCTCCTGTTTTAGGTGCATAATTCACATATAGTGAGGTTAAGAGTCCTATCCAGGTTTGGCAACAATGTGTTTGTTTTATACTGATTTCAATGTCTTTTCATTTCACATTATCATATGATTACTAATGTTATTTATGATTTTAGGTTTATTATACCCCTTTTGTCTCTATTACTTATTTTAAACAGTATTTATATTACACATCATTCGATAAGTAATATCCCTGCATTTTCTCTAGTTACAAGGCTGGTCTATATGAGTCATGATTGTTATTCTCCCAGATACACAGTTAATTTATACCTTTACTAATTTTATTTCACTCTCCTGACCTTTGTTTATTGTCTCATTTAATTACTTTATAAGCTTTCTTTGTCAGCATAGTTATTTACATTAGTTCATCTGGCATCATTATTACTCTGTCCTTTACTCTGGGCTTTCTTGTCATGATCTATTCATCTTGTCTTTTTATTGAGTTTATAAATATTTATTTTCTTTGTATGCATTTAGGTATTGGAATGATTGCTTTTTTAATTGTTGTTTTGTCTGGCCTAGGTTAAATTCGTTGCAGTCTTTGCATTTTGTTTTGTTGATTCCATTGTTTAAAGTATCATCATTGTTGGGAGAAAGTTGTTTAAAATGGGGACGGCAGGTCAAATGGGGACATTCAGTTTCTTACTGATTAGTGCTGCTTAGGGTGGCCAAATGTGGTACTACTACACCAGACTGTAAACCAGTTTGAGAGGAGTCGTGGATGCGTGTGCTTGTTATCGATTTTTTTACGAAATTTTCAAGTTTTTGTTGAAAACATATACGATTTCATCTACCTAGTGTGTTGGATCTTAACAAGCTACTTTTTTACATTCACTTTTGGTAAGTAAAGCATTGATTCTCCTAGTTTTAAGGTAGATTTTAACATATAATTTATTAAGTTATCTCGTATGCTTGTAAAAAGACGCCATGTTTTCTAGCGTTCGCCATGGCCTGCTCAAATGGGGACATTGAAATAGCCCAAAACGGGGACGTCCCGGTTTTGAATGCCACCGACCAATATTAAAATATTTTTATAATGCTTTAAGTACTAAACATATATAAGCTATTTTTTTGCTTACACATCTTTTAAATTGCTTTTAAAAGTTTATTTGTGAGTACCGGTACTGTTCATGTAAAAAAGACAAAATATAAAAAATAATTAAAATAGAAATGTAGCCTATACATCATAAAAAAATTCTTGGTAAAATAATTAACTGTAAACATTAAGTCAAATTGAGTTATTTATAAAACTAAGAGGTCTAGTTATTATCAGATTTCATGATGGGGCGCTACAAAAGGACGACTGACAGACAGAGCTGGTGCACTAAGGGCATGGCTGGAGCAATACAAGAAGTGTTGGAGGGTAAAATAGGCTACAGGAGGGCATCGAAGGCCTATAACGTTCCACAAACAACTCTAGAGAGGAAGGTAAAAGAGGCTCCACAGAAGGAGTTGTCTTCTGAAGCAGCTGCTGAAAAAAGGTTAGGCAGGTACAAAACTGTCTTTTCAGAAGTATAAGAGCGGGAGTTGGTAGAACATATTCAATTTTTAGAAGAGAGATTATTTGTTATTACGCTCTCAGATTTGAGAACTCTTGCTTTTGGTTTAGCTGAGATGAACTGTATTCCCCATGGGTTCAGCATGGAGAAAAAATGGCTGAGAAGGAATGGCTCTACGGCTTTTTAAAAAGGCATCCCACTTTAACTTTACGTGGCCCTGAAAGTACCTCAATGGCACGTGCAAAGGGTTTTAACCGTGTAGCAGTCAATAAATTCTTTGATTTGTTGAAGTCCATGCTCACAAACCATAAATTTTCACCAAACGAAATCTACAATGTAGATGAAACAGGCATCTTGACAGTCCCCAACAAACCGTCTAAGGTTCTTGCTCTTCGTGGTAAGAAACAAGTGGGCAGTTTGACATCAGCGGAACGAGGAGTGCTGGTTACAACGGAAATATGTATGAATGCTGCAGGCAATTATATGCCAACAATGTTTGTGTTTCCCAGAAAAAGAGAGAACCCCCTCTTAATGGATGATGCCCCTCCAGGATCATTTGCAGTGTATCACGAGAGTGGATGGATTAACAAGGAAACGTTTATTGTTTGGTTCCAGAGGTTCCTTGATTATGCTAACCCAGGACCCAACAAGCCGGTGTTATTGATTCTTGATGGCCACAACTCCCATGCCAAAAATTTAGAGCTAGTGAATCTTGCACGAGAAAACCATGTTGCCTTGCATGTTTCCCCCACATACAACACACCGCCCCCGGCTGCAGCCCCTGGATGTGTCTTTCATGGCACCACTAAGCACTTTTTATGAACAGGAGGTCAGGAAATGGCTGATCAACCACCCAGGACGCTGTGTTACAATTTTTCAAGTTTCAAAATTATTCAGAGACGCATTTTCAAGAGCAGCTACTGTTCAAACCGCATTGAAGGGGTTTGAAAAAACAGGAATTCATCCCTTTAACAGTCATGTATTCCCTGACCATCTATTTGCGCCTTCAGAGACTACTGAAAAACCACTTGATAACGATCCACAGCAGCAGGAAATGGTAGTAGCAGGGAAAGTTCAAACTGCAGAGCCCCAGCAAACCATCTCTTCAATGACGACGGTGAGGCCCCAAGCGTCTTTAACCTCTTGTGGAGCAACACTAGCTACGGAGTCACAACCCTCTACGTCGACTTGTGTAGCAACATTGGCTACAGAGCCCCGAGCCTCTATGTCGTCAGGAGGAGCAACACCCACTAGGCCTACAACTACAGAAACCCAGGCCTGCTCTTTATCTTTTAGGATTTCACCAAAAATATTAATGCCTCTTCCTAAAGAAACGGAACTTATAAAAAAAAGAAAAAATGAGAAGAGGAGAGGAAAAACTCCCATCTTAACTTCATCACCTTATAAAGCAGAACTGGAAGCAGAAGAACAAGTGAAAATTGAAAAAGAGAAAAACCAAAAACAGAATAAACCGAAGAGAGCTCTGTTTAAAAAATTCAGTGAACATAATGCTGTGAATCCTAAAGTTCATAAAGGGAAGAAAATGAAAGTTGAGGAAACCATGATTAGTTCCGATGAAGAACAGAATGCTGATGATGTCTGTATCTTCTGCAACGAGCTTTACACTGACTCCAAGGGGAAAGAAGGCTGGATACAGTGTGGTAGCTGTCGAGGTTGGGCACATGAAGCCTGTTCGAATGCTGAAGAAGGGGATGACATCTTCATTTGTGACTTTTGTGCGTGATTTCGGCCCTATTTTGTTGCTGTACAAACTAGAATGTTAGTAAAAAAAAAATGTTTCAAAGTGACAAAATGTATTTTAGTATGTTTTGTACTTGTCATAGCCTAGTTAATTTGATTTTTGACTTTTCAAAATGTTTTGTAATAAATTTCTCCAATATTTGACCATTTTACATTTTTTTATATGAGTACCCCATTTTAGCCAACCGGTTGTCCAAAACGGGGACATTGCACATTTTCAAGAAAACATTTTTTTTTATCAAAGTCAATATTTTTTAAACACAAAAACCATTATTTCTGACAGTCTAAAACCTACATAACGTAGAAATGTTTTTCAAAATTTTGTTTACAGAAAATTTAGTTTTTGATATGTTAAAATATGTTAGCGTCCCCATTTTGGACGACGTTCCCCTACGAGCCACTTAATATTTGTGTTTTTGCTTGTTTATTTTAATGTCGGTATTTTCAAACAGAGTAAATTTCGTGATGTTTATGTAAGTGAATGTGGTATACTTTTTGTGTTGTTACTAATATTATTAGTACTATTATTACTATTATTGTTATTTGGTTATGTTTCTTCTCAATCAGCTCTTAAGTCTGCCGTCTTCATTGTCTGGTTTACTTTTATTTTTTTTTGCATGAGACACTTTGGACTACGTTTGGTTCAACTGGTTCTCCTCTTGGGCATTTTAAAGTTTCTTTTTGAGTGGCAAGCATTCTTCAGCTTGTTTTCTTGTGTAATCTGGAGTTCTTCTGTTTCTTTTTATGTGTTTTTGAACCACGTATTGGAGATTTTGAGGTTTCTAAAATAGTTAAAAAGTTTCCCTGTTATTCTGTCAGGATTCATTCTTTCAACATGTCCGCAGAAAGTAATTCTTCTTTTTCTAATTACGTTTGTGATTTTCTTAACATGTGTGTACAGCTCCTTATTGTGGCGTCTTCTGTACTGTTTTCCATCTTTTATTGGCCAATCTGTTACAGTCCATCTTGTAATGTTTTCCATCTGTTTAAATTTTATTTTATATATTATTTTGCTTATGGTGTGTTTACTGCAATTATTTTCTTCGGCAATTTTGTATAATACAATTCTTTCTTATTTGTTTCCTGCGTGTGTGTGAGTGTGTGTGTGTGTGTAAGAAAAGTTCAGTAATTATTCAATATATTTTTGTATAAGTACAATTATATATTGTATATATTTACAATATAGTACATACTGCGTAAAGAATATAATAATTTGTAGACAATATAGTAGAATTTTATTACTGAAAAGAAGTAAAGACATTGATTTCAGGAGTCGCGGCACCGTGACAGTTGACAGATGAGTCTACAGCAGAGACTGCTATATAAATCAAGTCGTAGAGACAGACAGAAAAATACGGAGTGACAGCTGCAGGGGCTGGAGTATAGCAGACAGACAGAGGGTGGGGGGATGAGAACAAGTTTATTGTCAAACAGACAACACTGTCTTGTCATAACTAAGTTAGTGTTACTGGGGAAACTGTTTTGTCTTATTTAGTTTGAGTTGTTTCATAGTTTAGAGGTTGTTATCAAGTTTTTGAATAAATGACAAATTGCTGTAGACACAAACGCCGTGTCTAGTAACCAGACTTGTATTGTACAAGAAATATTGTAAACTTGGGTAAACTCGTGATAAAGTATATGAAATACCACTTGTGCCGACCAAATATATTTAATTCTTTTTTTCTGTTTTAATCTTTGGAAAGAATGGTTTCTAAGGACTTTCTCGCACTAAATTTTTTTGGATAAAACATCATAATTTATTTACTTTAATTAAATTTCGAAACAATGTTTTGCTTGGTAATCTCGTGACAACACTCCGCTATATTCGTGATATCACGACTTTACCTGAATTGAGGCAATCTCGTGATACGTTAGGCATACCCGTGACATATAAAATTATAAATAAAATAAAGCTAAAATCCTACGGTTAAAAACCATGAAAATTAAAAACGCCATTAATATTAAAGTCGTAAGGAGAAATCCAATCCAGGAAATAAAAACAATTGAAAATTTTAGTAGAAAACAATTTAGAAGATTTATATTTAATGGAATTCTTTTTCAGAAGTAAATGTCAAAAATCAAATAAATTTGTACATTACTAGGAAGCGTCTTTACTTGGACAACAACACAAAACATTTAAGGAACTACGGTCCGGAGATAAGGTCCTACAGCATATACGCCGTCCATAACCTATCAAAATATGTACCATCGTATTCAGTATGTATTAACCGACAATTTAAGACTAAATTTTATACTTAATTTAGTGAATTACGATTATGGTAGAATCAAAATGCACGTCCTATTAACATATACAGACATATAAGAAACATTCCTTACCTTTTACTTCAAAACGTTGCAAAACAATGTGTCGCACTGGTGCCTACGATATCTCAAACTAAAATTAGAATACGCTGCGCTCAACTGGCGAAACTAGGAATTTATGGAAGGATTGGTTAATCCGTGATAAAATTCACAAAACGTATCACGAGATTGCCTCTATCACGAGTATATAATGTGAAAAGACAAACTTTTTTTCCCTTTAACCGATTAAGTAGGAACAAAGTCAATGTGATCGCCTGTGACTTTACCCATGTAAACTAATAGGGGTTCTGAGATGTCCGTTACATTGAAAGTCCATTGTAACTGTATATAGCAAGTAGGCCTCATATAATATGGATGTGGCTCATTTAAAATATGTCAGTAAAATAGAAACTATTTATTTTACTGTATTTATGTATAAAATAAATAAATAAGAGTAGAGCGATACAACAATAAAAAACAGTTACATCTTGTACAAAATACTGTATACACAATTGTATTAACAACTTAGTCCATTGTAAAGAAAATATTATTTTTTTAAACAAATAGCTATAATTATGGCAAAAACTTTGTCCAGTTTTATAGTTTTTCAATAGAAGATAGTTGTTATGTGTCAGAATCACTTTCCATATATGTTGGCGTTAAAAAATACTAATTTTCGATTCTGATTGATTAGAATTAATTTATTTAATTCAATAACTCACGAAAGTTTCTCAAATGACCATAACTAGGTGATATGTTTTTATTTTTTGTTTGCTGAACATGCTGAGTGACCAACGCCCAAATGGTATTTTAGCTTACATTCTCCAGCGTTACTAAGCGCCATTTTTGTGTCTGATTGTCTTTAATTTTTCAGTATTCCACGTTTCCTGCAGTTGTCCGTTATAACGGGGGATTACTATAACTCCAAACTGTGAGAGAGCTGTGCGAGAATTTTTCGAAAACATGACAAGCTCAGTAAAGTTTGAACAACGGGTGTAGCAAGAGATAGAGTCACAAAAGGGCTTAGATAGGGCTGCTGTATTGCACCAACACTGTTTAAGTTCTCTCCAGAAATGTTAGAAGAGTGGAAGGAAAAATATTGATCAAAGGGGGTACAGTGGTTGGAGAAGACAGACTTTACAGTCTGCATTTTGCAGATAACCTAGTGATCCTAGCTGATGATAAAAATTATATAAACTACGAAAAATATGATACGAAAAATAGATAAAGAATATATAATAACTGGGAACTAACAATACATTTATCTAAGACGAAATACCTAGTAACAGGAATCTCAGGGAGCAACGCAATGCTTAGGGAAATACGACTGAACATGGAGATTCTTATAAATATTGCATCGAAATTACGTGACGCACTTGAAAAGTCAACAGGTGCGGTTAAGTAAAAATTCTACACGTTTCTCGGGCAGCCCAGTGTTGCAGTGTCTCTGTCAATGTCGTGTAGAAGAGTACCTTCCAGACTGTTGGAGTACCTTCGCAAATTATGCTGGTACACCACCAAAATAATGGAAAATTATTGTGGAACACCTGCACGACCTAAATAAGCAACAGCGGCCCGTTTAGAAGTTACTTGCATCTGGCGAGAATAATAAGGAGTTTAGTGCTGATCAAGTTATTGTGGAAAGTGATTACTGTGTTATAATTAGTACAGAACTCTTAATAGTAGATATTATTATTGCGTGTGGACAAATGTAACTTGAATTACTGTATGAGATTACCTTGTTGATTTCTCATTGTTATTTGTGACTCATTAAAGTTGGTAATTAGTGACGTCATTGGTGTCTGTAGTTTGGTAATTAGTGACGTCATTGGTGTCTGTAGTTTGTTTGCACTGTACAACACGACGATCCGTGAAGTCATCCTAACATATTTTGATGTAATAATAAACAATAAAAAACAATAAACAATAAATGGTCACAGTACAAGGAGGAAATCGCTAGCTGAGGCCATCAAGGAAATGCTGTTATAGGCTACGTCAAATAAATGGGATACTCTAGAGTTGTTGGAACACCAAAATAAGGATCTAAAAAACCATCGTAGAACTTGTGATATATACTGCGCTGAATTATGAGTAAATATTAAAAAAAGATGTATGCTATGAGAATGAACTACTGGCGTATATGCTGATAGAATAAGGAGTTTAGAAATAAGAAGGTGCATGAGAATCAATGTTGATATTGTTACGACAGTCTCACGGATCGTCGTATTGTACAGTGGAAATAAAATACAGACGCCAACGAAATCACTAATTGCCAGCTTTAATTAGTCGAAAATAACAATTTGCAATCACCAAGGTACTCTCATACAATAATTCAAGTTACATTTGTCCACACGCAATAATAATGTCCACTAACAGAGTTCCGCAATAGTTATAACAGAATAATAACTTTCCTCTAATTAGCAACAATCACTTGATCCGTACTCTACTATTTCGCGAGATGTAATTAACTTCTACAGCCGGTCGCTGTTACTTATGTAGGTCCCGCAGATGATCCAGAATAATTTTCCATACTACTGGCGGCATGCCAACGTAATCTTCGTGGTTTAGATTGCTCGAACAGTCTCGAATCTGTGTGGACGGCCTTGACACAGACGCCGCACACTGGTATAGTCGAGAAACGTGTAGAACGTTTACGTAACTGCACCTGCCGAGGGTGTTGCGTAATTGGCGTAGCAATGTACTTGAAACCATCGTGTGTAAGAGTCTGAGGTAGTATGGCCATGTGCAGAGGACGTACGCCGAGAGGTGCCTTAACGAATAACTGAATTGACTCCCCTACACGGAAGCAAAAGAGGTAAACAGAGGAATAGTTGGAGCACAGAAGTGAACATTGCTTTAGAAAACAGAGGACTGGAGTATGGCAAATGGACGGGCCGCAGGCATTGGAAGCTGGGATGCGAGACGTTGAAAACAACACTTGCTTTGATAATGACTGCACCCATGGAAGCAGAAAGCCTTATATTTTGTTTGTAAAACTTAATACTCAAAAAATAAAAAAAATATGTATAAAACTATCAAAGTTAAATGCAAAAGTTGGTTTATTGCTTCGTTTTAAGTGAGAAGATGCGCACATTTACGTATATTTGTAACCACCAGACAGATTGTCTGTTTGCCCGTCTCTATAAAAGAATGTAAATCAAATTGTTACTATGTAATGACAATTGCAATGAAACGTTTATGGCTGTGTAATACAATAATGCCTGAATTAATGTTTATACGTCTGTATATTCCACAGTAAAACTGTTTCAGTGAAAATATCCATGCCTTTTATGTCTACTTGTGGAAACTCTATTGCAATTAGTACAACATAACTAAAGTGGAAATAAGGTCCAAAGCCATGGAGTCTGTGACGTCGTCAATCTCGTCTGTGCCTACAGAATCATTATTCAGATGTGTACACTGTGAAGTGGCAGTGGGAACCCAAGCCACGGCATCTGTCGTAGAGGTGAGCATATTTACAGCTGACTTTATTGCGCGTACATTGTCATACGTAAACAGCTGCAGAATTCCACGATGTTAAATTTACATTTATATGAAAAAACGAGTCACAGTATGAGTGCGCGCGCGCATACACGCACACAGAGCTTTTGTCAAAGCGATAAGCGTCCTCATCCGCAGCAGCGGTGGAACTGTTGTTCATAGCTCATTGACAATAATAATATAATAATAGTAATAATAATAATAATAATAATAATAATAAAAAAAATAATAATAATTTTGATTGAAACATGTAATAGTTATATTATTTTGGTTTGTAACATTGATCATGTACTGTGCAGTAGAAAATATATAAAATTAATAATTTTGGTAAATATTTTTCATAAATATTGAACACGACAATTTTAAATTGTACCTGGGTTTGGTCGATTCAGCAGTTTTATCTTATGTTACATATGGAGCTCAACGTGGGTGCTCAGCAAAAGGAATTAATTAAAGTTAAGATCCACTTCAAAAAGGAAAGGATAAAATTAAAGTTAAGAGTTCGACCTTTAGCGAATCCCCTTAATGTGTGATGAAAAACAGGCGATTAAACCTATATAAACAAAGAAGAAGAAGAAGAAGAAGAAGAAGAAGGAGGAGGAGGAGGAGGAGGAGGAGGAGGAGGAGGAGGAGGAGAAGAAGAAGAAGAAGAAGAAGAAGAAGAAGAAGAAGAAGAAGAAGAAGAAGAAGGAGGAGGAGGAGGAGGAGTAGAAGTAGGATGAGGAGGATGAGCAGGAGGATGAGGAGGAGGAGGAGAAGAAGAAGAAGAAGAAGAAGAAGAAGAAGAAGAAGAAGAAGAAGAAGAAGAAGAAGAAGAAGAAGAAGAAGAAGAAGAAGAAGAATTCCATAACAGTAAACACACAATATTATGAGTATCCAGCACACTCATTCGTCGTCATTCTTCTATCGATAGGCTTATTGCCATTCTTTAATGATGTGCAGAAACACGTCAATAACATAGACTAGACTGATGCATCGTAAAGAATTAGTTACTACTGGTAATTGTTGCTTTGATGCCGAATGCCATCCTTCTGAGCGACGGAGGTTTAGCCCATTCTTATAGCCATCCGTCAGTGGCGGCTCGCGGTCTACACTGTGACGGACCTATTATAATTTGGGGGGGGGCACTACAGATTATTCCAAGTCAGGTCCGTCATCACCTGATGAATACTCACTATTCATTGTTTTGCACATTTACGTATATTTGTAACCACCAGACAGATTGTCTGTTTGCCCGTCTCTATAACAGAATGTAAATCAAATGGTTACTATGTAATGACAATTGCATCTCCAATCCGCGGACAAATCAACAGACAAGCAGAGAATCTGCGACGGCGCGCAACATAAGCTTATTGTCTGTCACTGAAGACAACTGATTTACATTTATATTGGGAAGTGAGTAGCTATTGACGCACGCACACTCACACAAACAAAATATAGCCTATTGCAGTCTTTGTATTGTTGTTCCCGTTTCCAGGCACGGAATATCCATCTCGCTTTTAGCGATTGGTGTTTATCTACCTCACTACAGTAAGTGGGGTAATAATAAATCTTTTAAAAATATATAAACAGTTGGTACGTTTCACAGATTTTATTTAACTTTGACAGCTGTTTCGACCTCGTAATTCATTTTCAAAGAGATGAATGAAGACTAAACACAGGATGTAAGGTGGACATCTGTTTAGGGCATGTGTTGTGGGAACATATGCGAGGGGTGAAGATGGGGAGGGCGTTGCAGGAGCTAAGAGAAGGAAAATACAGCCAATACAGGTTTTGTAGATCATTGCTTACAACACAATCACTTCATAGATACAATAAACATAACACTTCTGTACAACATACAAAAAGGTAAAAAAATGGATTTGTTAGAAATTCTAGAAATTAAAAAAGCAATAAAAAATAACAAAAATTTAACAAATGAACAAACTGAATTCTGTGTATCCCGTTTAGTGAAAGCTGTTATTTAGTTTAGTTAATTATATATTTTGCATTCAGATTATATTTAGTTTAGTTAATTTTATATTTTGCATTCAGATTATACTGTACTTAGTTTTTACAGACACTTGACCTTCTCTTAGCTCTTGCAACCTCCTCCCCATCTTCACCCCTCGCACTTGTTCCCACAACACATGCCCTAAACAGATGTCCATCTTACATCCTGTGTTTAGTCTTCATTCATCTCTTTGACAATGACTTAAGAGGTCGAAACAGCTGTCAGAGTTAAATAAAATCTGTGAAACGTACCAAGTGTTTATATATTTTTAAAAACCTATGTATTATTATGTTTCACCAAGTGCCCAACGAGTCATCAATTAATATCGTAATAATAATTATGTAACTCGCTTAAGGGGACAGGCAAGCAAAACAGTTTTTGTTTTCAGATTTCCGTTTTTAACACTAATTAAAAGTTGAGGTTTTTCTGAATGTACTGATGTGCACAACTTATTATTCTATACAGAAATTGCGTCGAAATATATTTTTGAAAATATTATGCACCTCACTATTTTGACGGCTGCCGTCAGTATGTGCCATTTACTTTCACAAAATGTCTACTGATGAAAGACCAACTCATGGCTTGTGCCCCCGCCTTTAATAATTCTTGGTGTCGGTTGAACAAAGCTGTTGCCATAGGAGACAAAAACAGCCACAAGAACAATATTCCAGAAATCATAATGACGAAAATGAAACAAATTTTCAAAGATCTTAGTAATCCAGAATTACATAAACAGTGCCTGCGTGTAAACACTCAAAACGCGAATGAAAGTGAAAATAAATTGATTTGGACACGTCTTCTAAAAATGTATTTGTATCAAAGAATACTTTTGAATTTGGTGCGTTTGATGCAATAGCATCCTTCAGTGATGGAATCAGTATCAAGTGTGATGTGTTAAGTTCTGTGGGTATTATACATGGGAAAAACACTGTTCAACTAATGAAATATTTTGACAGGGAGCGCGTTCGTGATGCAGAAAATTCCATCAATAAATATAAGCGGTAAGGTAGTATAAATCACGACTTAGGGCTCAGACGTTTGGACTACTAATGAACAAAATTAATGACAGCAGAGATGGACTTTTGGAGCCGTTAGGCAAAAGTATCCAGACGTGAGAAAATTAGAAATGAAGTCATTAAAGACAGAATGAATGTAAAAAATTCAATTGTTAATTTTATCCAAACAAAAAAATTTGCAATGGTATGGACACACGAAAAGAATGGCACAGGAAAGATTGCCAAGGAGAGTTATGGAATGGACCCCAACAGAAGAAGGAACAGAAGAAGACCATCTATCACCTGGATAGAAGAAATTCAGATTATATTGAGGGAAAGAGAAATTAAAAATCTTTGGATGGACAAGCAGCAGTGGAAGATTAGAATTCAATCAATTCTGTAATCTTTGGTTCCGGAAAATTCGTAAACATTGTACAGCCGGAATAATAATAATAACTAGTATACAAAAGATAAAGAAAAAGGAAATTGGAGGAAGAATTTGAAGAACTACCTTCCTGTGATGCTGGAATGTATTAAAATTAAGTTTATTTTCACACGTTTTTAGTTTTTATTTGATTACCGATTATATACGTAGTTTTTCAATACGTGAGGAACATTTTCTCACCAACTACTACACCAGTCATTGTGTTTCCATGCAGTATTCACAGTATGTAAATATACATACTGAGTTTTTTTTTCTGTAACGTTAAATGCAAATTTAAACATTACAAAAATAGTTTTTATAAAAATTCAGTAACTTTTAAGGGCTGAATGGGAAAACAATTTTGTTTCCCATGTACATTGTTAAAAAAAACTAAGCTACTGTGAAAATTTCTACTGAAACTGCTGTAGTTTTTTTTTAGAAAATGCTCCTTATGCTAACGTGTTGGAAGACAGAGATTCCGTATCCCCTTAAAATATTGCTGTTACTTTTCAAAAAGGGAAAGATCCGGTAGGGTTGGCCGGTATTAATTGTAAAATTTACCAAAACTTTATGCAGACACGGATTACGATCCGAAAAGGGTAACATTAGATTCGCCAGTAGTTTTTCTTACTTCTAAAAGTGCTGTGTCATTCTTACAATTATTCCCACTTCAACAAAAGTCGTTTCAGATAATCGCGAGATGCTTAAAGACCGAGCCCACGTTTTAAGCCTGAAAACTCTCACGCCGTAAAGCTGCTCTCAATTTCGCCGAACCGTCAGCTGATGTAAGCGTTTAACGAATAACAGTTGTGCCAACTTTTAAATGGGATTTGTAATTGGTTTGAAAACTTTGGCATTTAAGTGGAGTATTCGTGAAGATTATCGACTTGCGGTTTTCAACGAAAATACGCGTATATACATTACGAGATTGTCTAAACGCAAGACGAATTATTTATCATTCGTATTTTTTCTTTTTCTTAGTTGGTGTTTATTATATTTTGTGTCATATCTGCTGATACCAGACGTAAACAATTCTGTAAGCAGTAAACAAGATAATAATATCCTGAAGCCAATGGACCCATATAATAATATTAAACGTTAAAAAAAATTAGCAAATTGTAAGGCGGGTGGTCTCAGTTATAATATTCGAATTTTACAAACACAAGGGTTGTGCTGCTGTCCTGGGATCCAGTCAGGGTCATGACTAGGTCTGCCAGCCCTCTCCCATCGCTGGGAACAAACAAGAAGAAGAAGAAGAAGAAGAAGAAGAAGAAGAAGAAGAAGAAGAAGAAGAAGAAGAACAGCAACAACAACAACAACAACAACAGCAACAACAGCAACAACAACAACAACGACAACGACAACGACGACGACGACGACGACGACAACAATAATAATAATAAACTTCAGAAGGTTAGAAATTAAGAAGTAATGATGAAATATATCAAAGTATAGAAAATATAACAGAAACAGTGAGAAAAAGAATACTAGTATTTTTTGGACATTTATATAGAATGGTCGACAATAGGTTAAAAAACAGATCTTCAAATATCTGTAAGGAAAGAAGTCAACATCAAGTTGGATTAAAGAAGTCAAAAAGGATTTAGAACAAAAATAATATAAATGAAGAAGAAGCAATTGAAAGGGAAGTTTTCGGGCAAAAGTGTTAAAAATGGAAGGAGTCCAGGGTGGGAGAGAGAAAAACGCAGGTTCAAAGTGGACTGAAGACAGGAAGAAGGGACATAGTGAAAAGATGAAAGAATATTGGAGAAAAAGTAAAGAACAAAGAATAAAGGATTGAAATTGGCATGTGGTCCTCAGATGGCCAATACAAAAGAATAATAATATTAATAATAATAATAATAAAAATAAAAATAATGTTGTTAAAGTGATCTTGCAAATACTGTGGATTACAAATATCCAGACCAAGGTAATGGCTTTTCGTGTAACTGATCCCGTACGGGCAAAGATTTTTAAAGATGGTAGTGCCCTGGAACAAGTCAGCAATTTTTAACACCTGGGCTGCAGTGTGCCTTATAATACCAGCAACGACGTTGTGAATAAGTTGCATAAGTTCAACCTTATGTGCGGGTCCATCAGGCACACTCTTAAGTCAGCAAGTAAAGGAACACGCCTAAAATTCTACAAGGTAATGGCCCTTCCCACACTTCTTTATGGGTCTGTGAATTGGACATTAACGAAAGGCGAGACCAGTCGTATCCAAGCGGCTAAAATGTGATTTCTTACGCACGTAACAGGATATACTCTTCATGATCACATAAGAAACACAGATATACGGGAGGAACTTAATATTATGAGTATACTCGACATGATTGCCCAGTAACGGCTGAATTGGTGGGAACATCCTTGGGAATGGATGACTGCCGCATCCCCAAACAATTATGTAACTATAACCGAAAGGACGGAACGATGTGGGACGTCCGAGGAAGCGCTGGAGTGACTAGCTCTAGACTCTTTGACTGTTTGAGACCGGAACACGCCATCCTGTGTTTAATCCTTGCAGTTGATGATGATGATGAATAATAATACCAGTTTGGCATGCCTCGGATAGATCACACACACACACACACACACACACACACACACACACACACACACACACACACACACACACACACACACACACACACACACACACACACACACACACACACACACACACACACACACACACACACACACACACACACACACACACACACACACACACACACACACACACACACACACACACACACACACACACACACACACACACACACACACACACACACACACACACACACACACACACACACACACACACACACAGAGAGAGAACTTCCTCTCGTTGGCGTGGCTCGCTAACGGACATGGTTACTAGATGGTAGATGGTATATTTCTCTTTATACTATATATACTAGATGCTATATATTCTCTCTGGAGGTGGTGGAATGTGAGTGTGCTGAACACCACTGACTGTGATGAACAGACGTGACAACAGGGCTACTGCTTGAATAGAAAAGACGAAGAATAAATGAACTATCAAAATAATTTTATCTCTAAGTTAATAATAATTACTTGTTATATGCATGTGTTGTCTATGCGTATTTTAGTCCGAACCGGTCTATAAAGGCCATTACGATTGTCTTTGATTCAGATTGTTACAGATGTATTCTTTTCTTATTTTATGTGAGATGTATCAGCTAGCTGCAGATCGTCTTCTGAAGTGGCAAATACAGCTTGGTCATTCCCGAAGAGAATGGTTTTCAAGCTTTTATTTCGTGTGATTTTAATACCGTCGGGGGATTGTTTTTTCCATTTTTTGAGGAGAATAAGACCCACATAAAATTTTATAAAACAATGGCACTACTGTATGGTTCTGAAACTTGGGTTTAAAGAAAAAATATGTACAGAAGATACAAACAGCTGAAAAAATTTTTTTGAGATTAGTTAAAAGGTGTAATAGACGAAATCATATAAGAAATGAATAGATAAGAAGTGATTTTGATATTTTTGCAGTTAATGAAAGGATTAAAGAATACAGAAAAAATGGATTTAACACATCAATAGAATGGAAGAAAGTAGAATACAAAAGATGGCGAAAGATAACAACCCTAGAGGTAGAAGAAAAGTTGGTAGACCTAAGAATAGGTGGACTGTAGAATAGGAATAGGCCGCTAAAGCCTGAAAACCGTTAAGAAGAAGAAGAAGAAGAAGAAGAAGAAGAAGAAGAAGAAGAAGAAGAAGAAGAAGAAGAAGAAGAAGAAGAAGATTAAATGGAATTCATCAATTTTCAGCACACCGATTAATGTTTTATATTTGAATACATGGCTTGAACAGCGTACTATATCTGTTAATTGTTTAGTCTAAACGTAATAAAATTCTTTGAAACGAACTTTAGGCACGTGTAGTAGAGCAGTGTAGTAGTCGTCACGCTGGTCACCATATCCTGCGTCAATAATCGGATACCGAAAGATCCGATTGTTGGATGCCGATTGTCCGGACACCCGATTAATCGGATCCGTTAAATCTGCAGTACGTAATTAAAAACCGTAGTAAACAGTCTTATAATGTCCATATACTTTTGTTTAGCTTCAAAAGAAATTTTGTATATATATAGCAACAGAACACAAGGATGGAAGTTCATATAATAGGGATACTAATGCTATAACACATTTTCTGACGGCCATAGACATGTTAAAAATTGATTTTGCTCTTTTCCTTGTAAAGTCGTCATAAGTTTTGAACCAAGCTATGTTTAAAAAAGTATGTTATGTCAAAAGGTTTATAATTTTGTACTCTTTTATGTCATTTGAAATATTTGTGTGTAAGTGCGCTGGTGCGCGTGTGATTTACATTTTATTTAATAACTTCGTTGAAAATTAACATTTCGTTCTGAATTCTGAAACTTGGACAGGGTATTCTCATGGTTATAAGCTACGTTTTCCATATACTCAATTCTCCACAACTATAATTTTTATGTTTTTTTTTTTAAAATGAAATCAGTCTTCTTTTATTTTTGTTATTTCCTACAAAGTAATAAAATTTGTAGATTAAATCTACACAGGCCTTTGCAGAATCGGACAGGGTTTCAGCCTGATGTCTGGCTATCACTAAGAAAATCTATGACGTTGCCCGATTTTCCTCCAATCAGAAGGTCTAAAATTTATTTGAGACGGTCGCTTTCAGCGGCCGGACCGTCCAGTTCTTTCCGAAGTCTTGCCATAGAAAGACGTACTCGCTGTCACGAGATTTTCGTGACAAGACAAGTCGCTTTCCATAATACTTAGAAGTTGGTTCAGTGTTCGAATTCCTCGTAACCATTGCCATAATAGAACTCCAATAATATTTCAATAGATAAATTTCTTGTGCTTTTTTGCGTAGATTGGAAGATTTCCGGAGTAGGACAGAATATCTACCGAGATATTCTGAGAGTTAAAGCGACAACACTTTAAAAAGCTGGATTTGAGTAGGTACGCCTAATACACGATCTATTTTTACCCAGTTTTGATCCCTGATATTAAGAGTATTCAAGTTATAAACAATAACAGTTTCATATCGCAGTGCGTGTGTTCGCCGGGACGTAGATTTTAAACGGGGTGATTTTCGGTAGGCCGACGTGCAGACGAGAAGCGAGCAGAGCGCCTGGTGTATACGCAAACAATTGAAATTCTACGTACAAGTAACGTATATGTAAAAAAAAGCCAATAGACTCATTTATTGAAAGACAGTTATTTATTAAACAATTTTATATTATAAAGCCATAAGACAATATAAAATTTTATTGTGTTAATGAATACAAAATTTAATTTTCCTATCGCCAGATATAGACTCTGTTGTAGTAATTTTAAAAATACTATCTATGCTGTCATAATTTGTATTGTTGCAATATATATTGTACTGATACATTTTCTTAGTATATTTGTTTCTGTCTGCTATAGTAATTGCCCCTTTATTTGGGCGATCAGTACGCGTTGTCTATATTATTTTAGTACTTGAATAATTTTTGAAATGTTGTTTATGTTAAACATATGATTATGAAAAACTCTATCTCAGGGTAGACAATTAATATTTCGATTTATATTATTGAATATTGGTAATGATTAATTACTTTCTTTAGTCAGTACCAAATAACTCCTGTTAACAAAATTTGAAGAAATAATATTAAGATAATATACCGTGGACATGAGAATTGTTCAAATCTCAGCTTTTCAAAACTGCAACGGGTTCAAGTCTTGTACTCTTGTAGTTCCTTTACCATTTGTCACCAGCATAGATGTCGCTCTTAATAGGATTATTTTGTTTATAAAATTAGTTCCAATGTTTACTAGTAAAATTTTCTGTTATTTTTATTCTTTATTAAACTTTTTTTAATTCCAATATTTTATACACTTCGTTACAAATTCAAAGTAAATTATTTTTCTTTAGCTTATTGATCCAAGATAGATTACAATATTAATTCTTTTCTTTATATTATTTATACCAATTGAGTTACTTTAACTGTCACAGAGATGTGTATAAGATGAAAAATTGAATTAGACTTATTTACAGAATCTTCCTGTCTGATGTGTGTTCTATTAAAATACAAAATTAAACTTTTTTACAGGATTTTTCTTTTTGAAGTGTAATTTATTAAATAGAAATTTAGAATAAACAAATTTTCTTTCATTCCAACACAATTCAATTATAACAATTTACATTTGCCATCTTGATACTTCACTAAATTTGTCACATATTTTCATCATATTACTCTTAAAAACATATATAATTTTACTAAGTATTATTAAATACATTTATATGATTTTTACATTTTTCATTCTAATTTGTATCTATTATATTATAATCTTATTACCCTTTAGTTTTATTTTAATGTTTATTTTAATTTTATTATAATAATTGTCAACATATAATTTCTTCATGCTGTTCTATATCATACAGTTCCAATACTTGAGTTTACCTCTATGTTTGTCATGAATAATTAATCAGTTTTTGTTTATAATTCTACCATATGTTCAAAATATTATTAAATTTATACCTTTGATTTTTCTGAAATTATTATTTTATTCTTATGTACTGTTGTTCATTTTTACAGCAGTACATAATACCTTCCCTTATTTCATAATCTCTGACATAATTTGATAAGAGGTTTTGTAATAATTAACTTCTTATCACGACCATTGTCTAACATTAACATTGATAATATCTGATTAACTAACTAACTATATATAACAAAGTTCTTTAAACAAACTGGTTTTCCATTACATAACAAATATGGTTTAGCATTACTACGAATCATAGTATCTTATACACTCATTAATTAATTAAAATAACATTAGTTAAACCAACTGGCTTTACATAAACATAACAAATATGATTTAACAAGTGTGCCTAATTTCATGGCTAAAAAACTTAAAAACATGAATACATTTGTTTTTTCTTTCTTCTATTTTCACCTTCCCAATCCTGGTTATAAAGTCCATTTGTTGTTTATTTTAGAATTAACACTGTTTTAGTTATTACTTGATTTATAAGGGCGAAGCTGATTAATATTATAGGTCCCTTTAATTTTTCCATCCTGGTATTTGATTACTACGGTATTTTTATTGTTCACCGTGTCAATTATATATGGGCCTACATAACATAAGAATAATTTTTTCATCAACTTCTCCTTACTGCTGGGAAGTTGTCTGTTACGAACAAGTACTAATTCTCCTATTTGATAGTTAACTTGCTTATACCGCTTCTTGTATTGTCGTCTGGCTCTTTCCTCTGCCTTCACTTTCAACCGACTTTCCATAATAACTTGGATGTCCTTCTGTGGTTGAGTGAACCACGTAAAGTTCGACTAAATTTTCGATAATTCTGGGTGGGCGTTTTTTATGCATTGCCTCATATGGCGTCACCTCGGTACTGTCGTGTTTTGCTAAATTTATAAACTCTTCCGCTTTACTAATATATTCAATCCACTTATCATGTTGATCATGGCGGTATGTGCGAAATAGACGACCCCAGCTCTTTGAGCATTCTTTCTCTTTGACCCCAGCCATGCTCTTTGAGCATTCTTTCGGCCGGGTTACTATATGGATGATATACAGATGTTTTATATGTCCTAATTTTTATTGCTCTCATCGCATTCTGCCATTTGACACCTTTAAATTGTGTTCCATGATCTGATATGATACTACTAGGCAACCCTACCTCCTTTATATAATTTTCTTTAATTATTTTTACTATAGTCTTTGTATTAGCCTTGGTGATGGGATATAATTTTGTAAACCTAGTGAAACTGTCTAACATAATTAGTATATACTTACTACGTCTCCTACCACTAGTTGGGAATGGTCCACAGATGTCAATAAAAACTTGCTCTAACGCTCTCAATGCTTGATTGTTTATCCACCTTCCCTCATATCTGACATTGGCTAATTTGACTTTTTGACAAATATCACATGTTTCTATGGATCGAATTACCTTCTTTTCTAATTTATTTATGTAAAAGTGTTCCTTGAGTGCTGATATTACTTTCTTCTGTCCTTGGTGTTTATATCTCTCATGATAATCAACAATTAATTTATGACATACCTCTTCTGGCACTAATATTTTCCAATCAATACTTCTTTTGCCGGTGTTCCTAAACATTACTCCTTCATGAATTATATAATGTGATGTAGTGTTGAAGGTAGTTTCCATCCTTTTCCTCAACTTCTGTATTGTTCTCAATGCTTGATTGTTTATCCACCTTCCCTCATATCTGACATTGGCTAATTTGACTTTTTGACAAATATCACATGTTTCTATTGATCGACTTACCTTCTTTTATAATTTACTTATGTAAAAGTGTTCCCTGCTTGCCTGCGTAATATCCGTTGGCTGTAATTTCTTTATTTCTTCTACAATTAGTTTTAATTCTTCTTTGTTCCTAAAGCATGCTAAAATTTTATGTGCTTCTTTGGCAATTATTTCTTCTTGATACCCTACTCGGGATAATATATCAGCTACTATATTTTTACTGCCCGGTAGGTACTCCCATTTTATACGATATTCTTGTAACTGGAGCATCCATCTTGTGAGCCTTCTATGGGACATCTTACAGTTAAAAAAAAAATGTTATCGCTTGATGATCGGTTCGTCCTACTACATCACTGTTTAATAAGTATGTCCGGAATTTTGTCATCGCAAAAACTACACTCAATGTTCTTTTTTCAGTTATGGTATAATTAAATTCTGCTTTAATGAGTGTCCTGCTTGCAAAAGCTATCACCTTTGGTTCTCCCTTTTCATTTTCTTGATATAGTACCGATCCCAAACTTACTCCACTGGCATCACAATTTAAATAAAAAACCTTACTAAAATCTGGGTGACTTAACATGACACACTGTAAAAACCTATGTTTCACTTCATTGAAGACTTCCTCATCTTTTTCAGTCCACTTCCATTTATTCTTCTTACAAATGCTAATAATGATGTGTTAAGTCTGAATAATTACTTTGGAAGTTTCTATAATAATTACAGAGACCTACGAAACTTTGTAATTCTTTTACATTTTTTGGATATGGGAAATTCTGTATTGATTGTATTATATCAGGATCCGCAGATATGCCTGTATTCGATACTATAAACCCTAAAAATTTAATTTTGCTGGCTATGAATGTTGATTTGTCTAATTTGAGTGTAATTCCATGTTCCCCCAATCTGGTAAGTACCTTATCAATCCGATTACAATGCTCTTCCCAACTGCTTGATGCAATTACTAAATCATCGACGTACACCGTAGTAAATTCTAAAATCTCCTTGCATAATACTGCGTCAAGACATTCGATAAATATAGCCACACTATTGACCAGCCCAAAAGGTAGTCGTTTGAATTGTTAATTTCTACCGTTTTTACTATGAAACTCACATATTTCCTGCTTTCTGGATGCAACTCTACTTGCCAATATCCAGATACAGCATCCCAACTACTAGAAAACTGTACGTTATTAAAACGTTTTAAAATTTCTCTTATGTTCTCGGGCGACGTTTTATCAGCAATTATCATTTGATTAATTTGACGTGGATCCAAACAAAATCTTAAGGACTTATCCTTCTTGGGAATTACTACTAACGGGCTAGTGTGTTCTGACTGACTTATTTCAATTATATCTTTACTAAGCATTTTGTCGATTTCTTCTTGTACTTGCTCTTTTAATTTGTAGGGTATTGGATATGACCTTTTGTTGAATGTCACATTCTCTCTTATGGGTAACTTACACTGCACTCATATTATCTGGCCAGGTTTATTTGAAAATACTTTATAATGTTTCGAATAAATTTTCATTAATTGATTTATTTGTTCTTTGGTTGGTTGACTGTTGTGACTACAGAATTGTTTGATCCCTTGCATTTTCTCCTCCCACACTGGGTCTTTTACAGTTAATGTCTGTGTTGACTTTCTATTGATTGGACTATCCTCACATGGGTATTCAAATCTATCCCTTAATTTGGTTGAATTGACCATTTTCATTACTCCTTCATTTCTATTAATAATTTTGATAGGTACCTTTTGCTTATCGTAGTAAATACCACCTGATTTGTTTCTAAATCTATAATTGTTTCATACTTCCGCAGGTTATCGCATCCGACTAGTATTTCTGTTTCTATATTTTGGTATACTACAAATATTAATGGTATCACCCTTCCATTGAACTGGACAGTCATCATTATTTGTTTGCGAGCAGTTCGGTTGGCTCGTCCTGTTACACCCACTATAGTGATTTTGCTCACAGGTAATTCATATATTCTATTTGCCCTTCCTTCAGATGAAGTGATTCTCTTTTCCATTTCCTTTAACTCGTGGTATTTGGTCATACTCATCAACGATATTTCTGCACCGGTATCAATAATAAAATTCTGATTGGTCTCACCATATTGACCTGTAATAGATACTACATCACTTTCGGTTACATTTTTATTACTCCTCTCATTGTCCATGAAATCTTGGCCTAAACTGAATTATCCAATACAGTGATCGGTTATCTGACTGTGGTTGACCACTGCGCTTACTCACAGCCTTCTTTAGTTTCCCTGATTTTCATTTGAAGTTGCTCTCTCCTCTCTCCTTCCTTCATGGTGATTATCTTCTGAGTGTGAAAGGGAACCATGTTGGTCCCTATGCCTTAGCTGTTCATAGTCGTTGTTTCTCTCACTTTGTCTCTTCTCACTGCGAGAACGGTCACTTTGATCATTCTCCCTCGGGTGGCGACTATTATGAACTCGGGAATCATAGTTTAGGCGTATAAAATTTGCTTGATAAGTATTTGAAGCTCGGTTGCCCCTATAATTATTATTGTTATTATTATTATTATTATTATTATTATTATTACTATATCTTCGGTAATTCCGGTTATCGTATCTGCCGTAGTTTCTTCCACCTTCCCTATCTTGGTATCCTGGAACATTTCTTTGGTCGTTCCTTTCCACTATTTGGTTCCTACCATGGTTTTGTTCTTCCGGATGTCGGTTAGTGTGGCTGTGTCTTCTTATATTCCCTTGTCTACCACTGCTGTCATAAGTCATTTTTCTCTCATAATCAGTGAGTAATAACGTCATCGCTTCTATAGTGTGCGCCTGACTGACAAATTGTGCTAAACTCACCGTTTCAGGAAAATGGTAACTCAAAGCTTCTACAACATATCTGTCATCCATGGGTGGAACTAAATATCTTGCCCTGCAAACATGTGCCAAGAAATACGAGGTCGGTGGTTGTCCTCTGCTCGGGTCGTACCTACCATATACTATGGTCTCCCGCACTCTTGTCTGGATGGATCGTGTCCAATATTTATTCTTATAGCTTTCCACGAATTCCTGGTAGCTATTCAGGGTGTTTCTCACGGCATCCCACCAATAATCCTTCATTTCATGGAACCCTTGGTCTAAGATGAACTTAATTTTCTCCCATCTATTTTCCTTGGTACTATGTATATATTCCTGCATTCTATTTAAATATTCCATAGGATTTCTTATATATCCTTTCATATGTGGCACCTCATGATTGGTATTCTTGTCTTCTCGGATAACACATGTTTGATTACCATTCTGTTCTATCTCATTTACCCTTAATACTAATTGTACCATTGTATCCTCTATTTTTCTAGTCCAACTGGTGTTCCATGGATTGAATATTGCTGGTTACCTCCTGTTTGTGTTTTGTCAATTCTCTCGTCATCTGTTCCATAACTTCCTGTTTATTTTCTCCTAATTTCTCTTCCATTGCTTCATTCAGTGACTGTTGTCCCATTTCCATTCTGTCTAACCTGTTTTCCATTGTTTCTATATTCAATTTGACTTCTGCGAATTGACTGACATTCCTTTCCTCATAATTTTGCAATATTAACGTGACTTCAGCCTTCTGCTAGTCTAATTTATCAATAACCTCAGTTCTGATAGCATTTTCTTGCTCGGAAATAGCCTTTAACTGGTTAGAACTATCGGTAAACTCAGTCCTGGTTTGGTCAAATTTAGCATTTTGTTGGTCTAATTTACCGGTTATTTCCGCCTTTAAATGGTTAGAATTAGCATTTTGTTGGTCTGATTTACTGGTCATTTCAGACTTTATCTGGTTAGAACTAGCCCTTATTGCATCCATAATTGCCCTCAAATCTAGTTGTTCAATTTCCCTAGGGGGCTGTTCCATTTCATCTTCCTCCTCTTCAGCACTATTACTTCTTAATTCATATCTTTTCTCCTGTTTGTTAGCCATGTTACAATATTTAAATTAATTTAATTACAAATAAATCTTTAATCTAATTAAATTTAGCAAAGTTACATTACTGTAATATAATTAATTTAGTTTGGCACTATTGCCTATTACTCAACCTATGTTATTTGGTGCTGGCTTAAAGGAAATTTTTGCTTTCACGTGTGGGCGCCATTTAATGTACTGATATATTTTCTTAGTTATATTTGTTTCTGTCTGCGATAGTAATTGCCCCTTTATTTGGGCGATCAGTACGCGTTGTCTATATTATTTTAGTATTTGAATAATTTTTGAAATGTTGTTTATGTTAAACATATGATCATGGAAAACTCTATCTCAGGATAGACAACTAATATTTCCATTTATATTATTGAATATTGGGAATGATTAAATACTTTCTTTAGTCAGTACCAAATTACTCTTGTTAACAAAATTTGAAGAAATAATATTAAGATAATATACCGTGGACATGCGAATTGTTCAAATCTCAGCTTTTCAAAACTGCAACGGGTTTGCAAGTCTTGTACGCTTGTAGTTTCTTTACCATTTGTCACCAGCATAGATGTCGCTCTTAATAGGATTATTTTGTTTATAAAATTACTTCCAATGTTTACTAGTGAAATCTTCTGTTATTTTTATTCTTTATTAAACTTCTTTTAATTCCAATATTTTATACACTTCGTTACAAATTCAAAGTAAATTATTTTTCTTTGGCTTATTGATCCAAAATAGATTACAATATTAATTCTTTTCTTTTTATTATTTATACCAATTGAGTTACTTTAACTGTCACAGAGATGTGTATAAGATGAAAAATTGAATTAGACTTATTTACAGAATCTTCCTGTCTGATGTGTTCTATTAAAATACAAAATTAAACTTTTTTACAGGATTTTTCTTTTTGAAGTGTAATCTATTAAATAGAAATTTAGAATAAACAAATTTTCTTTCATTCCAACACAATTCAATTATAACAATTTACATTTGCCATCTTGATACTTCACTAAATTTGTCACATATTTTCATCATATTACTCTTAAAAAAACATGTATAATTTTACTAATTATTATTAAATACATTTATCTGATTTTTACATTTTTCATTCTAATTTGTATCTATTATATTATAATCTTATTACCCTTTAAATTATTCCTTAGGCTTTCACGGCCGGTGTCACTTGAATTATGAAAAATATCCGGGCTGTTTGGCCGTGGTCCATGGTTAAAAACAAAACCAAACGTTTCGGCAGCACCACTGGCTGCCATCATCAGTGGAATAAGATTTCTGCACTCGGGGTGTTTACGTGCAGGCCCACAGTACTGTGGTATAGACTAAAGCTGTCCTGCCATGCTACCTGTACATATAAATTCAGCAAAGTCCCACGTACAGGTAAAAATGACACCATCAACCAATCACAACAGAGATGGTATATGATTGGCTCGCACCAAGATACGCCATTATGTGACTCACTTGTTTTCCAAGAAGTACTGTGGGGAAGGCTGCTGATTTCCCGCGATACCACCTGCGGGAAATCAGCAGCCTTCCCCACAGTATTTCTTGGAAAACAAGTGAGTCACATAATGGCGTATCTTGGTGCGAGCCAATCATATACCATCTCTGTTGTGATTGGTTGATGGTGTCATTTTTACCTGTACGTGGGACTTTGCTGAATTTATATGTACAGGTAGCATGGCAGGACAGCTTTAGTCTATACCACAGTACTGTGGGCCTGCACGTAAACACCCCGAGTGCAGAAATCTTATTCCACTGATGATGGCAGCCAGTGGTGCTGCCGAAACGTTTGGTTTTGTTTTTAACCATGGACCACGGCCAAACAGCCCGGATATTTTTCATAATTCAAGTTATTACCCTTTAGTTTTATTTTAATGTTTATTTTAATTTTATTATAATAATTGTCAACATATAATTTCTTCATGCTGTTCTTTCTATATCATACAGTTCCAATACTTGAGTTTACCTCTATGTTTGTCATGAATAATTAATCAGTTTTTACTATTTCTTTTATGAATTTGCTAACTGCTATAATTTTTTATTGTTCGACTAAGCTTTTCGTCATTACTGACATCTTCAGGTCTTAAACAGGTTGTTTAAGACCTGAAGATGTCAGTAATGACGAAAAGCTTAGTCGAACAATAAAAAATTATAGCAGTTAGCAAATTCATAAAAGAAATAGTAAGGATGGCTGCTAATTTAAACAATACGAAGAATAATCAGTTTTTGTTTATAATTCTACCATATGTTCAAAATATTATTAAATTTATACCTTTGATTTTTCTGAAATTATTATTTTATTCTTATGTAGTGTTGTTCATTTTTACAGCAGTACAATATATATATATATATATATATATATATATTGCGATAGACCACAGGATCATAATAAGCAATGAACTATGTCTTATGCATGGATGACGGACATTGTCCTGTTTAAATTTGTCTCTTGTTCAAATTGGTTTTTTAGCTATAGTTTTTGTATTCTATTACCGATAAGAATTTAGAATAGGTCAAACTCTTAAAAGTTTTATTCGTCATTTTTCTATGTAATGTGTTTGTGAAAGTGTGCGCGGATGCGCGAGTTATTAACGTTTTTCTATAGTGTCCGTTATAATTATCCGATTGACATGAGACTTGAACAAGACATAAAGTTTAATATTAGCTACAATTTCCCTATTTTCTGTGATCTTCAAATAACTGTTAAATGTGAATTTGTGTTATATGAAATCTTTATATGAAACTCACTCAAGCGTGAAGTAATAAAATGCCAGATAATTATCTTTGCAGGAAATGCCAATTCCATGCAAAGTGTTGCATGAAGAAATATTCGGGCCGTGTGCATAGTATCATGTGACCGGTAATTGGCCTATTAGAACGCAATAAAATCATTGAAAATTGTCGGTTGCCATGTGCAGATCAAAGTCAGTTCATCTTAAGCATTCGTCTAGTAAACGTGCGGTCCGCGTTCAAGAAGTTTCTCTTGCGTGAACACGTAAACTGTGCGAAAGGTGTACGAAAACTTGGAACTCTGTGTGAGTTATTCTGCAGACCCAAGTAATTCAGTTGAAATAATATAATTGTGAATTTTAAAGTATCCGTGTTAGTCAAGATATCCTCATAGGGAGTTCTACCGACCCCGGTAGAACTGTTGACGCGAGGACACTTGAAGACCAGCCGGAAGGTGTGCGCCTATACACCGCTTTTCATTAACACCCACGTTACACCTTGAGATACGTAAATAAGTAAAACAATATTAAAAAATTTTTTAAAACCTTTAACAATCAATAATCAGTGTTGTCGCAGCGAGGCAGTGTTGCAGCTCGACGAGCAAGTTCAGCGTGTTTATCATCAGGACACCAGCCCAGCAGAATCCACGAGGGAAGGACACGCGTGATATATGCATCGCCTTCAGCCATCTCGCCGCATCAAATTGGAACATCTTCATTCAAGTAACAATTTCAGATCTGAACTTTATATAAACTGTTTCAAACAATATTTCAAAATTCATAGCTATTGTGTATGTTTAAAAATATATCGTATGAACTATTATTCAATTGGTGTGCAATAAATAATTATAATACCTATAATATAGACTTGTTGATTTATAAAACACACACTTTAATCCTATGCGCGATAATTAATTCAATTGTGTTGTCGCATAGTATTAAATGGCGCTAGCCAACTAGGGGGATGGTTAATTTATTAATTTAAATAATATTTCTAAATTTATATAGACTAATTTTGTTAATTTTTATTTGTGTGTTGTTCATTTCTTTATCAGAGAATATATATCTTATGTTTGCGTATTCTCGGGTATATGTTATATGAACAGTTTATCAGTAGTGTATTGGAGGTTGAATTATTATTTGTTTATGTTAGAATAAGTTTGTTTACATTTGATGATATTGGACTGCATACTTTAAACCGTATAATCTGAACATTAGTAAAAATAATCCAGTGATAATAATAGTTGACGTTCCGATAAATAAGGAAATATTTGTAAGCTTGATAATATAAATTGTCAAAGTGACCGAATCTCAAACTCCAGCAATGGATATACAAACAACATTGTCCGCGATTATGGCTAATATGCAAACGATGCGGGAGGAAAATAAGGCTAATATGCAAACGATACGCGAGGAAAATAAGGCTAATATGCAGTCGGCTAAAGATGACGCGAGTAAACAGAACAAAGCACTTCGCGAGGAAAATAAATCTATACCGCGGTGCACGACTAGGCCAAACAGAACAAGCAACTGCTGGAAGCCACGGAAAAACGGCTTGGCGAGAAGGTGGAGGTAATCCGCGCCGACATTGAAACTGCACTCGAAATAAATAATTCACGTATCAGCGAATGCGAGGCAAAGATTACCGACATCGAGGAAAAGGTTGTGCAACATGCTTCCACGGTAAGTGAGTTGGTGGCAGAACAAGATCTACGTATCCAGGAGTTGAAACAACAATTATCGCGACTCCAAAATACGTCATCGACAGCTAATCATACAACCTATTGTGTGAACAGTCTATTAGGTTAGGGAATAAGCATAAAGAGTTACGTATAGATTGGAAAAAAAGACTTACAGGACATTCCTAAACAAATAAATGACGGGGTAAATGAACAAATGAATGTGATAAAGCATGATCAGGACAGTAAAATACAGGATGTTCATGATCTGCTTCAAGTAACCACTAGTAAAACAAATGAAATAGAAGCACGCACAATTGTAATTGAGAACAAGTTAGAAGAAACATCCAAGACTGCGAAAGATTGTTCTGGAGAGATGTCCAATATGAAGGATCACGTGAAGAATGAAATGGATCAACTTCGGTAGGAATTACGTAAACGTGCAGCACCGATGATGATGTATCCAGCACAAATAGAAGATACAGTTAAATTGACTTTTGCAGGAAATAAATAGGAGAACAGTATGAAGTTCTTCTCCAACTGCGAGAAGGAGATGGAAAGGATAGGTAGTACAATTGACGATAACGAAAAAATAAATTTTGTTACTCGACATTTTAAAGGTTCAACAGGACAATTGTATACAATAATACGTGATAATATTGCAAATTATCAACAATTCCGAGACTCGTTCGAAAATAGATATTGGAATACACAACGTCAAATACGTGATCAACTAGAATATGGTAAACATAATATTCATGGTCGTCAGAGTATGTAACAATATACAATAACACATATTGAACGAATGAAACACATTGAACCTAGGTTTTTTTGAATATGAGATAATATCTAAACTGTCTTACCATTTTCAGAAAAATATCCAACTTGCTGTGTACACGCAAGATAGTAAAACAATTGAAGAATTTTTAATAGTTGTGACACAATCGGAGAGCATCACTCGCGGAGAAAACACACAACACAATTATCAACCACAGAGTAATTATAACCGTAATTACAGACGTGATGATTACAAACCAACAACATCACACACAGTAAATAGACCATCAACGCAGCACATGGTAAATAAGTCAGTTGTGAACTACGCGCGCCAACCAACAACACAACAAGCAGAATGCAGTGAACAGGTGGAACGCCGTAAGCAGCAGGACAATAGAGGCGAGAAAGAGGGTTCCATTTGGCCCAGTTTAAAGAAACGATTTCCGAAGCCATATGAAAGAGGGGTGAACACGGTGAAAATGCAGAATACATCAAAGAAGGAATGCACAGAGGAAGCGGCGAACACACCCTCGACTTCTAAACATGACTGCGGATTTTACGATAAATACTATATATCCGGTCGACATATCCGGAGATATATCCGGAGACAAATTGCTTAGCGCAGACGACGGTGTAAATCAAAATGAACGCCACACCCAATGTCCTATTGTTAATGAATGTTTCAACAATTGTCTTATTAAAATGTTAGTGGACACTGGTAGCAGCTGTCAGTTCTAAACGCTACTTGGGTTCAACGAAATAAAAATTATTTTAAATATACAGCGATGTTACCTGTAAATAGTATGAATATTTACAACCGCTACTAATAAGCGAGAAAAGGTAAAGAAACAAGCATATGTAACCATGACATATGAAAAATTAGCAATAGAATGTCCAATGATTATTATGATGGTATTATAGGAATTGATTTATTAAATGTGCTAGATGCTAAGATTGATATCAGCAATAATATGATAATGTGTAATTATAAAGGTTTTCAACATAATATAAATATGAATGAAGAAGAGAGACAGTATAAGGTAAGTGAGACACCTATTATCTTAACTAAACCAAAGGTTCAATATGCACCAACTCGAAGTACAAGTCAGACAACCGACAAGATCT
The DNA here is from genome assembly GCA_034769895.1 of Magicicada septendecula. Taxonomy (NCBI): domain Eukaryota; kingdom Metazoa; phylum Arthropoda; class Insecta; order Hemiptera; family Cicadidae; genus Magicicada; species Magicicada septendecula. Next base: position 354,409,299 of record CM068375.1, read on the forward strand.
CTAGACAGAAGAGAAGCGGCTTCAAGAGGTAATAAAGGAATATGAAGATGTATTCAGTGAAACACCGACGCAGACGACAGTCTACAAACATACCATAATGTAACTGACCCAACAAAATTCGTCAGGAGGACATACCCTATTCCAATGCGCTACGAGGAAGAAGTAGAAACGGAAATACGTCGCATGCTGGATAATAACGTATAGAACGGTCCAACAGCAACTTCTTAAATCCTCTAGTAGTAGTAAAGGAAAGCGAGGATATTCGTCTATGCCTGAACATGCGGGGGTTGAACAGTATTATAATGAAGGAGTATGACCGTGTGCCTAATACGGACGAGCTGTTTACAAAATGTGAAGGAGCACGCTACTTGACTGAACTCGATCTACGTTCAAGTTTTTGGTAACAAGTGTTACCATCATAAAGTAGTACCGTTCGGATTAAACACGAGTTAGGCAGCTATTGTGAAATGTTTAGAAAGAACATTAGGACCCGAAGTAGAACCTTATACGATGACCTTCGTAGATGATATTTTAGTAGTATCCAAGAGATTTTATGAACACATAAGAATTCTACGCACAATATTCTATATGTTTAGGCAAGCAAACATGTCCTTTAACCTAGACAAATATGAATTCATAAAAACTTCCATCCAATTCCTAGGACACATCATTTCATCCTCAGGTATACAATCAGATCCTACCAAGATAACCAGTATAACCAATTTTCCTATACCCAGAAACCTTAAAGGTTTACGTGCATTTTTGTGGTTAACTGGATACTACAGGAGGTTCACAACATTGTATGCTGAAAGGACTCAACCTGTGTTAGAATTAACAAAGAAAGGACGGAAATGGAAATGGGAGGAGAAGCACCAAGAAGCCTTCGACCAAGTGAAGACGTTATTCGAAGAGAACATCCTGCTACATCATCCTCAAAGAGAAGGAAAATTTGTGATTTATTCTGATGCTAGTGATTACGCTGTGGGAAGTGTACTATATCAAAAGGACTCCGAAGAAAACTTAAGGGTCATCGCCTACGCGAGCAGAGTTTTCAAAGGAGCAGAGCGGCACTGCCCAACATTAGAGAAGAAAATACTTGCAATTGTCTACGCTCTTAAGCAGTTTCGATATTATATTTATGGTACTCAATTTGAAATATATACTGACCATCAAACATTGTCATTTCTACTTAAATGTAAAGTCACCAACTCTCATTTATTAAGATGGATTTTAGCCATCGGGGAGTACTCATTCACCATCAAGTACTGCAAGGGGGAGATAATAGCGTTGCAGATATTTTAAGTCGTTATGTTTCAGAAGAATGTGAAGAGATCTACGATAAAGAAGATAATGAAATACGTCTATTGCCTATTTAATTTGAAACTAGTAACGAAGGAAAAAGAATGCTACAAAATGTAGCAGAAGAACAAAATCTAGATCTTGCATTACGAAATCTAAAAAATCAGTCTCACCTACCAGCTCAATATAAGATACATAACAACATTTTTTTCAAATAATTAATAAGATACGATTTGAAAGTTGTATTGACAAACGAAATGTTATATAAATTAATAACACCAACTCCTGAGAGCTTAGCTCATGTATCGGCATTAACATGTTATTTATCCCTTAGAGAAGATTTTACTATCAACAACATGTGGAGAAAAATAAAAAAATAATTGAAGAACTGTTATGATTGCCAGACTGCTAAGCAACCTAATCTTCACACATATGTGGAAATGCAAAGTATACAGAAAGAAGCGAAGGGAGAATTAATTGCAGTGGATTTCTTAGGGCCTTTACCACGATCAAATCGGGGTGATAAACACATACTAGTCTGTATAGACGTGTTTTCTAAGGCAGTTCATCTGTATCCAATTATGCGACCCACAACGAAAGCTGTCCTAAAAATTCTGTTCCACATTTATTTAACTATTTACTTTTACGTTCGTTCATTGTTAATTTCTCTTTCTTCATTTGTTTGTTATACATAAAAAAGACTTGTTGTATTACTTACAGCTAACAATCTTAGATTCTAAACATACTTATAATAGAGAAGTATACAGAAGTATACTTATACAGAAGTATATTCCAACACATGGTAAAATGAAGAGGATTCTTAGTAACCAAGGAGTGCAATTTCAAAGTGATGTATGGAATAGAATATAAAGAGAAAATGGAATACAACCCATACTCATATCCATCAGACATCCATAGGGAAATTTAGCCGAGAGAGTGAACAAAGAGTTGGGTAAGTACATTATTATTTGAACATAATGTAAATAAATGTGTTGTAACAATGTAATATACTATTGTCTAAGGTAAAAAGGCAAAAAATGTAATAAACCCGTTTAATAATTTTTTTTATTAAGCAGGGGAATAATACAACAGTACAAATATATAGGGTGCTGTGCATTGCACAAAGTAATTTAAATAATTAATTAGAATAAATAAATAATGCAATTTGTTAATAGTAATAGTTCAGCTTGCAATCTGATTTGTAAATGGAACGCCTAATTTTCATGTTGGAACAGGTGAATAACGCCAGCTGCTCTCCGTATGCGTGTACACACGTAAAATACGTGTGTGTGTGTGTGTGTGTGTGTGTGTGCCACCTGTCCATTCCTGAAAAACGCTACCCTTTAGGACCCTATAAAGTATTCGCAATTATTAAATTTGTAATACTTGTGTGCATAATAGCACAAAACTAAATACACCAAAATGTGTATTTAAATAACCAGAATAAGTGTATAAAAAATAGTGTAAAACGAATAAAGAATGTAAAAACAGGAAATTAAAAATCAATAATAATTATGTTAATTAAGTTAAAGAAAAACGGTTTGTGCGTGATGAACGCCTATAAATTACTGATCGAATGAATATCAGGTAATGTGAAAAAGACTTTGCAATTCGCGAGGACGAGCAAATTAAATGTGACAAGAAAGCGTGGGCTAGAAGTGACGCTCTCGACAATATCAAACCTGCAGAATATTGTAGAGACATGATTTTGGCGCCCTGAGTATAAATACAGGGGACGCGCTAACATCATTCTCTTCCTTGTTCGACCACTGATGCAGCCGGAGGCTCTGCTTCAAGAGTACAACTCTTACTCAATCAACCATTGATGTAGCCAGAGGCTCTACTCGACAACTAGAACTTCGTTATCTTGATCGACTACTATGTCAGCCATAGACTCTGCATATCGACAACAACAGTACATCAACCAAAAGCAGCAGTCAGGAGCTTCAAGAGCACTCAGCAGTTCGAGTGAGCAGTTGCAACCTGAGGCCATGAATGGCGAGGGACGACACAGTAAAACCGTTTGTAGTGTTGTAAAATAGCTTCCAAAAACATAGGCTTAACACATTGAAATCGTAAGTGTTTTTATATATATATTGTAGCACAACGAAGTTTTTACCTTATTCTACAAGTTAATATCACATAGAAAAAGAAGGGAAGAAGTCATCTGGAAGAAGTACAATAAACTTAAGTAAAAGTAACAGAAAGAAATAATCACAATAATAAATAAAATGCCTTAAGAGAACTAGAAAACATCTCGATTCAAAGAAATTATATACGTTCAATTTATAGCAAAATGTGTTAAAAACAAATAGTATGATTATCATCCCAGTAAAATAATTAGTATACCCAGTAAGATACGGAGTAGTAAGGAGTTACAGCCAAGAACCAATTAATAAAAAGGAAAAATCTCAAGATACCTAAAAACCTACTTTAAAGACAGAACACTCTATAGCAGCAAACCACATAAATGAAAGAACTTAAACTATATTAGCTATACCAAGAAAAACAACTAAAAAAATTAGAGAATACAATACAAAATAATCAGAGCTAATGTAAACTTAGGTATAAATAAAATAGTGTGTGATTCAGGGGAACACCCCAAACCAGTTTTAAAAGGACAACAAAGACAATCATTAGGATAAGACTTTAATTTGTTTATTTATCTAATTATTATGTTTAATTATTTTATGTGTATACAGTACAGACCACGTTGATAGTAGGAGATACTAGATGTTAGTATGTAAGTGTTTATTGTATTTGAACAATGTTAATTAATGTTATAATTTTGTGAAGTAAGGAAAGGCAAAATATTAATTCATACGACCTATAAATAGTGAATCAGAAAATGTAAAAATAATACTGTGAATTGATTATAACATTGGTAGGAAAATTGAAAATTGATGACCAAGCCAAATTCAACTTTGACCCTGTAAATCAAATCAGATAAAATAAATTAATAGAAACTAGACCAAATTGATATAAATTGTCCCATTCAGAATACAAATACATTATCATAATTACAACAACAACCTATAGTAGTGATTAAAAGAATCAGAGTGTAAAATTGACGTAAATGGTGATTGTACAAGATAATGCCGTAATCCGTAAAGCAAGTACTAGTAAAATACAAATAAATTGTTAAATGTTTAGAATAATAGCCAGGTAGAAAAAGTAAATTACAATGGTTTAATTAGTAATCGTATTTGAGGAAAATTGTAACATAAAACATATTGTAAACCATTTAATGGGTAATTATGTGAATCAGAATAAGGCCTAGAGGTAAATTTCAAGGAATGTAATTCAGAAGCTTAATTCAAACCAAAATAGGTCAAATTTAGTATTAACTTGTATAAAATAAAAGCAGGAATATTGTTATATAATTAGAATTCCATAAAAGTACTAAACAAATAATTTATAGCCAGTTAAATATAAAAAATGTCATCTATTTCTATAAAATTGAATTAGTAATTATGAAAACAGCTGATAATGAACAATGAGAAATGAGACCAAAATCTTACAGAATTTTCTATATGAAGAAACAAATATAGTTATTTGATTGTTAAACGCCAAGCAGAACGGACGTGTCAGAGTATATTTAAAAAACCAACTGAATTGAAGTTTTGACTAATTCAAGCCAAGATATACAGGCTGGCCCATAAGTCAGTTGGCAAAATTGCAAATATGACTTTTATTGTAGAGGTGCAGCAGGGATACAGATACAGATAACGCATACAGATAGTTAATAGCATAGTTCTCATGACCTACAAGAAATGCTCAAAGTGGCTTCCATCTTTACTATGCAAATTTGACATCTTTGAAGCACTGAAGAACAAATTATGTCCGAAATATTCAGGGACTGTAGGTGTTCAAATTCAGATTGAATGGCTTCCTTCAATTGTTCCACATCACGAATCTTCACGGAATACACTGCATTTTTTAGTATACCCCAGACCGAGAAGTCCATCGGGGTAAGATCAGGAGAACGTGGAGGCCATTCAACACGACCCTGTCTGCCAATCCATTCATCGAACGTTGCATTCAAAAAGTCTCTCACAATCAGTCCATAGTGAGGGGGTGCCCCATCTTGTTGCCATACTGAAGGTGTTCAAAAAGTGGACTGTTTTCTAGTTCCATCAACACTTCGTGAAGCATTTGTAGGTAACTTTCAGCATTCACTGTACCATTTAAAAAAGTAGGGTCCGATGATCCCACCGGCAAAGATCCCTGCATAAACTGTAACCTCCGGAGCGTTTAACTCTGTCTCTATCACCACATGTGGATTCGCAGTATCCCAGTAAACACAGTTGTGCCTATTCACTGTACCATTCAGCTTAAAAGTAGCCTCGTCACTCCAAAGAATGGTTTTGTAAAATTGTGGATCGGCTTCTCAGATGACTATTACTATCAGTAAGAATCCAGTTAATAATGAAATATAGATAAGCTCAAAAATATAGAAGAAAAAATTTTAGAAATGTGAAGGAAATAAAGAAATATAATTTATAATATAATGTCATAAGCAATTACTTCAGACAAACTAAGTATGATCTGAACTAATCACTTCTGGAAGAGAGCAATCTGTAGCGTGACAGATAATCCACACAAATACATTACTCAATGATCATTGATAAAGCTCTAATATATGGAATATCCAGATGAGAATCAAATTAAAATGCACTATTTACTAATATATTCACAAGAAAAGTTAAATAAAGAAAAATTCTGCAAATAATATAATATAATAGAAAATTAAAAAAAACCCAGAAGACTAAAAATGTTAATAACAAAATTACCCAGGTAAGATAGAAGCAGGCAATTAATATACCCCGTCAAAGAAACCAGACCAGAAGGAACCAAGGCATACTCAGCGAAAAACTACTGAAGACAGAAGAAAGAAGAATAACCAAAACTCAAAGAAGAAAGAAGAATAATTAAAACTACTGAAGAAGGAAGAAAGAAGAATAATCAAAACTAAATCTACGGAAGAGAGAAGAAGGAAGAATAATCAAAACTAAATCTACTGAAGAAGGAAGAAAGAAGAATAATTAAAATTATTGAACAAAGAAGAAAGAAGAATAACCAAAACTACTGAAGAAAGAAGAATAATCAAAACTACTGAAGACAGAAGGAAGAAGAATAATCAAAACTAAAGAAGAAAGAAGAATAACCAAACTCAAAGAAGAAAGAAGTATAACCAAAACTACCGAAGAAGGAAGAATAGTAAAAACTAAAACTACTGAAGAAAGAAGAAGGAAGAATAACCAAAAACTACTACAACTAAAGAAAGAAGAAAGAAGACTAATTAAAACTACAGAAGAAAGAAGAATAATTAAAATCACTGAAGAAAGAAGAAAGAAGAATAATTAAAACTACTGAAGAAAGAAGAAAGAAGAATAATTAAAATTATTGAACAAAGAAGAAAGAAGAATAATTAAAACTAGAGAAGAAAGAAGAATAACCAAAACTAAAGAAGAAAGAAGAATAACCAAAGGTACTGAAGACAGAAGAAAGAAGAATAATCAAAACTAAAGAAGAAAGAAGATGAAAGAATAATCCAAAACTAAATCTACTGAAGAAAGAAGAAGGAAGACTAATTAAAACTACAGAAGAAAGAAGAATAATTAAAATCACTGAAGAAAGAAGAAAGAAGAAAGAAGAATAATTAAAACTAGAGAAGAAAGAAGAATAACCAAACTACTGAACAAAGAAGAAAGAAGAAGAATCCAAAACTAAATCTACTGAAGAAAGAAGAAAGAAGAATAATTAAAATTATTGAACAAAGAAGAAAGAAGAAGAATCAAACTCAAAGAAGAAAGAAGTATAACCAAAACTACTGAAGAAAGAAGAATAATCAAAGCTACTGAAGAAGGAAGAAAGAAGAATAACCAAACTACTGAACAAAGAAGAAAGAAGAATAACCAAAATCAAAGAAGAAAGAAGAATAATTAAAACTACTGAAGAAGGAAGAAAGAAGAATAATCACAGCTACTGAAGAAAGAAGAAAGAAGAATAATTAAAATTATTGAACAAAGAAGAAAGAAGAATAACCCAAAACTACTACTACTAAAGGAAGAAGAAAGAAGACTGATTAAAACTACAGAAGAAAGAAGAATAATTAAAATCACTGAAGAAAGAAGAAAGAAGAATAATTAAAATCACTGAAGAAAGAAGAATAATTAAAACTACCACAATCTGTAGCGTGACAGATAATCCACACAAATACATTACTCAATGATCATTGATAAAGCTCTAATATATGGAATATCCAGATGAGAATCAAATTAAAATGCATTATTTACTAATATATTCACAAGAAAAGTTAAATAAAGAAAAATTCTGCAAATAATATAATATAATACAAATTAAAAAAAAAAACCCAGAAGACTAAAAATGTTAATAACAAAATTACCCAGGTAAGATAGAAGCAGGCAATTAATATACCCCGTCAAAGAAACCAGACCAGAAGGAACCAAGGCATACTCAGCGAAAAACTACTGAAGACAGAAGAAAGAAGAATAACCAAACTCAAAGAAGAAAGAAGAATAATTAAAACTACTGAAGAAGGAAGAAAGAAGAATAATCAAAACTAAATCTACGGAAGAGAGAAGAAGGAAGAATAATCAAAACTAAATCTACTGAAGAAGGAAGAAAGAAGAATAATTAAAATTATTGAACAAAGAAGAAAGAAGAATAACCAAAACTACTGAAGAAAGAAGAATAATCAAAACTACTGAAGACAGAAGAAAGAAGAATAATCAAAACTAAAGAAGAAAGAAGAATAACCAAACTCAAAGAAGAAAGAAGTATAACCAAAACTACCGAAGAAGGAAGAATAGTCAAAACTAAAACTACTGAAGAAAGAAGAAGGAAGAATAACCAAAAACTAAAGAAGAAAGAAGAAAGAAGTGAGACGACCCATATAAAACAAAAACCCCATAGGGAAAGAACCCCAAAAACCCCAAAATCAATAAATGTCCAAAGAGAAAGTATAACACCCCCAAAAAACCATATCACTGTAAAACTGACAAAAAACTAAAAGTGTTAGTAGTATTAAATATTAGTGCATTCAAAAAGTTATTGTTTAGTTTGTATAAACAAATCTTCACAGTTCCCCCATGGTTGAATATTTCATGTTAAAAACTAGAAAAAGACTAGTAAATATATTAATAATTCACCATAGACAAGTGTAAGTGACCAAATTATAACTAATAAACTTTAAAAAAGGTGCATGAGTTACAGTACAAAGTAATAAACTTTAAGTTTTGTGAACAGTGTCTACTTTGATAATGAAATAATAATATTACTAATAAAAAGCTACTAAAGCTGTATGAACATTCCATAGAATGGAATATAACTTAGATAGCCAGGGTTATACTTAAAGAGGGGGCATAAATCCTGTAAAATGGGGAATTACAAAACAAACTGTTAATGTTGAAGTAGTAGAAGGTATTAACCATTATATGTAACCAGGATGTTAGGTTCCTATTACATATAATAATTAGATAAGTAAGGATTATTCATAAGAAATATTATTATTACAATTTGTTATTTGTTGTTAATGTTAATTTAGGAATGCCCTGTCTAAAAATAACTATCATTCAGATGTTATAGAATATTTTTAATTATGTTATTAGGTGGTATACAAAACAATGTTATTCAGGACACCAGTTTTGATATAGAGAGGTGTTATATGTTAATTATATAATCAATAATTACTGTTATACCAGTCAAAGAACTAATTTTTAATCAAATATATAAGAATCAGAAGTCAGAGAAGGATATAAAATAACTACATTAGTAAAAAATTTTGGCAATTAGCTACACATCAAATCTAGGCCATATAATGAATTTAAACTGCAGAATAATTAATAAACCTAGTCTTATAAGCCAGTTAAACTGACAATATTTATGCAAGATAAACTCAACATATTATATACTATGTCAATAAGGCTTTCTAAAGATATGGTCATTATATGAGTAAAATTATTTATTTGTCTAATAAAATACCATTAGAACTGAAATAGATTCACTGACATTATCATAGGGGGAGTCATATACAAATGAATTGTATTTAAAAACCATTAATAATAAACTAAATTGCAATACAAAAAGTGAGAATTGACAATTATACCAATTTCAGATTTAATAGAATAATAATTATATTAGGGAAAATGGCTATTATTTACTTAGAAGACAGGAAGTATAATTTTAGGCCTACCTCCCAAAAAATATAAGAAATATAATTTTCTGATAAAACTTTGTAACACCAACTTAATTACTATCAAAATAAGTAGAATAGGATAGTGAAAATGAATATGTATTTAATATTTCAAACAGTTAACTAATAACGAAATTACTTTCTGAGCATAATTTTGATTTTAAAATGTGTCGGAAGTTAAGATGATTTGAAACAATGTATGAGATATATTATATAGGCTAAGATTTTCATGAGACGAAGGAAATCCACACAGTTCTTTATTAAACCTTGAAGAGAGCACTTAATGTGAATATTTGATAGAACCAACCTTTAATGGCTGTTACGTTATAACAGAGTTCGGAATCATTTTGTGTAAAATTAAATTTTTTAACTATTTTAATTATTGTGAAGTGGTGAAGTTGCCCTATGAACTACATAACACCAATAAACGGAATCACATATAACTAATTAAATGAAATAACACTGAAATCGCACCAAATACCAAGTGAAAATTCGAGGTTAAACTGACACACATAAACACCAGTAGATATACCCATTTAACAACATTTTTACACCAAGTGAGCTATTCCATCATACACCAGTGACCATAAACTATACCCCAGAAGATCATATATAATTACGAAGAACATTTAACCGAAGAAAGGACATATTTTTTCCAACAAGTACTTCGTCAACATTAGAAGCTATCAACGCGCATGCGTCAGGCGGCCATTTTGATCCAATATCATCACCGCAATAAGACACGACTGTGGGCTGCACTTTGGGTTTGAATAAAATTATATATATATAAACTTTTATTATTAATAGCTACCATTGTATTGTTTAAATTTAAGACATTTTTAGAATTGTAAGTGTTATACTTTCATGCCCCTGACCTTCTCTGGCTTTTTATATTAATAACCGTTTAAAGAACCTATTGTTATAATACAAATGTAAAATTCTTATATCGACCGGCCCTGAGCGAGTCGATACGGTATTGTAACATCGATATTTAATCAACCAAATTTATTATTTTGTTTAATAAACGTTTGTTTTTTGGTAAATTGAAGTTAATTTCTCTTATAAAAGGACATAACAATTAATTAATCAAGAAAACTAGATAACCTTTAAAGGCAGTATAGGTGAACCTACCACCTTTCAAGAATAAGAAGAAGAGAGCCGTTTTCATCTAAACTTGGAGTTAACTGGATTATCTTGTTAACAAATTCACAGAACGGAAATTTATTACCAGAATAAACACAATACAATCATAATTATAATTACAATCAACAACCTCGATTTATTCCTAAATTTTAAGAACATAAATACACCGAAAACATTTTTTCAGAATTTATTTTTTTTTATAAATATAAATTTTAAATTTATATTTTATTTCAAATTGCTACGACAACAATATACACCGAGTTTATTTGATAACAACAAAGACCAGGAACATTACCAAATCGACGTTTCCCAGTGCGGAACGTCACTACTACACATACACATCATAACAATTATTCCGGGTAATATTATACCAGAACACTACTGCAATTACGATTATATTAGTGTTTTATTACAAAGTGAAGACCAACAGTGAGAGCATAACGAAGATAAGAAGACATTAGCTACGTTACTACACACATTATAAATTAAGATATATTTGTAATAATCACGTTATATTACAAATTTGGCTTCCATCGCGGGGCTTGAACGAGGCGAACGTCTCGCAATATTACAAAATTGGCTAGCCCAAACAGTGGGGCTTACAGGAGAGCACAATTAACATACATCAATATTTATTTTTATATTTGTAATAATAAGTAATATTACAAATTTGGCGCCCAACGTGGGGCTGTAATTAGGGGTTGAAAGGCTATAATTACTTGCCCAATTTCTAATTCAGCTTGGCAGCGGTTACCCAGCCAGGGAATCAGGGAAGATGCAGCGTCGTGCCACGTCAAAGAAGAGAGCGGCGGAGGCTGAGAAAGAACTCGATATGGATAATAAGGAGGCGACCCCAGTGGAGGACGTAGAAAGAATATTAGAACGGGTGGAACATAAACAACCAGCACCACCAGAGGAGCTATCCGAAATACCCACTCAAACAGGGGACGTCCATGTCCAAGACCAGGAGATAGATAAAACTAAGACTACAAAAGAAAGTAAAATGGACAAATTAATGGAAATGTTCATGCAGATAAGAGAAGACAACAGATCAATGAGTAAGAGAATGGAAGAAAACAACAAGAAGATGGAAGAAAACAGCAAAGAATTGAAAAAGGACATAGGAGAAACCAAGGAAGAATTAAGCAAGAAAATGGATTCTACTACAGAAGAAAATAATAAAAAATTAGAAGATTTGAAGAATGATAACCAGTCCACTAAGGAAAATTTGAGTGATATAAATAAGAGCATAGAAGCAACCAAAGAAGAATTGAATGAAATAAATAAGAACATAGAATCCACGAAGGAAGAATTAAGGAAGGACAACCAAGCAACAAAGGAAGAATTGAAGAAGGACAACCAAGAAACAAAAGAAGAATTGGGCCGTAAAATCGAAAGGACCAATAGAAGAATTGAGGAAACCAGTAAAAAGGTGGAAAAGAAAATGGAAGAAAATAAGAAGAATCTGGAAGAAAAGATGGAAGAAACCAATAAGAAAATCGAAAGTGATCATCAACAGTTAAGGGAAGAGTTAAGAGAGGACTACCAACGGTTAAAAGAAGAAATAAGGGAGGATAACCGACGATGGCATAAGGAAATGAAAGAAGACAGGGAAGAGGAAAGAAGGGATAGAAAAGAATACAGACAAATCTTGAAGGAAGGTTTGAGTGAAATAGATAAAAACATCACATCCTTGGATGAAGAATTGGATAAGACACTAGACAACAGCAAACCAGAACGAAAGGAAATACCAAACAATAAAACAATGGAGCCAGTGATAGTGTTACCTGAAAAGAAAACGAACGGGAACAAAGAAGATACTAAGGATATGGAAGTGAAACCAAGGGGAATGAGAAAGAGGCATCCAAAGAAATTAATGAAAACAAAGGAAGAAATGGAAATGATGAACCATGGTTTATTTGATAATGATAATATCCCTATTACCAACAATGAAGAAATCGTGAGTTCCAGAAATTATGGAAGTAGATTGATGGTAATCTCAGAGATGGTTTACCAGCAGACAGTAGTTTACCACTGGGAAGTGATCAGAGATAAATGGAATACAACAGGGATGGAAATATATGGTAGATTGTCAATGATATCATTGATCATTGATGGACCAGAGACGTACTGGTGTATAAAACACTATGATAGAGGGAGCCGAATAAGCTTAGCAGCCAACAAAGGGATAGCGGCTAGAAAAATGAAATACAAGACAAAGGCCAGAGATGTCACTAGTACCGGAACGATGATGAAGACTATGGTCATCCGGACAATGAGAGCAACTGTAGTGACAGACTACGGTTAAGTCTAATACCATACACCTCCACTAAAAGGAAATGGATGTCATGAGAACCGACGACGACCAAAAACCTATGTCAAAGAAAAAGAAATTATGAGCAACTGTCCAACCTAATAAAAATCTTCAACCTGGGTATATATAAAAGAAAAACAATTATAAGAAGTACATTTGAAGCAAAGAAAAGAAGAGAGCTAATACCATATTTAGGGTAATAATATGATATGTTAACCATATTTATGAAAAAATATTATGAGTAATTGGATGGATGAAAGATTGAAGAAAAAACCACAAAATTCAAAAAAGAAGTAAGAACAACTTACTACCTACCATTGAGGAAACAATTTATGAATCAAAAAGAAAATGAATTTTGAATTAAATTTCAAAATTCAAAAATGAAGTAATGACTACTTGCTATCAAATATTTATGAAAAAACTTTATGGAAAATAAAAAGAAGAAAATGAATTTTGGATTAAATGTCAAAATTCAAAAAAGAAGTAAGAACAACTTACTACCTACTATTTAGGAAACAATCTGTGAAGAAAATTTTTAAAAAAATTCAAAAACCCAAGTAAGAACAACTTACTACCTTATCTTAAAAACAACTTTTAGAAATGAACAAGAAGAAAGGGAATGAAGATAACACATTACAAACAATTATATATGGTTCCAATTCTGAAAAAACTTTCAAGAATAAAGAAATGGCAGTACAAACCACTGATACAATTTAAATGAATAAACTTGTTGTGAAGTAAAATTAATGAGAATTTTATGTCAAATAAACAGAGATATTAAACATATGGAATTAATAATTAAAGAGTGCATTTGGATAAAAAGCAAGAGCAGACTAAAATTTTGAAAAAGAAAGGAAAAACTATATGTAAATAAATCCATAAGAAAAAGATGATCATATAATAAATGTCAGTTATAAGAAAGACAATTAAAAGCGTAATTGAAAAAAATAATACTAGTGGAACGATTCACAAGAATTAAGAAAGGAACAAAAATATAATACAAAATATATGCTACCAATGACCAGAAAGAGATTGTGATAACAGTCAAAAAATGACAGAGAATTAAAAACTTTACACTGAATAATAAGTGATGATTATATTATACCAGCTTCCAACCACATGGAGAAATAAAATGCCAGCAGAGCTAACCATTGAGAAAAATAACTGAGATAGAAATTGACTAAGATAGAAATATTAATAGATCTGTTCGTATACGAAGTGAAATATTCAAAGATATTTAATTTTTTTTTATATAGTCATAAGGTGGACTATTCTTATATAATTTTTATTAATGACTGTCTGAGATAAGTCCAGCAGTATTATTATGTATTGATCAGAGATGATTTACCTCTGTAATCAATAAATGACGTAGTATGGCCAGCAGAGTGTGAAGCCTACAGAGCCCCTCTGGACACTGCCCCAGCTAACGTGTTGGGAATTTTAGGGAATAAATATCCCAAGGATAAAGAACCAAGTTAAGAAGAAAATGGAAAAATAAAAAATAACGAACCTCAGATGACTATTACTATCAGTAAGAATCCAGTTAATAATGAAATATAGATAAGCTCAAAAATATAGAAGAAAAAATTTTAGAAATGTGAAGGAAATAAAGAAATATAATTTATAATATAATGTCATAAGCAATTACTTCAGACAAACTAAGTATGATCTGAACTAATCACTTCTGGAAGAGAGCAATCTGTAGCGTGACAGATAATCCACACAAATACATTACTCAATGATCATTGATAAAGCTCTAATATATGGAATATCCAGATGAGAATCAAATTAAAATGCACTATTTACTAATATATTCACAAGAAAAGTTAAATAAAGAAAAATTCTGCAAATAATATAATATAATACAAATTAAAAAAAAAAACCCAGAAGACTAAAAATGTTAATAACAAAATTACCCAGGTAAGATAGAAGCAGGCAATTAATATACCCCGTCAAAGAAACCAGACCAGAAGGAACCAAGGCATACTCAGCGAAAAACTACTGAAGACAGAAGAAAGAAGAATAACCAAACTCAAAGAAGAAAGAAGAATAATTAAAACTACTGAAGAAGGAAGAAAGAAGAATAATCAAAACTAAATCTACGGAAGAGAGAAGAAGGAAGAATAATCAAAACTAAATCTACTGAAGAAGGAAGAAAGAAGAATAATTAAAATTATTGAACAAAGAAGAAAGAAGAATAACCAAAACTACTGAAGAAAGAAGAATAATCAAAACTACTGAAGACAGAAGAAAGAAGAATAATCAAAACTAAAGAAGAAAGAAGAATAACCAAACTCAAAGAAGAAAGAAGTATAACCAAAACTACCGAAGAAGGAAGAATAGTCAAAACTAAAACTACTGAAGAAAGAAGAAGGAAGAATAACCAAAAACTAAAGAAGAAAGAAGAAAGAAGTGAGACGACCCATATAAAACAAAAACCCCATAGGGAAAGAACCCCAAAAACCCCAAAATCAATAAATGTCCAAAGAGAAAGTATAACACCCCCAAAAAACCATATCACTGTAAAACTGACAAAAAACTAAAAGTGTTAGTAGTATTAAATATTAGTGCATTCAAAAAGTTATTGTTTAGTTTGTATAAACAAATCTTCACAGTTCCCCCATGGTTGAATATTTCATGTTAAAAACTAGAAAAAGACTAGTAAATATATTAATAATTCACCATAGACAAGTGTAAGTGATCAAATTATAACTAATAAACTTTAAAAAAGGTGCATGAGTTACAGTACAAAGTAATAAACTTTAAGTTTTGTGAACAGTGTCTACTTTGATAATGAAATAATAATATTACTAATAAAAAGCTACTAAAGCTGTATGAACATTCCATAGAATGGAATATAACTTAGATAGCCAGGGTTATACTTAAAGAGGGGGCATAAATCCTGTAAAATGGGGAATTACAAAACAAACTGTTAATGTTGAAGTAGTAGAAGGTATTAACCATTATATGTAACCAGGATGTTAGGTTCCTATTACATATAATAATTAGATAAGTAAGGATTATTCATAAGAAATATTATTATTACAATTTGTTATTTGTTGTTAATGTTAATTTAGGAATGCCCTGTCTAAAAATAACTATCATTCAGATGTTATAGAATATTTTTAATTATGTTATTAGGTGGTATACAAAACAATGTTATTCAGGACACCAGTTTTGATATAGAGAGGTGTTATATGTTAATTATATAATCAATAATTACTGTTATACCAGTCAAAGAACTAATTTTTAATCAAATATATAAGAATCAGAAGTCAGAGAAGGATATAAAATAACTACATTAGTAAAAAATTTTGGCAATTAGCTACACATCAAATCTAGGCCATATAATGAATTTAAACTGCAGAATAATTAATAAACCTAGTCTTATAAGCCAGTTAAACTGACAATATTTATGCAAGATAAACTCAACATATTATATACTATGTCAATAAGGCTTTCTAAAGATATGGTCATTATATGAGTAAAATTATTTATTTGTCTAATAAAATACCATTAGAACTGAAATAGATTCACTGACATTATCATAGGGGGAGTCATATACAAATGAATTGTATTTAAAAACCATTAATAATAAACTAAATTGCAATAAAAAAAGTGAGAATTGACAATTATACCAATTTCAGATTTAATAGAATAATAATTATATTAGGGAAAATGGCTATTATTTACTTAGAAGACAGGAAGTATAATTTTAGGCCTACCTCCCAAAAAATATAAGAAATATAATTTTCTGATAAAACTTTGTAACACCAACTTAATTACTATCAAAATAAGTAGAATAGGATAGTGAAAACGAATATGTATTTAATATTTCAAACAGTTAACTAATAACGAAATTACTTTCTGAGCATAATGTACGATTTAAAATGAGTCGGAGGTTAAGATGATTTGAAACAATGTATGAGATATATTATATAGGCTAAGATTTTCATGAGACGAAGGAAATCCACACAGTTCTTTATTAAACCTTGAAGAGAGCACTTAATGTGAATATTTGATAGAACCAACCTTTAATGGCTGTTACGTTATAACAGAGTTCGGAATCATTTTGTGTAAAATTAAATTTTTTAACTATTTTAATTATTGTGAAGTGGTGAAGTTGCCCTACGAACTACATAACACCAATAAACGGAATCACATATAACTAATTAAATGAAATAACACTGAAATCGCACCAAATACCAAGTGAAAATTCGAGGTTAAACTGACACACATAAACACCAGTAGATATACCCATTTAACAACATTTTTACACCAAGTGAACTATTCCATCATACACCAGTGACCATAAACTATACCCCAGAAGATCATATATAATTGCGAAGAACATTTAACCGAAGAAAGGACATATTTTTTCCAACAAGTACTTCGTCAACATTAGAAGCTATCAACGCGCATGCGTCAGGCGGCCATTTTGATCCAATATCATCACCGCAATAAGACACGACTGTGGGCTGCACTTTGGGTTTGAATAAAATTATATATATATAAACTTTTATTATTAATAGCTACCATTGTATTGTTTAAATGTAAGACATTTTTAGAATTGTAAGTGTTATACTTTCATGCCCCTGACCTTCTCTGGCTTTTTATATTAATAACCGTTTAAAGAACCTATTGTTATAATACAAATGTAAAATTCTTATATCGACCGGCCCTGAGCGAGTCGATACGGTATTGTAACATCGATATTTAATCAACCAAATTTATTATTTTGTTTAATAAACGTTTGTTTTTTGGTAAATTGAAGTTAATTTCTCTTATAAAAGGACATAACAATTAATTAATCAAGAAAACTAGATAACCTTTAAAGGCAGTATAGGTGAACCTACCACCTTTCAAGAATAAGAAGAAGAGAGCCGTTTTCATCTAAACTTGGAGTTAACTGGTGATTAGTCCCGGTCCAAGTGGACCGAAACTGTTGAATAAAATAATGTTCCACAAGCGTGGACAGGAAGTGTTAGTTAATTGGGCCCGAGTGGGCTAAATGTATTCTTCTTGGTGTAAATATTCTGCTGGCTGGTCTTCCATAGTGATTGAGATAATGTGTAAATGAGTTATTCTGAATTAAGAAATAACGAGAAATGGACTGTATACGAATAAGTTTAATATTTAAGTAATCACATTACAGATGTAAATTTGAATGAGGCTGGCTAATACTGCATGTTGCAAGTTAATACGAATTTAGTTAAACATGAAGAGAACCTAGTCGGCCATAACAGAGAATAAGAAGGCCTAAAGCCTACATTTAATGTCGACACTAATTGACAGAGAAGAGTTCGGCGAACCGAACGCCGAGAAAACTGAATGTGCACTGTGCAAAGTTCAACCACGCAAAAATTGATGCGCGATATAAATCAGATTAGCCAACCTAGAAAATAAAATCATTGCGCTACCGTCCATAAGCTGCCCGTCAAAAATCAAAAAGATTTTTTAATACACATTTTAAAAAATATAATACATTTACAATTTGATTTAAAGAGTACGGTTGTTATTAACCATGATTAGCTTCAAGGCCAAGTTGAACCTTGAGTTGAGATTAGATAACGGCAGTCTGCCGCTAGTTTAGAGATAAGCATGCAGATAGGCGACTGTAGGCCAAGGTCGGCGAACAGCTGTTTCATATACGAATAAGTCTGGTTAACAATATTTCTGGCACAAGTGTGCAGTATGTAACATTACAAAACATGAAAGAAAATACATAATTATACAATGTTTAATACATGAACGGAGGTTCATCATGAACAAAATTGTTGTTGAACATGTTGTAGTTGCATGTTCTATTGTATATTCAGCAGTGCGGCATGTAATGACCTAGACATGCTATTCCTAAAGTTTCAGGAATTTACAATATGTAACAATATATGAGCAAGCTAGATGCTGAATGCAGCCCAGCTATGACATGTATGTCATAGTTTTAAATAAAGAATTGTGCATGCTTACTTACAAAATGAATACAATATAAAATACAATATGAATAAATTAGACGTGACAGTTACATACGGCAGACGCTTACAATCGTTTTACATGAACACAATTTATGTGAAACAATACCAATAATTTGAATAATTACAAGATAAATGATTGCAATGTCAAATATCAATACAATAGTGAAATTACAGAGACAATTTAACAATTTAAGACATTCACAAAATAGTACATATTTATCAGCAACAATGTAAAGAAATGAATGCATGGTTACTTAACGGCAAACATGCGAGTATTATGTAATAACATTTCATAAATAAGACCACCAAAAAAGATGCAATATACCCCATAACATCAAATGAAAATGTGTAAGACATAGTATGCCCCACAAATTAACATACAATACAAATATTAAGATCCCACAGAACTGTGATAATTAGAAGCGTGCCACGACGCAAAATTGACAAAAATGTTGTGACAATTCATCACAATTATGTTGACCAAATGGTCGTAATAAATAATAAGCCAATGGCTGAATAAGGTAGCATTGCTATAATCATAATGTCAAATCTCGTCTCGCGCTGGCAACAGACATAATTTATGTATTGGTCTCCGCAAAACACCCGTAGGCGTGCGAATGTCTACGACGCGAACCAAGTTATCTGGGCCGGGAAATGTGGCGATGATCACGCCAAATTTCCAGGCTAATGGAGGCAAGTTATCCTCTATAATCAAAGCTAAGTCACCAATGGAAACATTATCTTTGGCAAACTTCCACTTGTGACGCTGTTGCAGCTGGTGCAAATAATCGCGAGACCACGCCTTCCAAATGTCCCGGACAAACCTCTGAATCAGCTGCCAACGACCAAGACGAGAAACAGGAACGTGAGAAAGGTCAGGGTCAGGAATCGCAGTTAGGGGCGCGCAAATCAAAAAATGGCCAGGTGTAAGTGGCACCGGGTCGTTAACATCCGAGAAAATAGCAAATAAGGGTCGAGAGTTCAGACATGCCTCTATCTGAGACAAAACGGTCGTGAACTCTTCGAAGTTTAATATAGATTTGCCTACCACGCGCCGCAGATGAAATTTCAAACTCTTTATGCCGCTCTCCCAAAGGCCACCGAAGTGAGGTGAGGAGGGCGGAATAAATGACCATGATATCCCCTGAGAGGATGTGAATGACCTAATCGAGGTGATGGCACTCTTGTTGCGCCAAAAGTTGTAAATGTCATGTAGGATGGTGCGTGCCTTCCTGAAGTTCGTGCCGTTGTCGGAGTACAGCTGACTAGGTATACCCCGACGTGCCATAAAACGACGTAAAGCAGCTATAAATGCGCTTGCAGTAAGGTCGGACACCAATTCCAGGTGAATAGCCCTAGTTGCTAAGCAAACAAACAGAGATACGTATGCCTTAGTAAAGGTTCTAGACTTCTGCCCGCCATGACGAATCATGAAGGGACCACCATAGTCAACCGCGCAAAATAGAAACGGCCTTGAGGGAGTGACTCTAGGGGATGGCAAAATGCCAAGTCTCTGGACCTGCTGTGTGGCACTAAACCTGATACACTTGAGACACTTACGAATAATGGAACGGATGACTAGCCGGGCATTAACAATCCACCAACGTTGACGCAGTGAATGATGCACGAGCTGAGCACCAGCGTGAAGTAAACGAATGTGTTCACGTTCGATGATAAGGCGTGTAATATGCGCCGAAGGGGGTAATACGATAGGATGTTTCGAATCGTAGGGTAATTGGGAATGCTGCAAACGTCCGCCCACGCGTATCACTCCAGAAGTGTCAAGAAACGGGTCGAGAGAAGCCAACTTGCTCCTAATGGAAACAGAAGATCCGTTCCGAAGACAACTAATTTCGGTTGCGAAGTGGATCGACTGAGATTGTTTTATGAAGAAATTGAGAGACTGATGAATTTCTACAGGGGTCAGATCGCCCGAAAGTTTGTCCGCACATGGGTGCCTAATATTTCTGATGAAACGAAAACAGTAAGCATATACACGTGTCAGCCGGTGCAACGAGGAAAAGTCCAACGATAAGTCAACAGCCAGGGTAGACATTAGCGACTGGTTGTGTGCAGTTTTCTCTTCCGCGGTGACCTCCGAAGACGATGGAGTGGCCGGTACGAAGGATGGGACAGGATTAGAATCTGACGATTGAGACAGACAGCCAGGACCGTGCCACCAAAGCGAGCAATCGCGCAAAACGTCAGGGAAACACCCCCTAGATATAATATCAGCAGGATTGCGTCGCGAATCAATGTGATGCCAGGTATAAGCTTGCGTGCGACGCTGAATTTCAGCAACCCGATTAGCGACGTATGTCTTCCAACGCGTAGACTGCGCATGAATCCAGAAAAGAGCCACCATAGAATCAGAATACAAATGTACACCATCAATAAACGAATGAAGAGCAGGAATAACCTTGGATACAAGTCGCGATAATAACAAACAAGCGCAGAGCTCGATGCGAGGTAATGACACTTGGCGTAGGGGAGCCACGCGAGATTTGGAACACAGGAGACGACATGAAGCAGTAGAATCCTGATAAATGACTCGAATATATATACAACAGCCGAACCCTTTCTCCGAGGCATCCGAAAACCCATGCAACTGAACCGTAACCGCCTCACGGTTGAAACGAATAGATCGCGGGACTAATATTTTACCAATCAAACTCAATTTGTTACACAAAGAATGCCAATCCGAAAGTGACTGACCGGAAATCGGTTCATCCCAACCAAGCTTACAAAGCCAAAGTCGCTGCATAAAGTGTTTATACAAAAAGACAACTGCTCCGATTAAACCCAGCGGATCATATATTCCGGCGATAATTGAGAGAATCTTTCTCTTGGATATGCTATGATCGACCGGAGATAGTTTGACATCAAACAAAAATGAATCGGCAGTGTTGTTCCAAAGAATGCCCAGGGTACGCACGTTGTCCTGTTTATTTAGGGGTCGTGAAAAGTTGTGATGATTTGCGACCGCTGTGGGTTCATTTGATGCCCATTTGTGCAACGTGAAACGATATTGAGCAAGTAACGCACCTAGGTCAGATTTCAGCTTGGTTAGATCGGGGATAGTGTCCGAACCGGTAAGTAGATCGTCGACATAAAAATCGTTAGTTATGGCTAAAGCCGCATGAGGAAAGGAAGTTTGATTGTCTCTAGCAATTTGTAGAAGGCACCGAGTGGCCAAAAAAGAGGCGCTAGCCGTGCCGTAGGTTACTGTTTGCAGAGCGAAATGCTTAAGTGGTTCGAGGGGAGAGTCACGCCACAAAATGCGTTGATAGTGACAATCTTCTTCAGCTACGCGAATCTGACGATACATTTTCTCGATGTCGGCAATCAGGACATACTTATGTATGCGAAAACGCAACAGAATAGGGAAGAGATCCTGCTGAACGTTGGGACCCACTAATAATATGTCATTTAACGAAAGACCATTAGTAGTCTTGGACGAACCATCAAAAACAACGCGCAGTTTTGTGGTCAAGCTAGAATGTTTAAACACTGCATGGTGAGGCATGTAGTAAATATTTGACGCTCCTGAATTGATAGCGCCATGATCAATGAGTGTAATGTGCCCAAGATCCATATATTCCCTGATAAAGTCCGCGTAGTCGTGAGCGAGCTTGGGATCGCGCCTGAATCGACGCTCCAAACTTAAAAATCTTGATTCGGCACTTGTGTACGATTCCCCCAAGTGGGGATTATCAGACTTGAATGGGAGCGACACTTTAAATCTACCCTCGTGGTTGCGCTGAGTAGAGCGCACAAAATGCTCTTCGCAAGCCGACTCGCCGTCAGGGGTATCGCCAGGGATTGTTTCTGCCTCCCAAAATGTCTCGAGAGATTGTAGAATTTGACTGTCATTGTTCCTTGCCAGGAACGAAACCGCAGGACCCTGGGTGTGGCAGTGTTTGGGCAGATTGCCGGCCAGAATGTAACCCAGTTTTGTTTCCTGAATGATAGGGAAGTTGTGTCCGCGTGTGTATTTATTGGCTAATATTAAATCCAGATAAAATTGTGCCCCTAATAGTATGTCGATCTGTGAAGATATATTAAAATCTGGGTCGGCGAGAACAATTTTATTTGGAATGTGAAACCGGTTGATGTCAAACGAGATTGAAGGTAGATTATGAGTTAAGTTAGATAGGACGGCACATTTGGCCTCAAAACTATGTCGCTGATAGCGAGAAATAATACGCATGGAAACAATGTCAGTAGCGCAACACGCTGTGTTGTTTATTCCTGTAATTGGAATATAAGATCGGGTTAGCTTAAGGTGCAACCTTTTCGCAAATGATTTCGTACAAAAATTGATCTGGGACCCGGCATCTAGGGGTGCTCGAGCTTTATGCCTATTGCCAGCCTGATCAACGACATATACAACCGCTGTGGATAGAAGAATATTGTTTTTACACTGTAATTTAAATGAACAATAATTGCTGCTGGCAGCTGGTGATTGTGGCACGTAATTAGCGTGCAGCAAGGTGTGATGACCCTTTGAACAAATTTTACAGACTCGTTTACTTTTACAATTTGTTATCAAATGACCTGCTCTAAGGCAGTTAATACAGCATTTATGATTTGCAACCAATTGCCCCCGCTCAGCGGCACTTAATGTACGAAAATTGTTACACATGTAAAGCGGGTGGTCAGATTTACAACACACGCACAAATGCCTTGCCGCTGCGTGATAATTTTTAAAGGTATTGCTGCCAGCAGTATTTCTTAAGCTATATTTCTCAAATTTATTGTTTGGTTTTACGCTAGGTTTGTTGAATTGCTGTCCGGATTCATTTGGCATTGTATTTTCTAAAAGCTGTCGGCGCAAGTTTAAAAAATGCGTAAAGTCTTGAAAACGGGGCAAGTTGTCAGGGTCTATTGACTCCCTCCAAAGTTTTAAAGTAATAGGGTCAAGTTTGGTGGAGAGCAACTGTATGGTAATAAACTCAAATGTATTTACGGACAGCTTCATTGCCGCCAGTGAATTAACGGAAGACGTTATTGCATTCGTAAACTCCGCCAAGCTTTGGACTGAGTCCTTTATTGTGGACTTAACCTGAAGTAGGTTTTGTACGTAATATTTGGCTAATATAAATGGATTATTATACCTCTCGGACAGCAAGTTCAACGCTATTACATAATTTTCTTGACAAATGGGTAATGATTTAATTAAGTCTAATGGTTCACACTTCACCGAGGAATGCAAATAATGCAGTTTCTGTACTGGTGTTAAGTCGGATCTTGAATGCACTAGATCATTGAAAATTGAATAGAAGTGTTGCCACTCAAGTATGTTGCCTGAGAAGCAGGGCAAACTTATCGGCTTTAAATGCATAGGCGTCGATAGTACAGGAGGCACTGTCTGAGTATTAAAAGTGTCAAGAAGTTGTAAAATGTTTGCCTCAGTTGAGTATATCATTTCCTCAACCTCGACTCGGTCTGCCTGAGCAGCGCTCGTATCCTTACTGATAAGTTCTATCTCAGACTGTACCTCGTCGTACTTCGAGGCCAAGCTCTTAAGACTTTCTAATCTTACAGTCAAAAAATGTTTTGTGCTTAAATGAATGTCAAACGAATTTACCGCGGATTGTATCCGCACTATCGCGGATTTCAATCCGCCTCTCTTTCTGGTCAGCACCTTGAGGCCTTCTTCAGATATTTTTTACGCACCTTTTTAGTGTTGCTGGTGGTAACTGGTTGGCGACGTCCCACAGCGTCGGCTCCTTGGTGACGATGGTGAACAGCTGGCAGAGATGACCACTTTGAAGCACTGCAGCCGGCAGGAACTTGTTATTGCGTTGTCCGAAGATGACGGACGAAATGGCGACGCAAATCACGCCACGGTCGCATTAGCTGACGTGCTAATTCGCCCGTGATGGCCAGAAACAGATGTAAAGATATTAAGTGGAAATCCAGGTCCGGAGTGACCAAAAAATGGTTGATGCGCACCGTGAGGACCAAAATGTATGAGAGAAGAATCCAGGCACGGTGGACCAAAAAATGATTAGTCCCGGTCCAAGTGGACCGAAACTGTTGAATAAAATAATGTTCCACAAGCGTGGACAGGAAGTGTTAGTTAATTGGGCCCGAGTGGGCTAAATGTATTCTTCTTGGTGTAAATATTCTGCTGGCTGGTCTTCCATAGTGATTGAGATAATGTGTAAATGAGTTATTCTGAATTAAGAAATAACGAGAAATGGACTGTATACGAATAAATTTAATATTTAAATAATCACATTACAGATGTAAATTTGAATGAGGCTGGCTAATACTGCATGTTGCAAGTTAATACGAATTTAGTTAAACATGAAGAGAGCCTAGTCGGCCATAACCGAGAATAAGAAGGCCTAAAGCCTACATTTAATGTCGACACTAATTGACAGAGAAGAGTTCGGCGAACCGAACGCCGAGAAAACTGAATGTGCACTGTGCAAAGTTCAACCACGCAAAAATTGATGAGCGATATAAATCAGATTAGCCAACCTAGAAAATAAAATCATTGCGCTACGTCCAACTGGATTATCTTGTTAACAAATTCACAGAACGGAAATTTATTACCAGAATAAACACAATACAATCATAATTATAATTACAATCAACAACCTCGATTTATTCCTAAATTTTAAGAACATAAATACACCGAAAACATTTTTTCAGAATTTATTTTTTTTTATAAATATAAATTTTAAATTTATATTTTATTTCAAATTGCTACCACAGCAATATACACCGAGTTTATTTGATAACAACAAAGACCAGGAACATTACCAAATCGACGTTTCCCAGAGCGGAACGTCACTACAACACATACACACCATAACAATTATTCCGGGTAATATTATTCCAGAACACTACTACAATTACGATTATATTAGTGTTTTATTACAAAGTGAAGACCAACAGTGAGAGCATAATGAAGATAAGAAGACATTAGCTACGTTACTACACACATTATAAATTAAGATATATTTGTAATAATCACGTTATATTACAAATTTGGCTTCCATCGCGGGGCTTGAACGAGGCGAACGTCTCGCAATATTACAAAATTGGCTAGCCCAAACAGTGGGGCTTACAGGAGAGCACAATTAACATACATCAATATTTATTTTTATATTTGTAATAATAAGTAATATTACAATATATATATGTGTGTGTGTGTGTGTGTGTGTGTGTGTGTGTGTTGCAAAGAGACAAACACTCGGGCTGTGTGTGAATATGTGGGAGATATTTACAAAAAACCTTAGTTGGTGTTCTGTGCAGAGGTGTGAATGTGATAAGACGCTATTGTTACAAGGATAAGTACTGCATGGTAACGTAGTTTAAGACGAAGTACCAGGGATTTGCAAACAATACTTTTGAATTGTCAGGTATAATCCATAGAGGGACGTCTGCAGATCTCTTCAGAAGAGGGTTTGTCATTATCAAATGTTGGATTAGAAATCAGGACGAAATTCCATAAGTTGTATATTTAGATCACGGGTCTCCCTTCAAACTGTAGCCCGCGGAGGGTCATTGTTCGCCCCGCGGTGACCCGGCCGATGCTGCGTGCAGTTTTTAAATAGATCATCAAAATTCTTTAAATATTATAACATTTTACTATATAACTAAACAAGAAATAAATTCAGTAATATGTTATAATATTGTGTAGAAGTTTAAAACAGTTACGTGGTTGGTTAATGTGCTTGTCCATCTTGCTGCCTTAAATGAATCACGCTTTTCAATCGCATCTCGTTGAGTGATGATTTCAAGGAAATACAAAACTTTGGAAGAGCAATGCTTGCTTTCAATATTTGGATCGACCTATATCTGCGAACAAAAATTTTCAAAAATGAACTTTGTAAAATCAAAGTACAGGACTAACTTGTCAGACGAACACTTGAAATCTATTCTAGTGATAGGAGTATCAAAATATAACCCAAAATGGACAGACGTTATATGTCAGAAGCAACTTCACACATCCCATACTTACATAAGAAAGCCAAAAAATAATACATAAGAAATATCTTTAAATGTTATTTTTTCTTACTTTTATTTACATTATTTGTAATAAATGAATTTGTTTTCTTTTGATAAGTCTGCTTAATTTTTATTTAAATACCTATTTCATTAGTTTGATTATTTCGTAAACTTAAAAAAATAATTTTACAATATGTTGTTGCCCCGCTTGGCTACCCTGATTTTTCAATTCGGCCCTCAAGTGCAAAAGCCTGGAGACCCTGCGCTACACGAGTAACGAGTAAGACACATAGACAGACGAACTATACAAGCGTCCCCCTACGAAATGTGCCGGTACAGGTGAATGTAACGGAATGGCGAGGCAGGTTGGTGTGGTACTGGTAGACACCCAGGATTAATGACTTTGATAATGGAGGATGCAGAAATCAAGGGGAAATACTACAGAGATTGGAGTTTTAGTAACTGATTTTTAAGAATTTTAATATTTTGTGGATCCTTTCAGGTGCCTGACGAGAGAAACTGAGAGAGAGAGAGAGAGAGAGAGAGAGAGAGAGAGAGAGAGAGAGAGAGAGAGGGAGAGAGAGCGTAGGAGAGAGGGACGTGGAAAGCGATGTGAATTGAATTTTTATCGTATAACATTTCAATTAAAATAGTAAATAGATGACACACCCAATTACCAGTATATATTTAATTTACGTCAGTTAGTTAATCACAGAAGAAAATTATTATTCTCAGAAAGTATCGCCCACTCTGTAATAAGAAGCGAAACATCTGGCGAAATCTTTAGCGTATATTACTCGCATCGTTACCCTAATCGTCAGCTCGACTGTATTCCTAATGAATATAAAATATTTTCATTTTCTTAATCGCTTTACGGCTTTAATTGTTTTGCAGATATTTGATATAATAACGTGGAATTACGTTGAATACTCTAAGAAATCACAAGTTCAATTTACGGTCTCGAGTTTTATTGACACTTCGTTTAAGAAATCACATTAGTAATTTAATAGTTAACAGTCTGCAAATGTTAATACAGATACGAATTGAATTCTCATTATGCAGCGCTAGTTTAATCAGAACCTATTAACAAGAATCTATTGATTCACAAATCGGAGAAATAATAAACCGTTTTATAACAATGGATAACTATAATGGTCAATAGTCGCTGTTAATAGTTTAAGTGCGTCAAGCGCTAACGAATAAAGCGCACACAGTTCCAGTTCTATTGTGTGTTGAGTACGCTCTACTGCTTTTGTCTATTGCTGCAAAAAAAGCTGCGAGTCTGTGTGTTGCGATTGTATTTCGGATGTGTTTTGACTGGGAGGTAGTGTAGAGAAGTCAGTATTAAAGAAAATGTTTGGAAAACAAAAGGATTTATGTGTAAGCATTAAAAGGAAGAAAAACAATATGAGAATGGAATAGAAGGAGGAGAAGAACGAGGAGAAAACGAAAAGCAAAGGGGAAGAAGAGCAGGAATAAGAAGAAAAGTGGTTGATAGAAAGGGGAGTACGAGAAAGGAAGGGAGAAAGAAGTAGTGAATGAGAAGGTAGAGGAGAAGGAGTAAAAGGAAGGAAAAGATGAAGAAGGAGAAGAGAAGTGAAAGTAGGATAAAGACAAGTAAAGGTAAAGAAGATGAGAAAGAAGAACTAGAAGAAGGAGGAGGATAATGGAAAAAGAACATTCCTATTTAGTAATGCAGGAGGCCCTAATTAACATTCAATAATAAAATAAAATAAACATACAGTTCAGTACTATGAAATGAATTTTTCTGTTTATATTTATAAAGTCTGGTGAAACGGTGATCATGAAAGAAGCGTAAATTGCGTCAGTGTCTGTTTCATACCATTGTTGTGAGCAGTGTTACAACCGCCCACAATCCGAAAACTTTGTTCAAGTGGATGGGGACATTTAAACTGTGACCGCTGTACTAGCGGTTACACCAACACAACAAAACAAATGGGAAATCCCGAGATTGGTTCGGTCAAGACTGAATTATTCTCTCTACCGTTTAAGACAATGTGTTATTCTTTTTCTTATTTGATCAAAACATCTTTAGCATCAAACGTTTAATTTTTGCTAATAAAACTGATATTTTATCGTCAACTTTGCACGGCAAATATAAATTAAAGAATGAATTAAACGTGAAACTAGGAGTGTCACTAACACAAATGGGCGGAGCATTTGATGTTCGTAATAATTTATTTAACAATATTTTTACAATCAACCGTCTTTGAACCGTTAGATAAATAGATTCGTAATAATTTATTTATCAATGTTCTTACAATCAACAAAATTTGATTACTTTTATGATACACGCTTTTTATTGAATACACTACATTATAGTACAATATGCATTAATTATTCATTAGACATATTCCACAACCTTTGCAAGTTATCTCTATGATCAACCATTGATGGACTTCTATTAATTTTTAGCAGTCTATTAAAATTAAACGCCGGTTTTAATAATAATCCTTCTAATGTTTTCACTCTTGAAAGAGCACCATACGTTAATCCAACCTGAAATTCATTGTCTCCTATGTTAACAATTGCCTTATCTAAAGTCATCCCTTGCGATCTATG
The DNA here is from genome assembly GCA_034769895.1 of Magicicada septendecula. NCBI lineage: Eukaryota > Metazoa > Arthropoda > Insecta > Hemiptera > Cicadidae > Magicicada > Magicicada septendecula. The sequence goes on from CM068375.1 coordinate 354,438,796, forward strand.
TATACTAACAGTATATGCTAACATTAATGGAAATTGTTTGCAAGTACAAGAAATTTCATTTGTCTTGAATGATGCCACTACTGGTACAATGGGTAGTAAATTGTCGGTCCTGTATATTTTTTGAAAGATACAAGTATACATATTGGCATGTGATTGTTATAATTTTCGCGTTCAACTACCGGGTCATAAATAATATCAATTACTGTCCCAACTGAACCGTTGGGTAGTCCTTTTGTGACCCAAAGATTTCTTCTAAGCATAACTCGAGCACCTTTACATAAACGTAATTGGGCAAATAATCCCTGAGCATCGTCAGATTTTGCTAGAGAGGCTTCTGGGCAATTATGGATTGCATTGATTAGAGCCACGGTTGTTTATTGTTTTCTAGTTTTTCATAATTAAAGCGTTCGATTTCAGTATTTTTTTACATTATACAGACAGTATCTTTGAAATTGTCCCAGATATTGTTTCCATAAAATCTTTTAGATAAGAGCTGATAATCTTGTTCAGTGATTGTTCCATTTGCGACTCTATTTAAAGTCTCTCTGAAATTTTTTGATCATCACCTTGGTGTCTCATAATCTCCATTAAAAAGAAAACTTTTTTGAACGGTTTATATAAAAGATTCGATTGAATGGTCTGAACATTATTACCGATATTGTAAAGACTCCTGTCACAAACCGGTGGAAGTTGGGACTAATCACCGACTAAATACACGCAAAGGCCACCAAACAGCTGAAGAACGCTGCTTTGATTGTTTGACTCGCATATCCACTTTGAAAAAGAAATTCAAACCCAACATAGTGGCTTCATCAATAATAACGAACCTCACATCTTTTAATTCTTCTTCAAAAGCAATTTTGGATTCACCTTCTAAATCTTTGAAAGTTCCTCCCCTTCTCTTTGAAGTATTTATTCTGAGAGCTGAATGAATAGTTTTTCCAGCAATATTGCTAGTTGCCACACCAGTAGGAACCATTAAAAGAGTTGCGTCGCAGCCAAAGGGGGCAAGGAACTAACAATCTCCCGTTATATTTTGACCAATATTTATAATTTTTTCCTTATAAGCATATTGACAGGGAAAGCCTCTCGATTTCACCCTATACACACGCATCACTGGTTGTACTCTTCCTATCAAGAGTTGTTCTACATAAGTGAGATCCATTAGTTCTATAGGTACATCTTTAGGATCCATACGATTAACTGCAGTAAACTTATTTGGGTTTCACTTACACTGCGGACACATATCAAAAAATGTTTGCTGCATCAATGCTCGAGAACAATTTACACATTCATAGACTTATAGAGATCGTAAATTATTTTCAAATTCATTCTGAAGATTCCTATATCCTGTGTTCTTTTGATCATATAACACATGATTCATGTTATGTTCTGCAGGACCTTCAACGGCTGCTGCAGCAATATTTTGTCGCTGTGTCATCCTTCTTTGATTTGTAGTAAAACGACCAATATTTGGACCTCTTCTCCGTCGTGGCATACTATAAATAATACGTATATATAAATTGATGAATAAGAATGTATAAAATATGCGTATAACAGGAAAAAGTACTTAAATAAAAAGTACAAAATTGAATAAGAAGTATGAGAATAATTTTAATAGAATTTGGAAAATTGAATAAAGAAGTACAAGAATAATAATTTAAATAGAATTTGGATTAAAATTTACCTGAACTGTGATCCATTGCAATATGTAAAGGAAAGTTGCAGTTGCGTCAGCGACTACATAGATACTTGTCTAAAAATTGACACTTGTTCAACACTTAAGTCCAATCCGTACATCTGGCTACACCATAGAACAATGCTCTACTACTGTTTGAATTAAACATGTGTGAGACAGGAATACAAAGTGTGTATCTTGTCTTATCTTATTGAGCGACAGCCAGCGCGGGTGGCGGGAGCCACACACGCACACGCACCGGCACGCGAGCGCCGAAATCGGTCGGTGACCGGTGAGTCGCCTAGCGCCTCGTAAGTGCGAGTGAGACAGAGTGCCGTAGCTGGGCCACGATATCTCTATCTCTCTTCCTCTCACACATTTAAGCTAAGATTTTTAAAAAAACGTAATATCTTTGGAACCAAATAATTTAGAGAAATAAAAATTACATGTGTGTACTCTACAATACAGTCCGGACAAGTATACAAAATGTTATAACATTCAGTTGAGTAGTTTCGGAGGAGTTCGCGGTCTAAGTTGTGCACCGAGTCATGGATAGAGGGCTATGCCTGATTTCGCTACACTCATCAGACTCCCCCCAATAATCAAATTAAGTACACAAGTCTGGTATTCTTGTTCTTACTATTAATTGTTTGGTTCCTATATGGTCGCCTTAAAGCCAAGTAAAGTAACTTAATGATTAGACTTCCTGTTCCGCCAGTATTGAACCATTATTTGTGTGGCAGCTTCTCTCCTTCTCAGCGCTAAACGTTTCCTGGAAATCCTTGAAGTAGACTATTGGGTCGCTAAGTATATTTCTATTAATAATTACAATAATTGTTGAGAGGTACCAAAAGCGTGGCAATTCCCCCGCTATACAGCTTTGCAAACAAACGCCGACTTCACCCAAACACTTCACAGTGGTGGGCACATAAAGCCTTAGGGTGGGTCGACATTATCGCCTTTAGACGAATTACATTACCGGAAACACCCGTACGTAGCGTAAGCCCTTCTGGTTTCCGGCCACAGTGAGCCTACCTTATTTTGTTAAATGTCAAATCCATATATCATGTAATACATCTGTCCAACGCATCGATGTATACCATATGGATCGCGTGCTGACAGGCAAAGTGAACGGGAGGAAACGTTCCGAAGCACGTAAAGCTTCCTCCACCATCGGGAGAATAAAGCACGGCCACTTTGTCCGATATAAATAGCATTGCATTCTGCACAGTGTATTTGGTAAATTCAATTTTTCTAGAATGATTGATTTTTCTTTATTGTTTACCAATAATGAGGAAAGATTACGCTTATTTACTGATACCATATTAACACTACGCTTTTTTAATCTGTTATTAATCCTATCTGATATAAACTAAATGTAATTTGTTAAATTAAAATTTGTTTATCCTGATCTGGCTCTATGGATAAAATTATTTTAAAATAATTTTCTTCTGTTTTTTTTTTAAAATTAAAGTGTCTTTTATTCTTTTTAAGAATAATAAATTAAGAAGTAAATGACAGAGGACAGATAACATTAAGAATTAAATTACATAGGACTAATTGGATGTTTTAAAATAAGGGTGTGTGACTGCCCCACAAGTGTGAATGAGAAAGACGGTTAGGTTTAAAAGGAATGCACACACACACACACACACACACACACACACACACACACACACACACACACACACACACACACACACACACACACACACACACACACACACACACACACACACACACACACACACACACACACACACACACACACACACACACACACACACACACACACCACTTAAACACAAGGAATTTGCTAGAAAAATATGTAACTGTCCAGAGGGAGGTGACAGGGCTCAGAGGTTGGAAGGGACTTTTGAATTATAGCTTGTTGTGTGTGAGCAGAGTGGGGTGGGGTAGGGGTGAAGGGTTTGTTTTCATATCTGTTTGTTCATTTCCGATCTGACGATGAGCTGTGAAGCTTGAAAGCGCTAATCGGAATAATTTTTATATAGTGGTGTGCAACAGTGGTAATTCTGCTTATTATTCTTTTGTCATGATTTTTGTCATATCAACTACTTTATTACTATTTTCTTTGGATAAAAGAAATATGAGGAAACGATTAACCACTGCATGGGAACTGCTTAATTTATGCGCCATGACATTAGTAACTGCTTATGTATAACGGTATCTGTAAAAATAGGTTTCCTATATATCTGGAAACTAAGTTTATTTTGAGACCTAGTAATTGTGAGATCCAAAAAAATTTAAACTTTACATATTTTCTCTATCAAGTGTAAATTGCATAGTACTATAAAAAGAATTAATACAATCTAAAAACATAATGGAGCTGAATATTCGTTTCTTTATGTTTCACCAAGTGCCCAACGAGTCGTGAATCAATATCGTGATCTGTATTGGGTTTTGCGTAAACACAGATCTATCAGTCCAGCGAGAGAAATCACATATTCCTGATATAATGACTCGTAGGAGAATGTATCTCTCCATCACAGTTTAAATTCAGATAGTTAAGTATGACGTTAAACACTGTTAGTTTATTAATTTAATTTGAACACTGTTATTTATTCATTGAGACTTTGTTCATCTTGTTGTTTGAATTAGCAGTCTCTGTAATTTCAACTTTGTCGTGTTCACTTGCTGAACCGCTACTTGTCATGTTCCGGATGAGGCCATTCAGTGTTTCCACCATTTTCAAATCTTAAACCACGACCTATCGTGGTTGGCATTTAGACTTTGCTACGGCAGTCGCCTCTCCTCGCATCGCAGCTTCCAGTAATGCCGATTCAAACAGCCCTCTTGCACTCACGGCACTTTCAACATTTGTTCTCCTGGAATCTCCAGTCTTTCCTCTTTTCTTTCTTTAGGGAGGTGTCTATTCGTATATCTTCCTTGACAGTCCGAACCAAATTAACGTTTTCACTTCTACAGCAACTATTACGTTTACGCCAATCCTCCTTTCTACTTTCATATGTACAGTGTTCGTCTACTTTCATATCCAATCTAGTTTATCTACAGCATTGCGTCAAATAATCAATCTCAATAGATCTGGTTCTTTATAACAAAAATTTATATAAATAAAATACTGCAGTGTTAATTAAATAAGAAAAAATATATTTGAACATTACGCCCAAAACAAATTTTAAGACATTTATTATATTAATTGCATTAATTTACCATTCCGTCCTGATTGCTTATGAATTACCACACTAATTGAAGCTGAGAGCAGTCTCCCGTGAAACGTGCTTAATACTGCTTGGCGTCGTTTTTTGCATATAAAATCAATGACTCACTTAGTAAAGACGTAATTAAAACTAATGAATTCCTTAAATTCTCTCTCTCTCTCTCTCTCTCTCCCTCCATTCTCTCTCTCACTTTTCTCTGTCTTCGTTTAGAAACCTCTGAGGATACACACACACAGTCTGTGAAACGTGCGTCATATTAAAAAAAAAAACATATATTTCAAATTATTCCATTTTGATTAATTGTGTACTAATTAAAAGTAATAAGCTTGGTGTAATTATTATGAATTACTTCAATACAAAATTTGTATTATTAATAAACTGTGTGAGGAATTGCGGAAATCTGAATGGATGTGAAGGGATGCGCTGAGGTTGCAACGGATAGTAAATACTAGAGAAGGTTGGTGGTGGAAATCACGCTTCATTTTGGTTGTAGTGCAAAAAAAGAAGAAGTAGGTGGCGGAGGACGAGGAGGAGGATGATGAGGAGGAGAAGTAAGAGAAGGAGGTGGAGAAGAAGAAGAAGAAGAAGTAGAAGAAGAGGAAAAGGAGGAGGAGTAAGAAGAAAAGAAGAAGAAGAATGTAAAGAATATTTTACAATATTGTGACCGCGAGTGCACAGTGCACAGTGTATATGTCCGGAATCGATCAAAATTAAGAATGTGAGTAATTAAAAGTATATTATAAATCATACATGGTGCCTTTAGGTTATGAACAATGAATACACCACAATAGAAGACTGAGTTTATGGGTACCTTTACTAAACAATAACAATAGGATGACTACCTAAGGCTGCGTTTCGATATAGACCCTTTGGGACGAGAGACATAGGAAGACCGAGAATTAGATGGAGAGATACTCTGTCAAGACGGAACAGGCAAAGTGCCTACACCGTAAGGTGAACGAGATGAAAAAGAAGAAGAAGAAGAAGAAGAAGAAGAAGAAGAAGAAGAAGAAGAAGAAGAAGAAGAAGAAGAAGAAGAAGAAGAAGAAGAAGAAGAAGAAACTTGCAAAAATTAGCTTTTCTGAAGGTAGTTTGGAAAACTTGGTTTTATTATCCTTTCCAAATTTAATTTTAGGATGCTATCCCAAGACTCTTTTAAACAATTGTAGTTTGTGTTAAAGTACGTTATATTCCGAGTAAAATTTAGCAATTAAAACCTTTTTATTTTCCTGAACTAAAATCAAAACTTGCCAGTTTACCTATGCAAAGACGACAGTTGAAGCCACAGGGATGTGTTTGACTCCAGTAGTCATGAGATGGACAACCCTAAAAGGGGAAATGTATCTGCACGGTAAAAGGAAGGAAAATTAATAAGTTCTGTCTTTGTTTACTAGCTCGTGTGTAATTGTTTTTTTTTTAATACGTTAGTTATTTGCCAAATATTGAGAGACTGTCACAGTTAATAAAACTCTGTTTTGTAACTTTATAGATATTGAAATTCCTTTTATTTACAACATTAAGTTATTTCCATAAGCCTCAGTATACTACACACAACTGGCTTAAAAAGTGACAGTCCTACGTTAAACGATTATGAAATTTTGCCGACAGTTTTAATAGCTCTGTGAGGGGGATTGATCCCCTGATCCCAGTATAGTTGTGCCGCAGATTGTGATGGTAATTCTCTAGTGATACGCTAGCACAGTGTCTACGGCAGGCTTATATGTACAGCCGGATGTGTCTGCTCCCCCTCCCCATATAACAATTATTCTTAGAGAATTATTACGCACACGCGAACACACAGAGAATGTTTTAATAGCAGAAGCACGTACAGAGACAACTGTCACGTACGATGGCTGACGTTGATAAGTTGTCGTTGTTATTGTTGTTGTGTTGGGGTCTGGGGTAGTCAGTTATGAATATCATTACCAGTCAGTTGGTGTATGCAAATTTATTTGGTGTCATACATATGATCGACTGTACACGTACCCTATGAACGTTTGACCTTCCTGTCTACTCAGATATTCTATTCCAGTAGACCGGATTCCTGGAAGAGAAGAACACCGAGACAGACAACTTTACAATCAGACCAGTGTATGTCTCTAAAGATTATATTCTGTTTAATATTCCAACTAGGGTTGCCAACCATACTTTATAATAAAGTATCCTACTTTATTTTTGGTGAATATACTTTATACTTTTGCATAAAAGTTAAGTATGCGAAAATACTTTATTTTGAGTCTTTACTGTAATGCACGAAACGAAACACTCTCATACGTAATTTCCGAACGATTTATCGGTGCCTAAGATAAAACAGAACGGAACACACACGATTAACAATGATTATTTATTATTGAACGAAACGGCAGATGGCAGTCCATATCGGTTTCCTTTCTAGATGATTATTTATACGTTGTTGTAAAAAAGATTAAATATTAAAATGGATGTTTTATATTCCGAGTCAGTAAGACTTAAAGAAATCCAAAGACAATCAACAAATAGTGACAAAGAATTTTCAGAAAAAAATACTGCTGAAAAGTGGCAATATATATTTAAGAATGCGTGTGATAACTTACCAAATATAAAAAAATTATTTCTTATCTGCTCTCTGTTCCCGCAACCTCAGCTTTCACTGAAAGAGTTTTCTCGGTGATGAATGTAAAGTGGCGAGAAGAGAGAAACAGAGCGTCCATAAATTTAATAAAAAATGAGTATTTATTTATTTCAATCTAGATTTAGATTGTAATACTAGCTATCAAACTCTCAAAGATAACCAAAAATTGTTAGCTTGTGCTAAAAGCACAAACAAATATGTATTTAAAGCAATACAAACTTAAATTTAAATAATACTTTTTTTTCTTACAAATACTTTTTTTCCTCTTCCAACAGACAAGTTACGTTATTTTCCTCAAAAAAAGTTGGCAACCCTAATTCCAACACGATATGGCTGAAATTTACCTGTTAGCGTATCTACCATTGTTTGAGTGTGACATGAGATTCCCCAGAAGTAGACTATAGACGTCGTCGTTGTCACTTCACGGTGTAGGCTTATAGCCTGTTCTGTCTTCATTGCAGCCAAGCTCTTCCACCACTGCCTACCAACAGATCTTCTTCCAACTGTGCGGTTTACTACAGCGCTCTTTACTAGCCTCTGGTGGCCCATTCTGTAGACGTGCTCCATCCACTGCTGCTTACGTTCTTCTATCTTCTCATTATTGGGCAATATAACCAGTTCGGCCCTTATATGTTCATTACCCACTCGATCACTTAGATGATAACAACTCACGTGCTTAAAAAATTCAATCTTTTATTGTGGTGTATTCATTGTTCAGAACCTAAAGGTTCCATAAATATGATTTATAATAAAGTTTTGATTACTCACATTCTTAACTTCGATCGATTTTGGTCGTAGACGATCATCAGGATATATAAATTGTGCACTCCCGGTCGCAATATTGTAAAACAGTTACTATTTAGAAAAACCGATATTAGTAACTGTTTTTTACAATACTGTGACCGCGAGTGCACGGTGTATATGTCCGAAATAGATCAAAATTAAGAATGTGAGTAATTAAAAGTTTATTATAAATCGTATGTGTGGTGCCTTTAGGTTATGAACAATGAATACACCACAATAGAAGACTGAGTTATTGGGTACCTTTACTAAACAATAACAATAAGTGTGTGTTTATTATAAATACATCACGTTATCATTATTTCAAAAAATTAATTTCAGCACTTTGTATATGTTGCTTTTCTTTTCCAGTTATCGTCCACGTTTCACAATATGTAAGAGCAGGTACCGTCAGTACTTTATAGAACTTCATTTTAGTATCAGCTCTGGTTGTGTTTCTGAGTGTTCGTTGTATTGTAACACAAGTCATCTGATACTTATTGACTTTTTTATTCTTGTCATCTTCATTGTCATAACCTACGTCACAAGCAAGAAAAAGAAAGTGCGACGTAGTTTAAACTGGTCTAAAATCTTATCTCTAATAACTATTTTAGAAACGATTGGGAATTTCCCCTTTATCTTGCGTAAACTATAAACGCAAAACAGAAATCCTCAAACTAGTAGGTAACATTTCCGTACATGATTGTTGACATTAAATTCCAGGCAATTGGGCCGTGATGTACTACAGTTATTATTCTGAAAGATGTCATTCTCAGACGTCCCGGCCTCACCTCTGCAGGCCATCTTCAATGATAACACAACTGATACGGTGTTCGTTAGTTGTCATTAAAGCTTTAATTGTTTATTAAAAATGTTTAAATATTGTTAACAGTTATGTATATGTATTTGTAAACAGTATTAATATAGACTTACATTATAGTTATCTCTGGAAACATACATAAACTTACAAGCGAGGGCAATAAATGTTTTGTTATTTAGGCATTATGGTTATACATTTAAATAAAAAAAAAACAGTAGTTTGAAAACTTTATGTTTAATGTATGACTGCTTTACAATTGTAACTTTATTAAATAGATAATAGAGTCATTGAGGTTTTCATAAGTTGCCTGATAATTACCTAATATAGAAATATTAAATGGAATATTTTGTTTTTTAAATATCGAGTGAGTTCTGCGGCTCAGGAAGTTTACTATTTTTAAATAATAATTTTAATTTTAAGCTCTTTAATGTAGTAGTGATCGTTGACAAATAAATGTTAATGATGGAACGTTTAACAAGGATCAGTCAATAAGTATAACATAAACATCAGTATATCATGAGGGACAATTGTTGTTGAAAACTGTTCTGATCATGACAATAAATATTGTCGAAACGTCGACACAAATAATATAAAAATCTGTGTTATACTTATTGACTGATCCTCGCTAAACTTTCCAGCGTCAACATTGTTTATAATTATTCCGGCTGTACATTGTTTACACATTTTCCGAAACCAAAGGTTACAGAATTGATTGAATTCTCATCTTCTACTGCTGCTTGTCCATTCAAAGATCTTCTTCAATTTCTCGTTCCCTCAATATAGTCTGAATTTGTTCTATCCAGGTGATAGGTGGACTTCCTCTTTTCCTTCTTCCTGGTGGGGTTCATTCCATAACTCTCCTTGGCAATCTTTCCTGTGCCATTCTTTTCGTGCGTCTATCCCATTGTATATTTTGTTTAGACAAAATCAAGAATTGAATTTTTTACATTCATTCTATTATTAATGTCTTCATTTCTAACTTTCTCACGTCCGGATACTCTTGCCAAACGTCTCCAAAAGTCTATCTCTGCTGTTATTAATTTTGTTCTTGTGTGTTTATTGGTAATCCAAACTTCTGAGCCGTAAGTCATGATACTTCTAACAATTGTTTTAAATATTTTGGTTTTAGTTTGTTCTGTAATTTCCTTATCTCATAGGATTCCATTTGATGTAGACATAGACATCTTTCTCAAATTAATTCTGGATTATATTTCTTTGTTTTGGTTCCTACTGGCCGTAATTTTTACCCCTAAAAACTTGTATTCCTTTGTATATGAAATCTTCCCCATCTCTTCCTCCCATATCAAGTATCATCAAAATTTAATTTTAAAATTATTTTAATATTATGCATGAACGGAATATATAAAATAGAATATAATGTATTCTATAAAATGAATACAGTAGTACAGTCTTGTTAATTGTATGTGTAGCGACGGGCAGTAAGTATAACATTCTCGGCGGTTTTTGTGGCTTTGTTGAAGTAACCACCTAGAGATTGAAATGTTACGGGGTGTGATAGATTGTGCTGTGTGCTCGAGTCAACTCTGGCCGCAGGTCTGCGGTTGTAACACTTCACACCCAGCTCTCTACAACAATAATCTCAACTCAGACATTATAATTAGCCAGAATAGAAGCTGTTTGAATCAATACACCATGACACGGATCGTACAACAATACAGTCATAATTCAAGTGGTGATTTGGCTGTATTAATTAAAGAAATATACAAGTACTATACCAAAAAATTATAATAACACAAAGGTTAACAATTATAACAGAAAAAGCGTCTGAGAAGAACAATTCTGATTTAAAGAGGAAGATCCTGTACGGATTACGTATTTTTAGTTAGTCAGTTGACTGACAGTGGCGCACCGACGCAGTGTGCAAAATGTGTGTCCCAGGATATTAAAGGTAACATTATATTACGACGGTCTCCTGATCCGTCAGTACAGTGGAAAACAAATACAAGATACCAATTAAATCACTAATTACCAGCTTTAATTACCACAATTAAACAGTTTATAATTAACTCGTCCAATATTTCCAGCTAGATTTGTCCACACTCAATAACAATGACTATTGATAGAGTTTCACACAATGACACAATACTACTTCACTTCGACCAACACTCAATCCGCACTAGCGAGAATCGCTCACGTAACTCAACTGACAACCCGGCTGCTATGGCTTTATATACGCCGCGCTGAGGTAAAATACAGCTTTCCCTTCTTAACTGCACGCCGGCGGCTTAATGCGTATCTCAAGTGTTCCTGGAACTCACTAGAATCGCCTACTTGAATGACGTAACAGATGCCACACTGGATTGGGGGGGGGAGTGGAGAATGTTCTGGGTTGTTCGGTAGGCTTCTCGTAACAATAAATTTCAGGCAAGGAGCAAATATTTGAAAAGTAAAAATTAGTTTTCATTATGTAAATTATATTAACCTTTTACGGACCTTTTCGGTGCTCTGGATGGGTATTCTCGCCAAATTGTTATGACTATATTGTGCTCCTGACGTGTTAAGTCGCACGTTATTTTAAATAGGTAAAGTACTCAGAACGGTGTCGTATGCCTGTGGCTGTAACTAACGTGACTAGCATTATGCATACAAGATAATATCAATTGTTTATCAGATATTTTGGAACAACTTGATAGGCCTATACACTATATTATTTGAGAATTTTTATGAATTAAAGAAAGAAATATTGAATTCACTGAATAATTTTCTTTCTGTTTAAATATTTATTTACCTATTTCTTTACCAAATAATGTTTGTAATATGTTACTATTTTATAAACTTGTAAGTTTATCTGTTTCTTTTTTGTATGACATCTATACAAAGTACAAATGTCAACTAAGTACGTAAAAGTACAAATGTCAAGTACGTAAAACTCTAAGCTGCAACTGACAAATAACTTATCTGGACAAGTAACATAAATCACTTTATTTTTTTCCAAATTATTTTTGATGTTTTTGTTTTTGTATCCTTCTTGTTGTATTTTTTTTTGGTTTTATACTTTTGTGGTAATTCCTGGTATTTGTTCAATGAACGTATAGTTAATATATTTCGTATTTCATTTTTACTCAATGAAGATACGTTTTTGTAGTGTTATTTTTATTGTGGAGGGAGCGTATAGGGGCGCCAACTAATATTCTGCATTCAGGAGTCGCAAACTACTGGCGAGCTTCTGTTGATTGATAAGCACAGAGAATTTAATAATGAATAATATTGAGAAATATTTTAATTTAATACAACAACACTTGGTATAGTTCTAAATATTCTTTTTATTTTCCTGACAATTGTTTTACAGGTGATCAAAAGTTGAACAAATTTCCGTGTTGTACTGTTCGGAACGAATTAAAATACACCCACCAAACAGTGGACCGCTCTCCTTTGTTAAAGCGTTTACCGTGTACTTTCCAACTGTCCTACCCCACCCCACCCCTCTTCCGACAGAGATACATTTCAAATCTCCCAGTGAAAATCTAACCTCTGAAACTCTGTCGTAACTGGTGAAACAATTGTCAGAAAATAAGGAATCTGTGAATCTATACCAAGTGTTTATTTAGTAAATTCAAATGTTAGTGAAATGTTCTACCTCCAATACATGGTTCAAAGAAACAGAAAAAGACAGAAGAACTCCAGATTACTCAAGAAGATATTGAAGAATGCTTGCCACTCAAACTTACTTGTTGAATAACTTGTTGTTTACAAACTGTTAATTATGATAAGTAAAGCTGGTTTTTAGTGACTTTATTGGTGTCTAGTATTTTATTTTTCACTGTACCATGCGTCGGGGACGGTCAGTTAGACAGTCGTAACAATATATTGATATAATATTAAATTATTATATTATTATTATTATTATTATTATTACTATTATATTACAAATTACTATATTGTTTATCATATTGTAAGAAAAACTTTCAATTACAATTCAAAACAAAAACCTCTGAAGGTACAGAATAATTTCTCTGAAACGTGCGTCAAGTGAAAATAAACCTACTTGCAGTTTTATTTATTTGAAGATATTACATGGGAGACCTGCAGGATACTCAACAATTTACTTACAAAGGAATAAGTTAAATTGTAGAAAATTTGTAATGACTATACTCTTTGCACATGACCAAATGATAATTATTATAACTACGGACAGCGAATTTTTGCTTCAGAAAGCAATATATGAATTGTATAAAATAAAGAAGAATTATAATTTAAAAGTATGATCGCAAGAAACAAAAATAGTAACATGTAAATATAACGTATCAATTAATAGAAAACATGTTGTTAACAATATTAAGTTAGATGGAGTAAATTAATTCAGTTTCATAGGTAACTATGAATCATACAAGGATGAATTAGATATAGGAAAAACAATACAACGATTTAAATACATAATTAGTACTATATAAAGAAACCTAAAGAATAAAGTAAAGAACGACACATTAGTAAAATTTAATAAAACCTGACAGGGTTCTCAAGTGGTAAATTTCGCGGAGTCAACGAAAGAATTAGATCTGCTTAAAAATATAACATAAATTGGTTAGGAAGGAGAGAACGTTATTGCAGTTGCTATTTTACTCTCTCTCTCTCTCACACACACACACACACACACACACACACACACACACACACACACACACACACACACACACACACACACACACACACACACACACACACACACACACACACAAACTGTGCGACGTTCACGCTATGAAACACTGTTCAAGACTGTTCTGCTCATGTGGGAAATGAATGAAATTTTGTTAGCCTCGCAACGAGGCCCATTATATTTTAATGTTTGCCCATTTATATTTTGCCACTGTTCAAAACCTGTCGTCAGTTGTATACACATGGTATTTATAAACATATTAGCCATTCAATATGATGTGTAGTTAACGTGAGGGTCAATCTGTGTGATCTCCAAGTTACAGTTTGTTAATTTCCATCTAATCTATTCATATGTAAACCAGTACGTTTCTGAGTTATTGTACAGCAGTGGAACATGGACATTCACAGGAACAAGTGAAAAATTCGGTATGGAGAACGATACACGACTTCCATGTTCTAATTGATTATAAAATTATTTTTAATATGTAGGCCTACACTTAGAACAAAACCAAATATATCAGTACGCCATTGGTAAAAACGCTGAGAAAGATAATCAAAATACAAATTGTACCTAGTTGTTAATATTTTACAAATAAAGAATTAATTTAATTAAATTATCTTTTATTTAAACAACGCGAAAGAAGCGAATACCCAGCGTGTGTTTTCTGTGAATTTCTAAAAACGAAAAATTATTTTTTTACGTATCCGTGGTGACATAGCGTGGAACAATATCAATTGTTAATATTTTATTGAAATTTTTAAGTTTTCGATCGAATAAATTTATAACATCAATACAAAATTACCTCCTCCATTCTCAACTACCCATATCCGTTCTCTACAATTTATAGATATTTCATCAACCTTTCTACAGTGGATTATTATGACCTTTTTTACAGGATACTTTGTTTATCAAAATTAAGTACTTTGCTCTTGTTAAAACGTAAAATATTGCAGTCAAACTACCTCTTCTTCTTAACTGATCTTCACCAAGATGAGTAGACCTTAAGTCCTCTACAACTCGGGCACATATGCAAAAAATTATTTGATTCTGTTTAAATTTGCGGCAGTTATCGTTCGGTATAGAAAAGATTCTACACATAGACACACAGACACTTTTTTAGAAAATGACTTTTTGATGTTGTGAGAGTAGTACAATCAGAATCAGCCATTATCTCGAACACGATTTTTTTCGCGATCACCATGCTTCCATTTCCGTACGAAACATGGAAGTAAAAAATAATCCAAACAGAAGTGATGAAAATGCTATGGCGGATCGCAGGTTGAACAAGGAAAGATAGAATGACGAGTACAGAAATAAGAGAGAAATACGCGTTATCAGCTTAAGTGAACAAATTAAAGAGTATATCAATAAGTGGGAACAACATTTAAAAATAATGAACACTGAGAGGATGCCAAAGATTACGTATATTATCAAACGCTGGGACGGAAATAAAATTATCAAGTAGTAACAGGCTATTAGCCTAATGTTTGGTTGGCAGAAGAAGAAGAAGAAGCAATAAGTACTAACTGAACTAAAAAGAGAATAGAATTTATGCAAATGGAGCGTGTGTATTAGTTTATTTTGTGTCTTCAGTAGGCTACCTGAACAGATACAAATCAACTCAAAACACGACACAATTTTCAAAATACTCAACATTGGAAAGACTGAAGAAACAAATATATACACTAAAATCACACACAATAACACCAATGTAAACCATAGCAACAACCAATCGGAACACAAGTACTCAACATGATCCAAAATTAAGATGACTGAGGATGGGAAAATAGAATTCCCGAAACATGTTCCAAATAAGAAATAATATATCTTGAGGTAAAGTAGTTATAAATATTAAATACATTATTTCAAACATTTTTTGCTACAGTCTGTTTCTTGATGTACAAAATATATTTAATATTCATAAAAACTTTACCTCAAGATGTTTCTTCTTATTTGGGACATGTTTCGGGAAGACTTGTGTTCCCATCCTCAGCCTTCCTGATTTTGAGCCTTGTAAGGTATTTGTGTGTTGGTTGGCTTTTGCTGTGGTTTCCTGTTGGCTTTTGGTCCTTTATCGATTTATTTCAGAAGATGGTACAAAAAAAAAAAATGACATCTAAAATAGGATATTACAGGGAAAAAGCTATTCGTTTGTTAAACTCGTTACTTTGGTCAGACAAAATGAAACTTCAAACTAACCTGACATTCTACACAACTATTGTGGAGCCCATTTTAACTTATGGCTGCGAATGCTGGTAACTTTCAGATAAAGAGAAAAAGATAATAGTAACTGTGGAAATGGACTTCTTAAGAAGAGCGTGTAATATTTCTAGAATGCAACGTGTTAGAAACGAAGATATAAGAAGGAAAACAGAGCGCGTATTTACAACAGCAGAAATAATGGAATCTAGACAGTTGCTATGGTATGGACACGTAATGAGGATGGAGGAGAAGCAATGGCAAAGAAAGCATTGACATACACACCACAAAACAGGAGAAGGAAAGGAAGACTGACAACACAATGGAGAACAGGAATTAGGAAAAGAATGAGAGATCGAGCTATTGAAGATGATGACTGGAAGGATGGGGGAAATGGTGATCGAAATGCGGGATGCGTCATATACTGTAGGATCCCTAAAATAAAGATAAAGAAAAAAAGAAACAAGAGAATTTATAGGCCTATCTCCTTTGGAAATACTACTTTAAGTTTTCACTAAGAGTAAGCAAACGGACATAGATTTAATATTAAATTATTGATCCCATTTTGGTTAGACGATTCAGTTGGAAAACTCAAGCAATGAAATTTAGAGTGCACGTAATAGCACAACAAAGAATGTCAAAAAAATTTACGTGAGATGTGCAGTGAAGTTAAAATCATCTCCGAAATCACAGTAACAAAAAGTATAATATGGTCTATCAACAATCAGCCACTCTGTAGGTTATAACACAATATAATTGGCTTTTCCAAAATTTACCAAGTTGGTGACTAGTATTATATACAATTTGTTATTATAATCTGTATTAGATATCTGCATAACACACGAGAATAAATGTAACATCAGTATAAATTTTTCCATTTATTAAAAACAGCTTCTTCTCTTTGTCATAGAGATATTCTGAACCTCGCTGTTTTGCTTCGTTTCGTACTTGTATGGCAATCGGCACATGCGCAGAATGAAGTAGAGGTGGGCTAAATTGTTATTTTAAAATAATAGGTATAAAAATACCGTTCCAAAAAATAACAGGTACAAATACCTTATACTATATACTAATTATACATAACCTATATTATTTCTTTGTAAGTAACTCGTTGAGTTTCCTGCAGGTCTCCTGTGTAATATCTTCAAATATATACACTGCAAGTAGGTTTATTTTCACATACATACACCTATTAATGTATTAATAAACTTATTAAAATAAACCTACTTGAAGTGTATTTATTTGAAGATATTACATAACCTATATTATATAATTCGTTATAAGAAATAAATTGAAACTAAAAGTATTAACATTGAATAACTTGCTGATTACTAACTGTTATTTGCGATTAATTAAAGCTGGCAATTAGTGACTTCATTGGTGTCTGTGTTGTGTTTTCCACTGTTCCATACGACGATCAGTTAGACCGTGGTAACAATATCATACTATATTAGTTAGATACTACAGTATGATCTTACTACAATAGCGCTACGACAATTACGTAAAGCTCTCGAAATGCCGGCAGATGCAGCTACGAAAAAGTTCTACACCTTTCTCGGCTAGCCAAGCAAGTGCAGTGTCTCAGTCAAGGCTGTGCACTCAAGTAGTTTCTAGACTTTTTGACCACTCTTACCTACGCAAATTATGCTGGCACGCCACCAAAAGAATGGAAAATTATTCTGGAACTTCTGCGAGATCTATATAAACAACATCGGCCGGCTTAGTCAGTTAGTTACACCTGACAAGACTGTATAGTGAGGATCAAGTTATTTTTTCTGATTAGTGGAAAGTTATTGCCGTGTTATAATTAGTGCGGAACTCTAATAGTTGTCATTATTGTTGCGTGTGGCCGAATTTAACTTGAATTATTGTATGATAGTAAGTTACCTTGTTGATTTCAAATTGTTATTTCTGAATAATTAAAGCTGGTAATTAGTGACTTTCATTCGTGCCTGTACTTTGTTTCCACTGTACAATACGAAGATCCGCGAGACCATCGTCACAATAGGAAATATTTTGAAGCGACACTGCTTTACAGATATTCTGTAAAGACGGAACAGGCAAAGTGCCTACTCCGTGAAGTGCAGAAGAAGAAGAATAAGTAGTCTGGTTTGTGCTTGTGCAAGTCCCTTGGTCGCGTGTAATTGCGTCTCTAGTTTGAGTACGTTAAATTTAAAGTTTTCGATCGTGTCTGCAGCACGAGTTTGACCCAGTTTTGTGTAGTCTGCGTTTGCAGGATATATTACCAAGCACTTTGATGATCACAAAACGTACCTGTCGATATAAGAAGATTAACAAGAACAAAGTAGAGTGGACTTCATAGTTAAATATGTATAACGTCGCGTCTTGCATTTACGTTTTCTGTACGGGCGCTTAGTGCGAGCTGATAATGCGATTTAAATAATAAATTAAACGATTCCTTTGGTACTTCTCTGGTACATATAAAGTTTATCTTTATTTTGTAAGTAACTCTTAAATATTTCTTGCAGGTTTGTATATTATGAATAGTGCTGCCATTATTTACTCCTTCTGCAAGTAAAATTATATTGTATTTTCAACTGACACACGTTTCACTGACCACATAAATATTATCAGAGGTTTATAAATAAACTAGCTGTTATCCGCGGCTCTGCATGCGAATATCTGACTTTTAATAAGTATTTTAATATAATTTTTTATTGTCTTATTGGCGTTCTGTCAGCTCGTATAACAATTTTGTACTCATTAATCAAATTCTCTCCAAAGCTGTTTTGAACACTCTTGTACTAAATTATTATGTTGGTGCAACAGCCTTTGGAGATATAAAAGTATCCGTTTATAAAGCCTTTGAAGATATTATAAATTACCCGTTAAGTAAAAAACGTTACGTTCTTTATTTTAAGCGTTATTGTGATATAGACATACATTAAACGTTAAGTTTTCCATGGCTTTTATTTATTTCAGCAGTAAACTGAAAACAAAAACCCGTTGTCACCTAACCCTCACAAATGAAAACACCACATATTTTCGCTTTGCATTAAGAAATAGGACAACTTATAATTAGTACACTTCTTCTTTTCCACATCGTAATATATCAATACAATCGCATATTAAAAACAAAAATATCAATAATGTACTGCAGGAACGAATAAAGGTACAGTTCCGATGCCACTAAATATCATTTGTTTATTTACTTGTTACTATGGTAATTAATTCTGGTCTCCATGGTGTTGATGACATTTTTATACGCGTCAACAAAAAGGCATAATTAAAAAAGCCTATATCGTGCAAACGGGGCAAAATATCAAATTCCAAGTTATACAGTGTTTTCGCCTTGTGTCATAGGTTACCTGTGCAAAATTTGGTGGCAATCGGTGTAACGGTGAGGATTTGTATTCAGTACACATAAATCCTCAGATTTTGAGTTTTATGAATATATATGTAGATTAACAAACAATTGAATTGATTCAATATAAAAATAACGGATAATCAAATTTAATATAAAAGAAATTATCGATTATTTTTATTTTATTTATCGATTGTTTTAATGTTTATTTATTCAATTCGTTGTTTTCCGGTTATATTGGAAATATTTTGTGACATACATATTGTTATTGGTATCCAAGTCACTTTCTTATTTATAAATTAATAAATTACCTTAGATCCGTCGTGTGACATATGTCCCGATACACGTCGTTTTAAATAAACAACGAAGTCACACGACGGATCTAAGGTAATTTATTAATTTATAAATAT
Source organism: Magicicada septendecula (assembly GCA_034769895.1). Classification (NCBI taxonomy): domain Eukaryota; kingdom Metazoa; phylum Arthropoda; class Insecta; order Hemiptera; family Cicadidae; genus Magicicada; species Magicicada septendecula. Next base: position 354,458,437 of record CM068375.1, read on the forward strand.
TTTTTGTTTATATTTAATTTATTTTAATTAATTTACAATTTTATAAAGAACATCTTTTGTTATGACTTAGGTTTGTTCTTTAATTAGTAAATTATTGTTATTGTGTTTTTAAATATTAAGACTTTTCCAAATATTTATTGTTTGATGTTTTTGTATGTTTTAATTAACTTCGTATTTTGAATGTCGGAAAAATAATGTTTATTATTTATACAATACGTGATTAAATTAGATTTCCGATATCATCATCATCTTCTTCTTAACGGTTTAGGCTTTAGTGGCCTGCTCCTATTCCACAGTCCAACTTTTCTTCAGCCTCTAAGGTTGTAATCTTTCGCCATTTTTGGTATTCTGCTTTCTTCCTTTATATTGATTAGTTGATGCATTTTCTTCTGTATTCTTTAAACCTTTCATTAACTGTAAAAATATCTAAATCACTTCTTATCTCTTCATTTCTTATATGACCTAGTCTATAACAACTTTTAACTGATGTCAGAAACTTCATTTCTGCTGTTTGTATCTTCTGTTCATCTTTTATCTGTATGAACCAAGTTTTAGAACCATACAGTGGTGCAAGTATTGCCATTGTTTTATAAAACTTTGTTTGAGTTTCTTTTCTACATTTTTTCAACCTTCTCCAAATCATTCCACAGATTCTTGTGAAATTCGTCACCTTCTGTTCTACATCTCTTTCTTGATCATATTTAATGTCACGTCCAATTTAGTTAATATATCTTATTTGTCCAATGCATATATGTGTTGTCTATGCATATTTTGGTCCAAACCGGTTCATCTCCTCTATATGTCATTACTTTTCCCTTTGATTCAGATATGTGACTATATTCTTTTCCTATTTTATATAAGGTGTATATTGCTCGCTGGAGATCGTCTTCTGAAGTGGTGAATATAGCTTCGTCATTCGCAAAGAAAATTTAATACCGTCAGGGGATTGTTCTTTCCATTTTTTAAGGAGATCATCTAGATAAAGGTTAAAAAGTAGTGGTGACAGACAACAACCTTGTCTTACGGTTTGGTTTGTTTCAATCGGGATAGATTCTTCTCTGTCGTCCATGATTGCGGCGGTGTGCCTATATACACTCTTTATGGCCTGAACTAAGTTTTGTGGTATACCTTTATTTTCAAGTTTGTCCCATAACGTCGGCCTGATAACTCTATAAAAAGCTTTGTTGAAATCGATAAAAACAATGTGTTTATAAATTATTTTCATGTAGTTTTTATATCACTTGTTGTATGGTAAATATGCAGTCTGTGCAAGAGCATCTTATCCTAAAACTCGAGCAGTTAAACAATCTTGTAGGACTTGTTGTCTTTTTTATACATATTATAGAAATGTAATAAACTAATTTTAAGTGGCTAAATCAAATATATGTAATTCTTTTCAAATATCAGCATTACTTTTCCTATCCAACCTCATATATCCTGGTATCAAATTAACAAATTTAATTTCATACGCTCGCAATCTCGACGTGTCCCTTTTGTTGTTCAGTACCCCTGTTTTATGTCCGTACATTAATTGAGGGACAGGCATAAACTTATAAACTTTAATGTTGTTTATTCTAGAAGTTGCTCCATTTTTATAAGGTGAAGACAAGGGCGTAGCTTATCTCCGACACTTTTCAATATTTACATAGATGACGAATAACGGCAGTGAATTAATAAAATAGAAATTCTTGGATTTCGTTGTCCATGACGTGTCCGTTACTTAACTAAATATCACTATAATATTGACGACTCGGAACACTAAGTTTTTTATAAGTAAAAACGTAAAGTTTTACCTTACAGCCTAAACCGGCTTTCACCTATAGAAGGTTTCATCAGAGGCTGTCGTTAGTAGCGCTGCTCGTCTTGTTGTTGGCGACGAGATAGTGTTTCGAAAGATTGAAGCTGTGTGTGTGTGGTGAGATGTGTTCGAATAATGCGTGCGATTTAAATTGTGTCTGTTCGTTTAGGATGTCGTTTTTATTTGTTTTTGTGTGTTTGTATATTTATAATTGTTCTAGAGTGTCTAGTTTTCGGCCTTTTGTGTGTACGTGTAGTATGTTCATGTTATTGTCGATATTTTTATATGTGTGGTTTGCTTCAATGAGGCGGTTTGCGAAGGTAGATTCTGTAGTGGTGTGGAGTGCTTTTGTGTGTTCAATGTATCTCTGTTTGAAGCTACGTCCTGTCTGGCCTATGTAGAATTTACTGCAATTTGAACAATTTAGTTTATATACACCGGGTAGATCGAATTTGTTTTGTGCTTTGGGCATGCGTTTTGATAGTGTGTGTTCTGTTTTGTTAGTAGTTTTGTAAGGGATTCTGTATCCTGCTTTTTTGAATTTGTGGGCAATTTTTTCTGTTTGTTTGTTGATGTATGTTAGTGTTATGAATTTGTTGTTTTCTGTCTTTGTCTGTTGTTTGTTTTGTGTTTTGTGTTTTGTGTAGGAGTTTACTGACTATTGTTCTGTCATAACCGTTAGATTCTGCTAGATATTTTATCGTGTTTAGTTCGTCTTTGTAGTCTATTTCATCTAAGGGGATTCCATCACAAAACTAGAACACAGGCACAAATTCAGTATATACAGAAAACCAACTACAACTGACACACTAATACACAACACCTCCAATCACCCAATACAACACAAACTAGCTGCTTTTAGAACCATGATACATAGACTTAACAACATCCCCTTAGATGAAATAGACTACAAAGACGAACTAAACACGATAAAATATCTAGCAGAATCTAACGGTTATGACAGAACAATAGTCAGTAAACTCCTACACAAAACACAAAACAAACAACAGACAAAGACAGAAAACAACAAATTCATAACACTAACATACATCAACAAACAAACAGAAAAAATTGCCCACAAATTCAAAAAAGCAGGATACAGAATCGCTTACAAAACTACTAACAAAACAGAACACACACTATCAAAACGCATGCCCAAAGCACAAAACAAATTCGATCTACCCGGTGTATATAAACTAAATTGTTCAAATTGCAGTAAATTCTACATAGGCCAGACAGGACGTAGCTTCAAACAGAGATACATTGAACACACAAAAGCACTCCACACCACTACAGAATCTACCTTCGCAAACCACCTCATTGAAGCAAACCACACATACAAAAACATCGACAATAACATGAACATACTACACGTACACACAAAAGGCCGAAAACTAGACACTCTAGAACAATTAGAAATATACAAACACACAAAAACAAATAAAAACGACATCCTAAACGAACAGACACAATTCAAATCGCACGCATTATTCGAACACATCTCACCACACACACACAGCTTCAATCTTTCGAAACACTATCTCGTCGCCAACAACAAGACGAGCAGCGCTACTAACGACAGCCTCTGATGAAACCTTCTATAGGTGAAAGCCGGTTTAGGCTGTAAGGTAAAACTTTACGTTTTTACTTATAAAAAACTTAGTGTTCCGAGTCGTCAATATTATAGTGATATTTAAAATAGAAAATTACAGACATACGGTGAAATTAACTGACAGAGTTAGAAGCAATAAAGTACTGACGAGAGTATGATAGGAAAGGAAAGTAATAAGAAAGAGAAAGAGACATTTTGTTTGGAGCACATGTTGCCTAGTAACTGTCTAAGGTTAATGTTTATAGAAGGAAAGAGAAGACAGGGAAGATGAAAGGTTTGAATCAAGATCGGAAGGGGCTATAGACGGATAAAGACAGAGAAATATGGATAGCCTCTAGTTGAAACCTGTTGTAAGACTGTTGTACTAAAGTAGAATACGCTAAGTCAGAAACGAGTCTAGGCTGTAGAAAATCATATTGTACGTTTGAAGTTTGATTTTTATTCGGTTGATGTGTGTGTGTGTGTGTGTGTGTTTGCTATAAGTGTGTGTAATTAAAACTATAAACAAAACGCAAGAATCTTTCTAACATGACGTACGATTAAAGATGTATAGCACACATTTTTATCGGAATTGGAACGCCATTTACCATCGTCACGCGACTTCAAATTTCTTAAATCTTCTTTCTACGGACACAGTGAAGAAGAACAACACAAATATTAATTTTTTCCCTGCTTAGAGTTGACACGCTAACCTCCTTGAACGGCGTACATAAGTCAACCTACCCTGCCTAAATCCTTAACGCCTTTGGTGGTATAGAAAAGGAGCTTCTTAGTTTAAGAAGAAAATCCATAGACTATATAGACTGATAGTCACCAAGTAAAATAGGAGAGAGCAAGAGACACGGTAAGATAGGGTACAAGTCGAGGGCAAGCGAGGGTAAGTAGAACACGTCACCGGAACAGGCCTCGAGGTCTACTCCATGTCGTAGATGTTACCGGTGATAACTGTGAAGTCCCCTTTTCTCTGTTGGCACACTAATGCTCTTCCCAAGATCAGTCTATATAAACGCCCGTTGTAAGGTTGACAATTTGATTTTCAATATAATGTCGCTTCTAAGATATTTACATTTTAATGTACATTAAGCAAACCTGAAGCTAAGAAGCGCAGCAATGCAAAATAATTGTTTCGTTGCCTGATAAATGAATAAATAAATAAATATATATATATATATATATATATATATATATATATATATTGCAATGAAACACAGGATCCTGATAAGCAGTACAGGCTAATTTAAATACACGGACGATGAACATTCAGGTTTTAAATGGTATTTTGTTAGATTTGGTTTTTTCGCTATACGTTTTGTGTCTTACAACGGATAAGAAAGTAGGATAAGACAAACTGTTTATTATTTTATGTTCTATTTATT